>JAQMRL010000001.1:430806419-432063294 GCA_035578175.1 Catonia carolina | reverse complement strand
TCTTGTACAGACTTAGGCCGACTATTTCTGAGAGAGTATGGTTACCCTAACAATCCCTAACCATCCCCTATCCTAACCATCAAAGTACACCAGTAACCACTGTCTAGCATTCAAATCCGTATAAAAGTAGCTAACTTTCCTAGGATTTGAATCAGGAACCTTCGTCTCCGAAAATCAGCTGTTAAACAGCTGATTTTGGCGATTACAGTTACTATAATTTCATTTTACAAGTCTGCCACAATACAATCCACATGAAATAGAACAATCAGTAATTTTGATAAAATGTTAATTAACATGATTACAATTTCATCTGTTAATGAAATTGAAATTAGTAATAAATTAATATTTGATAAATGCAATGATGATTTTGAAGTATATCTGCTAAGAAAAAAGAGGTAGTAAGTGTAACAATGTTCATTAAAACCTATAGGCTACCTAAATTGAAAACACTATGTCTTTTCAGTCTTGAAAACCCGGTATCAATGTTATTTAGCAGATTCAGAGCCAAGAAGTTTGAATGATGGTTGAGTCTTTTTTCATAATTTACGGCTGAATTTTGATGTAGTTTGTTTCATAGTGTCTATATTGTGATGTTCATATTCCGCCCGGTATTTGAAATAAATTGTAAATGTATAATTTTGTTATTTTATTAAGACAGGTAAAAATTTGGCTAGAAACAAAATTCAAAATGTTATGAAATTTACTTATTTAGTACAAACATATAAAATTTGAATTAAGGTGCAATTTGGAAAAAATTTAAATTTAATTAATTTGAAATTATTTAAGGTCTATCTCAGAGTAATATTTAATATTAGGAGGTAATCAAGAATTATACCTCATGTTACTTATAGCTTTTGTGAAAAATTTGTACAATAGATCAGAGTATTTCATGTCAAAGTAATTTTTACCGGTAATATTAGATGACCAATCGAACAATGAAAGACCCTTTTAAGCCTAAATTTTATTCCTTATAAGTAAGTTAAAAATTTTGTTATGTTAATTTTATGTTAATTTGAATGGAAGATTTGAACTCTGGATGAAATTCTAAGCAATTTGAATCCAAATTTGATAAAATTCTGTAAAGTATAAAGATTATTAGGTTAATTTCTTATAAAAATGCGTATATCGGCTATTAAGCTAATTACGTTAATTACACGAAGTAGGAATAATTCTTGAAGCATAGAACGATTTATTTCGATGTAATATGTGGTTTTGAATATTATAATGTAATTAAAAATTTTAGAGAATTTATTTGAACGACAAATTTGATGTTTTAATTAAAAACACATGTATAAATATAGGAGAACAGTGTGTCAGATTTTAATTAATTACAATAGTTTGGTTAATAATTTTAAAAAAAATGAAAGGATATGCTAATGTATAAAGATCCGCTGAATAGTTTGATATTTTTTAAGATACAAAAATATGTATGGTAACTTTGTAATTAAGCCGTAAAAATAAGCTTTTATCGTATGATAAAGACAATGTTAATTAGTGTCATTATTCTTTAATTAATGAGTATTTTTAAAATGTAATTAGATAAAAAGATGTATTTTGTTGATATCTTTAAGATTCGTATACCTAGAAATGTTAAAATGTTAATAATAAAAAGTTATTTGAAATATTTTACGGTTTCATAAAACAATTATTTTATGGAATTTTAGACAAAATTAAATTATGTGATTATTAAAAAACTAACGATCCGATATAAAAAAGAAAAACACCTTTGTAATCAGCAGAAAAAACCCTTGAATTTGATGTAGGGCTCAATGCTGTTCTTGTAAATTTAAATTTTTGTTATAAATAATGTTATAGTGGGGATGGACTTCTCTCATGGTTGAATTGCCAACCTCACGCACAGTAATAAATCACATAAAGTATTAAAATTATATAAATGTCAAATGATGTTAAGTTATGTTCTATAAGCTTTATTGTAATAAGAAAAACTTACATATTGTGTATTTTAAGTTATCACTTATTTATATTGTTTTGTTTCACCTTAATTTGTTTGTTATTAGCAATTTTCATTGGGAAAAAATGTATAATTAATCTGCACAAGTTGGCACTTACTTTTTGTAGATGTAATTTTCAACCAAAAATTCAGGGAGTCCTCTATTAGACACGATGCGTTACAGACGTATTTTAAAATTGCTCGTAAAATGTTTTATATAGTAGTATGGAGGGGACCAAGTATTCTGTATTTAAAGCCGATATGTTTAGGCCATATGTGAGAGAAATAAATTGTTAAATTTTATTTAAAGTAGTGTCAACTATAAAAAATTTATTTATTTTAATAATGCAAATTAACGGAAGTGATGTCAATTGTGGAATTAAATACATCAAGTGTTTCAATGGTGTTCTGTGTTTTATAAGCAAATAGTGTTTTGTGCTAAATATTTTTTTTTATAAATGTGTTTGGGTAATCTGCGTATAATAACCACCTGTTAATTTTATGGATATCCAAATTAAAGATAAGTAACTAATTTTAAGCAATTTTTTGTAACAAAATTTTATATGCCTAA
The DNA here is from genome assembly GCA_035578175.1 of Catonia carolina. Taxonomy (NCBI): domain Eukaryota; kingdom Metazoa; phylum Arthropoda; class Insecta; order Hemiptera; family Achilidae; genus Catonia; species Catonia carolina. The sequence continues at coordinate 432,060,772 of JAQMRL010000001.1, read as the reverse complement.
TTTGTATTTAGCATTTACTAACAAATTTAATATGATTGGTTAATAATTTAAAAGATCTGTTTGTCTATGATCTAATTCACTGAGTTCAAAGTTCCCATCCCTGTCTGTTTTAAAGAATGTTTTTTATTTATTATTTTATTTTTGGTTGAATGATTTTAGGCAAGTTATGTCTTGTAATGTTGATCATGGCTTACTTTTATTGTTTCATTATGATAAATGATTTTGGTATTATGATTCTATTCTCTTTTGTTGTAACGGCTATCAGGGTAGTTTTATTAATAGACTACTATAGAGCTTCTAACTCTATTGAAGTAGTAAAATGTAAATTAAAAAGTTTATGTTTTATCTTTTTTATTAATATTTTTAATAAATTTCGATTAATTTGTTTCCTTTTAAAATTGGAGTTTGATTTATTGATTGATGAAATTCCAATATCCCTTGTATGTAAGCATTGTGATATGAACTTTGTTTTATAATATTTAGTTAATTGTATTCGGAGGGTTTTTCGAGCTGTCAAAATGGTTGTTGTTTCTAGAACTTGAGTCTAGAAAGTTTTTTTTTTTTTTTTATTTTTATTTATTTGATTTTTATATATCACAATCCTTACATCTATTTAGATTAAGCTTATTTTCAGCGTTCCTGTCATTGGGGTAAAGGAGAATGGATTTTGATTGTATGGACCGCTTGTCGTCTGTTAAACTGTTCTGTTACCGAATCAGCTGTTTTCTGTCAGATCGATTTGTTTACATGATCAGCTGACAAGGCAGATATAGGTTAATGTAGCCTTACTGTGTGTTTGTTTAATGTAGCTTACCTTTTTCTAAATTTAAATTTGTTTTGAGTTTTTTGCTTTTTAATTAATATTTTGTTTTATTTTATTCACATTTCGTATTTATATTATTTCAATTTGGAATTTCGACTTGGATATTTTGGATTGATGTTTAATGGGTCTCCAGTTGCCCTGCTTGGATGATAACCAAGGTAAGTTCGGTCAATAGTGGCATCCTGACCGTGGTCATTTTTTGTTTACTTTAAGTTTCTTTTTCAGGTGATACCCCAACACCTGTTTTTGATGTGTCAGTCGGCTGGTGTGTCGGCATTTGACTGTTACATTAAATTGGCGCCCAACGTGGGGCTGACTCGTTCTGTCCTATGTTGTGGTCCATTTCTTTCCATTGTTTTTGTTTTTGTCGTCCGTCATCGGCTGACTGTTACATTAAATTGGCGCCCAACGTGGGGCTGTGACGTGCACTATTGGGTTGTTTTTGTTATAAATTTAAAATTTTTTTTTATCTTAATTTCATTTTCAGGTTATAGGTGGACCAATGTAAAGCTGTAATAAATTTAAATTATAGGAGTTTTGAATACCTTGTTTTTGAATAATTCTCTTTTTCAGATGGAAAACTGGAAATGTGTTAACCTATGTGTATTATGTATGTTAAATGATATTATGTGTGTAGTTTTTAAAAAATTGGAATTTCAATAATTAAGTAAAATTTTTTTATTTACGTTAGTGACCTTATGGCCCTACTGGTAACTCAGTGATTAGTGAATAGGCAAACAGATCTTTATTTAATGATAATTGTATAATCTGATAAAGGGTTATAATATCCTATTAGGATAGTTGTAATTGATTGTATTGTGATAACAGTAGTTTTACAATTGTGTATGAACAATTTAGTTACTAGTTATAGTTATAATACTATATTTAAATTTGATTGTATATTCTTTAACCAATTTGGTTAAATTTTGTGAACTTTAAATTTGGAGATAAAATTTTTTTTATTATTTAATTTTGTTTTGTCGGTTTTTGCTATTTTTCGTGAAATTTTCAATTTTCCCTTTTTGGAAAATTGTATTTTAAAAAAAAAAAAAATTTTTTTTTTATTTTGTAAACCGCAATGGAGAACGTACCGCAACAAAACGTCGAGAATCCGGAAGCTCCCGAACAAATAATCAACAACGATACGATTAGCCTCCACAACGAACCAGCAGATAACGAAATGGAGAACAGTGTAATAATTAGTAACATTGAAGAGAGTGTAGATAACCAACAACAGGAAACAGTGGCTCAAACTCCGCAAATAGTACCGACACAAGTCATAACCGCAACATCAACAGCTGGACCGGAATATACTGGAGAAGGAACCAGTGCACAATTGCCTGTATTTGCGCCAGAAGTAACTCAAACAACAAGAGATTGGGGTGAGTCGTATGATAGTCAATCATGGTTGGGTGCAAGGAACATGAGTGGTCGTACTTCATCGCTGGATAATATAAACAGAGCAGACGAAAGCACAGATTTAGTTGGTGCGTTAAGGACTATTCTAGAGAGCGTAGAGTATACTCGATTGGAAAATAGAAAGCGATTTGAAGATATACATGATAATTTCAATCAGGGTTTACAAACGTTTGAAGCTCATATGGAAGAAAGATTGGAGGAAACAAAAGCGGAGCAAGAAAAAACAAGACGAGAGACAAAAGAAGCATACGAAAAAACACAACGAAATATAGAAAAACATATAGAAGAAGCAAAACAAGAACAAAGAAGAGAGCAAGAAGAAACGCGACGACAATTCAAGGCCCAAATAAAGGAATCAACACAGAAGACTCAAGAAGAATTAACAAAAATAAAAGAGGCACTTAAAGAAACAGAGGAGCGCGCGCAAAGAAAAATCAATGAGTGTTCCGAAAAACTCGGGAAGAGAATAGATAGTGTTCAAAGAGAGGTAAAAGAACAAGTTAAGGAGGTCAAATCCGATATTGAGCAGGTCAAACAAGCAGCTGCACAGGACTTATTAGCAGTAACAGATACAATTAACCAACGAGTCGACGAGACAAAAGAAGCATGCAGATATAACACGAATACAGTGGAAAAGGTGGTGCATGAAGAAAATAGTAAAATCAACGAAAGAGTGGCGTTAATTACTGCGGATACCGGAATAATGAAAGAAAACGTATCTATAGTAAAAGATAATGTGGACAAACTGAGTAAAGAAGTGGAAGAATTGAGAAAACAACCGAAAACAATAATAGCAGGAACAGCAGGACCGTGCCAAGTAAGTACAACCATACAAAGTGCTGTGGCGTCAATACCGATTTTTGGAGGACAGAATAGTGAAACACATGCATTGGAATTTCTAAAAGCTGTGGAAATCGTATTGCAGACGTGCAAATTGCCATGGGAGGATACGAAAATTGCACTACTTACAAAATTAAGATCCGATGTAGCATCATGGTATAGAGAACACATCGAGGAGTTTGAAGATTTTGGGAAATTTAAAAGCGAATTTCGGAAGGAAGTGTGGGGTGAAAGTCACGAAAGAGCTACTTTATCCAGGATAGTGGACGCTTCAAGTACATACGACGGACGAACGACAATGACTACATACATCGAACGGATCCAAAAAGAAAACAGCTACTTGACAGAAAAAATATCGGAAAAAGGTTTGATTTGGATTTTAATCGAAAAGTTACCACGAGAAATTGCAACGGTAATACGGGCTAGACCACCGGAAACGATGGTGGAATTTAAGGAAATTGTAAGGAGAATGGAAGTGTCATACGAAAGGAGCAGAAACGAGCAACGAGATTATTTACGAGGATATAACGAACCAAGGACTAATTCTTATAATTATAATAATAATAATCGTAATAATAATAGTGGTGGTAACGGTAATAACGGATATAATCAGAATAGATCGTTTAATAACAACAACAATCAAGGAGGAGGAAGAGGTAATTACGGAAGATTAAATGAGAACCACGGAAATGGGAATCAACCAAGACCACAACAAAATTTTGTACCGAACTGGAGGGGTGATCGAGGACAATATAGGCCACCTAACCAGGGAAATAATCAAAATAGGAATCAGAATCCAAATCCGAATACTACGACAAACCGACAGCCATATCAGCAACATGGACATTGGAACGAAAGAGAAAATCGACAAATGCCACCAAGAAATACAGAAGAAAAGCGGAAGGAAGAACGGAATCAAGGACCAGGACCTTCGGAAAAAAATTGACAAATAAATACAACACGTGGAAATGAAAAGAATTACAATTATCGAAAATGGAATAGGAACAACAAAGAAGAATTAAGAATACGAAATAATTATTATAAAAATAATTATAATAAAGATAATGACTATAAGTATAAAAAGAAATGTGAGAAAGATGAAAGAAATAATTACGAAAAAAAATATTTTAATTTTAAGAAAATCAACAATAATAATAAACACAAAAATAATAGAAAAATAAAAACAATGATTTTTAATAAGAAGAAAAAATTGCAAGATAATGGATCAGAGCATAATGAAGAAAAATTAAGGATACAGGATTTGGAGGGGGAAGGAAATTTAAATACTGAATCTCTGAATAAAAAGAAGAAAACTATTAAAAAATTCGATGAACCACGTGTTGTTAATAGTAGAATTAATTTCACCAGTGACGAAATAACGCCAATTAATACATTATTTGGTGACCAGGATGAAACAATTTGTAATTGTTGTGAGAAAATTAAAGAAAAATATTTGGATTTATTGACAGAAAAAGACGGGAAGTTGACTGCTGACCCGAATAATTATGAAATAAGAAATGGAAGAGTATGCGTGAGAAAAGAAGTAATTGATAGAATCAAGCAAGAAAAATTGAGGAAGAAGAAGAAAGAAGTGGAACAGTGCATCGTTCATAAGCAACAACTTAAAAAGGGGGGTAATAATAGTAAAAATAGTGAACTAAAGAAGAAGGAAAAGGGAGTTATGAAGAAGGATGATACAATTAAGCGATTTGACTGCGGTAAAGCACAAATCGGCAATGTTAAAGAAGTGATTGAAGGAGATAAGCAATTTGATGTCGAAAGTACACAAATTTGTAATGGGGAAAAGAATAATAAAAATTGTAATAAAGCGACAAGTAAAAATATAAATTGTTTGATTAATTATGGAGCGAGTTGCAGTTATGTTCGAGATAGTGATGGAATGAGTGAAAAGCAGAAGAATGAAGTTAAGAAGGCATCTTCCAGTAAAGAAATAATAAATAACCTGCCAGTGGAAAAGGAAAAACCCTGGAATAACGATAACCAAAATGCTAATTTATCGGCAACGCCGAATGGTATAATACAACCCGGAAAAGACACACGATCATGGAAAATCGTAGCTGCGACAAATTATCCGAGAATTTGGATAAATGGAATGCTGTCACAGTTTAAGCAAGACAAAAATTTTATGCAGTATTTAAATTGTCAAATCGACGACAAGATTTTGCTATTTTTATTGGATACAGGATCGCAGAAATGTTTAATAAGCCTGGACATAGTGAGATTATATGAACTGGATCAGACAAACAAAATAAGTACAACAGAACCGGTATATTTTACTAGCATCATTAATAAAAATATAATTAGGGTTACGGATTATATTGAACTTAGGGTGAAAATAAATGAAGAAGAATTTAAAGTAAATTGTTATCTAACGAGCGAGCTCAATTATAAAGCGATAATTGGAGCAGATTGGCTAGCTGCGCATAGAGCGACTTTGGATTTCAATCAAAACATAATTACAATTATGAGTGAAGATAGTTATCATTTCGTTACAACTGAAGTATATACTGGAGTAAAAATAAAGGACATAGATTATAGGAATAAAGTAATCAACTATGATAACGAATCAATGAAGAAATTATCACTGAATATTATATTTCGACATCAATTAATTAAAGATTTATTAGGAGAAAAAGAAGCGGAAAGGAATTATATAAATAATCAGCCTAATTTTATGTATTTGGATGTGAAAATATTTGGAAGACCATTTTGTGTTTTAATAGACACCGGAGCTGTATGCTGTGTGATTGACGAGGGAGTGTTTCAAGAAATCAACAGCAGACACGAATTACCTATACTACCATTATGTAACACATTTGTTAGTGGTGTTATAAATTCAAGAAAATTAAGAGTGAATCGTCAATGTCTAATACCTGTTCAAATTAAAAATGAAGTATTCTTACATACTTTTATAGTTGTTAAGAACATCGAACCAAAATTAATTATCGGTTTCGATTTTTTAACATACTTCAACGCAGGATTTTCAGCAGGTATGAGTACAATACAATTAACTGCACCTAATAATAATAATATTATATTAATAATTTAAAAGATCTGTTTGTCTATGATCTAATTCACTGAGTTCAAAGTTCCCATCCCTGTCTGTTTTAAAGAATGTTTTTTATTTATTATTTTATTTTTGGTTGAATGATTTTAGGCAAGTTATGTCTTGTAATGTTGATCATGGCTTACTTTTATTGTTTCATTATGATAAATGATTTTGGTATTATGATTCTATTCTCTTTTGTTGTAACGGCTATCAGGGTAGTTTTATTAATAGACTACTATAGAGCTTCTAACTCTATTGAAGTAGTAAAATGTAAATTAAAAAGTTTATGTTTTATCTTTTTTATTAATATTTTTAATAAATTTCGATTAATTTGTTTCCTTTTAAAATTGGAGTTTGATTTATTGATTGATGAAATTCCAATATCCCTTGTATGTAAGCATTGTGATATGAACTTTGTTTTATAATATTTAGTTAATTGTATTCGGAGGGTTTTTCGAGCTGTCAAAATGGTTGTTGTTTCTAGAACTTGAGTCTAGAAAGTTTTTTTTTTTTTTTTATTTTTATTTATTTGATTTTTATATATCACAATCCTTACATCTATTTAGATTAAGCTTATTTTCAGCGTTCCTGTCATTGGGGTAAAGGAGAATGGATTTTGATTGTATGGACCGCTTGTCGTCTGTTAAACTGTTCTGTTACCGAATCAGCTGTTTTCTGTCAGATCGATTTGTTTACATGATCAGCTGACAAGGCAGATATAGGTTAATGTAGCCTTACTGTGTGTTTGTTTAATGTAGCTTACCTTTTTCTAAATTTAAATTTGTTTTGAGTTTTTTGCTTTTTAATTAATATTTTGTTTTATTTTATTCACATTTCGTATTTATATTATTTCAATTTGGAATTTCGACTTGGATATTTTGGATTGATGTTTAATGGGTCTCCAGTTGCCCTGCTTGGATGATAACCAAGGTAAGTTCGGTCAATAGTGGCATCCTGACCGTGGTCATTTTTTGTTTACTTTAAGTTTCTTTTTCAGGTGACACCCCAACACCTGTTTTTGATGTGTCAGTCGGCTGGTGTGTCGGCATTTGACTGTTACATTAAATTGGCGCCCAACGTGGGGCTGACTCGTTCTGTCCTATGTTGTGGTCCATTTCTTTCCATTGTTTTTGTTTTTGTCGTCCGTCATCGGCTGACTGTTACAATATTAAGATTGGCATAGATATAGGTGTTATTGATGTACCACGGAATTTGCAGCGTCCGCCGCAAGAATTTTGACTGAACACGTTCGAATATGTTTACGTTTGAAGTGCTAGATGTACCTCACAATTGAAGCTAATGTGTCCACATAAGTTTTAAAAGGGATTTATATAAAATAATTTTTGAATCATTTGACAAAGGTGAGTATTTACCAATTAACTAGTGTAGTTTACGTACTGTCAGCTTAAGGTGTTTCTTTTTAGTTATTATGTGAGGCGACGACCTAAATATAGTCCCAAGTATTTTTCTGTTGTGTTTTGTGGTAGCGCAATGTTGTTTAACGTTATACAGTTATAATTACAATAGAAAATTGTTAAGCGAAAGAGAACTGGCTTCAATCTTACGAATACTATTGGATATTTATTGGAACAGTAGTACAATATGAAGGTTAATGTGAAAGCACTCTACGGACTTATTTGTTTAGTAAATAATTACAGTTATTTTTAAAAATTTGGTTTCATTCTTTATTTATATCGAACAGTGAACAGTAGTTATTTTTTGAAAGATATCAAATACAGCAAAGCAATGTCCAAAAACCTGCTAAACTCAGACACTTTCTAATTAGTTCTAATTCTAATCGGAAATTTAGTAATCTAATAATAATAATAATTCTAAATGTAATTCTAATTTCTAATTGGTTCTAATTGGATTTTCTGGTAATATAATTTTTAAATTTTTGGACAATGACAATAATTAGGTACTAATGGTTTTTAATGTTTTTTTTTCATGAGATACTTTTTCATGATAACTTATTTTTTTACCAAATTTATTTATTGTTCTGTTAAAGAACAAACTGTAGATATTTCTGTTAATAATAATAACAAAAAATGTAATTTTGGCCAAAAATTGGAGAAAACGCTAGCACGGTTTGGTGTACAATTTATTGATTGCAAAATGATAACTTACTTTTTTCAGGAACAATAATTTTTGACCAGTACGGTTTGGTTTGCGTGTTCAGTGAGTCGACAGACAGTCTTGACAAAGATTTATTGGATAAAGGAGCGATCAATCGTCTTCTTGAAATAATAGTAATAAACTTAAAAGAACCAAACATCAGAAAAAAACAGAGCCTGCAATTTCATTATTTATTTTTTTCTGTTTTTAATAAAAAGTTAACACGAATACGTTTATAAAATGAATTTTTTAAACATCTATATTATTCCATTTATTTTTAAGCATATAAATTACAATTTGTATTAAATTTTCAAACGTACAAGAAAAATTATTTTGTCAAAAGACGATGAAGAAATTTTATTAAAAATACAATTTCCATTGAAACTTTTTGTTACAAAAACTTTAACATTTTTTTCATTAAAAAGAATACTTGTAACGTAATTATTTTGAATTTACGTCAGTAAGAATTGTTGTACAGCGTCAGAGAATGAGACAATTGTGTTATGATTGGTTTACAACAGTCCTACGCATTATTATTAAAATAATTCTTAATAAAAACTACATTAAACTTTAAAATAAATGTTTCAATTTAGTTTATAAGTAAGTTAAATGTTATGATTATAAATTATTTAAACTTAAGATGGCTCTTATGCTTGTTGTTTACTTTAATAAATTATAACACAGGAAACCGCAGAAAACTTCTTAACATTTCTTTTATTATTTTTAAAGATTTTATGCTACATTAAATTTGAAAATTATCAATTCAATCTGAACACTATTTTCTGAACGGGAGGGACAGAATTTAGGAAGTATAAGGTAAATATTGTGACACTTAACTCTAAGGTCCGTTTCGGGATCTGGGTAAGTTAAATAATTAATCCTCTAAAGTTTAAAATTACAAGTATTTATTACAACTAAAAAATTACAATTAAGTAAGTGACTAAAATCTACAAGTAAGTTACAATTAAATTAGTCTACTTATTAAATAAAAAACTAATTATAATTAACTAATACAATAAATAACTTAACCAATTCACTAAATACTACTTATAAAAATGATACAGAGTAAATAAACGTTAAAGTTTAACGTTTATCTCTCTATTGTTTAACGGTTAAACAATAGAGAGCAATTCACAGTAACGCTGGCCTTTTCCAAACGTAACCGTTAAGCAGTACGCAATACACACTCGTCAAAGTTAGAGCAAATACTGACTCCAGGAACGAACTCGGGGCTCCTTATATACATGACGCTGTGGAAGTCACCAGAAGGTCAGAGATCTTCGATATAACAATAAAAGTATAAAATCCTTCCGACGGCTTCTGGATAAATCTTAACAACTGTAAACAAATTAGGATTGAATAGAAGGTGTTACAAAAAGGCCAATCATCTAAAAAGTTACCCGACTCGACTCTTTCACAATACCTTTACAACAATAGCTACAACAATAAAGACCATTTATATTACACATTGACCCACCGGGTTGGTCTAGAGGTAAAGTCGTCGCCAAAATCAGCTATTGAACAGCTGATTTTCGGAGACGAAGATTCCTGGTTCAAATTCTAGTAAAGGTAGATTCATTTATACGGAGTTTAATACTAAACAGTGGTTACCAGTGTACTTTTTATGGTTGGGGTTCAATAAACCATACTTCTCAGAAATGGTCGGCCTGGATCTGTACAAGGCTACACCTCATTTACACGTCATACACATCATTCTCATCTCATTGGGTCATAGGGTTGCTTATTGTTCTGAATTGAACAGATTGCAACGTACACACATTATGGATTAAAAAAAATTACACATTATTTGTAACTATTTCTTGGAAAACCCTATTTATTACTCTTATTATTTACGTTAAAATTTTTAAACTCTATGTCATTATCGAATACTCTTTCTGTGCGATGCGGTAATCAAATGGTATAATGATTCCTACATCTGCTTGATTCGTTAAAGTGGTGGGATCGAATACCACCGGGAAACAAAGGCGCGATGTGACTTCGACGCGCACATTAGGCGTAACGCTTTGCTCGTTAAGGAATAGGGAAGTTTGGAGAATAGACAGGAACATATACAGGGAATAACACTGCAATTATTAATGAGTTTAACAGTACTTACTCGATTTTGAGTGCGTAGATTTCCTAGGATGCTTCAATTCGTTGACGCCGTTGTAAAAAACCACTAAATGTGGTTCCGGGTAGACGTGTATTATTTGCCAAGACTAAGCTTGTCAAAAATGAGTTCAAGTGTAAATATTTGTGGATAGACAGGTCAGGAAAAATTAAAATACGTAAAGACGAGCAATCACGTGTTTTCATTGTTTCTTCTGATGAAGAATTATCAAAAGTTAAAGAGGCATTGAAATAGATAAGAATCAAATTGCAAAGATAAGTACATTTACCTAAATAGAAAAGTTATTTTTATTTTTAATGTAAAGTGTATTCATTAAAGTATCAAATTTATTTTATCTTTATTTTAAATTATTTCTGATAATTTGAATGTAATTCAATTGTACTATCAGAATGTACGGGGTCTAAGAACGAAGACAAAGGATTTTTATTTATCTATTTTAAATGAAAGTTATGATGTTATTGTATTAACTGAAACTTGGTTAAATGACAAAATTAACGACGGTGAGTTGTTTGATGATAGGTATTTAGTTTTTCGGTGTGATAGAGATTATGACCTTACAGGTCTAAGTCGAGGTGGAGGGGTATTGATAGCGGTACAAAAGTCAAATCCTTGTATAAAAGTAACTCTATCTAATGTTTCCGCCCAGGAAAAGTACGAATGTGTTCAAGTAAAATTATTATTACCAGGTTATACGGTTTATTTGGCTGCTGTTTACTTTAGCCCGTATTCTGATTTGTCAGATTTCACTAATTTCTTGGAGGAACTGGAAAATAATATTAATTTAGTTCATTCTGATAATATAATTGTAGGTGATTTTAATTTGGGTGAAATTAATTCTCCAAACTATAGGTTAGAAAATGGTTCTAGTAAAGCAAAAAGGTTGTACAATACGATGTCTCTTTTAAACTTAAATATATGTAATAATGTATTCAATGCTTATGGTAAACAATTAGATCTAATATTGAGTAGTGTTAGTATGGTAACTAGACGGGAGATATATCCTATGTTAGAGGAAGATTTACATCACCCTGCACTAGTGTCAGACATTGAATTACCTAAAGTTTCTAGATTTGCACCCAGCAATATTTCCTACCGTAACTACAAAAGGGCAAACTTTTTCCAATTATATCAAATGTTAAAACTTTCGGACTGGGATATACTTTATACTTTTAATGATATTAACCTTGCAGTTGATTGTTTTTATAATTTTTTATACAAAGCAATTTATGCAAGTGTTCCGGAATGTAAAAAAGTAATAAAGTCCAAGTACCCCACATGGTTTGATAGGAGATTAATTCAAAAAATCAAATTAAAAAACAAGTTATCTCGCAAAAGGAAGTTTTCACACTACTATGAAAATAGATTTAGGCAACTTAGGGCATGTCTCAAATGGGAAATAAGTCAAGCCTATAAGAATTATATAGAAATGTTGCAGGACGATGTTCATAGTAACATAAAACATTTTTGGAACTTTGTAAATAATAAAAGGGCAAACAGAAGCGAACAATCAGTTTTTGTAACTGGAAATCAGGGACTCAAGGAAGAGGAAGTTGCCCAGGGTTTTGCTGATTATTTTTGTTCTGTATATGAAGGCCAAAATGTAGTAAATAATACCCCCCCAGAAAATCTTAATGTAAAAGTCGGATTAGATCTTATAAGTTTAGAGAGTGTTAATGAAAATGATGTGACTGAAGCGGTACGCAAACTTAAACCAACGAAATCTAGTGGACCAGATAATATTCCTCCTTATATTATTAAAGGTTGTGCAGACATACTGATAAAGCCAATCCAGTGTCTTTGTAATTTATCGCTCAGAACTAATACCTTTCCTACTAAATGGAAAGTTGCGCGAATAACACCAATTTTTAAGTCAGGAAATAGAAATGAAGTTTCAAATTATCGGCCCATTGCGATTATTAATTCTTTGGCAAAGGTTTTTGAGCATATTATCCACTCAAAGATTTTCAAACAGGTGAAGGGGTTAATATCTCCCGTACAGCATGGTTTCATGCCTGGACGCTCCACAGTTACAAATCTGTTAAAATTCACGCAGGATGTCTCATATATGCTGGATAATAGATTGCGTACAGATGTAATATACTTAGATTTTAAAAAAGCCTTTGATAGAGTAAATCATGATATATTGTTAATGAAAATGGAAAAAATTGGCTTTACAAAAAATTTAATATTGTTTTTTAATAGCTACTTGAAAAGTAGATCGTTGTATGTGAGATTTAGAAATAATTGCTCTCGTAATTTTTCAAATAGCATGGGTGTACCACAGGGCAGTAAACTCGGGCCTCTTTTATTTTTATTATTAATTAACGATTTGCCACTAAGCGTTCATAATAGTGTATGTATTTTATTTGCTGATGATATGAAACTGTATAAACATATATATAATTTTGATGATTGTAAACTTCTTCAAAAAGACTTATATAATGTATATTTATGGTGTGAAAAAAATCATTTAGAGTTAAACATTAATAAATGTAAATATATGATATTTTCCAACCAAATTAATTTCCATATATTTGATTATTCTGTAAAAAATGAAAAATTAGATCTAGTCCATGAGATCCGTGATTTAGGGGTGCTAATTGACAGTAAATTAACATTCAAGCAACACATCCATATGATTGTGAATAATGGTTATAGGTTACTCGGATTTATATTTAGAAATACAAAGCAGTTTGATGGAATTGAGGTCCCAATAAGGCTATTTGAAGCTCTAGTTAGAAGCAGGTTAGAATATGCTGCTATTGTGTGGAATCCCCATCATCGGAATTACATAGACTCGATTGAAAAAATTCAAAATAGATTATTGCGACTCCTGTATTACAAAAAATATGGTATGTCATGCCCTTTAGGGTTTTCTACGGAGACGATGAGAAGAATTTTTGACATACAATCCCTTGAAGTTAGACGAAATGTGATGTGTATGCAATTTTTATATAAAATATTAAATAATAAGGTTGACCTAGAGGATATTGTTAAAAATATTTTTTATTATGTACCTTTTGTTAGATCCAGGACTTTTAATCTGTTTTATTTGCCTAAAGTGAACACTGTGCAATACAGTAATACGTTCTTAATACGGACGCTATCCTTTTTCAATAAATTTAATTTGGAACTCGATCCTTTTTTTGATAATTACAAACAATTCTCATCAAAATGTTATCAGGCGCTCTCCAACCAATAATAAATGATATAAATTCACAGAGCAGACTCACATCTTTTTCTTTCTTTCTTTCTTCTTTCCTTCTTTCTTTTTTCTTCTTTCTATTGTTTCTTTTTCCTTTTATTAATTTATTAATAAAGAATATTATTTTTGATCATGTTTTGCTTAACTATTTTCGTGGGAATTTTTATTATTTTTTTTTCTTATTAATTTGTTATTATAGTAAGTAATTTTATTGAAACATTATTTTATTTTTTTTTGAGAAAAAGAGACAAAAAGTGTTATAGCATGTATATTATGTAAATAAAATAGTTATAAGCAAATTTGTTTTGTAAATATGTAAAAAAATTTTATGTCAATAAGGCTTATATGGATAAGTTCTGTTAGCCTTTGTATTGTTGTAAATAAATAAATAAATAAATAAATAAATAAATAAATAAATAAATGTTCGGCTAGATCTGTACAGATTTCACACAATAAACAAAGGCACGTTAAGAATACACATAAAGCACTGCTAACACTCGGATAACTGCAGTTAGGATAGCGGTTTACAAGTTCGAGACGCAGGATAGCACAGATAGCACAAAGTCCGGTAATTAATTGAATAAATACCATGAATAGTTCGTTACACAAATGTAAGCGCGTTCACAATGAAAAGCTTCGTTGCTTGGGGCCTTAATTAATATATTATCGGCGACATGGGGTTGGTATAACCAACGCGTTAAATGCAGGTGACGCCAGCTCTCGAGGCTGCGAGCGTCCGTTAAAACACGACCGAACCGCTAGATGGTTTGACTGGAAGTGAAGGAGAGATTCGGGAAGAAGGAACAATGGCGGAGAGAACACGGGAAATTAATCTAATTTTGCTATTGGCGGAGAGCGCGCCACGTGGTCAAGGATCACACATGCGTGGAACTAATTGATGAAGTAATCGATGCAGAATCAATATTACTGAATTAATCGAGCGGGAAGATTTATTCTGGAAGATTCGACGGCGCGCGGTATTTGAATCTATTGTAATACTGAACACTTTCCTTTTCGATAATGTCACAATTTGTAGGAACTGTTAATTTTGGGAAATGGATGGTGTAAAAAAGAAGAAAGAGGAAGAAAAGAAGAACGAGACGAATAATAAAAAAAAAAATCGATGAAGCTGTTTTTGAACAAAATACATTTTAATATTAATAAAAGTACTATATTTTTTATGTGCTAGGAAATTTTTTAAAAAAGACCAGAAGACTAGTGGATGGACTGCAACTTATAAGTTACGGGGAAGATAACTGAACAAGAAAACCAGTGATTGATGGAAAACTATAAGAATGGTAGTACTAATGGCACCATAGGTAGATGGAGAATATGAAGAAAATAAATTATTAATTATTACTAATATACTAACTTTAATAATGCATACTAACACTACAATTTATTTTTGTCATCAGTCTCTCGACTGGTTTGATGCAGTTCTCCAAGCTGTTCTATCTTGCGCAAGTCGTATATTCTAATCTTTGCCTCCCCCTACAATTTACTCCCTCAATATTACCCTCCATTACTCATAGCCCATTACTTGGATGTCTTAAGATAAGCCCCACTAGCCTATCCCTTCTTCTGGTAAGATGCTTCCATATACTTCTTTTTTCATCCACTCGCCTAAGAACCTCTAAATTACTTATTTTGTCCACCTACCTAATCTTTAACATTTTCCTATAACACCAGATTTCAAAAGCTTCTATCCTACAGCTTCTTTTCTACAGCCCCTATCACCCACGTTTCATTCCCGTATAATTCTACACTCCAAACATAATGTTTTAAGAAATGTTTCCTAATCTGTAAATCAATGTTTGTAGTTAGTAAGCTGTTTCTATTTCAAAGGCTTTTCTAGCATAAGCAATTCTACTTCTGATATCACTTGTGCTTCTACCATCCTTAGTTATTTTACTCCCTAGATAGCAGAATTCCCCAACTTCCTGTATGTTTTCATTGTCTACTTTCAAATTTCCCATCTCTTCTAAACCACTCTTGCAAATACACTACAATTATTATCAACCATAATCATAACATAACAAAAAAAATAAATGAATACAAAAATAAAATGTTATGTAGTGGGAAAGTATGAAAGCAGACTTTCGATAACGATTCTGAAAAAAATCTATGACTAAGTAAGCAAGAATGTAACTAAGCTTTAAGTAGTAGGTTCATGTGTAATTGAAATAAAATGTATAATCAGGTAATATTGTATTAACTATTAACTTCTCAGTTCTTAAGTTCTTGATATGTCCTGTACTTCCTTGAGAGTGTACGGGACGAAATTCACAAAAAAAAAATGGTGGAGTAGAAGAGGAAATGACAAGTAGAGACCTGCAGCAGGGGGATTGGATGAATATAGAGTTTTCGCGTTTGGGATAAATGTAAAACGGCAATAACAGCTTAACAAAATCGCAAAATATCAAAAGGAATAAACCGAAAAAACACATTATAAAAATTCTTGCACAAAATTTAAGGGCTTAACGAAAAGAGATGGACGAAAGAAAGGAATGAAGAATGTTGAGAATACGAGCTAAAAGAGTACCTAGAAATATTTGAAGTTACTTAACTTAATCTAAATCACTTTAAACGACAAAAATACATAATAAATTTGTTAATAATAAAAGAA
Organism: Catonia carolina; assembly: GCA_035578175.1. Lineage (NCBI taxonomy): Eukaryota > Metazoa > Arthropoda > Insecta > Hemiptera > Achilidae > Catonia > Catonia carolina. The sequence goes on along the minus strand of JAQMRL010000001.1, from coordinate 432,044,543 downwards.
TTTCCTTCGTTTTATAAAAAAAAACGAAGGTTAAGAAAGGTTAAGGTGAAATTCCATTTGTTTTCATTTGATTTCTTACTCAGTTGTTGAGTTAAATTCATTAGTGAATTAATTAAGAAGTCGGGATGAATTTAATCTACAGAAGTAATAATGTGGTTTTAAGATGTGATGAAAACGGTTGTGATTAAGCGTTTCAAAACTGTTTCAATCTGCATAAGTCGAATAAACATCCGACTCCATTTGCAACTTTATTTAAAATTCTATAAGTTTTCAAATTATAAATTTTACTATAACTTCATAAATTAATAACGAGATTGACTGAGCTAATATTGGAAAAAGATAAAAAATATAACTGGAAAAATTATAAGTGGTGTCATGAATTTGTATTTTTCTTGCATACAGTGGTATAAATAATATTATGATGATTTCTTCTTTATCTTCACGTTTTATGTGCCTTACATCTTCGGAGTACCCAGCCAAGTACTAAAATTTTTTGTCCGAAACCATTCTTTCCACCTTCTGCAGTTTTTAACCTCTCTTTCTACTTATATATTGTTTCCCCGTATAGGACCAATTATAGTGAGGCGAGTTAAGGTGTTTCTCGAAGCTATTTTTGCAGCTCACATTCTCAGTATTTTTTCACTGTAGACTTTTCTCCTTTCTTATTTCCACCCGGATTTTCTTCATGGAAGCCCTTAAGAGGAGACTGTACTTTGCATCCCACCAATGTTAAATTTGCTATTTTTAGGTACATTTTTCATTGGATTGGTAAAAGATAGGGAAATGAAACTTTACACACTTATAGTTGTCGGGTTTCTTTAGGTACTGCATTTTTTTAAAATTTAATCTGTTGGACCATAAAATTAAAAACAAAATAATGAATAACATAGAGTCTTTACAATTTTTTTCGACTTTTTTGCATATTGCTAATTTTTGGAGCGTCTGAGGAAGTCATAAAAATGTCGGTATATTTATATGTACAAGATAAATACCTGGTGAAAATTTCAGCCTGGTAGGTTTAATAATTTTCGAGAAAAATGTTCCTAAATGTTAAAATTCTAAATTTATGGGAAAAGGCAAAAAATAAAAAACAAAATTTACACAAACGAGTAAATTTCCCCATCAGTAGTTGGTTTGAAAGCTAGACCAGCAGCTGAGAATATTAAAAACAAAAATGCAGGTATTTTAAAAACCTAAAATTTCCTTTGCTCTAAAACGAATGGTATAAAAATATAAAAAATATTTGTTCTTGTTGACAAGATTTTTTTTTGGTAAAACCTGGTAAAATCTTAATTTTTTCATTAAAATAATTTTTGAAGTAATTTAATTTAATGTTTTTTCTGGTAGATCTTGTTCTGAACTATTGAAAAACACGTAAACCGAAAATCGAAATTTTCAGTCAAAACCATTATACAGTCTCAAATTAAAGTCAATAATTTTGGTTGTCTCAGTTTGGTTTTATTCAGTATATTTTTCGGTTTATTTCGGTTTTCAATCGAAGTTTCTTCGACTAATATGCTGTGCACCTTGGTATGTGCCTAGTGAAGTACTCCACTATGACCTGGGCATACCAACGGTGAGAGAAGAAATTAGCAGTCGGAGTAAAAAGTATTTAACCAAGTTGGACACTCATTCTAATCATTTGGCTATAAATATTCTCGACGAAAATATTGAAAATCAAACAATCAAAAAGGCGAGAACATTAGACTTTCCATTCCGGTTTACCCGATCAAAAATGTTCAACCATCCTTTAAAGATTAAAAACATAAAATTATATTACGAATGGTCAACTCTTATTTCTCAATAAACTTAATCTTATCAGTTAAACAGACCATCAGTATCACGTTTTCATTCTCTCCTTTTCACACTTTCATTCACCTCGTCCATTAACTTTAAAACCACAACTACGTCCTCATCCGTGTAATGAAATATTGTACATTGCCAGACCCAAAAAGAAACGCTTCATCACTTACAACTAAACGATCACACGGAAGCAACGCTGCTGAGAACTGTCTTCTTCAAGATATATTCGAAAATTGTTGAAACATTTACTGAAAGTTTTGTTAAACAGTTTGTAAATAATTCTTAACTGTTAAAAAAATCCGGTTTTCTAAATAGGCTATCCCTTCTGACTTCTTTGAAATATTTATGACACCTTAGGTTTATTGTTTAGTGTCTTAAAAATTTGTTTTGTAACCGTTTGTTATCTATTATCTACAGGTGTACACAGAATTTTAGTCTTCTTTTTCTAATCGTTCGTCTTTCTTATAGAGTTCTTCTCATCCTCGTAACCTGTATTGTTCGTATACTATCTTTAAACCAATTATCTTGCGAAGGATATTTCTCTCAAATTTTTGCTTTTCTAGTCATTAAAAGACAGTCTTCTGGATGCTGTTATAAAAGAACACTTTTTAATAACTCGTACTACAATGCCCTCTGACAAAAATGCCGGCTGCTATTTATCTGTAGAGATAATCTATTTTAGAAAGATGCAGAAACATTGGGAATAAAAGAACCGAAAATTGTAACTACTGCACTTTACTAGAACAATCTAAAGAATAAAAAAATAAAGAAACAATAGTAGGCTCAACAACGTAATAAAAACTTTTACTGCCCAAGGGACCTGTCCGACCACCTTTTCTCATAATCACACGTCAAATCCTGTTCAGAAGGTGCTTTTATCGGCCTTCTATCATAATTGTTACAATATCTAACTGCAGATGGATTTTATCCGTGTACAGCGTTGTTTTGATGTATTATTATTACTATGTAAGATATATGTTGAGAAAACATAAACTAACTTAAAATATCTGGGTAAAGACAGTAAAATAAACTGATATTGTGAAAAATTCATTTCTTTCAGGAACTTTTGAAATAGTTTAAGCAATGAAAATATGAACATTTCAATCGATTATTTATACATTACATACCACAAATATAAGAAATTTTAGAACTACTTTTATTTATATTCATCAATCATTTTGTACAGCAATTATATCATGTTCTTTTATTATTTTGTACAAACATATCGATTAAATATTTTATGTAAGATGCTCCTTATGTATTTGAAGAGATATTCCTTTATAAAGTGGACTACCACATAAATATTTATTTAAAGATCTATTACCAACAAATAAACTCTTATTGATAGCGGTGGCGACAGATTTTATGGTCATAACTCGTTTTTTAATAGTTCACGCTCTATTTGTAACCTATCTTCTATGACTTATGATTATTGTAAGGGTGTAGATACTTCAAAATCCATAAAAATGTCCCAAGAATACATTTTTTTTTGGTAGAACCTAATACAATTTGTGAATATGTTTTGTACATTTTTGTGATTTTTTAACCGATTCGCCATTGAAATTTGAAAAACTATAAAAGTCACAAGATAATTCAAACACGAAATCTTCCCTTCCCCCCCATACATTAAAAATATGAAATTAACATTATTTTTTGAGCTGTATATTTTACAACAGCAGCTGTTGTACCAATATAGCAGAGAAATTACAGAGGACTATTGTGGTAATATGAACATATTGTAATTATTACGATCATATGTCTAGCGTTTGAAATTCAAGAAAGTTTAAGTAATATTATATAGTAATTCCCACTTTAAAAAAATAGCTTCAAAATTACTGCTGTACAAATCTTTATTTAAACCAGTTTGGACTTACGGAGTCCAGTTATTTGGCTCAGCAATTCAGTAATCTTGCTCATTTACAGACGTTCCTATTTGCTGACAGAATAAAATATGCACAAATATAATACGAATTTATAACAATGCTTCGGAAATCCGTTGACCTGTTCTAACGGAGTTACCTTCTAACACACGTAGTAAACACTCGTCAAAGATCAAACGAATACTAACTCTCGACCGCACCAGAGGCTCCCTTTATATAGGTTAGATGAAAGAGGTTTCTCGAAGGACACAGAAATTCGATCAAAAAGATAATTCCAGAGTGGCAGAGAAATTCCATGAAAATAATAAAGTACAAAAACCCTTTTTACTGGAAAAGTCTTAACTATTGTAAACAAGAATAAAAGTTGTTACAGGTAATCAGCCGATTTTTTATAAATAGGTATACAACAAAGACACAATAGCGCAGTCCTTTCAAACAACTTTCATGAATAGGCATACCTTTATAGCCACCCTATTGTTACTTTTCCACTCTATTATCTACTCTTTACCATTTTATCAATGAAGAGCTAAATATTTCGCGATTCATGCCCTTCTTCGATATTGTCACAGTATATTTAATTAAAATTTTAATTTATTTTTTGTAAATCATACAATCAATCAATCTATTTAACTATTAAATTTGAGATAACATGCTCATTGTTTGTGCTAAAATGGGGTTTAATCAGTAGATGGCAAAGAGAAACAAGAGACAGAATAATAATCGGCTAACATTTTAGACAAACCTTTAAAGCGTACAGATTGTAGGCGTTTATCTTCAGCTTAAAAGCTTTTCATTTATACCTCATTTGCCAATTTTAAACAAATACAGCTTTCAATAAATATGCAATATTATTTTAAATGAAGCATGTAAATTATTTGAGTGTTTTCATTGAAATGATACTTGTGTACTTTTATGTTTATTATTCGGTTGATCTGAAAATGCATATCATTTCGGTGTCAATGTGTAAATCTGTCATTTTGCCGTCAGTGATGCTGTCAGTTGTTTAAGCTATTTTGCGTAGTAGTTTGATAGTTATATACGTATAATAACATGAATAATGCTAACTAATAGCGTTTTCAGTGTATCAAAGAGCATATATATATATCTGAAGAGAGAGAAAGACAAGGGAAGAATGAGAGAGTGAGAGAGTGGTATTGAGTGAGGTTGAAAGACGAAGTGAATGAGTGTACTCATAGATACAAATACGTTCGCCCTCACACATATTCGTGCGACATTGCAATCTTCTTCCTACTAAACAATAGCTCTTGTTAGATGCTTGACATAGAATAGCACGGTATGGAGTACGCTATACCCTATAGTGTTCGTATTATACAAACGTCAAATAACTTAACGGCGCTATTGTTTCGAACAAAGAAGGGGAAATTGAAATTTTAATATTCTTCACAGTATAAATGTAATTAATTTTCTAGCAAACATTTTCCGATTTCCAAACACTGTCTATCGCTCAAATGTACGTACTTATTTGTTTTAGAAATTTATGCAAATAAATTACTCTTAAACTTAAAATCTATGACATAGTTCTCTCTCAGGTGCGCTCGTATCGGAATCAAATATTACAAAGACTAATGCCTGCATTTTACTTGCAACGAAAGATAAATCACTTGGGTATTTGATAGTAAACGGATTAAACATACGACGCCAAATAATTAAAATAGTTTTCTTCATTCTTTCATGCATTTTCATACGTTGTGTTATAATGATTAACAAAGAATTTTCAGTAGTTTTCCTCGTATTTTAACGTTAAAATATTTCATATCGGTACCTATCTTTTGTTTTTTTCATTATATTTTTCATTCTCCTAGTCATCTCTTCTCGATTAAAATCTTTCTAATTTTTTTCTCCTATAACGGGTAGAGATTTTATATAAAATTTTTGTGTTTCTTTTAATTTTCTTTTTAAAAATTTGGAATTTTTAAAATAAAACTGTCAATTCATTTTTATTAGCTGTTGGGTAAAAATATTTAAACTTATTTTGTCACATTGATATTTAAAATAATTGTTCATGTTAATGCTAAGTAAAACAGTCCAATATCGTTTGAATAAAATGTCGGAAAACTATAACCAAAAAAGAAGTAGATGAAGTTTTTTAACCCTTAGAAGGGAACAGCATGTAAGGAAAGAGAGGATCTAAAATATGGAGCTGCCCAGTTTTGAATCATATGTTCAACTTAATTACAAAATGTTAATTTAATTCTTTTTTGAGTTTTCTGCACATTCAATTTATTTAGTGTTTTAACATTCTGGAAAAATTCTCACTGGGATAAGAATAAACCTGGAAGCATGATTCTTTTTTTAAATTACTCAGTCATTTTTGCTCTACAATAGAAATAAACTACTAAGTTATAGTTTACTACTTAAATGCTATATACTACTTAGCTACACTATACAACAAACTATTATAAAATAATAGTTTAATATTTTATAAGTACCAAAAAAGTATTTAAAAAATATATATTTTTTTAAAGATTTTGTAACCTCACTTAAAATTTATACGAATCAAATTAACACTTAGGCATGTGAAAAAAATATTACGTTTATTTTAGTAAAATATTAATTAGACTACCTCAAATCTGAGAAAAAATATGATTTTTCTTATAAAACACTGTTCTTTTTATCCCCAATGTAGATTTTAAATTTTTCATTGCGTTGTGGTTTGATTTCTTATAATGTTCCCGAGATACTAAAGCTTGCAAAATTTGACGATATTAATTAACCTTGATTTTTTATTCATTCTTCGTAAGACTTCCATGTTGGTGACTTTCTGCATCCATGGTATTCTTAGGATTACCATCGACTGTTAAGCCTTTAACTAGAATTATTATTTTTACTTTCTCTTGCTTATATGATTATATAGGAAGGAAAGTATTGTTGTCATGTCGATTTTTCGAAATCGAGTTTTCACCGGGTCTACACGTTTTCAGACCCCCTGAACCCAAAAAACATGTTTTTAGCGATTGGTCTGTGTATGTGTGTGTGTGTGTGTGTGTGTGTGTGAGAACAGAATATTTCAAGAACGGAACATTGTACGAACTTGAAACTAAGTTACATACCACTACCGGACCCGACACGAACTTTTCAACAAAATCAGTCAACCGGAAGTAGTCGTTTATTCGTGTAATTTTTCACTTTTTTGCGATTTTCTGAAAAACTGGTCCTACGGTTTTTTTTTAAAAATCGCCTCATCTACTAAATTTTTTATGCTCTACATGATAGGGTAGGCGCCATGTCTGCTGGAATTCTTGGTGAGGCTGTTTTCACGTAAAAAAATTTTTTTTTTTAAGATTTCGGCTTTATTATGCATTTTATCGCAAAAATGTATATACGTAAAGTTGTAGAAAATTTAAAATACTACAACTTTTATTTCATACATTTTTTGTATAACGCTTAGTTTAGCGGTAATTAGCCATTTTATGTTTTTTCTCACGAAAACGTGTGAAAAATATATTTTATTAAGATTTCGGCCTTAGTATGCATTTTACGACAAAAGTGTATATAATAAAATTTATAGGAAATTAAGAGATCTACAACTTTTATTTTATAGGATTTTTTGTACAGTGTCTAGTTTAGCGTGAAAGAGTGATTCTTCGTAAGACTTTCATGTTGGTGACTTTCTGCATCCATGGTATTCTTAGGATTACCATCGACTGTTAGGCTTACTACTAGAATTATTATTTTTACGTAAAATAAAGTAAAAAAATAAAATTTTATAATAAGAATGTGATGTTAACTAAATTAATGCAAAAAAAATAATATTTAATAGGAAACCCCTCTGAATTAATGGACAAACAAAATAAATAAATTTATTTTTTAATAGAAAATTCCACATAGCATGTTCATTACAAGACGAGTGTACTTCAGGATATTAAATATTAAGGTTATTGGATAAGCAGCGATCAAGAATTTTAAAATGAAAATATATAAATAAAAAATAAGAGCGAAGAAATATCAGTCAATGCATTATTATTTTAACGATAAGAAAATACAGGAATAGAGAGTGCTACTGAAAAAACAAAATACAAATAACAGAGGAAAAGTAATGTAAAAATAATATAGAACTAATAACGAATGAAATAAACACAGTTTAAATGGATTAAAATGTATTTGTATAACGTATAATATTAAATATTGATAAACTGTACCGATATAAAACTATCTCTAATTTATAAGTAATAAATAAAATGTGTACATGTTTTAAAAATAAATATATTTGTTACATCTAAATGCTCAAATAAGTCAAATATTTTTTCAATTTAATTATATTTTAAGATTAACGTTTTCTGTTATTTTTGAATTGAAAACAAACAAAAAACCAGAGAAAGACTGGCGGCATAAAATTGTTACATACAGTGACTTGTTATAATATACAAGTAGGTTACATTGAATTCATCAGTCGTTAGATCTACGTTTTTAAACAGCACAAACCATTAGGTAAAAATAAATCCGTTACCAGTTAAACTCCAACAATATTTAGCCATAGGGGAAAATGGGAAATTCGTACGAAATATGTAATCATATTTTTTAATGATCTATTTTAGTATTTCATAATTTCAAATACATACAGAATTAAAATTTCGTTAGGATATAGAACATTAACAAAATTATCCAAAGGCTTTAATAACTTCAGCATTTAATTACTAAAAATAATCCATGCATAGATGAACGAAAATCTCAAAATATTTCCTCGGTAAAAATCATACAGCAGATGCATGGTGTATATTTTTCGAAAGTTGTATTTTTAATATTAATTAATTACGCAGAACTTTGTTTTATATATTAGCGCTGACAAATGAAAACTTCTTTTGTGTTAGAGGTAAAAAGTAATAGGCTATTTTTAAACCTTTATTTTGTTGATTTTTAAAATTGTATAACTAATTACCATCATAAATTGTAAATATAGTTGTAAAGAATAATTATAAAACGTTACTTTCTATATCTGTGATATTTGGTAAAATCAAGTCGTTTGGTAGTGTGCTGTTGGTGATGTAGTAGGGCAGGCACGTAGCCAGAATTCTGGTTCGGGGGAGGGCTGAATTTGGAGATTTTTGTTTTACGTTCATTTTGTTTGTGACGGTTTAGCAGAACCCTATACAGGTTTAAAATAAATTTATTTATTAACTAATTGTCAGTCCTGGCTTCAGCCGGGTATAATTTTTTTGTATTTCAATTTATTTTAAAATAGGACTATAAATAAAGAATAAGACTTTCTGATAATAGACTTATAAGTTTGAAATTTATAGACATTTAAGGGTTGAATACCTTTTTTAACCCCATAGAGGTACATTTTTGATATTGATAAGGAATAATTTTTTAGTTGCACTATCGGTACACCTTCACCGAGTTTCAGTTATCTACCCAAACCGAAACTTAATAAAGAAAAAAATATTGGTTTAAGAATTGAAAACCGTTTCCAACTCTAAAGGGTTGTTTCCGAGGGAGGTGGAAACAACCTCCCTCGATCAACTTGATGTCGGATCAGGTGGCCAGGCGGCGGGGTTTTGGTTGGTAAGGCGGTTGCGGCCTCCTTGGGGCTGGACGAGGACGCCTCAATTGAGTCCAACACTACTTCCCCCATCGTGAGGGAGTGAACACGAGTTTTTCTCGCCGCCTCGGCTAAAAAAAAACTCTTAAGGGTACCTACATTTTTTAAATAGTTGAGATGTTGTTCTTTGGCATCACTATACGTAACATCTCCACTGAGTTTCAATCTTTAGATTTTCTTTAGAATCTTAAAGGCTCTAATTAAGAGATAAATTTTATAGCATCTTATGGTTTCCAACTTGAAAAATTGAATAAAATAGTTCCTAGAATTAAATATTTCATAATTTTTCATATACACAACATATAACATTAACATAAGGGGTTGAAAATTTTAGGTTTAACGTAAAATAACTTTCTTAAATGCTTTATTAAGTCATTAATACGTTTAAAATTCAAAATGTAGAAAATTAAATTCTGAGAAAATCGATGTAAATTAAGTAAAAGAAAGCGAGAATAGTTCATTTGACCCACTTTTTAGATAAAAAATAAATAGATAATAAATTATCGATTTTTAGATATTTTGATACTTTATTGTTCTAATTTCTTTTAACCAACACTAGCCAAAATTAAACAACCTTATTTGCTTCACGATAATAGTTGCCTACTTAATAAAATAAAACAAAACTTTAAAAATTAGTTCTTTTTATAACTAAATCTAGGCTTATAAACAGAATAGGTCTGCAGATAAATTGTAGGTTATTATGCAGTGTATAAATAAATTACTATATAAATTATAAAAAATAATAGAATAAAACCGTTGAATATGCACTAAAATAAATTCTTGAACTAATTTCCGTTTTACCTAAACCTGAATTCCATGATCCCACGCAGTGAGTAAGGCAATCGCAATAAATATGATTTACGGGTGGAGAATTCCTTGTTAAAAAGTTTGAACAGGCATATTATTTTCTTTGTTTTGACTATTCAAAGTTTGGTATATTAAAGTAGTCTATTATTTAATCTGTTTTAAATATTAATTCGGCTTATTGAAATTGGTTTATAAAAGATTGTAAAAGAAGTGCAAAAAGATCTTCTTCCTCCTTTACGGATTAGTTAGATATTGTTCCAGCTTCTATCCATCTTCTTCGTGGTCTACCCAATGACCGTACTCCTTGCGGACGGTATTTTAAGTGCACCACCTTCAACTTCGATCGGTGGGTAAATACTCTAATGTAAACTAAAAAATTATTAATAAAAATAGTTGGGCGCCAGCTTTGTCAGCAGAGCATGAGAAATAAATAAAAAAGAATACATCACCTTACTTGAAGTAAATATTTAATGAATAACAAACTACTAACTAAATCACCTAACTACTAACAAAATTATCCTTAAAATACCCTAACCTATTTTAAAATAAGCCAACCTTTTTTGCCACGACGTTAATATAAAAACAAGAAATTAAAAACCCTGAATAAATATACGAATGAATTACCTCGAATTAAATGTCTCCCCTTTCTTCTTCTTTTCCTTCGTTTTCCTGGTCACCCTCGTTCTCCGTCACTCCTTGTTCTCCTACTCAATTCTTCAACTACTCCTTCTTTACAAACTCCTCTGTTCCACATTTTAGTCCCAAGGGAACTGAACGTGAATTTCCTGGGTTGGAACCAGAAAACCTCTAGTTGACAAGCCTCACTCTCCCACCAACCGCTCAACCAACCTGGAGAGCCAACGGGAAGGAGAACTACCCAAATGATTGGCTGAAAGTTGGTTGGTGGAAGAAAGGCCCAAAAACGCAGGGGGAGAAATACACCCGTCTAAACAATATCAGATGATTGAGCGTTGGCTGTATTTACAACTTATTTTGTAACTACTATTTTAATGTAACTTAATCTAAACATGGGGGTTTTCCCAGGCATTATTTAATGTCTTAAAGGGAGACTGTACTTTGTATCCCGCCAATGTTAAATTTACTACTTTTAGGTACATTTTTCATAGGATTGGTGAAAGATAGGAAAACAAAACTTCACACACTTACTGTAGGGTGGTTTTAGCTACTGATATTTTTTCAATTTAATCTGTTGGACCATAAAGTTTTTAAAAGAATAACGAATAACATAAAATTTTTACAATTTTTTCTACAATTTTTGCACATTACTAATGTTTTGAGCACCTGAGTAAGTAAAAACAATGACGGTGAATGTGCATATACATGATAATTAACTGGTAAACATTTCAGCCTGGTAGGTTAAATGATTTCTGAGAAAAACGTACCTAAGTTTTAAAAATCTAAATTTACGGGAAAAGGCAAAAATGAGAAACAAAATGTACACAAACAAGTTTAATTTTCTATCAACAGTTGGTTAGAAAGCTGCACCAACAGAGGAGAATATTAAAAATAGCGAAGCAGATATTTAAAAACAACTAAAATTCTTTTTGCACTAAAAAGAACAATATAATATGAAATATGAAAAATATTTTGTTCTTGGCGACATGTTAATTTTTAGAGTAAACCTGATAATAACTTAATTTTTTTCATTAACATAATTTTTGTCGTAATTTAATGTTTTTGTGGAAGATCTAGGTCTAAACTATTGAAAAACATAAAAAACAGAAAATCAAAACTTCCAGTCAAAACCATCATACAGTCTCACCTTTTAACTGAGTAATGGAAGTTATAGTAATTGGGAATTACCATAACTTCCACTGTTTATACAATATCGTACTTTTACAATGGTACAAGCAGATTTCGATCGTCCGGCATGAGGTTTACATGTTGGACCCACCATCCCTATATCGTTCAATCCTCGACCTCACAGATTCCGTTCTACTCAAATCAAGCCGGATTGTCTCTATCTTGATGCGATCTCTAGTATTGCTCCTCTCACCGATCTCAAAAAACGCATCTCAGCTACTTCCAACTACCTACCCTCAGATTTCCTTAGGACCAATGTTTCACTACTGTACAACAAAAGAGGCAGTGCAATTGCATCATACAGTCTCCACTGCGTTTCTTTCCGGGTCCTTGCTTTAAATGTTATATTTATGTAACCGCAAACACGTTGAAACCTAGAAACTTTCGTCATTACATCAAACTCCCCTTCATAAGTCATATCACAATCAAAGTATAGATACTGTAGTCACGAGATTGCCTTTTGCGTATGGATGGGCTGTGAGGAAAGGAAGTGAAATATTTGCAATGCTGGCAACCTCAACAGTGAGACATATTTCACTACCGTGCAGTTTCTATTTACATTTTGTAAGCTGTAGTTTATTCCAAGAAAATGTTTTCTTCAGAAACCTTATAAGAAATAAATATGACGTGTAATACTGCCTACAGTTTGATTATATAACTAGAAATGTTTCATTTACTGTAATTACCATTTACCTTATTCCGTTGGAACAAAATTTTCTATGAATGAAACGCCTTCTTTACTATCGCTGTCAACGGCGTCTGCACTATCATTCTCACTAGTATCTACCTAACCGTTTCCTTTTATTAACAGGTGCCAACAAAACTGTTAAAGAATAGCTTATTCAAATCTTTAATTTCCTTCATTATTTTTCAAATTGTGGAAACAGAAACATCACATTAGTTAGCCCCTCGCTCATGGCTTTTGTTAAGAAGCAGGGAATGAATTTTTGTTTAGCTTCATCCTCACAGAAATTTATTACACTGCATATTATATTTCATTCAGCTCTGTGAATAGTCTGCCCACATTTTCGAGAAACTAACATTTCTGTTAACGGTAAAAACAGATATATTCGTACAGTTAACCTAAAAAAGGTTCCGCGATTTACTGTATATGCTCTGGGTAGAGTATAAGTTGTTGTGTTTGTTGCACTGAAATTAAAGCAGTCGCGCATGCCCACTGAAGCTTTTCCCTCTTTACCCCTCGTTGCAAACAAGGGCAAACTCGTGACTCAAGTAACTATAACTTAAAATGTGAAACCTTCTCCAACACCTTAATTTCCAGTACTTTTTTCATTCGAATAGGTACTTTACCCCTAAAAGCCATTACTTTTGTGTTATTTATAGAAATAATGAGAGACTACCCTTCACAAAGCTGTTTTAGCAGCTAAAACAGCAAAAATATGTAATCTTAATTACTGGTGACTCAGTATTGTCGAATGCCGGCCGCATTGGCGAAGTTGGTAACGTGCTCGCCTCTCATCGTGTGGTCTTGGGTTCGAATCCCATTCAGGCACGGCATTTTTTCATACGTTACAAAAATCATTTCATCATTCACCGTCTGCATTAGCAGAAATTGCAAAACAGTCGGAAGTTAAACAAAAAAAAGTATTGTCGAATAAGAAAGAACAGAAATCGTAAAAAAATTCATAATCATATTTAAACAGAATTTTTTTCGTAATCCCAGACAAATGAGAATGGTCTCCGGAATTATGTATGGTATTTCTCTCTCTCTCCCCCGACCTCTTTCTTGCCCTGTTTTTGTTTTAAAACGAACAAAAATATCTTCCTTGTAATCTGTTCCATCTACTATCTTCGGACCCGTTATCTTGAATGGATTTTTCTTTTCAAGTGTTCTGCTTCTTCTACACCAGTCTTTATCGGCCATTCTTTGGAATTCACTCGTATACAAATGCGCAGTTTTAAATTTAATTCTACTGCTCTAAATTTGTAACTGATAGAACTACTTTGCGAGAAATTTCACAGATTACTGTAGGTTACATTTAGCCTGTATTTTACCTTAAAATTGATCTCTAAAAAGACTAACAAAACTATAAACTAATAAAAATAATTTTAGATGTTATGAATAGCAACACGTCCACCCATTCATAACAAATTCAACTTGAGATGCTGTTCACAAAGAATTTACATAATTGTGCATTATTTTAAGTGGTGACACATTTCTATCGTACAATAAATAAACAAGTTCTGTTAACATACATAATAACAAGGTAAATTTTGTCAGATGTCATATTGCACATACGTTATTTTATGTAAATGCATAAAATCAACATGTCAGATATACATTACATTTCAGCGTTAAAATGGTCTAAATGTAGCAACAGAGAAATCAATAAATAACGTATAAACAACGTATAACTAGGATACTACCATTTGTATGTTCTCGTGAGCATACGGAAATTCAATTTTCTGAAGTATAGGGGTTTTAAATTTTGAAAATGAATAGATCTTTGTCATGGGTATTTTTACCATTAATCAATTTTATGTTTTTTTTTTAAATACACCGAAACGCGTTTATCCGGAATCCGTTAATTCGAAACCGGGCAAAAAAATTTATTTTAAATTATGAAGAAAAATCTGGTGTGAAACACTCACACAACTTTCTCTTGCCAATGCAAATAATTAACAATAAACTTAACATTATTAATAAAATATTAGAAATAAACAAAAAACTAACCTCAAAAACATAACCTTATTTTAATCATGAGTGAATGATGCAAAATGAAAATCGAACTCAGTTTAGCTTAAAAAAACGGAAAATCACACTTTCACGTTAAACTACGCTCTGTACAGAAAAAAATTCTTTAAATAAAAGTTGTAGATCTTTTAATTTTCTATAAATTTTATTTTATACACTTTTGTCGTAAAATACGTACTAAAGCCGAAATATTAAAAAAATCGATTTTTCACACGTTTTCGTGAGAAAAAACAGAAAATTGCTAATTACCGCTAAACTAAGCGTTATACAAAAAAATGTTTGAAATAAAAGTTGTAGGATTTTAAATTGTCTACAACTTTTATTATATATATTTTTGCGCTGAAATGCAAATTTAAGCCGTAATCTTAAAAAAACAAAGTTTTTACGTGAAAACACCCTTACCAAGAATTTAAGCCAAGTAGGCGCCTACCCTATCTTGTAGAGCATAAAAAATTTAGTAAGCCAGGCGATTTTAAAAAAAATCGTAGGACCAGTTTTTGAGAAAATTGCAAAAAAGTGAAAAATTATACGAATAAACTACTACTTCCGGTTGACCGATTTTGATGAAAATGTTCGTGTCGGGTCCAGTAGTGGTATGTAACTTAATTTTCAAATTTCAAGTTCGTACGATGTTCCGTTCTTGAGATATTTTGTATACGCACACACACACACACACACACACACACACACACACACACACACACACACACACACACACACACACACACACACACACACACACACACACACACACACACAGACCAATTGCTAAAAACATGTTTTTTGGGTTCAGGGGGTCTGAAAACGTATAGATCCGGTGAAAACTCGATTTCGAAAAATCGACATGAAAACAATACTTTCCTTCCTATATATTCATATAGGCAAGAGAAAGTAAAAATTGGTATTTTTACGAATGCTTTATTGTTTTGCAAGAAAATTAAACGAACTTCATAAATGTACCTAGTGATATACGAGTATAAATAAGGTGATGTGGGGCGGAATCCTGCCTCCTACATGCCACAGGAATAATAGGTACTACCACCATCCGTCTCGCATTAGGTGCGCAGTGCGTTTATTGACCGTACGTCAATCGTACATGTAAAATAAATTAAGAACTTATGATCATAGTAGAATGCATATTTGGTTAAAAACCTTTTATTTCCCAATCGAAATTTTGTAAATTAAGGAGTGTAACATTACTGTAGGGCTATATTATTTAACAAATTAAAAAATACTTGGAAGACGTGACTTGCTCTGCTTGTACTGTTTTCATCTCTCCCACTTTTGAGCATCGATACTATTCCTCTATTGTCGATTCAGCTGTTAATAATCGGTGACGCTGCTTTAAATATCACAAAGAGGCAGTTAAAGGGGGGAATTCTTCTCCATTCTTCAGTTGGTGCATATGCATATTGTTTTTTTTGTTTTACGTCTGACTGTTTTGCATTTTCTGCTGTAATGAGCACGATAAATTTATGCGGGTGGGAGTTTGCTGTGTACTTCTGCACTTCCTCACTTCACCATTCCCATCAGTCGAGCAATTTTTCCTCTCTTACTGCTCCTATTGACTTGAAAATTATATCTTATTTTAAAGTTTACTTCACCAATTACGCTCAAAAAAATGTCCTCCGCCTATAACATCTAATACACATCAATTGATAAATTTATTATACTTGCGACGTATGCGTTCAAAAAAAGATTCAAATTAAAAAAAGAAAAATTCCAAACTGTTTTTTTTCGTGTTTAAAAATTAGCTTATCGTATTTGATTGTACAGGACTACTGCACGCATGTTTAAAAACAAGATGTAAATTACATTACAATTTATATGTAAATACATTACAATTCTATTTATACTTTATATATATTAATAATATATTATCCAACTGCAGTAAATAAATACAATAAATAACAAATACAGTAAATTAAAAAGTAAAGTGAATAAACTATTTTTTTTAATCTAACACGTAAAAGCAGTGTACTTCTTGTAACACTGTAAAGAGCCAAAGAGCGTAAGGGGAGTACTATCAGTATATAAGAGGTTGTGGAAGGGATACACGAGACGAGAACTCGCTCCGTTTAAATATTTTGTTCTTAGTATAATGCAGACGGAGGAGAATTATGATATATGAAAATGAGTGATGAAAAATGCCAAACCTGACTGGGAATCGAACTCGGGACCCCGGCGTAGAAGGCAGTATCGCTAACCACTACGCCAACGTAGTGCATATGGAGAGGAAATTTTTACTTTCTCTGGTAGGCTACTATATGAATATATAGGGAATTAAAGTAATTAATTGTTTCCTGCCAATTTTTCGAAAGAGAGTTTTTACCAGGTATTCACGTATTCAGACTCCCTAAACCCTAAAAACTTGTTTTTAGTGATTGGGCTGTGTGTATGTAAGAACAAATATCTCAAGACCGGAACATTGTACGAAGTTAAATTTTGAAATTTAAGTTAGGTACCAATATAGGACCCAATACGAAATTTTTATTTAAATCGGTCAACCCAACCGGAAGTAGAAGCTCTTTAGTTTATTCGTGCAATTTTTCACTTTTTTGAAATTTTCTAAAACCGGTATCTACGATTTTTGTTAAAAAAATCGGCTCATTTACAACATATTTTATGCTCTACAAGATAGGGAAAGTTCCATGTCAGCTGAAATTCTTGAAGAGACTGTGTTTTTTTTAATATTGTACCCTTAATATGTATTTTAGAGCAAAAACATACAGGTCTAATAATATACTTAAGACATAATTTTAATGTATATTGTATAAGATCCTATAATTAAAGTTGTAGAAAATTTAAAAACCTACAAATTTTATTTTAAACATTTTTTGTATAGATCTAATGCTTAGTTAAGCGGAAATTAGCGATTTTCTGTTTTCTTTTTCATCAAAATCAATAAAAAATGGGATTATTTTAAGATTCCAGCCTTAGTATCCATTTTACGACAAAAGTGTACTATATAGTCAAATATTGTTTTCTAAAGAACCTAGTTTAGAGGAAATTACTGACTTTCCATATTTTTAAGTTCTTCAAAGGTAGAGTTTCATTTTGCGTCATTCACTCCTGATTAAAATTAGGTTATGTTTTTCTTTTTACATTGTTTACTCATTAGTAAACAGGTTATATGAACAATAGGCATCGTTATCATCTCTATCAACGTCATCATCTCCAGCTTCAAGAACTTTGTGTTTCAAGATGTTAATTCACAGTTCATCAAATTTAGTTTTGTACATATATATACATAACTTATATATTTTTCTTTACATTTAGTCTTGTTAAAACACACTCTTGAGTGTGGTGTTTATTTTATTTCTAAGGTCAGTACTCAGATTTTCTCGTCTTTGCTTAAAGTTTTTGTATTTGTAAACTAATTGTAAAAGAAATACACTTTTACAAAAAAAATATATGGACATTATCTACATTGGAAAGATAAAGTCAAATAAAGTGGAATAACTTAAAGATAAATCTGGTGTGAACCACCAGATTTTTACGATGTTGTTCTGTTATAGCACTAACCTATAGTTGTAGTTATAGTAATAATTGACAGGTTGAATGAACCATCGGATCAGTCGTCGGGTTATAAATAAAGAACGAATAGAGTCCTAATGGCTCCTGTAGTGTAGCCACCCGTAAAATCTTCAAGTTCAGCCGTGCGTTACCCTCATTTGATAATTTTTTTAATTTTTTTACAAATCAACAATATTACAATCTGTTCTGTTATAAATGAACAAGAACAATAAGTAATAAGGTTGAGATAGAAAAGACAAATTTACAACAACATTAACTTATACATTAATAATAATTGTTACAGATAACCTTTTTGTAATTTTAAAAATTAACTTTGAAATTTAAAATTAACAAAAAATAAAATATTTATACACATGCACATAAAAATATCGAAAATAAAAAGTTAATTATGTTCGAATCTGTTAAGTAAATCCAACTCGTTGTATCTGTTAAGTCTTGTAAACGTATAGTCAATGTTGTCCAGTAACTTTATCGCGAGATGATTTGGATGTCCGTTTAGTCTTTGTTCGTATGTTTTGCTAAAGCGCGTAATTTCCTGTCTTACTGAGTTAAGTCGTATGTCGTTATAGATATATTTATTTCGTATGTACCATAGTATCCTAAGAGATGATCGTAAAAATTTTGTTTGAAAACGTTCTTAAATGTCTATATTGGCATTTTTTGTTGTCCCCCATGTGATAAATAACGTTTTAATTAAGGTTTCGGCTTATCCGAAAAGGACTTGATCCCATCAAGTTTGGATGAACGCGTTTCTAGTGCAGCTATAAACTGAATGTAGAGCACTAATTTCTTTTGTCAACAAATGATTGATAACGAGTATGAATTCGGTTTAATATATTAGTTAAAAATATTAGGTTATGTTCCATATGTTTTATGTTGGTAAATATGAAAGAGAACTAGGTATTGAAAGGAATAGGGAATGTAATGCACTAAATCATTCCGGGCGTCACAGCATCTCAGTTCGGTATTTCTTTTGGATAAGAGGGGAAGTTCCCTTAATGCTCCATTTGATTGATGTACAAGAGCCATTGGGTCAATCACTACCCACAATTCCCTATTCAAACCTCCCGACTGATAACCTACCCCACTTAAAACTAAGTGGTAAAAGTAATAGTGTAAAAGAAGGCAAGCGTTTCGAGTTTCCTAATAAAACTGTATAATAAAGTGTTGTTTTCTTATCTTTATAACATAAATTTAAAACTTAAGATAAAACTTTTAACTTCAATTAAAAGTTGTTTAGTTAATTAAAAATTAACTTACAACTGTTGAAATATGTCTTAATCTTTTAAGAAGTATTAATTAAACGCAATAATACAACACTGAAATAAATGACAAATTTTGTATCTAGTTTTTAATTATCAGCAATTTAATTACATCTTAACACAATAGAATTAATGTTTTTCTTGGTTCTGTTAAGACAAAATACAATAAGCAACTCTGAATAAATAGTTCTACAAACTGTAAGACTTTCGCACAATATATATCAGATTATATCATCTCCTCCATTGGACTTGAATTACGAAAAATCACTAATTGACGCTAAACTAAGCGTTGTAGAAAAACGTTTGAAATAAAAATTTCTTAATTTTTTACAACGTTAATAATGTATAATACTTTTGTCTTAGAATGCTCGCCTCTCATCATCTTGGGTTCGAATCCCATTCAGGCACGGCATATTTTCATACGTTACAAGAAATCATTTCATCCTTCACCGTCTGCATTAGCAGTAATTGCAGAACAGTCGGACGTTTAACAAAAAAAAAGAAAAAAGAATGCATGTTAATGCAGCAATCTAATAAAAAAACCATATTTTTCAACACGATAGCTCGTGTCCCGCAAGAATTTAAGCAGACATGGCGCTTACCCTATCTTGTGGAGCATAAAAATTTTTGTAAATAAGACGATTTTTAAGAAAATCGTAGGAGCCGTTTTTGCATAAATACCGCAAAAACGTAAAAAAAAAACGAGTAAACTATTATTTCCGGTTAACCGATTTTGATGAAAATGATTGTTTCAGGTCCTGTAGTGGTACTAAATTTAAGTTCCACGCTTGAACTTATACGCTATTCCGTTCTTGAGATATTTTGTTCAAACACACAAACACACACAAAGTAATAAATAAAACATGTTTTTTTGGGTTCAGGGGGCCTGAAAACGTGTGTTTCAGGTGATAACTCAATTGCGAAAAATCGGCATGAAAACAATACTTTCCTTCCCTATTCATTTAAAATCATATAATAGAGTAAGAAACAGTTAAAGTACTACTGTGAAGAGTTCTGTTTGACTGGTTGCATCAAATCGTTTAAAGGGGTATGATAGAGCTAAATATAGTACATTGTCACTAGCGTTATTTTATCAATAGATGGCAGTACAGTTGCCTGTGCCTACCCACCGTTAGTGCAACGTCATCGAATAAAGCAATTATTGTCCAATCATAATCGAACTCCCACTTACCATTCCACGCCTTTAGGCTGTTTAACTGATCGCAATGGCGGCTTTCTCCATCTTCTTAAAAATCCCAATATAGGCCTACTAATTTTATGTTATGTATTATTCAAAAATTAAAAAAATTCATGTTATCATTACACAAATTTTGATACTTCACTGTTCAAGTAAGGATACTAAAAATCTATAAAATGAATAAAAGTGGTATATATGATTTTTTTTCAGGTTACCTACGTAAAAATAATTATCAAAATATTTACTTCAGCCATAATAAAAGAAAATTAGATGTGAATCACTCTTAACTTTCTCTTACCAATATAAATAATTAAAACATAACCTATGTTTAATTATCAGTAAACAATGTAAGAAAACATAGATTTAATATTTTAATTATGAGTTATTAACGCAAAACGAAAGTCAACCTCTATAAAATTTAGAAAAAACCGAGAATCACTAATTAACGCTAAACTAGGCTTTGCAGAAAATAATTTTTAAAATAAACTTTGTAGGTTTTTAATTATAACTTGAAGGTATAACTTTAATTACATACACCTTTTTTTGTAAACTGCAGATGCTACTAAGGCCTGTACCCGGTTTTGACGAGCGAAATAAAGAAAATCACTAATTGACGCTAGACTAAGCGTTGTACGAAAAAAAGTTTGAAATAAAAGTTGATGATTGTTTAATTTGCTATGACTTTAATGACATGCACGTTTACCTTAAAATGCATTAGGCCCCAATCAAAAAAATCACGTTTTTACCACACGAGCACAACCCCGAAGAATTTTAGTAGGCCCTACTTGTCGAGTATAAAAAATATAGTAGCCTTAAGTGACACAATTTAAAAAAATCGTAAGATCCATTTTTTGAAAAAATCGCAACATGTTAAAATTTTTACGATTAAGTTACTACTTTCAGTTGACCAATTTTTTTTCTCTTTAATTCTTTATTTACAACTGTAAAATGTTACAACAAGCAAATTTGATGATTATCATAATAATGTAAATGACATGATAGGCATGAGAGGGGTAGGGCCCCCATTGGTGCCTCCCCAAGAATGAAATTTGTATATCAAATTAGCAGGTCTCTACTCCAGCGTCTTTTAAGGCGTCTAGGGGGATTATCAGTTAAATGGACGGAGGAAAGTGAACGCACCAGGGGGTTCTCGTGTTCGTGTGACTTTTTGTGAAAGCGTTTGTATAGGTATTCAATGGAATTTTGTACAAGTGGCGTTTTCAAATCTGTATGTAAGGTTTTGTTGCTAACGTAAAGAGGTACATTTGCTATAAGGCGTAATGTTTTTGACTGGAATGCTTGAATTCGTTGCAAGTTAGAGGGTTTGGTTGAACCGTAAATTTGGGATCCGTAGGTCTACATAGGTTTCAAAAGAGAACAATATATGCGTAATTTTTGTGCCATTGGTAATTTTGATCGTTTGTGAAGTAGGGAATATAGAAGTTTAAGTCGGGAATTCAGTAATAAACGTTTCCGTTTGATATGTGTGCTCCAAGTTAGTCGTTTATCAAAAGTCAGACCGAGATACTTGACCGTATCTGTTTTTGTGAGAGGTTCATTGTCTATGTATACTGGTGGGCAATCACCATGACGGAGTGTGAAAGTTACGTGAAGGGATTTTGTCAAATTTTGATGAAAATGTTCGTGTCTGGTCCCCAGCCTTGTGCCTAACCTCAAGTTCCAAGATATATTGTTCACACACAGACCAATCGCTAAAAATATATAAAAAAATATATTTTTTGGGTTCAGGAGGCCTGAAAACTTGTATTTCTAGTGAAAACTTAATTTCGAAAAATCGACATGAAAACAATACTTTCCTTCCTTATATATTTATAAAGGGCAAGAGAAATTAAAAGTATAGTGGATGGTCGTAAGTGATTATGGTGTATTTATAGAGTACGGAAAGCCTATAAATATAGCTACATTTTCCGTGTATTAATAAATCTGTGCGCTTATAAGCGGAAATGAAGTCTATTTTCATGGTAAGAATTTCAATAATATTAAACTAAAGTAACGTTTATACCTAGGCAGCGCGTAGTAGGCCTATCTTCTCCGGACAGTAGACCAAGCCGGTACGCAGAGGTATAACATGTCACTTCCTACACTGGATTTATCTGACAAAACAAACGTAAGCTCGGCCGGCCGGTAGGTAAGCCGGGTGATCTACGACTACCTCAAACCAACGCGCGTTTCTCATTCCCTTTCACAAGTTTACTATTCCGCTACTACTTGCATATTCTGCCTGATCTGAGCCCAGCAATTCATAACCGGCCCAGACATTTTTCAACCTTAAAACATTTTAAAAGAGACTACACTGCTGATGCTATTTCTTTTGCTTATTTCTTAAGAAATATATTTCGTTAATAAATCATAGCTTATTTTTCAATAAACGTGAATAATTTTTATATCTTTTATAACTTTTAAATTAATGTCGGCCCATTTATTTTCGTTGACGTGTGCACTTATGAATTATAGGTGCATGTATTTATAATTTGTGTTCATGCAACTTTTACTATTAAAAGTAATAAATATTTCGCCCGGTTTAGATTTATTCATGATAATCTCCACAAGATGTTGCATAGATTACTATAAAATATCTATAAAAACATTTAACTGGAATAACCAGGCCAACTACAACTGTCCAACTACAAAAAATGCACCAACCTTCAAAAACAAAAAGGAAGACCAGTAGTCTACATCCATATTATGTACGATTGTAAAAGTAAAATGTTGTACAAACAGTGGAAATTATGATAATTTCTAATTACTATAACTTCCATTACTCTGTAACAACCCATTGAATATGCCTGGGAAAACCCCCCATTGTTAGAGTAAGTTACATTACAATAGAATTCAGACAATAGGTTGTAAATATAGCCAACGGTCAACCATAAGATGTTCATTAGGCCGGTGTATTTCTCCCTCTCTGTTTTTGGACCTTTCTTCCACCTACCAACTTTCAGCCAATCACTGGGGTAATTCTCCTTCCCGTTGGTCCTCCAGGTTGGTTGAACGGTTGATGGGAGAGAAAGACTTGTCAACCAAAGGTTTTGGTTCAAACCCAGGAAATTTACAATGAGTTTCCTTGGGACTTAAGAGTGGAACAGAGTAGTTGGTTAAGAAGGAGCAATTTTTGAAGAAGCAATTAGGAAAACGAGGAGTGACGGAGAACGAGAAGTGACCAGAAGAACAAAGAGAAGGAGTAAGGGAACACATATTTAATTGGAGGTAAATTTATATTATGTATACTAGCAACCCCCGCTCGCTTCGCTTCACAGCAACTAAAGTAGGCCTCATTAAATTATTTTAACTCCTCTCTATATAAAATATTTGTGGTTTTGTTGCTCTGTGGCAGCAAAATAAATTGTTTTTCTGCACTTCCAGCCCTAAACAGTCCGACATATAGTCGTCCATGAGTGAAGGAAGCACTTTTGTCTCAAATCGATGCCCACCGTTGTTTGTCCCTGCGATTTAACAGAATTGAATAGAATGGATAGAAGAATACCGATAGAAAAGAAAGAGACAGTTGATATGTGGCTGAGATAAGAGACAGTAATAGGTGGGTGCAGTACGCAGAGTAACTGGAAATATTTGACTCATTTACTTCCTGTCGAATGAAAACAAATACGTATATGAAATACGGTACAAAAATAAAATTTTTGAATATTTCCGAATTTTTAATGTTTTTGGAATCGAATGTTATTCTTCACGTTTTTCTTCTGTGAAATATAAAAGTTGAATCGTGTTTCTAGCCCAAAAAATACACCACCCAGAGGAATTTGAAAAAATAAAATTGCTATGCACCCGATAAACTAAAAAATGCGACATCGTCACAGTTTAAGTTGGTTAACTTACTTAACTAAAGTTAATTAAAGTTGCAAAATATCCTACATTGATCAGGAAGCTCTAAGCTATGCAACAATGAAAGATTTTTTGAAATCAGTTCAGTAGTTTCTGAGATTACCATCATACAAACAAACAAACAAACAGACGTTTCTTCTTTATTATATTAGTATAGATTTATTAAGGGCTTGTTAAGTTGTTTTCTGTATTAAAGTCGTGGCACAGTAAAGGTTGGCTTATTTTAAAAATAGGTTCGGGTAATTTTTTTTGTAGTTAGTTAATTTCGCTAATTATAATTTTTGTAACTGTTATGATTTCTTTCATGTATGTTATATAAATTGGATGTAAAAACTAAGTTGACGTGAAAATGAAGAAAATAATTCTTTTTCCCAAAGTCCAAGTTAGGAAGTTGAAGTAAAATAACCGGTAAAGTATTAGAGGTAACGTTGATAAAAATAATTAATATTAAGTAGGCTACAAAAATCTTAGTTCGGTATTTAATCACTTTAATTTTCAAAAATAATATACTTGTACTTTTATAATTTTAGAATAACTTTCTTTAACAACATTTAAATTAATAGATTAAAACGCCTACGAGTGGATAGAATATTAATTGTTATTAAACTTGCTAAGTTGTCTGAGTTAAAGCTTAAAGACTATCTGTAACTGCAAACAATGCAAAACACGCATCGCCGCTCGATTATCCTTCCCAACAACAATTTCTATTCTGAATTCTCTATGACTATATTTCTCTGATGTTTCATTGGTTGATTGTTACTTAAAACTTTGCTGTTTCTCAATGTTTAAGCTCATCTCTAAGTTTTCTTTAGTGAGTATACTAATGGTGTTAGTTTGTTTACAAAGTTGACATTTTCCTATTGAGTTATTTTAAAACTATGGGTCTCAGTACTCTGACCGTGTTCTGTAGTTTATTCAAACGGGTTTCAGTTTACTCATGGTGATTTCTTTTACATATTATTTTTGTGGCCTCCCAACTCCCCTCATAATCAACCCTATCCACATCAAGGAAATACCTAAAGTGGGGGATTTGAATTGCAGGTCGATGGGGGAGATCGCGGGAGAACAGCAAAAGCCTTAGTGTGCCGCTATCAATCCAAAATTGGAAACCTCTAGCAGGCGACCAATATAAAAACAAAGAAAACCAAATAGAGGATCATTAAAACTAGAAAAGGGGCACACACTGAAAAAAACCTCATAGAATTAAAACACGCATAGGAAAAAACTAGTTAAAACAAACAAGGCCAAAAACCAGGAAAGCCAGAAGGAAACCAACGTATGACCAGCGCTCCTCAATTACTCAAGCCACCAATGCCCAGAGCAGACACATCTCACGGAACCTCCACACGGCACCAAGGAGTCTGGGTAGACTTTATTCCTTCAGCCAGATACTTAATTCACTGACTAACTTGTCATCCAGCTATCCCAAGCGCCACGAACCATCATACATCCCACTTCTCATGGCGATCCACGGTGAGGAGCCCCCGCAGTTTTTTCGTAAACTCACCTCATGATGAATCCATCTCAGTGGCACAACTGTATAGATTAGTCACCGCTGCACATCTGAGTGTTGGAGAACAAGACATGAAATTCCTCCTGCATAAGGCTCCCATCTTCTTACAGGATAAGCCGGCACCCGTATCCTAAGATTCACAAATGACAACCCAAATCCATTATGTATTCGGTGATACAGCCTCATGTCACCAATAAGTCTTCTTTACTCCATTGTGAGAACACCCAGATATTTACATCCCGAGTCGTAGGAACTTAGGTAGGGTTTATCCGACACCTATAGTCGGCTGCACGAACAGTAGGGGATAGCCAATTCACCTACACAGAAGAGTTTCTTTTTTAAAGTGGCTGCTACGTACGAAAACCTGCCAGGACTTTAATATACTATATGTTTATCATCAAAGTACAAATTTTTCCTTTATTGAGATTGCTTTTCATTTATCGTCATTCACTCATGATTGAAATTAGGTTGTGTTTTTCGTGTTATATTGTTTAATCATGATTAAACATAGGTTATATGGTTCATTATCTACATTGACAAGAGAAAGGCGTGTGAGTGTTTCACATAAGATTTTTGTATAAAATAATACTTATTGGTATTTCTATATTTGTTTTTCATCTAAGAATTTGAAGTTGTTCCGGGAACACGAAAGCTTCTTATTTATAAAATGATAAAAAATAAAAAGATTGTAAAACGATTAGCTCGGTTTAGGTACTTCATCGTATATTTTTCCATGTTTTCAGTTCGTATACCATACGTCAACTTTATAATAAATATTTTTTCTTAGAAGACAAACGCAATAAGGGAGACTTTTTAGGTAAAGATAAAATGCGGTGTATGGTATAAAACCCATGAAAAAAGATTTTTAAGCCCTGAATCTAAGCCAGAAGGATACATTACCGAATCGGCTTTCTATTCTCTGATAGAAACCATTAGATGGAATAATAGAAGGATAGCTGTATAAGAAAAGGCAGATAAATAGATCTTAAAGCTATTCAGCTATACTTTCTACCAGTTTGAAAATTTCTAAGAGGTACTTTCAACTACACAGAACCGTATGAAGAGCAGGCGATTGCCATGAAGCATGGTTCTAACTTGTATAAACATATTGTATTATTATACGCGTGTCTTGACATTATATTTTCAGCTTGTCTACAAAAATATACAACTGTATTGTACCGACTGAAAAGAAAAATATAAAATAGAGAATTTCAAAACATTTTTATCTTTCCTAGAATTATGAAACAAATTGAATTTAAATCAGTAAGAAAAATATGCATTGATTTAAATTTCAAAACAAGTAGGCTAATTTAGAACTTCTGATAGTGACATACATAAAAGTAATCTTTTTATTCTTTTCTTTTATGTCTCACAACAACCTTCCTATTATTCCCTGATTTCTTCATCAGTTTTTTTATGTCACCTGACAAAAAACTTAGATAGCCTATTTAACTTTTCTAATTTACGTTCGATTCTCTGAAACTATTTGAGATAACTCCATGAATCTACTTCAGTACAAATTTAACATATACTATATACCTTTTAAAATTTCATTTACTTAATAAGTTTTTAAGAATTTTGAAAATAAAACTTGTCTACCAAGCCGGAAAATGAAAAATTAAATATTATTTTCTCTACCTTAATCCAATATTTAAAAAAAATATACGTTAAAACTTAACTCTTTAATTTGTAAAATTAAATGTCAGGTAATTCTCTGCAAGAAAGATCTTGAGAAACCTACACAAGACTAATTCGAACGTCTAAAATAGATCCCATATAAGTACGACACAAAAAACAATCAGTTAATGCTTACAAATACAACAAGGAAAGGGCTGTATGAGCAATACTTCTCTCACTTGTCCCCCAAATTTTAATACCAGCTACTTAAACGTATATAACTGAACAGAATAAAATTAAATTTACGAATGAAATGCAGAAATAGATAATTAATTTCGGAAAGAACAACAAGGAGGTGATTCTAGGTAAAACCAAAGTTAACTGTGAACTCACTTACCGTATTTTTTGGGATAAATAGTTTAAAAATTAGTGAAGTAATTGTCACCGGATGGCGACATTTAGTGGCGAGTTAAACCTCTCATTTTAACTGGCCCTGAAAAAGGCCGTTTAAGCGGTGGTCGTCTTGATGGGAAGCGTCGGTCGTCGTGGTGGTTGAGGCTGGGCGACACGGCGTGTCGTCATCCAGCAGAGACGTCATCTTCTTCCCTCGCAGTAGTGTATCGATGGCTTCTTCGTCGGGTCGGGTGGGCTTAAGGCTCGGTCGAGGGACCGCTGTAGGCATCGCTTGCGTCAGCGGGCGATGGCTTACGGTGACGTGTCGGCGAGTGGAAGCATCATCTTTTCTCTTGCGGGGACGTCGATTAGTATTCGCTGGAGTCCGGTAGCCGTGTGCCGATTGTGGATGTCTTGTCTGCTGTCTGGATCGGAATTGACATTCCTGTTGAGTGTAGCGCTCTTTATATAGTTGCCGAGAGCGCTGCGGTAGAGGGCGGTTACTCACTCGGCCTTGGTTACAAAGGCCTTTGTCGGTACGCCGCCACAAGCCTACCATCCCTCTCGGAACTATTGGCGGCTCCCTCTGTCGCTACGTCGGAAGCTTTGATAGCCGGCAGCCCAGTACTTAATCAAAGGGGGCGACGGTGACATAATGTTTTTTTTTCTCATTCTCTGCCACATGGTTTTTTAACTATATTTGAATGTGTTAATAACCACCGCCTCGATTATTGAAATGCATGTGGTAATAGCGATGTATGTGTAATTATATAAAAATTATGTTAAATTTTAAGGTAGAAATTACATATATTCTATTTATTTTGGAAATAAACTACGTATTATAGCTATTATTAATCATAGATTATGCCCTAAAAATTTTAAGAAAAAATATTGAAATAGTAGCTGAAATATGATTGTGTACATGAAGTAGATAAACACAGGTTTTTGGAAAACGATTTTTATCAATCTTTTTAATTTTTTTTGAGCTAGAATGTTATAATTTGACTTAAAAATTCCATGTGGATGTTCAAGGAAAACTAATCTGAATTTGTGAGTTCAGTACTCCAATAAAAAAAATTAAATAAAAATATCACAAAAAGTAGCATACTCTTGCATAAACGATCTAACCAAGATCGGCTAGATTTCAGAAACTTGGCCTACTGCGGGTACGATTGTTATGTATCTTTTGTGCCAGTGTTAAAACACAACGTGTAAATTATTTCTTGGACGTTAGTCTGCAAAGACAGCCATAAACACATGACCTTATTAAAAATAATTGAATAAGTCGAGTCTATAACGTTAGATTACATTAAATTTCAACTTTATAAGATTAAAGAAATTTATTAAGATAAAAAACTCTTGAAAAATATACTTCATGAATAAAAACCATTAAAAGTTTTACTATACCGTCAGATTTTATAGAACTCGACTAAAAAATTTTTATGTGTAATATAAAAAAGGTAAAAAATATAGTCTATAACTGCATTTTATGGCTTTTTAGAGTATAAGAACGCGGAAATGTTATCTATTTTTGTCGACTTGTGATTTCCATAACCCGTAGAATTCTTTCAACAAGAGTTTAATTTGTCTTAAGTCGAGTTTATATTCCAAAACAACGTTCAAGTAAACAAGAAGTCACTTTTAATACAGTGGAAAATTAACTTTTAAATAAATAACTGTTTTTCATTGAGTTTATTAAACAGTAGATATTGCAGTTTTAAATAAGTTTATTTATATTTTTATTAGAGAGAAATGTCGGTTATTCCAACATCTATTATTAATATCACCATCAAAGTAATCGTATTATCGTATGATCTCAGTCTCATAATTATTATCATTATTATTATTTTATTATTATTATTATAGCGGTTGTTCTGCAACATTAGACCAATCACCTATTTTACAATTTTAAAATAAAAGCCAAAACGCCATTAGTCCCTGCTGAGTACGTTTACATCCCATACAACCAGCTTCACTATAGCTCTTATGATGCTATTCATCGGAATTTTTCTACGACGTATCGATTCCTCCGTCTAGCTGGAACCCAAGCCTACTAACAAATACAATTACATAAATTAAATCAGTCACAAAACGCAAGCTTAAGGGGAGACTGTACTTTGTTTTCCGCCAATGATAAATTTTCTCTTTTTAGGTACATTGTTCATAGAATTGGTAAATTATAGGGAAATGAAACTTTACACACTTATTGCTTATTACACTTATTAGGCCTACTTTAATGATAAATTTTTTCTTTTTAGATACATTGTTCATAGATTTGGTAAATTATACGGAAATGAAACTTTTTGTCACTTATATTTGTCGTGTGTCTCTAACTACTGACTTGTTTTAAATTTAACCTTTTGGACCATAACATTTTAAAAAAAAGCAACGAATATCATATAATTTTTACAGATATTTTTGTACGTTTTTCGCGTATTACTAATTTTTGGACCACCTAAGGAAGTCATAAAAATGTCGGTACGTGGATATACAAAATATTTAACTGGTAAAAATTTCAGTCTGGTAGGTTAGTTGGTTTCTGAGGAAAATTAACTTAAGTGTTAAAAATCTAAATTTACAGGAAAAGGCAAAAAGCAAGATGACACAGAAATCAAAAACAAAATATACACAAACAAGTAAATTTCCCATCAACATTTGGTTAGAAAGCTGAGCCAACAGCTGAGAATATTAAAAATAGTGATACAGATATTTAAAAAAAAAACTAAAATTTCCTTTGCACTAAAACGAACAGAATAAAATTATGAAAAATATTCGTTCTTGGTAATATGATAATTTTTCTGGGTAAACCTGATAAAAAAAATTATTTTTTTGACGTAATTTAATTTTTTCTGGTAGATCTAGGCCTAAACTACTGAAAAATATAATAAAACAAAAATTTTCAGTAAAACCATCGTGCAATTTTCCCTTAAACCAACTTGACTAACAATATATTACTGTTTTTAATAACCAAAACGATTACCTATACACAAAAACTTGCTACCATCCGTACTCACAATAAGCATAACACATAACCAGTCCCGTAACGGCACCATTTCGAACGGTCCAACACTTTCATTTGCAAGTTCACTATTGACTAGCCCACTACAAAGCCGATAACTGTTTATACGAGGTGTGATTGGAAAGTTTTAAGAATGGATTTGCTACTGCTTATTTGTTTGGCGGGTGGGTACACGGAGAGTGGGGAGTGAGTCATTGCCTTATCCTTGAACGCCCTCTGACAGGAAACTGCATTTCCTTTATTCAGTTCGCTGTGGCAGCTGGTTGAGTGCGGGTCTGTTAGTGCTTGTTGCCGGATTCTGTCTGCGTGAAAATGGACGTAAAAACGGAGCAACGAGTTTGTATGAAATTTTGTTTCAAAACCGGGAAATCAGCTTCTGAGACTTACGAACTATTAAAAACAGCTTTTGAAGATAATTGTATGAGCCAGTCAAATGTTTTTGTCTGGTTCAACAGGTTTAAAAATGGCCGCGAATCATTTGAAGATGAACCACGGTCCGAACAATGTTGGTGATTTTGTCGATTCTACCGGTATTGTGCATCATGAATTTATGCCTGGAGGACAGACAATTAACCAGGAATACTACAAATGTGTCCTTCAGCGTTTGCACGAAAAGGTGCGGAAGAAAGGCCTGCATTGTGGAAAGACAGGAGTTGGGTTCTACACCATGACAATGCTCCGGCTCATCATGCCTTCTCCATCGTTGAATTTTTGACCAAATTTAACATTCCTGTGCTTCCACAACCGCCATATTCCCCTGATTTGGCCCCTGCGGATTTCTACCTGTTTCCTAAACTGAAATTTTCACTGAAAGGGAAGCGATTTGACTCGATTGAAGACATCCAGGCAAATACGGAGAGCGTTCTTAACACACTCCAGGAAAAAAGTGGAAAACGTTCCAAAAGTGGAAACACCGTTGGAGTTGGTGTGTTCAGTCGGAAGGGGACTATTTTGAAGGAGATGCATCACAGTAGCATAAGTACCACCATTGTACCATTACAAGCCCATTCTTAAAACTTTCCAATCACACCTCGTATACTGCGGTCTCAATTACGAGACCTTCTAACAAAAGCTTTGTTAACCCCGGAAAAGGAATAAAATAAATACAAACTTTTCTCCTATATTTGATTTCTTAGAATTCCTTTTCAAAACATCTCAACATTGCAGTTCACTATTCTTGTTCAACACACTCCACCCCACACAATGCACAATTTCGTAGAAATGAAGGCAACCTATACATAAATAAACAACCTATTCTTAACTAAACACCTTATTACATTAAATATTTATAGATTAATCACGAATTATTTTGCAATATTATGAGTACATTGCTCTTACTAGACTTCACGACAGTAATTTTAAAAACAGATTTTTTTCAATAAAAAAGAAATATTCGGATTAAAAATTCACTAGAAGTCCATAAGTTGGACACCATAAGTCCAGATTTAAGAACAATCTGGAATTATGGTGTCCAGCTTTTTGGATTAGCGGCAGAGAGTAATTTAAAGTCGATCGAGGCCTTTCAATCAAAATTCTTAAGACTTACTTTTGGCGCTCCTTTTCATGTAAGTAATAAAACCCTCCACGACGATTTCAAGATTCCGACAGTAAAGGAGCTAACCACATCCTTGTATAGTAGACTACATTTCACGAAAGATTAGATGACCATCCAAACTAACTAACCCGTGATCTAGTTACAAGGAACTTCCCAACTGTGCGACTCTAAAGCGGAAATGGAGTAGAGACCTCTTGGTCTGAATAACGGACAAACCTGAAGTTTTAAACGGAGAATGTACCACTGGGTACCTTTTCTCCTTAACCCTACAACTGATGAACGTCGCAATTGCGACCTTCTCTTCCCTTTCTGAAGTGATAGCGTCGCGCTGTGCGACGTTTAGAAAATTCGATAGTACGACACAATGACTAGGTTGATCCCTATCGATATATATATATCGATCGATAGAGGAGATTTCAAGGATTTTATATGTTAATTTTTTGTTCCGGTAGGTTTTTCATTCTGATCGAAATCGTTTACCGATTCAACTGATGTTTGTTGTGCATGTGTGTAGTTGTGCACGGCGTCGCCACGTGTTTTGTAGTTTGTTTACATTTTAAAGCGAAATTCCGCACCACCATTTAAATATCATATAGGGAAGTTGTGCAGCTCAATGTACAGTAGGCCTACCGTAATAAAAATGAAAGACCAAAAAGATAATTCACATTTATTACAATTGGTACATAAAACTTTACACTAAATTATCTATTTCGTATTAATGTCACGCATTAATTACGATCATACATTTAGATAAATCAAACGAACTGTACAATACTTTTTTTATGATATCGAATGGGTGACCATATTGCAAGATTTGAAATAGCAAACTTATGTAAACCAAAAAGTGATGTTAAAATGTAGTGTTGCTTGTAAAGACAAAATGGTGGATACCAAAATGTTTTTATAATTACTTGCAATTTTAAAAAGCAAGGTATTTTAAAGGGAATATATTTTGAAATATTTTTACATTTAGAGTTTGTTTTTACAATAATTTGGTTTGTATTTAAATATTCTCATTTTACCTGGTGGAGTAGTTGGATACAAACAATGATTTTAAACGTTGATTTAATGAAAATAAATATTAATTGAATAATAATGCGTAATGAATAATGCATTTACATTTAATTTGAAATGTACTTGTGAATAATTGATTTTCACTACTGTATATCTGTCATAGGGAATTAAATTTCGCTGCGCTCCAACATCTGTCTGTATGATAAAATCGAATTCAAAATGGAATACCTATTTAAATAAAATTTATTTAACAAAATATATCCAATATAATTTACATATAGACTGTAGCCAATTCATTTTCCTCTTTCCCAGCAAATGAAATTTGCTTGTGTACCAATATTTTATGCTGTATTAGCCTACACAAAAATATTTTTGAGGTGCGCTGTTGTAAATTAAATATCATCTTATGAATTGTAATTTTTTTATTTTTACCTATTTACAGTCTATAACAGAGTAAAAAACTTACATGGAATTTTTAAAGATCAATCATTCACCCAAATTTCAAATGATTTTAAGGGAAGCAGACTGATTTTAATAAAATATATTAATATTTTAAATTTTACCATATATTTATAGATTGTTTTTCCCTATTTCAATTGATATATAAGACGACATTGGTTGCTTTTTCTGTTGAGAAAAACATATGTTTTTACGTTGGTGGGGTACGTTAGTGTTTATTTCAATATTTTTTCACGTTTTCAATTCTGGTAAATTGGGGTTAATATAATCACGTTACAACTCTAAACATTACGGAGATCGCAGTCATAGAAAAACAACAATTTCTAGAACGCATCGGAATCAGCAGTAACGCAAGATAAAATATTGGTGTGTTTTTGTTTGGAAGTAATTTCCAATTGGAAATAGGTGTTTCTGTTGCGGTGTTATGCTATGCTTTTACTATATTCGCATTTTTCGCATATTGTATTATTTGACTTTAGGTACACTTATTTCAGGAATCATCCTACATAGCAGTGTGAAATTTCGCATACTACATTTTAGTACTAAGGTGTGTATTTACTCCAGAGGTATTTTAAAAATTTGGGATTTTTATTTTTTTGTGTCTTTTTCATTAAAAAATGTAGGCTACATTTGAACATTTTTTGAGGAAAAAAAATCATTTTTAAATTGGATAAAGATAAATGAAAAAGCTCTGGTACGAATTTGTAAAAAGGTACTGTAGATAGGTGTGCAAAAGCTCAGCTTTGTAGCTTTAACGGTTCCTACAATAAATCTACTTAAGTTAGTATTGCAGGTATAAGGATAATGAAAATGTTCTGCCCCCCTTAATGTTGCATTGCAGTTTTTATATTACAGCAAAATCTATAATGTATTTTTATGTAAAATAATAAGTAGATGTGTTTCCTTTTTATAATATACCATGACCAAAGAAACCCCCCCCCCCCAAAGTTCCTAAACGTTCCCAATGGAGAAATTTCGTAGATTTTATTTCAGGTGACGTCTTGTCACCTTAAAATAAGTCCGTAGGAATGTATTTTCAGTCGGTGAACATCTTTTGAATTATCTGAGAGTAAGATGACAAGATAATTTATTTAAAATGTTGTTGTTTCCTGTTCTGTTAGTTTCCAAGTTTCCTCATTTTTCTAGAAATTAGAAAACTAGCCTAAAATACATAAAAGAATCGATTCTTTCATTGATTCATTTAAAGTTGTAACACGAATGTGAATGAAGCCAGTACATTTTATAGTGTTAATCGTAAAACCAGTTTAGTGCTTAATGTTTTACGATTAAGCAGTTCTTCGTATTCAGAATTCAGGTACTCTGTATTTGGTATTACACGTAACATTAATAATTTATTAAATGTACATGACCAATTTTTTCTTTAGTTTAAGTTTAGTATTAAATGTTAATTTATAAATAACATTTTGTAACCAATTTAGTATAAATAATTAAATTTTAATTTACCAATAGTGATAAGTGTAACAGTTTATTTCAATTTTTTAGTTTGTTAATAAATAGTTTTCCTGTTTCTATTTCGGTCATCAGCCGAAATGATAGTTGGAACCTCTAGAGGCTTTACTAAGTAAAACGAGGATTGAGGTGATTTACCAGCGACTTTCTCACTGAGTGGAAAAGTATGCTTATCAGCATGCCAAACTCTCTGAAAAGGATCTACTTTCCTATCTGCAAATAACAAATCACTTCATTCACCACAGGATCTGGCTGCATAATGATGAAATTCTTTACTCATAGAGAAGATAACACTGAGTAGTGTCTTTTAAATCTCTACCTCTCTGTTCTTAAAAGGTTTGGTCATTGAATTAACTGACTACGTAATAACAAACAGCTATTTTTTTGTAGTCCTGGAACAAGCAGATAAAGTGAAAATAATTTAACACTCCACCTGCCTGTTACAGGCATCACATGTTAAAATATCTAAAAGAAGTTCATAATTTTTTATAACCAGATAGTAAAAGAACCTGTTATTCCGTTTGGAATATATTCATATTATGTATGAACGCTATAAATTCATATTATGTATGTTTCATTTTTGTATAAAGAAGAACAGATACTGTAAGAAAATTTCAAGAAAGTTTTGGAAGAGAAAAGAACAAGATTGAGACTATAATAAGTCCGGGCAAATAGTGTGAAGAGCTATCTCAACAAAATTGAGAATATATAAGAAGTCGATAAATATGGAAAAAATCTGGTGTGAAACACTCACACAACTTTCTCTTGCCAATGCAAATAATTAACAATAAACCTAACAATAGTAATAAAACATTAGAAATAAACAAAAAACTAACCTCAATAAACATAACCTAATTTTAATCATGAGTGAAAGACGCAAAATGAAAATAAACCTCAGTTTGGCTTAAAAATACGGAAAATCACTCTTTCACACTAAACTACTCTCTGTAGAAAAAAATGCTCTAAATAAAAGTTGTAGATGTTATAATTTTCTATAAATTTAAATATATAAACTTTTGTCATAAAATGCATACTAAGGCCGAAATCTTAAAAAAATCGATTTTTCACACGTTTTCGTGAGGAAAACAGAAAATCGTTAATTACCGCTAATGTAAGCGTTATACAAAAAAATGTTAGAAATAAAAGTTGTAGAATTTTAAATTCTCTACATTTTTTATTATATACATTTTTGCGCTATAATACATATTAAAGCCGTAATCTTAAAAAAAAAACACTTTTTTTACGTGAAAATAGCCTCATCAAGAATTTCAGCAAACATGGCGCCTACCCTATCTTGTAGAGAATAAAAAATTGAGTAAACTAGGCGATTTAAAAAAAAATCGTAGACCAGTTTTTGAGAAAATCGCAAAAAAGTGAAAAATTATACGAATAAACTACTACTTCCGGTTAACCAATTTTGATGAAATTGTTCGTGTCGGGTCCGGTAGTGGTATGTAACTTAAGTTTCAAGTTTCAAGTTCGTACGATGTTCCGTTCTTGAGATATTTTGTACACACACACACACACACACACACACACACGCGCGCGCGCGCGCACACACACACAAACACACACAGAGACCAATCGCTAAAAACATGTTTTTTGGGTTCAGGGGGTCTGAAAACGTGTAGATCCGGTGAAAACTCGATTTCGAAAAATCGACATGAAAGCAATACTATCCTTCCTATATATTCATATAGGCAAGAGAAAGTAAAAATCGTGTCTCCAACAAAATACCACAAGACACTTATACGGCCAGCAAAGAAGAATAAAAATATGTATGTTTGTGATTGATCTGAAAATGTATTAATATTAATTTACAAAGGTAACAAAATTACAAATACATTTTTAATGAAGTTCTTTCAAAATTTGAAAGAGGAAAATTAAATATAAAACGATTTACGAAAATTTAATAAAGAAAGCTAAAAGCAATATAAACTTCAATATTACTTAAAAGCAATCATGTCTTTTAAACACAACAACTGAAAAAAGTTTTCTTCCCTTTATTTAAAAGACAAAATATAAGTTAATTAAAAAATTACAATATTTTTATAATCAAACCTTAATTGTATACACGAGTACATGAAGATTTTTATGCATGAAGAACATTTTTGTCTCAGTAAAGCAGATTAAGTCAGATGTTGAATTTGTATTTTGATGGATCGTGTTGTTCTGTAGCTTGTAATTTGCGGCATAATCAAGTTCTTTCCGTTCTTTTTTTTGTTTAGTTTAACGGGCCAACTTACATTTATACAACACGACTCATTTAATTAGTTTCTTTCTGACTAAAATTCAACAACTGCTAACTTTTCGCTGCGCTGCTGTACTGTTAAAACGGATGGGGAGTATTAAAATTACCGTCTTTTTCTTACATGGTAAGCGATTAAACATTATTTTTCAGAATTTTAATTAAAAATATCTGCCATTGTTGTCCATTCTTTCATTATGCAGGTGTATCATAGCACTTTATTAATTTTTGATATTTTTCAACTAATGAAATCACAAATTATAATTTATTAAGAAAGCACTAAGTGATTTCGTAATAAACAAATTAATTAAAATACACATAATATTTTCAATTAAAAAAAAATATTTCTCTTTAGAAGATCTGTCTTAATTAATTATCTTAAATTAATTTTTTAATTAGCTTCATAAACTAGCGTTTAGCAATAAAAAGATGTATTATACATTTTAATTTATGTTCTACATTATTCTTCCGTTTATATACGGTATATTATAAAATAAAATTACACAGAAAAATAGTGCTGTTCATTAAACAATTTGTTCTACTTTATAGGTGGGGTTATTGTTTTAACAAGATATAATTATATGCAATTAGTTTTTAAATTCAAGAATTAACTTTAAGCAAAAACGATAAAAGTCTGAATTATAAAATTTTTCAATTAAAACCAACTCAGTAGTGTGCTTCAAAAACTTAACTCTAAACAGTAGGCCTAACAGTAGGATTGAAGCTGAGAGATTTGTATTGAATGATGAACAAACGTTCACAGCCTGTCATTAGAGAGTAAGCTTCTACTGTACAAAGCCATACTGAAACCGCTGTGGGTTTAATGGGTTACCACTTTAGGGATCAACTGGGAAATCGAATCATGCTATCATCCAACGTTTTTAGTCGAAAGTTTGACGGATAATAGCAAATGCTCCATGGTATGTGACAAATGATGCATTGCATAAGGACTTATGTGTCAACACCGTGAAAGAAGAAATTACCCAGCTAAGTTCTAAATATTAAGAAAAATTAGCAGATCACCCGAATTCATTGGCACTTAATTTACTTGATAATAGCGAAGACTTGGCACGACTAAAACGAATAAAATTGCTTGACCTTCCTTTTAGATTTACCGACTGACCTACATTTTAAATAATTGAAGTCTATATCGACATCAACATCATCTTTATTAACATCTTCTTCCTCTACACATTCTACTATCACCGTTATTAATTTGGTTACCTTTTCTATTAATGTTATTCATATTTTGTCTAGTTAATTTTTTCAAAAATTATACTTATTTTTTCCTTTCCGAAGCAATACCATTGGGTATTGTCTTCATCATGTAAACCTGTTCATGTAATTTACTTACAGTTTTTGTTTTTAACTGATTGTAAATAATCTCAGATGTTAGAAAAAAAGTAGGCCTACTTAATTATAAACTAAAATTAACTGTAAACTGTATTTACTATATAAGATATTCAAACCGAAATAAAAATTAAGGTAAAAATAATAAAATTAATTTAAAAAAGTCTTAAAGTTCTTAATCTCATTAAGTCATTCACCACAGGGTCTGACTGTATAATAAAATTCATTAATCTCAGAGGAGATAACTCTGACTAGTGTCTTTTAAACCTCTGCCTCTTCTATCTGCCCATAACAGACAGGTGGAAAGTCAAATTTTTTACACTCAATCTGTTCCTTGCAGGGCTAAAAAAAATAGTTCTGTTTCTTATCACATGGTCAGCCAATTAAATGACTGAATGATTTAAGAACAGAAGAGGTAGAGGTGTAAAAGACACTAATCAGAGTTATCTCCTCGGAAAGTAATGAATTTCATTATACAGCCGGACCCTGTGGTGAATGAAGTGAAAGTGTTATTTGCAGAGTGGAAAATATATGTGATTTTCAGAGGGCCCGGCATGCTGATAAGAGTACTTTACCATTCAGTGAGGAAGGCAATTGTAAACCACCTCACTCCTCGTTTTACTTAGTAAAACCTCTACAGGTTCAAATCAGCCTTTCGGCTGATGACGTAATAAACACCTCTTCTATGCTTAAATATTTCAGTTATGCAATTGGCTGACCATGTGATAAGAAACAGAACTATATTTTGTAGCCCTGAAACTAGCAGATCGAGTGAAAATTATTTAACACTCCACTTGCCTGTTATTTAATTTATTATTATGTTATTTAAATTAATTTAATTTATAGGGTACTTAAATTATTACTATTGTAGTTTTATATTTGTGTTTGTGTATTATTGTAGATATGGTGTCAGAACATTTATATTTTGTATGAAAACATTCAGTTAAAAGAGAATGAAGTTGATTAAGCAAATAATATGAAGAATAAACAGAGTTTTTGAAACAGTGATTCAAAGTAATAGAAAACCAATATATGGTTACTGGTTTTCACATGAAGGAGATTGTAGAATAAGTATAAAATAAAAAGAAGAATGAAAGAAAGAAAGCAAGAAGGAAAGAAAAAAAGAAAATGATTTTGCTGGCAAAGTGTATCCGGCTAGTTGTAGTAGATAGGAGAGATGTTCTGTTTAAAGCGGGAACGAGGTTCTGTTAGCAATACCGTGTACCTTATACGAGATGTGAGGGCGTAAACCTGCACCGACCTGACACTATCACCCTTACCCTCGTAAAGTTACTTCCCGTAAAGAAGAGAAGATTGGATTGGCCCTGAGAACTGAGCCGAGGACTTCTTCTTCTCCTTCCTCCTTTAAAACCTATTACCAACTCAAATAGAAACAAAATCCTAAATCCTAAATCCTACGAGCAAGAGCACCTTATCTCTTACACTGTATTACTTACGCAATTACAAAAATCACTGAAAGATACGCTTGAACTCTAATATTTGGGTGCGATACTAAGAGTCACCTGTATTAGTCTTTCAAACAGTTTATCACGAGCGGTGTGTTGTTGATAGAATGTAAAAAGAAAGAATATAATAATTATGATGGTATTTTTTATTAGTTTCTCCTGTTACAAATAACAACGAAAATTACGGAACTATCTTGTTATAATAATACTAAGAATAATAGTAATATAGTATAATAATAGTTCTATATTATTCTAATAATAATTCAGAGGAGATAACTCTGATTAGTGTCTTTTACACCTTTACCTCTTCTGTTCTTAAATGATTCAGTCATTTAATTGGCTGACCACGTGATAAGAAACAGAACATTTATTGTTCGTTGCAGGGCTAAAATAAATGTTCTGTTTCTTATCACGTGGTCAGCCAATTAAATGACTGAATGATTTAAGAACAGAAGAGGTAGAGGTGTAAAAGACACTAATCAGAGTTATCTCCTCTGAAAGTAATGAATTTCATTATACAGCAAGACCCTGTGGTGAATGAAGTGAAGGCGTCATTTGCAGAGTGGAAAATATGTGCTTTTCAGAGGGCCCGGCGTGCTAATAAGCATACTTTTCCATTCAGTGAGGAAGGCAACTGTAAACCACCTCACTCCTCGTTTTACTTAGTAAAACCTCTACAGGTTCAAACCAGCCTTTCGGCTGATGACCTAAACAACAACAACAATAATAATAGAAGTGTTTTTATTTACCATTAAAGTTTACAAACAAGAGAAAATAAAAAATACAAAGTAGCACACATAGAATATAGCAAACCAAATCAAACTATAAATTAATTAAACTAAGAAATACAGTATACTAATTCACTTTGTTGTGTTCCTTACTATATTTAAAACACTGGCCAACATGACCTACTCGGTCGTCTGTTTGGTTGGTTGACCCTTTTACCATCGTAATATAAAAGAAAGAAAAAAAAGAACAGAACATCTACACGCAGAAATCTGCTTAAAACAATACATAAAAAGTTTTATTACTATCGTGTTATGGGCTAAAGAATGTCTAAGAATAGTAATTTTAACATGTTCAACATCAAGGCACTGTTCAAATATATTTTTTGACATTTAATTTATTAAATTCACAACTGTGCAAAACTTAGTACAAGTGAAAACTGTAAAAAGTATTACAAAAAGAATGGTTTTAAAAACTTTGAGGAGATTTGTGTCCAGTGTTTCAACGATTATAAATCAGCTTATTTTGATTTGACTGAAAATATCTCTGCTCCAGCGTCGTTTCAGTCATTGTACCGTATTATTATTATTTTTTTTTTATCCGAGGCGGTGAGAACATCTGATGTTCGCTCCCTCACGATGGGGGAAGTAGTGTTGGACTCAATTGAGGCGTCCTCGTCCAGCCCCAAGGAGGCCGCAACCGCCTTACCAACCAAAAACCCGTCGCCTGATCACTTGATCCGACATCAGCAAACAACCCTCCACCTACCTCGGAACAGTTTATACAAAACTAAAAGAAAATGTCGGATTAAAAAAAATTTACATACTGACTGCGGGGCGTGGAAGGGAACCGTAGCCTAATTCCCCTTCAGCTGTCACTGACCAACACTCACTCTCTCACTTTCATTCATCTCTTTCATCACCAGCTCAGGAAATCAGTGTGCCTACCTTACCTACAGAGATCGGTACAGAATTGATTCACTGTGAGGGAGGGCGATCCCGCTGATCTCCATATGTCTCCTCCCTCCGCAGTCTCCCGACCACCCTCTCCGCAAACTGAGCGACCAACTTCCAGCTCTCCTCATCCTGCAGCATCGCTGCCCATATTATTTATACGGTACATCGGTGCTGTACCGTATTATTTGGTTAGTTAAAAGAGTCAAAGTCGGCAGTTAGAGCGTTAATATTATGTCGCAGTTTATTTATGAAACGTTTGTATATTTTGTGGAAAACGTCGCTGATGTATGGGATTCCTAAATCAGAATGTAGTGTAGAATTTGTTACATAACATAGTGCATCAGTAATTTGATATAAACATTTTGACTGAAAACGTGTTATTTTTGCGATGACTGATGGTTTTGCACGACAATAGATTTGACCAGCTTACATCCAAAAAGGTTTTAAATAGGATTTATAAATAAGTAATTTTACGGTAAGTCCCGTGGGCGTTTGGAAGACCTAGATAACAAGGAGTAGAGATGATTTCGTGTCTGATCCAACATTTTGCGGTTTTCAGTTACATGCTGGTTCCAGGACAATCTCTTATCAATATCAATATACACTTCAAGGTATTTCACTCTGTCCGTTTGGGGTAGAGGGTTGCCACAAAGATTTTTTTTTTATCACACAATATTTTATGTACAATCTGCTTTATAGCAATAAGTACAATTGATCAAATGAATAATTCACATAAAAGGATAAAAACCCAATGGTTTACCCTATATAGGGAGCAATATTTTTAAAAATATCGTTATATCAAGTTTAGTTTTATATGTTTGTGTAAGAGTAAGTGCTTGTGTTTGTGTGTGTTTTTTAGAATCTGAAAGGTAAATCTAGAGGATCAAATCTTTGAAGTCTACGTAATGTGTCACTGTTGTCCAAGAGATTAACCGCCAGGAAGTTCTCATGATTGTTTAATTTTGAAATGTACTTATCACTAAATTCACTGATCACTTCTTTGATTGGTTTGATGTTACAGTCTTCATGGATTCGCAAGTTGTTGACGTACCAAGGAACAGCTAGTATTGTCCTGAGGGTCTTGGATTGGAATCTTTGTAAAATTTCAATATTTGAATTTGACGCAGTTCCCCAAAGCTGTATACCATACGTCCAAATTGGTTTTAGTATCGTTTTGTACAACAATAGTTTGTTATCTATCGAAAGTTTAGATTTATTTCCAATTAACCAAAAATGTTTGCTGAATTTAATGTTGAGTTGTTTGCGTTTAGTTCTTATGTGTTTAGCCCATGTAAGTCTTTTATCCAAATGCATCCCTAAATATTTGACGTCGTCATTTTGTGGAATTTGGATACCATTAAGCGTTACTGGTGGACATGTGTTCCTCTTTAAAGTAAATGTGACATGATTTGATTTTCCTTCGTTAACTTTAATCTTCCATTTACTTAACCAGCGTTCAATTTGTATTAAACTGTGTTGTAATTTTTCTGAAGCAATCACTGAGTTACCATCAGAAGCTAGAATAGCAGTGTCATCTGCAAATGTAGCGGTGAGAACATCATTTCCATTCGGTAAGTCTGATGTATAAATAGTGTAGAGAACAGGTCCAAGAACACTTCCTTGAGGGACACCAGCTTTTATTGATTTCAAATCAGTAATTGTATCATTTAATTTAACTTGGAACATTCTTTTCGTAAGATAAGAACGTAAGATACGATAAAAATTTCCTGGGAGTTTTTCTTTAATTTTGTATAGAAGTCCTGTATGCCATACGCGATCAAATGCTTGTTGAACATCCAAGAAAACGGCAGAACAATACAATTTATTCTCAAAACTGTTTCGGATTTCTTTAACTAAGCGATGAACTTGTTCAATCGTTGAATGTTGTTTTCTAAACCCAAATTGATGGTTTGGAATTAAATTATTATTTTCAAGATGAGGACTTAACCGTAGAAGAAACATTTTTTCGAATAATTTTGAAAGGATGGGAAGAAGACTTATAGGGCGGTAAGATGAAGATACTGATGGAGGTTTACCAGGTTTTTGAAGCATTATTATTTTAGCTACTTTCCACTGATATGGCACGTAACTTAGACGGAGAACAGCATTAAATATTAGTAATAAAACCACTAGTCCTTTACGAGGGAGTTCTTGAAGAATATTTCCAGTGATAAAATCATAGCCTGGAGCTTTCGCTGGATGAAGGTTCTTAACACCTTGTTTTAATTCTTGTAATGAAAAATGAAGTGGAGGCAAGTTATTTTGCATTTCTTCACAAAGAAACCTTTGCATTATAAG
This sequence comes from Catonia carolina, assembly GCA_035578175.1. Lineage (NCBI taxonomy): Eukaryota > Metazoa > Arthropoda > Insecta > Hemiptera > Achilidae > Catonia > Catonia carolina. The sequence goes on along the minus strand of JAQMRL010000001.1, from coordinate 432,000,011 downwards.
TTCATCATGTGCATGACCCAAATCATTGAAAGGTGTAAAACGATCTTCCAGTTCTTGAGCAAATAATTTTGCTTTCTCTTCATCAGTTCTTGCCCAGGTGTTGTCGCCACAAAGATATTTAAAACTTTTGATTTTGTCTATTTTCTCAAATACGTACAATCCTTAATTCTGATGAAAAATTATGAACGAGGAAATTGGTTTGAAAAATTCTTTTAAAACTGAACATAATATTATTAATTTTTTGTCTTTATTTAGTAACAACTACAACTGTATATTCATACAACTAACAGTATTTTTATTTTGAATGTGTATCCGGTTTGTCTTGATTTAGGAAATTGCCCAGTGGCAAATCCTCGTCTCTGTTTTATATAAGATTCATATTCCAGCATCATTTAAATTTTCTTTTGTGAACTTAGTGGTAGGTGTGGGTGAGACAATTTTCGTTTATTAATTTTGAATGGAAACGAGTGTATCATTTGTAAATGGTCGTGCAAACTGTGTCTATGCTTAGATTCTGAAGTATTATACAGTTTCGTTAACAGTAGGAACTACATAATTATGATTAAATGTAGAAATATTTTTAAAAGTCTGTACCCTGTTTTTGTTTGATTTTTTCGCCAAACCATAGATCAAAGTTTCATAACTCCATATCGGACAATAAGGTAATTAATAATTTAGTTTTTGTTTGATAGGTAAAATTAAAAATAAGTTTTTTTTAGTTTTACGTCCTACAAATTTGAAAATTACTACAAATATAAACGATAAAGGATAATAGATGAAGACGGGTGATGTAAAATTACAGATCTAACCGAGAATCGAATCTGGGATCCCTGAGGTAGAAACCATTTGCGCTGACTATTTCACCACGGGACGACCATTAAAATGACCAATATAACATTGAACCACCGAATGCACGATTAGTTTCAATTAATTCAATTTTAGCAATAAAACTACAACAAAATATAAAAATATTAATGTCACAACAAAAAATTAATTGACCGCCTCCATTATCTCGAATATATTTAACAATAACGGTTAACCTACTTAATAATATGTGGCCAGACAAAACAGCCTCTCGTTTCTGAACCGATACAGATTTTAGTGGTAAAATTGCAGTAACTTTGCTTCCAGTATTTTAACTCCTAACGGCCATTCTTGGATCTGCATCAACTAACATTTCTGGAGGGATGGATAACCTCAGGAACTTAAATAGGAGTAGCTGTTCGAAAAATCAGAAAAGGTCTCTTAATTTGTTAACCCACCGGGCTGGTCTAGTGGTAACGTCGTCGCCGCGAATCAGCTGCGTAACAGCTGATTTCTGAGACGGAAGTTTCGTGATTCAAATGTTAGTTAGTAAAGATAGTTTTACTAGGATTTTGAATACTAGACTGAGGTTATCGGTGAACTTTGAAGGTTGGGGTTTCACCATCTTAAATCTTATCCTGTGGGAAAATTCTTTAATAGGGAGTACCAAAAGATAATAAAAAAATATTAGGTACCAGCTTTTGCAGTAGAGCACAAGAAAATTCAATAAATAAAACCATATATCTTTGCATTCACCTAAATATATTTTAATGCAATAATTACTGACAAAATTATCTTTAAATTACCCTAACCTATTTTAAATGTAGCCAACCTTTTTCTCCCGCGACTTTATTAAAAAATAAACCTTAAAAATTCCTTAATATATACAAAATGAATTTACCTCAAACTAAATATCTCTTCTCTTTCTTCTTCTTCTCCTCGTTCTTCTGGTCACCTCTTCAAATAATTTCTCCTTCTTAAACAACTGTTCCAAGCTGAATTCCCAATGGAACTGATTTTGGTCTCCGATATCCGAAATCAATAAACCTCTGGTAGACAAGCCTCCGTCTCCGACCAACTGTTCAACCAATCTAGAGACCAAAAGGAAGGAGATGATTGGCTGTAAGTTGGCAGGTGGAAGGAAGGCCAAAACAAACAGAAGGGGAAATACACTCGCCTAATGAACACCACTCCTTATCAGATGATTGACAGTTGGCTATATTTACAACTTAGGCCTATTGTCTAACTTCTAACAATGGGCGTTTTTCCATACACTAGATAATGGGTTTTACCTTATTTCTGGAAGTTACAATAATAAGGAATTACCGTAACTTTCATTATTTGTACTTTACAATGGTACAGGGTGTAATTAACCATACTCTCAAGAAATGGTCAGCCTGAGTCTGTACAGAACTACACCTCCTTTGCACGTCACACACATATCCATTGGGTTATGGGGTTGCTTATTGGTCATAAATTGAACCGATTGTAACATACACACATTATGAATAAAAAATTAGTGCACTTGAAGGAATGATATCTTCTGCAGATAACATTCCTTGCATACTTATGTCTTTTTTAATTCAGAGAATACCTGATCTATCCGGGTAGAGCTTGAGTTCTACTATTTTATTTCTATTTTATTTGAATAAAATGGTATGAGAGCTTACTAATTAAAAAAGTTGGTCATAAATAGTATAATATTTTATTAAAGAACTGATTGTCAAGTAATTTAATATACTCGTATTTTGTAGAACAAAGTTCTTTGAAATTTATTAGTTAGGTTTATCAAAAATATAGAAATAGAAGCAGTTAATTTGTAAATTATTTCTAACTTTATTAATGTTATTTACACCATCGAATTATAATAAACTAAGAAATGAAGTGCTTTCCTATTGGCTTATCCCGTTGATTAATTGATTCATCCAAATTCTGAGATAGTTTACCACTTCAAGGACATGAGGGTACCCTACCCTTTACCTGCTCACACTCCCTTATAAAGGCCGTTGGCACTTGATAATTTCCTTATCCTGGGATATATTCGGTCCCTGTGTTTGTCAGCCGCTTGCAACACAAACGTTGTCCCCTCTCCACCACTGGAAGGTAAACGTCAGGAATTTCCTGTTATCGAGACCTAATGCCTATTAGGCATTTCCTAGAGGGATTTACCAGAATTGTAGCTAATCCTCATTGAAGAGGAAGAAGAAGAAGGAGGAGGAGGAGGAGGAGGAGGAGGAGGAGGAGAAGGAGGAGGAGAAGAAAAGGAGGAGGAGAAGAAGAAGGAGAAAGAGAAGACGAAGGAGGAGGAGAAGAAGGAGAAAAAGGAGGAGAAGGAGAAGGAGAAAAAAAGAAGGAGGAGGAAGAAGAAGAAGAAGAAGAAGAAGAAGAAGAAGAAGAAGAAGAAGGAGGAGGAGGAGGAAGAAGAAGAAGAAGAAGGAGGAGGAGGAGGAAGAAGAAGAAGAAGAAGAAGAAGAAGAAGAAGAAGAAGAAGAAGAAGAAGAAGAAGAAGAAGAAGAAGAAGAAAAGAACAAGGAAATTTAATTAAAATTTTAAATTAAATTTCTGAGGGTTGCAAATGGAGCTTCATTGTATGTATCTCAAACGCAACATTACACAGAATCTGAAGAGGCCTCTGTAAAGGATACAGCGAAAAATATCTTGACTACTTTCGACTTTTTGACAAGTTTTTCAGACACTAAAATGAACTCGTTCAAAATTTATCAGTAAGATACTCTGAGTACGGCAATCACCAAAACTACGACTTCAAAAACTGTAGAGTAAGAACTTTTAAGTTAACACCTTCAACAACATCTACTATTACATTTCGTAACTCTTCTACACTATTCAACATAAAAATTAATATATTAAGAATAAAACATAGAAAAATATGTAAATCTAGGGAATACTCCGAATAAATCCTCTGTACTGTGTAAAGCAAATAGTTATAAAATTTAAAAATTGTGTAAGTGTACACTGCTAGATTAAAAATTAAAGATAAGATTAATAATAGAAAAAATAAAAAGGCCTCCTATGTCGCGTTGTGATTAGCGTGCTAAACACACAGCACACAGCAGAACAATTCACCCGAATCGTCCGGGGTTCAATACTCGAATGTGGTCTAAAAATTTAATACGGTAAAACTCAATGTAGCCGGTAATGTCTTAAAATCAACCAAAAAAAAAAAAACAAATCAATTACTTAAAATTTTTTGGAAAATTGCATTGATATAGGCTACTGTAGATTAAGTTAATAGATATCTCAGTTGTATTGATGGAGTATAGATGTCACGTGTAAATAGTAGTATAGTTGTAGCATGCGTGGAAGAAGGCTTTCACAATGTGATAACGATTTCCTTTTGAGTCGGTCGTTTTGTACAATAGGAGTTAATTTAGTTGAAGATTGTGACCACTAGAATACAGACATTGTTAAATTGTTTAATTTAAAAGACACCTTTTCTTTCCTTTATTTAAAAGATTGGATAACATAAAGGAAATTCACTTGAAACTCTTTTCGTAACAAAAACCATGATTGAAATTTGGTCATTTATTTGTAATTATGAGACATTTTATATTAATGAAATTAATAAAGTTTTCCTCGCAAAATACGTATTGTAGAATTAATTTAAATTGCGCCCATGCTGCGCGGGGCCTAATCTCAAAAAGTTCCATATCCTTGAACATCCTTGAACATAGGAAACCATAGTTGGGTGGATTAATTTCTCCACCACGAATTAAAATAACTAGTTTTTAGATTGTCAAAGTATAATTAAGGAAAATAACATTTATTTTGTATTGATATTTTATTGTAAGCAATGGGAAATAAATAAATAAATAAATATATCACAGGGTTATAGTTATATAAGTATTAGTTAAGTGTTATATGTGTGTTAGTTATATAAGTGTATTATTAAATTAAATGTTATGAGTAAAGAAATAATAAGTATAATCGTTGCAATAATTAACCAAAATTTTATAAGTAATCAAAAGGAAGCTTATCATTAACTGAAAATGCGGGTGTGTACATATTAAAAGAAAAAATATATAAGTCTATAGAAAATGGAATGTCGGTTACAATATCCATCAAAACTAAGAACAAAAACAAAAATATAACTAATAAAAGATTTATAAAACGTTTCAATCACAACGTAGATAGATAAAAACATAAGACAAACTAATCAGGTAAAAATATGAAAGGCACTTTGCTTCTAATTTTTGACGTAATTCTGATAATCTACAAATATTTAAAGCAAGGGTCCCGAAAGAAACACAGTTGAGGCTGTATGATGTAATGGCACTGCTTTTTTTTGTTGTACGGTAGTGAAACACGGGTCCTAAGGAAATCTGAGGGTAGGAAGTTGGAAGAAGTTGAGATGCGTTTTTTGAGATCGGTGAGAGGAGCACTTAGGGATCGCATCAAGAGTGAGAACATCGGTATGATTTGAGTAGACCGGTAACTGTGAGGCAGAGAATTGAACGGTATAGGGAGAGAAGGTTCCAACATGTGAGCCTCATGCCAGAGGATCGATATTCGCTACTGGCCTTACAATACCGTTCGCAAGGAGAATGATTGTTGGGTAGATCGCGAAGAAGATGGATAGAACCTGGGACAGGCAATGTGCCTATTCGTAAAAGACTAGGAGGGGGGAGTCGAAGAAGACGATTCTGAATGAGGTCACCGAACCAACAAAGTATATCCCTGAATAATTACTCCGATTTAAAATTATAGATCGAACGGAATTATAGATTGTACGGTAAGATATTGGATTTAGCAAGGAGAATTTTCTGTTTCTATGTCTAAAAATCTATAGAAAAACCAAAAATTTGAATTGGTCAGCGAAAGGTTGAAGATTTTTAGGTTTTCTAAACAGTATAACTTATTCAGAAAGGAAAACGTTTCACAAAATAGCACGATACAGTCTTTCTGGAGGCCACAAAGAGATTAAAAATTACAGATTTTATTTTTTATTTTTTCTCATTTAATTTAATTTGTTTAAATTTTTATTTAATGATTTTTTAAAATTATTTTTACGTTGTGGATGAAACCTTTATTTACATAAAATTTTGTGTGATTTTTTTCTGTCCATTGATATTTGGTATTTGTTAAATTTGTGATTGGCATTTGATTTTGTTTAAACTACTTTCAGTTACCTTAGGTTTGACTAAATTACAATGTTTTCAATTAAAACACCTGTTGACAGCTGTTAACGCGCCCTTGTATATTTTCAATAATTAAACACTTCACAGAAATCTTAACATTCATTGTACAAATGAAACAATTCAACAGAAGTACCAGCAATTTAAATAAAAATTACAAAACAATAACGACCCACAATTTCGCCTTCTAAACAGACCAAATTTACCAGGTAACCCTAATCGTCGACTCCGCAGAAGGTGGAGAAGAGATTTGGGATAAATTTTACAAGTAAATATATTTATTTTTTCTTCTTCTTAGTAAACATATTAAAAATATTGTTAAATATTTACTAATCTGTAATTTAAAAAATTAATTTTATCAATACATGGCCTTAAACGTGTTGCTACTGAGTGGTATTTTCCTCAAAAGCGGCGACTGTTGCTAACGAGGATGTTACTTGAGTGTCACTTATGAGTGGTAGTCTCCTCAAAGCCGGTAAAGCAATGGAAAATAAGTTGCAAATATATTTACTGCTTGTGCAAAACTGAACAGATGTAGGTATAATAAAATAAAGTGAAAAAATCAAATCATCCGTTTTTTGAGTTACTGACTGATCGGTGCGGTAAATCTTTAAAAGATGACTCATAAAATAACTTTAACTTTACTTTCTCTTAAGTTTTTTTTTTATTCCTAATTTGTGTACGTTGCAATCTGTTCAGTTTAGAACAATAAGCAACCCCATGACCCAATGATATGAGGATGATGTGTATGACGTGTCAATGAGGTGTAGTCTTGTACAGACCCAGGCCGACCATTCCTGAGAAAGTATGGTTAATTAAACCCCAACCATCAAAGTACACCGGTTACCACTGTCTAGTATTCAAATCCGTATAAAAGTAATTACCTTTACTAGGATTTGAACCAGGAACCTTCGTCTCCGAAAATCAGCTATTAAACAGCTGATTTTGGCGACGACTTTACCTCTAGACCAACCCGGTGGGTTGGTCTAGAGGTAAGTTCTCTTAAGTTAATCGGAAATTTTAAAACAACAACAATGCATCATGGCAAATCTGTACGTGGAGAACTTCATAAAAAACACAAAGAAGACTGACCCGAATCAGTCTAGTGGGAGTAGAGACCGAACAGGGTAAAAAACCGTCATCCTATTAAACATATATTATGAGACATAATACAACGAGGAAAAAAACTGACGTGGAAAAATGGTAAAGTAATTTTTTATTTTCACAAGTTAGAATTATTTAATAAATTAGTAGACGTATATATTTTTGAGTTTCTTTGTACAAAGTGATAAGGTTGTTTTATTCTAATAACGTATCCTTTCGTTTATGTAAACAAACATAACCCTTTACATTTTGGTCGTATAAAAACAATGTTTCCTAATAATTGTCATCTGGGATTAACTAACAGCACTATGTAATATTTGTTTTTAGGCTTCACATCTTTGCCTAATGAGAGCACGATGCTTAACACTGAACTAGCTCTACTGTTGTCTTTTTTATTTGTCAGCTTTTTGTATTAAAACGCTGTCCACGTCTAACAAAAAGATAAAAAATAAAACAAAAAGAGGGAAAGAGGATTTACAGACCTGAGTTTAATACTGTTTCTCCAACAATAATTTGTTTACAAAATATAATAGAATCTAACACTCACGTATGCAATTAAAACGGATTCTAAAAATAAACCGGTGGAATTTAATTTTCGATATTGTGTTTTTATTTCTGCTTAATTCGTTTTCATTAGGGCCAGCTCGGTATTAAAAATAAAATAAAAAGTGTTGGGTCAGGAAGTTGCAATTTTGACAAAATATTTTTGGAAACCAAACGTATTTATACAAATTTTGTACGGAATCCCATAGACTTTACATAGAAGTCTAATGCGAATACACTTTGTAAAAACATATCAAAACTTAAATTTTTAGATAAATTAATAATTTCCATCTAAAAAGATGGTAGTGACTGTGAGAAGTCTGGACTACAAGGTAGATATTGTAGCGGTTCTCATTCCTTATGTGGAAGAATGGCCTTGTCATGCAGAAAAATGGCACTTCTGATCGATTGCGTCTTCATTTTCCTTCGAAATGACAATTTTTCGACATCCATTAATTCATAATAATATTAGAATTAAATGTGCGCCGATCATGGAGGAAACAACGTGAAAAGCACCCTCTATAAGATTTCAGACCTCCTCAATTTTGACCTCGGTCACACTCGTCCTTGGTCAGCGATCGTAGCTCTCGTTTCGAAATTTTCAAATCGTCCAGTAAATTCTTTCTGCCAAGCAAACATACAGGTTCTTTAGAGGTCTTTTTTCCGAACTGTGCCTGTAACCGATGCGCAATTTTGTTTGGTTTTACCCACTCCTTGGCTAAATACTTAATGATAACTCGCTGCTTCAACGAAAAATGCACTTATTTCTCACTCAAGGTTCCTTTTGACACTAAAGGGACCCGAGAGAGTTGCGGTCGGTTCTCCCCTCTCTCTAACGGCACAAACTACTACACATCAACCCCTTCCAGGTCTAAAACCTTTCCGGAATATTTAAGGAAATTAGTTCTGTTTATATTTGATACTCCCTCTTATAGACTCAATCATAAACTTGTATAAAATTCCAGTATTAGGTCCTCTGACTACTTAAATCAATGTCTGTTTTTCTACCTTCTACACTATTTCATTAATTTTGTCAATGATGCATGATTTTTTTATCCGAGGTGGCGAGAAAAACTCATGTTCACTCCCTCACGATAAAGTAGTGTTGGACTCAATTGAGGCGTCCTCATCCCGCCCCAAGGAGGCTGCAACCGTATACCAACCAAAAACCCGCCACCTGGCCACTTGATCCGAAATTAGCAAAGAACCCTCCACCTCCCTCGGAACTGTTTATATAATATTACAAGGGAAATGTCGGGTTAAAAAAGTTTACATACTGACAGCGGGGCGTGGAAGGGAACCGTAGCCTAATTCCCCTCTCGACCAACACTCACTATCTCCACTTCATTCATCTCTTTCATCCCCAGCTCAAGACATTAGTGTGGACCTTACCTTCTGAGATCGGGACAGGATTGATTTAATGTGGGAGAGGATGTGGGAGCGATCCCGCTGATCTCCAGATGTCTCCTCCCTCCGCAGTTTCCCGACCACCCTCTCCGCAAACTAAGTGACCAACTTCCAGCTCTCCTCATCCCGCAGTATCGATGCCCCAGCACTCTCTGGGATTCACTGAACAACGCCTATCTTCTCAGATGTCTCCGTTCTGTCGAGGCTAAAATGGGGACATCTTTCAAAAATGTGCGCAATGGACTCCTCTCTTCATTGTTGCACAGTCGACAATTCGCTACTTCATGAAGTTTAAATCCCGTCAAATATGCCCCAAAGCAACCATGCCCTGTTAGCAACTGCGTCAGTTCGTGGGTGGTATCACCAAATGTCCTCCTTATGCATGTTAGGCCTATAAATGAAATAACCAGAACTAGTAGGCCTATAACAAAGAACTTCTGCTACATAATAACAGAAACATAATTTTTCTAGTTAAGATAAATGAACGTAATTTAAGAACACGGCAGAATTAAATAAACATTATCATATAATAAACTTACATCTTTGTTATAGAAATAATCTATTAATTTCCAAGTATAATAATCCAGGTAAATGTTTGGTGTATATGTAAAATATTTTCATTGAAAAGATGAATACAATATAACCTGGACTGAAATATGTTTGAATATTTACAGTAGTATTATTTTATTTTCATTATAAATATTATTCTATTAAATTGGAAAAACCTTTAACAAACAGTACTGTTTGAACATCAGATGTTATTGTTATAATATTAAAAAAGGACACATAATTATTTTTTCAAACAGAAACGAAAAATGCCTACATTAAACAAAACTGAATTCAATATCTGGGTACTTTAGTGAACTGTAGAATTACCTTCTTCACAGAGATACTACTTACTAAAATAAAAAAAAGCAACAAAGTCAATTTCCAAGAACTGCCTTTTCAAATTTCTCTTCCATATTTCAATTCTAATCATGTAATATCTTCTTCAGTATTTACGATTTTCATATTTCATCCAAGATAAATACTTTTTTTTATTTACTTATTTATAGAGGACGAGTTAGAATAGAAATGAAGAATCACAAATTGTTTTGAACGGTACTGTAACCTTTGTGTATTATAAAAAGTTTTAAAACAACACTCAGTGAAAGTCTTAGCAGATAAATATTGACTGATTATTTTCCAGGAACATGATTGTAGTTTAAAGATACTTTATATAAATACTTACATGAATTGTACAACTAAGGGAGACAACTATAGAAAATAAACTAAAATAGTACTGAAATTTAGACGATGACAAACAATTAAAAAAAAGTATGAATGACATTAAATTATACAATTTTAAAAGGATACAAACCTTTCCAGACAATAAGAGGACCTTTATAAAAATGACGATTGGAGAAAAGTGTGTTTCAGTTAAATTGGGATTAAGACTAGGATTAAAGGGACCATTGAAATCACTGTATCACCCATATTTTAATACGTTTAAAACGACTGTTGGCAAGGGATCTTTGTGGAAAGGGTCAATTATAGGGTCGCAACGATGAATGTAAGCTCCAGTAAGTGTATCAAGTATTGGAAACATCAACTTTTTTAAATGTAGGCCTATCCTTTTTATTCTTTTCAGAATACTGATTCTATTTATGAAGATTGACAACAACTCTGGTAAATCGCTTTGTGTCATGAACCACCCAAAAAAGAATGTGCGCACTCATATTTATCCGGCCTGTAATAATTTTTAACCATAAGAATTTCATTCGTCGTGGTCTGCATCAACTGTCAACTTTCACCTCGAGAACAAGTCTAAGAAGTTGTAAAAAGGGTATCCTTCTCTTTTTTCCTTTTCAGCCTGTCAGCATACAGTGTTGGTTATAGATATACCCTTTTTGCCTCTAAAATTTCCTTTTATCCCCCAATTAAATCCTGTCAATAGCTTAAAATCTTCCCTCCGCCGTGTTTGTGGACGCCTCTACTCAGCTTCTTATTTCCCAGCCCGGGCCTCCACTACTGATATCCATGTTCCATTAATCATCCGTCTGTCTCTTGGTGTGTCCGGCCCATTACTATTTAAGTGATAACATGTACTATTTTAGTCTATTATTTTAATTTTAAGCCGAATATCCTCAATTCTTACGCAGTCTTTCAATTTAATAATCAGCATCAGCTTTTTCATTGATTTTTATATCTTGGCAGTTTCTGCATCATGTCTTTTATAAAGGACCATGTTTATGCAGCAAGTAAAAGGACAGAGATACACACTAATTAAAAATGAACTTCTCAAACCTTTTTTTTGTCTTTAATTTTTATTACGGTACTGTACATTGAGCTGCACAATTTCAGTACATGATATTTGAATGGGGTTGGGTAGTTGTACTTTAAGGAGAAGAGGTACCCAGTGGTACATTCTCCATTTATAATTTCGGGTATTATCCGTTATTCAGACCAAGAGGTCTCTACTCCATTTTGAAGTCGCACAGGTGGGAAGTTACGTGTAGCTAGATCACGGGCTAATTGGTTTGGATGGTCATCTAGTCGTTCGTTAGATTTAAAAAGAATTTTTTAATTCTTTAGGATTTTACTTTGTTTTCCAAAAGCTTAGCATAGTGATCCGGTACGCTCATCTATTTCAACTGTTTGGCTTGTTTTCCACCGTTTAATGAGTTACCCGAAATATACGTATTTGTTAGTAGCCACTGTATATTAGAGACATCAATAATAATATCTCTGTTTTTATTTATAATGAAATTTAAAATCTATCAATATCAAATGTATCAATAAACAATATAATAATGATGTATGTATCGAATGGTAAATAATTAATGAAATGTTTAAAAATTTTTACTCTCTTCCGTCAATCGGATCTAATATCTTCAAGTCGAGATTTCATTTAATTAAATTTATTACATGTAATATTACATATATATTACATGTAATTAATGTTAGTATAATATGAATAGGTTAACATTATGAGATATTAAATACTTAACCATAGATTAAGACAAAGAAAACTCGTTACAATTATAATTCATTATAACACATATAAACCTAATGTGTATAATTCTTATGCATAAACGACCCGGAACCAAAAACTACAAATGAAGGCCTAACAATGTAATGAAATAATTATTATTGTAAGATAAATGAGAAAAATGTGTTAAGATGTTAATTGTATACAATAGTAATTATTTAAATAGGCAGGGTGTTTGTTTTGGAGGAGTCATTTAAAATTATGAATATGTAGTGTTTTAAAAATAAATTATTCCATTTTGTTGAGTCTTTTTTTAAAGAAATGAAAATGTGTATACGTTATATAATATAGTGGATACAATGTTGATAGGGGTATAAAAGAATATTAATGTTAAATTTTTTCCTTTTGAGGAGAAAAAAAAGAATCGGTGTATGCAAATTGTTGATATGCATATGTATAGGATATGAATAAAGTGGTCGTGGTGTTAAGTGATGGTGGTGGTGGTGGGTGGTTGTAGACAGCAACCAGACCCCACAGTAGTTGGGATGTCCCAGCGGACGATGTATAGCAAGAGACTGCACAAAGAGGCAGGCAGACCAAAGCTATAGGAAGTTCTGTGCCGTACTTGTATAGTATCTGAATGTTACCCTTACAAAAGCAGCCTCAGAGCTTGATTACAATCCGTGTATGTATGCAAAGGAGGAGTGAAGTGTGGTGGGAGGACAGAGGAAGAGGTACAAATGAGAAAGAGAGAGTGCGAGGGAATGGAATGGATGTAGAGAAAGGGATGGTATTGAATAATGCAGAGAGGATGATTTGTTGGCGCAACGGAGAGATCGCAGTGGTGATGTCCCTGTTGGCACTGCCCCAACCATACCCGACCGGCAAGCCAGTCGTCGTTCCCCAAAAGGCTACTTCTAATGCTTTCCGCAGTTGTAGATATAAACAATGGAAAACTGAATTTAAAGTCCTTGATTTTAGTTTTATTTTTAAGATTGATTGTTCTCCGCTCTAACAGTTTCCCTTAGATATATTGTGAACAAGATTTACAGAAACCGTATCAAAATATTAGATATAACAAGTTGTAAAAAATACGATACATAACTTAATCTGAAATAATATTATCTAATATTGATTGAACAACGTTAAATTTTAAATTCCCATTACAATTTATATTCTCTTCGTTAAATTATGACGCACTGTTTTAATTATCTAACAAAATCAATCATTTTACGCCTGCATGTTATCTAACAATCGCATTATTCAAATACAAAATCCACAATAGATATCAACAAATATAGATTATGATGAATGAATTAATACAATCATTAAATTGATTATGTAATTTTAAGTCATTTTTTTATTTTTTTATTTTATTTAGAGAAATATATACATATGTGAATCAACAAAACCCGCCGTATTTTCACAATTTTCTCGTTATCAATGTGTTACGTCGTCTTAAGAGGTGAAATCAACCAGTGGAAAACTGTAGTGCTCTTTCCCTAATATATAAATCCTGTAGGTTTTAAAAATTATACAAAAAAAACATATATGAATAATTACAGGCTAATATGTCAATAGTAACAGATTCACGTCATAAAATTATCAATCCAATTTAATTAATTGATTTGTTTGTGACCACTTTGAATAATTTCTGTAAACATATAATCAATTTTATTTTGAGATCAGTATAGTCTATTCTAACATCTAAATCTAGGAACGTTCAGGATCTGGGTTTAATAAATCATAAATAAACTAACAATAACTTATTACAATTAGGCCTATTTATAGACAAAATAATAATTACAATATTAATGATTAAACTTAACCTACTAACAAATAAAATTTCATTCAATATTACAAAAATAAGCTTAAATCAACTTGACTAACAAAAGTATACGGTTCTTAAGAACCAAAACGATTACCTGTTTACAATCATATGCTACTGCTATCACCCGCACGCACAAAATTAGCGTAGCTCAGAACCAGTTCCGTAACGACATTATTTCGAACGGCCAAAACACGCTTTCCACACACCAATATAGCTATTGACTGACCCACTACAAAGGCACTAGCTGTATTTATACCTGCGTTCTAATAGTTTCCAAACATTCAAGATACTTCGTCGTAATTCAGGCATCTCTTGAAAGAGGCTGTTCAAGCATTACGTAAACAGTAATGGCGAACAGTAATGGCTTTTTTTTGAAAAGGGGGGTCACGACAATAGTGACGAAAACATTACATAACAAAGCAATTACAATGCAACAACAACAAACGTTATTCTTTTTCTGAATGATGTTTGGCGAGGGTGTAAGAAGGAAACTAAGTGTGAAAAGATCTTGAAAGGCTTGGTTTTAAAAGAGTTAAGGAAGAACTCTAGGCAGCTACCAGAAATAAATCACCTTTTTACACTTTTTTCGAGAATTCGAAGATCATGGATATTAGACTTAAAACTTAAATAATATTTCTATGATTCCTGTCAAAAATTTTAGTTGATGCCTAATTAAATTAGGGATTACTGTATTTCCTGTTTTATTGTTCAATGCGATAAATAATATTAATTAAGCCTAAACCATTTTGTATTCTGTAGATTATTTGATGCAATAAGCAATGATATATTAAAGCCATTACATATTATTTTGATAACACAACTCCTATATATGTCTATACATATAAATTTGTAGGATTAATAATGTAATTTATTGGTACCTGCTTTTTCTGCCAAATAGTATTGACGTACAAAATGTCATAAAATTTTAAGTAAGCAAAAAGGGGGGATCTAGCATTTGCTTAGCTGTTCTTACAAGAGAGGCGGAGGGGTACAAAACTAGAAATTATGCTTACGTAATACGTGAACGGCCCCTAAAAATAAAAACAAACTTTACTTCTAGATTCGATTTCTTAGAACTCTTATTGAAATTTTCATTCATCGCAGTTCACTAATATTGTACAACACACTCCACCGCTTAAAATACACAGGTCTTACAATAAACAACCTATTCCATCGACTGTTCCTGAGTAATGTCATAATATCATCTCATTATAAATCAATTTTTCATTTCCTCAAAAAGTTTGTCATGTTTTGCAAACCATCAAAATTAACAAAACATTCTTACATAATATAGTGTAACTATTCAAGCATTCTAGTCTAATTTTCTCCGTAAAATTACCGGTTCACTATACTATGTCTCAAATTACATACTACACACCGATTTAAAAACACCATTCATTTGCGACATCGTCAAAATAGTTTTATTAAATTCTACTCAAAACTACCAATCCATAATAATCCGTTTATCAGTGATATGGCAAATCCGCCAGGCTTCATTAGAAGATTAAAAAGAAGATGGAGTAGAGATCTTCTTTAATTATTTCTGCATGTTTATGTCGAAAAAGATAAAATAATGTGAAATATTAGATGTAATTTTTGTTTTCTTTTAAATATATTTTATTACTATCGGTAATAACTTTTCTGTGACAATATGAACTTTTTTGTTTTTCTTTTCATACTTTTGTACATTTTTCGTTCATGTTATTCCAAATTTAACATTGCTAAATGTTGAATTTTATATCATGTCTGTTCTTGTTATTTGTAATTTAATATCAATGTTTTCTCATCTTTTGGTTGTTCTATATAGTACAGTTAAAGATTCAAAATAAAGGATAAAAAAAACATTATGGTGTGTTGTTGTTGTTGTTAGGTCATCAGCCGAAAGGCTAGTTTAAACCTCTAGAGGCTTTACTAAGGAAAACGAGGCGTAAGTTGGTTTACCAATGTCATCCTCACTAAGTGAAAAAGTATTCTTATCATCATGCCAAGCCCTCTGAAAAGCATCTACGTTCTACCCTGCAAATGAAACCTTCACTTCATTCACCACAGGGTCTGGCTGTTTAATGATGAAATTCATTACTCTTAAAGGAGATAACTCTTGACTAATGTCGTTTACACCTCTGCCTCTTCCGTTCTTAAATGCTTTCGTCGTATAATTGTCTGACCATGTGATAAGAAACAGAATTATTTTTTTGCAGCCCTGGATTTAACAGATCGAGTGTAAATAGTTTAACACTCAACGCCTGTTATGGGCATATTTATTCATTACAAATTTTTTTAGTATTCTTTTCTGGGCAGTGATGCATCAAAATAATTTGTAAAACGATGACATGAATTTTATTTTTAAAATATTTGAACAATGTATAATAAAATTAACATTTTGGGATTTTTAAAAAGATGGAGAAAGCGGCCATTGTGATCAGTAAACAGCCTAAAGGCGTGGAATGGTAAGTGGGAGTTTGATTATGATTGGACAATAATTGCTTTATTCGATGACGTTGCACTAGCGGGTGGAAGGCACAGTGGAACAGTACTGCTATCTATCGATAAAATAACGCTAGCGACAATGTATTATATACAGCTCTAACTTACAAATTATAACAATCTTGTACACGTCTGTCCACATAAATAAGTGGTATGAGCGATTTAAAAGCGTAAATCAGTCGATTAAAGACATACAACGGTTGGAGCGTCTTTCTACCTCAAAAAAAAACAACAAAAATGCACAAAAATTTGCAAAAATGGTTTGTTCAAACAGGTGATTGACTGCTCAAGAATTTACCGATAACTGAACATCTCGTACGGGTCGGTGACAAACCAATAATTTGCAAATGAGAGGAGTGAGTACGAAAAAGTTTCCAAAAATTTTGATGCCCCGTATAACATTAGTTTCTGATCAGCGAGTTTTTAGCCATAAAAATATTCCTTTCTGTCCACATCTGCCGTACTCTCCGGATCTAGCACCATGGGACTTCCCAAAAATAAAAATTTGGCTAAAAGGAAACCTTTTTGACACTATTCCTGACATTGATAGGCCCATGACAGAGCAGCTAAAGGTCCTTTATAAAGAAACCTTGTAATATAACAAATTTATTGTACGTCTGGAGTTGTTTATTTTTTAAGTCTATTAAAATAGTAAACATCTCCAGCTGATTGAAAAATTAATACTTTAGAATTATTTAATTCACATTGACAAAATTATTTAAAAAAAAGTTATTTATTCTAGTTGCTAGGCGACTAGAGAAGAATAAGATGGATTTTGTACAAATTATTTTAGTGAGGGGCAAGATGGCAAACCGAATAGGTAGGCGTCCCTCATTCGCTCTTTTTAAAATAAATAGTAAGTATGAACAAACGATTATATAGATACTGTTCATGTTATGAAGAGGGATACAAATTGTTGGACTCTATAAAAGTTGAATAGTTTAACGTGAATAATATTTAATGGCGGACATATGTAAACAACAACAAAAATCATTCATTTAAAATGTATTAATTGAATAAAAGTTGTAATGATCTAATATGAATAATATTTATTAAAATAAAACACCACAAATTTGGCATCTCTTTGGTGGCGATAAATAAGTATATCACAACCTTCCAGAAATGCTTCCAGTAATAGAATGATTGTGGGGATAAGTGCATCGTTTGACAATGAAAAGTACTTTGATGGAGATTAATTCAAATTTGATGTAAGCAATTGCTTTGTTCGAAAAAAGTATTTACCGTGATTTTGATCTCACCTTGTATACCTACATTAGTTACTAATTTTTATTTAATGCATATAGTAATTTACATCTTTGGTGTTACTTCAATTACAATTTAAGATTCTGAAAAGGTGTTCTTACAAAAATAAATAATTAATATTTAAAAAAAATGTTATAACTTAACTCAAATTTGGTATCCGTTTGTTTGACAAAAATAAAATAATACATACAATGATATAATTTAGAATTATCGTTTATTTTTGAATTATAATAATTCAATACAAATATGGTCTTAAGCAGTAAATATTGAAGAGAACAAAACTAATTCTTGTTAATGCTTAGCATCTATAAATTCAAGACCCATATTTTTCTTTTGCATAATACATCAACAGTAACAATAAAAATATTGTTTTTTGTCTTTAATTTTTATTACGGTGCTGTACATTAAGCTGCACAACTTCCGTATATGATATTTAAATGGCGGTGCGGAATTTTACTTTAAGGAGAAGAGGTACCCAGTGTTACATTTTCCATTTGAAACTTCGGGTATTGTCCGTTATTCGGATCAAGTGGTCTCTACTCCATTTTTGTTTTAAACGGCGCACAGTTGGGAAGGTCCTTGTAGCTAGATCACGGACTAGTTGGTTTGGATGGTCATCTAGTCTTTTGTTAAATGCACGATACAAGGACGTTAGCTCCTTTACTGTCGGAATTTTGAAATCGTTGTGGAGGATTTAATTGCTTTCATAAAAAGGAGCTCCAGAAGCAAAACTTAAGAATTTTTATTGAAAGTCCTGGATCGACTTTCAATCATGCTCTGCCGCTATTCCAAAGAGCTGGTCACCATAAGTCCAGATTGGTCTTAAAAATATTTAAACATATAAAAGAAAATGTCTAAATATGTTTTAACTATCATAGATAATTATAAAAAAACAATTTGTTAATAAAAAAATGAAATGAAATTCTTTTTTTTAAATATTTATTGTAACTAGTCTTAGACTAACGAGCAATCTTATTCAAAGTTAAACTACCTAAGGATTAGGCCTACATTATCATAAGAAAATAAAACCCAATGGCTACTCTTATTTTGTAACAATAACAATTATTTAAGATATAACTGTAATGCTACTCTTACTTTTAAAGATTAGTATTTCTTATTGCTATTCTTATTTTCTATGTTAAATTTACCCAAGTAGGCTACAGCTTATTATTACAATCTTACACATCTTATTATACATTTAAATAATCATTAAGAAATGAAGTGAATAAATTGTTACTTAAACAACTTTGATATATCGATATTAAATTATCTCAGCTTTTTTCTACTAGTATTCTATGGATTTTATGTATTTATGTATCTATTATTTGGGTGTATTCTATAAAATACAAACAAATTACATGAACATTTTAAGTCACGGTTTAATTCCGATTTAATTTTGAAAAATGAGTCCACAAACTCGATTGAATATTGTTAATTCAGGAGATATTGTAAATCCTAATTTTTAAAAATGAGCCATATAAAAATCATCGGATATTTTTTTGCTTCAGGACATATAGCTTGAACATTATATAGATGGAATTGTCAATCAGTGAAAGAAACTTATTATAATAGTATTTAGTTGTTTATAAATGTTGAAAATTGAGTTACAATATATTTTCATTTATAGTGCCTCTGGAAAGTAAAACTAACAGCCAATTTATGTACTTTAATTGAGCACAATTTTATTCGTTTAATTTAAAATGGATTAAAATGTGGATTTCCTGGAAATGAACCGTACTCCGTCGAACTTGTAAAGCCTAACAGATACATACAGTTCAGATTCTACATTATCGAACAGAACGGATTTAACCACAATTAATTTTTCAAGTTAAACTTTTGGGTAGGTCTTTTTATTATTTTAAATTTGAATTGGTACTATACTAACAGTATATGAAATAAATTATCGCTGAATTATCTAAATCATTGTTTAGTTCAAAACTAAACGAAAAAATACATAATAAATAATTTAATGTAAACACTTCATTTTCATGTAAACCGTAAACACTAAATTTTCAATTAAACCGTAAAGCAGGCACTATGGTACAAGCCAAGGGGTAAAAGGGATCGAGGACGTCCAAGGAAGAGATGGGCGGATGGTGGAGGTTCGGAACAGGCAGCAACGCCTAACCCGTGAAAGGAAGAAGAAGAAGAAGAAGACTTCATTTTCATTTGAAAATTAAAACTGTATATGATTCATCGTACGTACATACTTTTAATAATTGTATAAAATTATCAGAGGATATCGATTCGAATTGCGGGTTTTATCTGTTAGACGCCCCGCACTCAATTACCGCGCCTATAAAAATTTTAAATGCAACATGCTATACAACACATCATTGCGGGTTGCAGAGTGTACAGGATTATTTACATACTTTACGTGCATTGATGTACATAATAGTACATAATTATCTTGTTTGTAATTGATGCCAGAATGCTGATGAAGTTACACTTAAACAGTTAACTATTTAAACACTAATATTATACATAACAACAAAAATATTATGTTACTTATTAAATCTGGGGCTAATAATCCCGATGTTTTGTCTAATGTTATTGTATAGTTTTCTGACAGGATGTGTGTTGTTTATTATTGTTTATCTGAAGTGAAATTCATTGGTTTTTGAATTGTATGAGTGGGTTTGTGAAAGTGTTACAATACACTCTTCTCAAACGAGTCCTTTATCTGATAATTTTTTGAACATTTTGGATTTGCAGTTTTTGTAGGCGCGCTAACAGAGTGCGGGGTGTCTACAGATAAGACCCTGAATTACTTTTCTATGTAAGTTGCACTTACATTACTAAATTTGCATTCCTAAATATTTCCCATCATCCGAAAAAGGACTTGTTGGTTTTTTCTTCGTAAATTTAGACACATGTTTTTCTGTAGTACCATTTGATAATTATATTGTTATTTTTTCATCAGTCTCTCGACTGGTTTGATACAGTTCTCCAAGCTGTTCTATCTTGCGCAAGTCGTTTCATATCTACATATCTTTAACACACCCTACATCTTTTGTAATTTGCTTTATATATTCTAATCTTTGCCTCCCCCTACAATTTAATCCCTCAATATTACCCTCCATTATTGATAGCCCAATACCTGGATATGCCCCACTAGCATATCCCTTCTTTTGGTAAGATGCTTTCATATACCTAGTACTTCTTTTTTCATCCACTCGCCTAAGAACCTCTTAATTACTTATTTTGTCCACCCACCTAATCTTTAACTAATTAATTATAAAAATAATAAATTATAATAATAAATACTAATTACATTGTAATAAGTAAAATGGATTGCCGATGAATGATATTCTCGGAATCAGTGATCGAACTAGGTTGAATTTTCGTTCCATTATATACGATAGAAAGGTTTTATTATGCTTATTATTAATTATTTATTTTGTTCTATTGTGCTTTAGATTGATCTAGCCAAGCGTAGAAAGGTTTTAGTAGCGTCTATTGTCCTTTATATATTAAGATGCGGTTCGCTTTTCTAGAAACGATTATGACTACTTGTATATAAACTTCTAGCCCCTTTGTCGGCCAGTTCTAGTTAAAACTCCATTTAGATGAGTAAGTGCTATTAGAAAGTGTTAACCAGTTTATTTGTAACAAGAAAAAGCAAGTCTACGCGTAGTAAACATTGTATAATGCTTCTTTTAAATTTTTATGTTTGTTTGTGTGTATTATATTCAATCTTATATCATTATATTATTACATAATTATATTATATACTATCATATTAAAATATCATATTCATCATGGTCATATTTTATATTCTTCATATTCATTAAATTATTCATATTATTATTATATTATTCATATTCATATGTTATAATCATTAGTACATTCATTATTATATTGTAGGTTATGAATATAAGGTTATAATTTTGTAGGTTATAAGCATCATTATTGTATATATTATAAGCTAATTAAATTACAATTGTATTGTTATGTATATTTTAAGAGAGCAGTATTGGGTCTTACCTGTTGCTCTCACATGTAAAACTTTATTAAATAAATAAATAAATAAATAATTGATTTTAGGTAAAAGTTGACTATTATGTCTAAATAACCAATTTTATTTTTAGTTAACTTTAGTTTAAGTAAGTTTTGTAATAAAAATGTTATAATTACCCTAGTCTAAGTAATTTAATTTCATGTCTAGATTAAAAAGTAAATGGCAATGGATATTCAATAAAAAAATACCGTAACGCCTATTCCGGGTTCTTTTACAGATGGTTGTTAATACATAAGAATACTTCCTTTTAAACTTGTTGTTTAAGTCAACAGCCGAAAGGCTGGTTTGAAACTCTAGAGGTTTTACTAAGTAAAAACGAGGAGTGAGGTGGTTGACTATTACCTTCCTCACTGAGTTGAAAGAGGTCGCATTCCAGGTCCTCCGGAAAGCACCCACTTTCCACCCTGCAAATGACAACTTCACTTCATTCACCACAGGGTCTGGCTGTATAGTGAAATTCATGACTCTCAGAGGAAATAACTCTGACTAGTGTCTTTTACACCTCTATCTCTTCTGTTCTTAAATAGTTAAGTCATATAATTGGCTGATTACGTTATAAGAAACAGAACTATTTTTTGTAGCTCTAGAACCAACAGATCGAGTGCAATTAATTTAACACTCCACCTGTCCGTTTTGGGCAACTTTTAACTTATGACAGGTATTTAGGCCATTAACTAACTAGTTATTTAATAAATTAAAATAAGTTATTACGGTTAAATTACTGGTCATTTACAATTTAACTACTTAATAATAGATTTAGTTTATTAAAATATGTCATTAAAAACTTAAAACTAAACTAGAAAGAAAATATGGCCATTTAAAATCAAATTGACTATAAATTAAGCCTTACATAGAGTTGAACACAAAGATAAAATACACACTGTATTGTATCATCAATATCGTCCAATACTTAATTGTTTTGTCATAGACAAAACCTTTTTTCATTGTGTGACCAACTGTTTAACACTACAACTGACTTTACTTTGCACCTATTAAAAACTGACTAAATTCTCTAACGGGCGGCTGTTTTTTTATATTAGGGAATACATTCTGGATGAATCACATACGAAACACTAGAAAAATTTAACGAACAATAAATAACATAATGCAGTACAAAAATAATAATAGATTAAAGAAATAACATAATCAAGAGATCGATAACATAATACATAAAACAATTATAAGACCTTTCATTAAGTACTAGATAATTAACGAATGAAAAGAGACAATAATGAATCGTGTCGTCGCCAGGTAACAATTCACCCCGGTGAAAGTTCACACAAGCCGCTATTGTCAAAATATTATTATCTCTTTTCACAATTATTAACAAAGTTACTCCAATTCTTAATATCATATAAAATTAGATACGGCGCAGAGAATCTTAACAATGGGCTGGCAAGAAAACATAACAAAGCCAACATACGAATTTCTGTTTAACAATAATAAATTTATGATTCTTTTTTTTTTTAATTTCTAATTTGTGTACGTTGCAATCTGTTCAATTCAGAACAATAAGCAACCCCATGACCCAATGAGATGAGGATGTATATCCTCAATCCACAATGTGTATGACGTGTATATGAGGTGTAGTCTTGTACAGACTCAGGCCGACCATTCCTGAGAGAGTATGGTAAATTGAACCCCAACCATCAAAGTACACCAGTAACCACTGTCTAGTATTCAAATCCGATGTAGCTGATTATTTTAATTCTGTTCACAAACCCAACTGACAGGTCAGTCTAGTCAATCAACAAAATTTAAATGCATCCTAGGTCAAATTGATCAATAATGTTTTGAATTTAATTTAACGTTTACAACATCGGAAAACCTGTCTACGTTGAACGTTTTAAAGTTCTCGTCATTATTTTATATCCAACTAAAGTTAACACGTAACATAAACATTTATTGTTAGTTTATAATTTACTGAAATTATTAAATTATTGGTAGATTTGGGCAGTAAATTTTGCTTCGTTCTATTTAAAAAATATCTTGTCAAATACTCACACGAATTTCAATTTTTTTACTAATATAAATAATGAAAAATATAATCTAAATTTTAATCATGAGTCTTATAAAAAAAAAGTTTTTCCCTCAAAGCATGACATCAAAATCGGGGTGCGCGGCTTACACGAATAAATACGGTACTTTGATAGTTTAAAACCTCCAGTTCCTTTTTCATCCTTTGCAGAATTTCAGAGTTGATCACTCGCGTTATCCAAGGAATTTTAAGAATTCTTCGATACATCCAAATCTCGAAGCATGCAGGAGATCTTTATCATTTTGAATAAAGAATAAATTTATATTTATATTTTGTGTGTTGAGTCAAAATTAATTTTTTAATTAAAGTCGTAGGTTACTGTACCTTAGGTTCAGAGACAAACTTCACAATCATAACAATCCCTTAATATGCAATATGAATTCTGCGGACCTACCAGGAATCGCACAAAGACGACTGAAACGCCGATGGAGTAGAGACATGATACATTAACGCAACTGTAACATTATTATGTATTACAAAATTATAATTTAAAAATGAACACAATTATGGTAAAATTATGCACCCACAAGCCGCTATTGTCAAAATATTATTATCTCTTTTCACAATTATTAACAAAGTTACTCCAATAACATAACAACATAACAAAGCAATGAAAAATATAATCTAAATTTTAATCATGAGTCTTATAAAAAAATATTTTTCACACGAATTTCCTATGTATGCTTGAAATTTCGACATCGGTATCAAGTGTCTTACGCTTAACATCGTGGCGATTAAATGTTGTTATCTGGAGAGCTATCACTGGGTGGTTTCCTCCTCAAAGCCATTAACGCGGTTGGTTTTTAAAGATTTTTTGGTAATTTATTTGTGAACGTTTTTTGCTGGTTGTTCCTATACAGTTGTAAAATAAATAAAGTAATAAAAGAAAGTAAAAAAAGTCGTATAGACGCTTGGTCATTAGCGACTACTGAGGATTTTGGTACTGTAACGGTGGTTTTCAACTTGTTAAGATTTTCAGATCCTAGCCGGGAATCAAACCCTTTTGCTTTGGAGGCTAGCGTGCTAGTCACAACTCCACGGAGGCGGTCAAATAATTGCTTAAAAGTTATGATGAAGTATTGTTTCCCAAAAAAAATCAGTATATCAAAGATATATTTTTGTACAGTTCTTACATTATTTTTATGAAATATATCACAAATTCAATTACATTTTTACTTTCTCTTGCCTATATGAATATATAGGAAGGAAAGTATTGTTTTCATGTCGATTTTTCGAAATCGAGTTTTCACCGGATCTATACGTTTTCAGACCCCCTGAACCCAAAAAACATGTTTTTAGCGATTGGTCTGTGTGTGTGTCTGTCTGTGTGTGTGTGTGTGTGTGTGTGTGTGTGTGTGTGTGTGTGTGTGTGTGTGCGTGTGCGTGTGCGTGTGTGTGTGTGTGTGTGTGTGTGAACAGAATATCTCAAGAACGGAACATCGTACGAACTTGAAACTTGAAACTTAAGTTACGTACCACTACCGGACTCGACACGAACATTTTCATCAAAATCGGTCAACCGGAAGTGGTAGTTTATTCGTGTAATTTTTCACTTTTTTGCGATTTTCTCAAAAACTGGTCCTACGATTTTTTTTAAAATCGCCTGGTTTACTCAATTTTTTATTCTCTACAAGATAGGGTAGGCGTCATGTTTGCTGAAATTCTGGGTGAGGCTGTTTTCACGTAAAAACGTTGTTTTTTTAAGATTACAGCTTTAATATGCATTTTAGCGCAAAACTTTATATAATAAAAGTTGTAGAGAATTAAAAATTCTACAACTTTTATTTCAAACAATTTTTTGTATAACGCTTAGTTTAGCGGTAATTAGCGATTTTCTGTTTTTTTCTCACGAAAATGTGTGAAAAATTGATTTTTTTAAGATTTCGGCCTTAGTATGCATTTTACGACAAAAGTTTATATAATTTAATTTATAGAAAATTAAAAGATCTACAACTTTTATTTAAAGCATTTTTCTCTACAGAGCCTAGTTTAGAGAGAAAGAGTGATTTTCCGTATTTCTAAGCCAAACTGAGGTTGATTTTCATTTTGCATCATTCACTCATGATTAAAATAAGGTTATGTTTTTGAGGTTAGTTTTTTGTTTATTTCTAATATTTTATTATTAATGTTAGGTTTATTGTTAATTATTTGCATTGGCAAGAGAAAGTTGTGTGAGTGTTTCACACCAGATTTTTATAAAAAATTTCAAAATATTTACATTATATCTTGAAGTAACATTATTTTTTTTAAATGCCTTTTTTTCAAATCTGGCTACGCAGACTCTCCCAAACAACCCAATAAGACGTCTAAAACGTCGATGTAGCCGGGACCTCATCGATTAACGTAGTGCTGTAATTGACTATCCGTTATTAGTTTTCTAAATGCTGCACTTAATGCTACTCTTATCTATTCACGTCGGAGTTCTGTCACTGGACTGTGTCTTCACTCACGTTTATTTACCATGTTCATTTTTTCCAAATTTTGTGATTTCAATCATATTCACTGATTGTTTCCAACAGATTGTGAATTTTCTAAATAGAGAAAAAAATGTCTTTGAAAGAATAGTGTAGAACGTATAGTGTTTACAGGAATAATGAGCGTAATACAAAACATAGCAACTCCTTTGTTATTTTATTCTAGTAATATTCAAGTAAAATAATATAACTTAGAAAATAATATACTTGCAATAAGAAACATGTTTGTTGATATATCATTTACTACAAGTTAATTCAAGTTAATTATAAGTTAGTTACTAATTTATTTAAGACGCTGTTCCGCTCTTGGATCTCAAATGTACACAATGACAACTTCTAATAACTCTTTTAATAATAGTTAACATTACTCTGATAACCGTTTTAGTCCAAGATTTATACAATTTATAATATTTCTCGATTCAAAAGGCAACCACTTGAAATTAGAAACAATATTTAGTCTACTTAAATTCACAAGAATTGGTATTTTAATAAATGTAATGAGAATGTAAACGATATGAAAGTGTATTTGCCTACTGTGTGAAAATTATTCAGAACCTCGCTGGGAATCTCTTTTTCACTTCTTAGGTGCCATTGCAGTGCTGTATGCAATGCTAAGTTCTTATACCCTCTGTTACCATTAATGTTTCAAAGATTCACACCAGGTGGGCTATTAATCCACAGGTTGCCAAGCTAGTCGTGTAACAGGATTGCTTTCTCAGTGCACCATTAACTACCAAGTTGACCCCAAGCGTTCAAAACAAAATGTTTCACTGACCTAGTGCTTTATTGGAATTTTCAGTAAACCTTCAACTGGGTTACTTGACTTAGCAAATACATTTCTTGCGAGTAAAAACTGTATTTGAAGTGAGAGAAGCTAAGAGAATTCTTTTGATATATTGTTGTATTATATGACATCGGTATCAAGTGTCTTACGCTTTATCACTACTATTCATCAAAGCTGAAGCTCTTTCCAGGGAAAATTCCTAGGAACGAGATGGAGATCAAATTCGGGAAATTTTTACTCAGGAATACATACAGCATTTAGTCTATAGATTCCCCGAATTGACCTGATATTTTTATTCTTAAATTAAGTTACTACGCATGTAACAAGATTTCGTAGGCCATATATTTAAAGTATCATAAAATGATTGACAGTAAAAATTTAAATAATTTCCGAGAATGAAACCTAAAATTCAGTTTACCAGTAGGATAAGGAGTCTTACATGGAACCATTAAACACGACAGACATAAATGTCACAGAATCACAGATTAAGACACTCTCTACTCCATCGTAAATCACACTTGCATATTAAACAACATTTGAATTGTGGATAAACGGAATTAGATCTACGATTTGGTGAAAAGATGAAATGTAACACGAATACAAAGTTTTCAAAAAGAATTAAACGTTTAATCACGTGTAGTTTATCCTACGTATGAAATTTCCGTGTAAATTGAGACGTCAACATAGGCACAGTGTAAATAACCAATAAAAAATTATATACAAATTTTTATTCAAAATTTAATCACTCAAATTCAGGAATAAGAAAATTGCCACAACCATACCTATCACAAAATCCGCAAAGAAGATTAAAGAGATACTGGGTAACGGATCTTGGATAGAACATCGACTAAGGCTTGCCAATGAAGTAATTTCTTCAATAATGACAAAAAGATGACTGGCGGTTGTTTAATCTCACAGTTGTAGTTGCTTTTGAATCAGCTACAAGCTAACAAGCAGAATTAGACGTTGAATTATTAAGTCACATTGGTTTAACAATCGACTTATTAACATTACCAGCCGAGAGACAAACATGAATAAATATGTACATAATCTAATGACATAAAACAAAGCTAATTACAAAATTATTAGTAATACAGTTAAATTTTTTTTATTTATTTTTTTTTTTTATTTAACGTCGCATCAACTGCAATGGTCATTAGCGACGACGTTGGGTTGGAACTTTATGTGATGAAGGATGAAATGATTTTTTGTAACGTGTGAAAATATGCCATGCCTGAGTGGGATTCGAACCCAGGACCGCATGATGAGAGGCGAGCACGTTACCAACTGCGCCAATGCGGCCGGCAATACAGTTAATTATGTTTACAATAATTAAACTGTAATTAAGTAATACAATTTATATAAAATTAAATATAGTGTTATTATTTAATGTATTATTTTCTAATCAGAACTTTAAATAACACAAAAAATATAACAATAAAAAAGCTGTTGTACCAACTGAAGAAAATCGTCCGATAAAAATAAAATAGGCTAACATAAAAAAGTCCAGTAACGTAGCGACCTTACAAGACTGTCCACGCCATATTTTTCAATACATTTGGCAGTGAATAAATTTTCTTTTGAAAAGATGGGATGCTGCTTCTTCCATGTGCAATAACAACGTTCATAAAAGAAATTTAACTCAAAATACAACTTTTGTGGTAAAGCACAGCATTCAAAATATAGTTTCCTGCACTTAACAACAAAGAAATAAATTAGGTTAGGCGAAAAGAAGAAAACTTGAGTAACATTTTCGAATATAAAAATATTTTATTTTTATTATATAATTCTTGTTAAATATTGACGTTCCCTATTATGGGGGAAACAGAAACTTATTTTATTCTTAATCCGTAATGGTCTAATGATTAATACCAAAACGCGGAAAAGAAACAAAAACGTAAATGATAAATTTTGTGGCCATTGGAACTACAAATTTATTTATATTAGGCTATATAAATAACACACAGCATATAAGTCTAATAACTTACCTTAATCTGAGCTAATTTTAATCCTCTAACGGTATTGTAACATTATAACAGTGATATTGTAGATATAGTTTAATATAAGAAATTGTGTTTTGTATGAGGTGGATGGTATTGAACAAGGATAATGGATTGCGATGAATAAAATGTTTTGAATAGGAATTCTCGGAAATCTAACTTAGTAGAAGTTTGTTTATATTTTGATTTTTTTTACCATATTATAATACAACGGAGAAAGTGTTATGAGGATCTCGATTATTTGAGCACTACCAAACTGAAGGTATAAAACAGTTAGCGCCTTTGTACAGTTACTTAATATTTGGTTAAACATTAATACTTAGTAACGTTAAAGAACATTGCACTACCACACAACACAACAGTAAAGTACTTTGGACTATATTTAGATCGTCGCCTCACATGGAAACATCACATAATAACTAAAAAAAAAAAAAACAACTTGAGCTGACAGTGCGTAAACGTACACTGGTTAATTGGTAAATACTCACCTTTGTCAAACGAATCAAAAAATATTTTATATGAATCCCTTTTAAAACCCATGTGGACATATTATGGGTTTCAATTGTGGGGTACATCCTGCACTTCAAACATAAACATATTCGAACGTTTCCAGTCAAAATTCTTGCGGCGGGCCCTCCAAATTCCGTGGTACATCAAAAACACCTATATCTATGCCGATGTTAATGTAGACTCGGTAAAACAAACTATTTCAAAATTCAGCCGTAAATATGAAGAAAGACTCAACAACCTCCAAACTTCTTGGCTTTGAATCTACTAAATAACATTGATACCGGGTTTTTAACACTGAAAAGACATAAGCGTAGTGTTTTTAATTTAGATTATAAGTTTTAAAGAACATTGTTACACTTATTATATATTTTTTTCTTAGCAGATATACTTCAAAATCATCATTGTATTTATCAAATATTAATTTATTACTAATTTCAATTTCATTAACAGATGAAATTGTAATCATGTTAATTAACATTTATCAAAATTACTGATTGTTCTATTTCGAGTGAACATAGGTATTGTAATGTTGCAGAATTGTAAAAAAACTTATTATTTGGATTGTGAATGGTATTAGTTTTGTCGGGTCATTTCGAAATAGTGTTTGAAAAATTGCATTACGACCAAAATAATGCCACTATTATGTAATTAATTTATGTTAATGTGTTCCTCTTCTTCTTCTTCTTTCTTGGAGAGGCAAAAATGCCTGTTCCACGAAGGTCAGAAAACAGATTCAGATATTTCATCCAAGACCTATTATCAATGTTATTTCCTTCAACTTAGAACCACAGAGCTTCGAGTATTTTATTCGTTTTTGTTTTATGTTTGATTGTTATGCACATTAAAACTAATCCGTACGGTGAAGGGTGGTAGTGAAACGAGAGATGAGAAATAGAAAAAAACATGAAAAGTCAGTTGCAAAGACCACTGCACCAACAGGCCGGCCAGTGTTTCGAGTAGAAGCATCTTGAACATTTCTAGGACCATTAGTAGAACATATATATCTCCAGTCTTCTTCTAAATTCAGTTATATCAGTATTCCGTTCTTAGACTCCCAGCTCTACTCGGATAACTGACCCATCTTTAAGTCCTGAATTCCTTAAAATGTCCCAACTTCAAAACCTGATTGATCTGAAATAACAATTGACAGCCCAAAAGAATCCAATTTCCGTTGACTGCAATCTGCTTCTCTATTTTTAACCACGATTTAATTCTCTTCTGAACAAAAAATGGTCGTATGTGATATTAAAAGCATCAGTGATGCCAAGCAATAAAAATATAAGCTATACAGATATCCTTTTTTTGACACTTTCAATTGAAATTTAGAATCTGTTATTAAATAATTGCAAAAATTTCTAAATGTGAAACTAATGTTCCAAAACTTGATTTACTTGAAGGAGCGTGCAGTCATCACCACAGTCCTACAGTTGGCCAAGAAGATCTCTTGGCCAGAGGCGCTTCAAACGTCTGCGCAGAGTACCCGGTATCGCCCTAGTGTACATGTTTTGTATGAGAAGGTTGTCATGCATCGTCTTGTATAGTTGTTTTGCGAAATCAATTACGTATGGGATTTGTAAGTCTTTGTGCAACATTGAGTTTGTGATGTAAAAGGGGAATTGCGTTATCGTTCGTAGAATCTTGTTCTGAATCAACAGATATCCTAAATGGTGAAATGATTCCGGAGTGATGTGCTATTGTACTAAGAGTAATAAATTATATGAACAGAACGAAAACAAATCTTTCTAATTTTGGAAAATTTTTGGGAAAACCTTTAAATTTGATCATTAAAATGTATTCATAAAATCTGGTGTGAAACACTCACACAACTTTCTCTTGCCAATGCAAATAATTAACAATATAATGTAACATTAGTAATAAAACATTAGAAATAAACAAAAAACTATCCTCGATAAATATAACCTAATTTTAATCATGAGTGAAAGACGCAAAATGAAAATCCACATCAGTTTGGCTTAAAAATACGGAATATCACTCTTTCACGCTAAACTAGACTGTGTAGAGAAAAATTCTTTAACTACAAGTTGTAGATCTTTTAATTTCCTATACATTTAATTATATAGCTACACTTTTGCCGTAAAATACATACTAAGGCCGAAATCTTAAAAAAATCGATTTTTCACACGTTTTCGTGAGAAAAAAACAGAAAATCGCTAATTACCGCTAAACTAGGCGTTATAAAAAAAATGTTTGAAATAAAAGTTGTAGAATGTTAAATTCTCTACTACTTTTATTATATTATACATTTTTGCGCTATAATGCATATTAAAGCCGTATTCTTAAAAAACAATTTTTTTTACGTGAAAACAGCCTCACCAAGAATTTCAGCAAACATGGCGCCTACCCTGTCTTGTAGAGCATAAAAAATTTAGTAAACGAGGCGATTTTTAAAAAAATCGTAGGACCAGTTTTTGAGAACATTGCAAAAAAGTGAAAAATTACACGAATAAACTACTACTTCTGGTTGACCGATTTTGATGAAAATGTTCGTGTCGAGTCCGGTAGAGGTATGTAACTTAAGTTTCAAGTTTCAAGTTCGTACAATGTTCCATTCTTGAGATATTGTGTTCGCACACGCACACAGGCAGACAAACTGACACACAAACACACATACAGACCAATTGGTAAAAACATGTTTTTTGGGTTCGGGGGTCTGAAAACGTGTAGATTCGGTGAAAACTCGATTTCGTAAAATCGACATGAGAACAATACTTTCCTTCCTATATATTCATATAGGCAAGAGATTGTAAAAAGAGAGAATGATACAATAATTTTAATGGGTAAAAGTTTGTTTCGTATTTAGATTGAAAGTTTATTGAATTTTATTATGTTTGTATTACACATTTAACATGTGGAATCATAAACAATTTTATTTCTTCTTAACATGTGTAATGGATTTTGAACATTTCCATTTTAAATTGCTTTAACATATTAAGGCATTTAGAACTTTTTGTTTTAATTGCATATAGTAGAATATCCTGGCTCATGCCTTAGGGATGTTGTGTAAGCCTACGTATCCAGCAGTGTACCATCAGGGAGAGAGAACTGTCAGCTGAGAACCAATCAAATTTCTCTGTCCGACAGGAAATTACTTAACTTAATTACAAAACTTGCGTTAAGCTGTAAGCTTATTTCAGAGGGTAACATTTTAGTAACAAAATAGAATTTTACAACGCTCTAATCTTATTACGAACATAACGTTTGTTGGACCTAAAAAATATTATATTTTTTAATAATATCGAATTCTAATATCAATTAGTCTAATTCGATGTAATATTTCCAAACAATTAATTGAAAGTTAATTCGGTTCAAAGGTCAAATATTTTAGCATAATTGGAAAAAATGAATTATTAAATTGGCTTGAAAACACTTCTAATATAAAGAGATAAGGGCGCCCTGTTATAAATCATTCAGAAAGGAAACAAAAGGAAGGTACCGTTACCATTTCCCCCGGTAATGATGAATTAATTAAGAGGTTCCCCTTAATTACTATTCAATAGATGAATCGAATTAATTTTCAAAGTACTCAATATTACACTTCATTAATATTGTTGCTAGTTAAATTTAAAAGTTATTTGGCTATCTCAACTATTATTCGTTAATTAAGAAGTACTTTTATAGATGTAAAAAGCAAGCGTTTTTCTATTATCTACACTGTAATAACAGTATAAAAGTAACTCGTAAATCTACTAAAGTGTGCGTCATATTATTGAGAGCTTAAAGGTCTAGCATTATTATCAGCTCCGACTCGCCTCTTATTTTCCAGCGTTGCCGTGTATCCAGATATGTAAAAATAATGTAAGATTATGTCATACAGTTAAAAGAACATAGTAAACTAGGACTAAATGTTCATAATAGCCAGGTGGAGTGTTAAATTATTTGCACTCGATCTGATAGTTCCAGAGCTACAAAAAATAATTCTTTATCTTATAACGTGTTCAGCTAAATGTATGACAGAGGCATTTAAGAACAGAAGAAGTAGTGGTGTAAAAGACGCAAATCAAAAGTTATCTCCTCTGGGATTAATGAATTTCATTATAGAGCCAGATTCTGGGGTGAATGAGGTGAAGGTGTCATTTGCAAGGTGGAAAGAAGATGGTTTTCGGAGGGCCTGGCAAGCTGATAAGCATACTCTTCCACTAAGTAAGGAAGTGTCAATTGTAAACCACCTATTTCCTCCTCGTTTTACTTAGTAACGCTTTTAGAGTTTTAAACCACCTTTCGGCTGTTGACCTAAACAACAATGAACTGAAATCAAAACAGAACTATAATAAATTATTTGTGTCGTATTTACAGATAGAATTTGTTATTTTAATGTGTCTAGTATTTGAGAGAGGTAATTCTCCAGCGACTACTGTATATGACTAACTCTATCGAATTTTAAGCTCATATTGATATGACGCATAGTATAACAGAGTAGGCCTATTATTTAATTGCAAATCACTACAAAAATGTTTTTAATGGTTTTTCTTCTTAAGGTTCACTTAAAGTAGCATCAATAGGTTATTAAAGATTAATTTGGAGAAATAATTTCAACGTGATTTTATTTCCACGCTCTAGTTAATCGAATCCAGAACCTTACGCCTTACAGTTTAGCTTGCTAACTAATACACCACAGACGCAGCATTTTTTTCTCTAATTCATTATTAATATACAGTGCCTAATTAATGGAGTAAACAATCGAGTGGAGATCTGTCGATCTAAATTATGGACAAAGCCCATAGTTTTTACCGGAGAACGTACGACTGAGTACTTCTTTTAGCAATAAGGTTCAGAAGCGCCTATTTAATTACTTTTAATGTGACTAAGTTTGTACGCCCACTAACCTCCGGGTTCAGGAGGAAAAATACGTAACGAGTGGTTAGAGTGCTAACATTTTAGATCATGATGCCTTGAGGAAGCCGTCTTTTCATATGACTAGCTGTGGTGTATGATTAATAGCCCACTTACGAGGAATCACTAAACAAATTCAGAGTAAAAGAGAATGTTATATTCGATATTAGTTTTCTTTTGTTAACCTTAATAATATATTAAAATTAAAAAAAAAATGGTTTAGCGGTTTTATTATGATGAACAAACGTTATAAAAATTGCGAATTAAAAATAAAAGAATTTGTACGATTGGGTCAGTTACTTTACCGGACATCCCTCAAAGAAGGCTAACTAGAGCTCTTAAAAAATTTAAAAGATTAAAATATTACTATTAACATCTTATTATTATTAATCCGTTATTATTTTAATAAAAAAAAACATAAAAGCTTCATCATTGGTTGGTGGTCTGTTTCCTCATGTCGTTTATGGCATCATAATGTATCATGTACAGACTTAATTTAAATCTATAATAAGACCAAATAAGGAGATACATCATATTATTTTACTCAAATTATAATATAACTTTAGACTAAATTCTTGTAACTTAATGTAATTTTAAATAAGATTCGTTATTACAAAAAAGTTTTTAAACAAATATTTATTTAAGTTTTCTCATAATTTCCACGTTTTCAACTTCTTTGAATTAAATTAAAGTAAATTTTATAAACCATAATAAATCTGTCAACTTTGAATCAATTGATTCTTTAAATTTTAACTTAATATGACGAAAACTAGAATGTACATTCCAATAAAACTTTTAATCTTTTTTCTAAAATTAAAGTTTCAACTGCAAAAATACTTATTTCGGATATAATAAATTTTTATATCTCTATTCAATGGAACTATGAATTTCATAAAAAGTTCTATTAAACAATATAATAAATTTCAGTTACGACTTCATTATTTTAATAGGAGTTTTAATTTATAAAGTAATGGAACCACATTTTTATTTAGAACTTTATTACTTTTACGAAGTTTTCATTTTTATTCTTTACTCTTGATTTAACATATGTTTCGAAAGATGTCTCAACACTATTAATAAAATACTGAAAATTTTGCGATTAAAATAGATAATTTAACCAATTATTGATTAGCTTATTAAAAAACATTGTTTCGTCCCTTTCCAAAAAGTGCTTATTCTGAAAATTAGCATTCTTCATCTTAAAGTACCGATTCCATCAATAAAATTTGGCTACAACTCTAAAAAATTTATCGTAAACCATCCTCAATGTACATGAGATGAAATGAAACGGTTTAAAAATTTTAAGGTCTGAATTGAAAATTCCTAATGAAATGCACAAGTGCCTTAATGTAGCCTACTGTATCTCAAAAACTTTGTTTATTAAAACAAATAATTACTGTAATAAACTTTACTAACCTCGGTATATATTTTTTTGTTTAATGTTTGTTGAATTTTGAGAATTTATAATGCTCTAAACTTCATTGTTTTTATGAACTTTTAAAACTGTAATTTTTCTGTCTTATTATTTAATATTTTATTCTATTTACGTATCAAATAACTCTGTAAACATTATTATAGTTCAATTTTTGTAGTCACTAATAAAATTTGGTGTCGATGCGACTTTAAAACAATAAATAAAAAGTAATAATGATAACTACAAATAACTTTCCCTTTGATGATAGTTAAAAGGAATAAATATTGATACAAGTTTTTTAAAAAAAATATTAATATTGCAACTTAATAACTTCTCAGTACAAAAAGAGGATTGTAAAACTTAAAACAAAACTTCTTTGTAATTATTATAAAATAAGTAGTAATAAAGAAATTACAGGGTAATTTTAAAAAGTTTTATCTTTGATCAAAAGAACTAATTAAATAGTAGTTAAATGTAATATTCGTTTTCAAAGTAATTTTTTATTTTAGATTAAGTATATTTCTTCATAAATGTTTACTGTATAAACTAGTATAAAGTTTATAAGTTGTAAACACATAGATGCGCAGTTGTGCCACCTACTGTGATATCACTTCTAGTAGTACGGGGAGAGGATTATTATTTGGTCGGTAATTCCTACCATCAGGCCACTTTGTGTCTTACCATTGGGCTAGCAATCTATCCACCCTGCGCGACAACTGATATTTTAAATTCAGTGATTTATGTAGAAGATGAAGTTATTATTCTGATAGAGAAGATAATTTATAATAGGCTTTTTAGGTTATCTGATGTTTCTAGTCAGTTTAATTTGACAATATTTATTAAAAACTAACAATCCCCGCTCGCTTCGCTTCACAGCAGCTAATGTAGGCCTCAATTAATTATTTTAAATCCTCTCTATATACAATATTTGTGATTTTGTTGCCCTGTGGCAGCAAAATAAATTGTTTTTTTGCACTTCCAGGTCTAAAAAGTCCGACATATAGTCGTCCATGAGTGAAGGAAGCATTCGTCTCAAATCGATGCCAACCGTTTTAAATGTTTGTCCCTGCGATTTAACAGAATTGAATAGAATGCATAGAAGAATACCGATAAAAAAGAAAGAGACAGTTGATATGTGGCTGAGATAAGAGACAGTAGTATTACTGTGTGAGTGCAGTACGCAGAGTAACTAGAAATATATGACTCATTCACTTCCTGTCGAATGAAAACACATACCTATATGAAAATACAGTACAAAAATAAAAATTATGAATACATCCGAATTTTTAATGTTTTTGGAATCAAATGTTATTCGTCACGTTTTTCTATGAAATATAAATACACCACCCAGAGGACTTAGAAAAAATAAATGTGCTATGCACCTGATGGACTAAAACATGCGATATTGTCACAGTTTAAGTTGCTTAACTCACTTAATTAAAGTTACTTAAAGTTGCAAAATAGCCTATATTGATAAGGAAGCCCTAAGCTATGCAACAATGAAAGATTTTTTTAAAATCAGTTCAGTAGTTTCTGAGATTACCTCATACAAACAAACAAACAAACAAACAGACGTTTCCTCTTTACTCATAAAGAGGAAACGTCTGTTTGTTTGATTAAAAAATCTCAATGTTTCTCATCAATGTTTCATCTCAATGTTTCTTCTTTATTATATTAGTATAGATAGTATAGATAAAAGTGACAGCCTTTCGAAGGAAATATCCAATTAGGACATTGACAAAATGGTTGATGGAGTAATTCTGGAGCAGTTCAGACATTTTGACTACTTAGTATGTGATTTGTCATATGAAGAGGACAACTATGTACCATAAAAGTAAACATCTGTGTTGAAATACGTCGGTATTTAAAAGGAAAGGCCACAAACTGACAAATTGATGAAATTCTATAAGACAAAGGTTGTCCCAATACTGACAGATGACAGTGTGACCTGGATAAAGAAGACGAAGTATACGAATTCCATCCAGTCTTCAGAGATGCGCTTTTTGAGAAGAGTTGAGGACTGTTGAAGAATGGATCGGTTCAGTTATGAGGATACACGACAAGATATAAGTTTTTTAAGGAGACAGTTGTGAAGTACCGCCTGAAATGGACCGATCATCTACAATCAATGTCTTCACATCGGATTCCTAGATTGACCAAAAGTTACAAACAAACTGGAAGGTATGATACGGGGTGACAAGTGGTTAGGTGAATGCCAAAACAGGTCCTGGAAACTAATCCTTGAATGGTAGAAAAAAAGAACGTTCGTGTTATGCATCCATAAATCATTACACTTCAAACATAACATTTTCCCTTAGGTTTAATATTATCTTGCATTATCATTATAATTAATTCACTGATTGGGAAAATTTTCAGCAGATTTTAGATAATTATTGTATGTTAACGTGTCGTTAAAAACTGAAAGTGATGCAGCTGTAGACGATTTCACTATATTTGTTCATCATGCAGTTTCTTCATTCATATCCTGATCAACGAGAAAAAACTACGAAATTTAAAAAATTCCAACGCATGTAAGGGCTCAGAAACTGCTAACTGCGGCGGTTGTGGCAAAATAATCACAATTTGGTAAATAAGATTTTTTTTAACAATGCTACAAAGATTTAATAAGAATTTTTATATGAATTACAGAGAACCCTCCGGGTTGGGCTAGTGGCTAGTCATTGCCGCGAGTCAGCTGATGTGCGGAGACGAACGTTCCGTGGTTCAAATTCTAGTGAAGAAAGTTACTTTTATACGGATTTGAATACTAGACTGTGGTTGCCGGAGTACTTTTAAAGTTTGAGTTCAATTAACTATACTTTCTCATGAAACAATCGGCCTAAGTCTGTAAAAGACTACACCTTATTTACACATCATTCATTACATCTTCATTTAACTGGGTCATGGGGTTGCTTAATGTTCTAAATTGTACGATTGCAACGTACACACATTAGAGTTAAAAAAATTGTTGTTGTTGTTTAGGCCATCAGTCAAGAGGCTGATTTAAACCTCTAGAGACTTTATTAAGCAAAACGAGGAGTAAGGTGGTTTCCAGTTGCCTTCCTCACTAAGTGAAAAAGTATGCTTATCAGCATACCGGGCTTTTCAAAAAGCATCTACTTTTCACCCTGCAAATGATACATTCACTTCATGTATCATAGGATCTGGTTGTATAATGAAATTCATTACTCTCAGAGATCTGTGACTAGTATCTTTTACAACTCTACCTCTTCTGTTCTTAAATGCTTCAATCATACAATTTGCTGATCATGTGATAAGAAACAGAACTATTTTTTGTAGCCCTGGAACTATTAGATTGAGTGTAAATAATTTAACACTTCATATGCCTGTTATGAGCACCATAATAAAATTAGAGTGATAATCTAGAGAAAGATCTTGAGATATTGACGCCAGACCAGATCACTGATAGATTACCAGTTGATGTCATTTTTTGCTGTTAACAAATCTATTTATTATTCTTTAAACAGGAGATTATAGGTAAACTATAACGGTGAAAAAAGCATAGTACGTTTTTATTTCTACTTAGAGCTTATTTTTCCATTAAATTCTTTGTTTTATTTCAGATCCACTTCTGGAATCATCATCAGCATGCTTTCCAAGAAAATTTATTGGTTTCAATCTTTCCGTCTTTCGTGTATATGGTGTCCATGATATAAATGTATAAACATACTGTTTATTACTGTTATTTAGAAGAATCTTAAGCCTTTATCATCCGTGTTGGGCGCGTACACAGTACTATATGTAAATACATACGTGCACTATTTATTTCTTAATGATTTGCTGCAGAAATACCGATACAACATTATTTTTGTACGGAAAATCCAATGAACCACAATTTGAGATGATTTATCACGAGGTAGAGATTAATTTAGGTAATATATTACTTATACGGTACGAATACTATAGCTAAGATGCAGCTGCGACACACTGTGTAGTTGCAT
The DNA here is from genome assembly GCA_035578175.1 of Catonia carolina. Lineage (NCBI taxonomy): Eukaryota > Metazoa > Arthropoda > Insecta > Hemiptera > Achilidae > Catonia > Catonia carolina. The sequence goes on along the minus strand of JAQMRL010000001.1, from coordinate 431,960,397 downwards.
AGATGGAATGGAAGATGAGTTAAGATAATCGATTGGATTTTCAAAGTGGTGTGCAATCAAAACTATATAGAAAAATTTATAAATTTTCAATGTATGTACAAATAAGAAGTTTGTAAAATAATCTCGTTTGGGAATTCCGTAATTTATTCTTAACCGACCGAAATGAAAATGAGAACTGTAGAAAATCCATTAAAAGGATTTAAAAGTAAAATGAAATTAATTTTATACTATAACATCTAAGCCTATGTTCTTCCGGGATCTGGGTATAAAAATAATAAACAGAGTTCTTTAAAATAAAACAATTTTCTATTGCCATATTTAATAATTATAATTAATGATTAAACTTAGATTATACCAAAAAATTACAATTGAGTCACTTAAATTAAATGAATGGCAAAAACGTATAACTTAAACTAACTTACTTACAATCACATCGTTTCAATGTGTGCATGACGCAGAACTTTTCTCAACGTACAATGTATACAATCTATTCACACTAATAGCACTCCATACGACAACTTGAACTGACTAAATTCAACTGACTTACGGACAACCAGAGCTCACCCTTCTGTACCTTTATTTTCTTAGAAAGGATTAAAAAAAACGAGGTAATAAACACATAAAAAAGTAAGAAGGCTTTCTTCCGAATCCTGGAAGCAGTAATAAATGGGTAGATTTTACAAGAGAGAAAGAAATAAACGGTTTCCGAAAAAATTGTAAATAAATCATAAAATGGTAAAACTCATAAAATACTAAAATTAAAAAATTATTAGAAAACATTTCTAAATAAAACAATAGATTGTTTTAAACACAATAGGTTTTTTACACAACATGATTTTTAAAGTTGATCATTTCCATAAATGTTTAATTTGTAACTTTTAGAAAGAAAATGAGACAACAGACTGATCAAATAGATGAACCAATAGTGTTGAATGAACAAAAAGAAAAAGACTGAATATAGCGATAGATAAGACACACTCTGTGAGCTTTACGACTAACTGATGGATGACTCTTTTTCTGCTTCGACTCAAAAACGCTGGTCGTCGTATCCGTGATCAATGCTCGACAAAGATTATTTCTAAAGCTTTTTTTTATATTAATTGCATTTTAATGCAATTGGATTACTTAAAACCAGTAACATTGGTAAAATTTTAAAAATGTATCTTATTTCCTATATTATCACACAATGTAAATTATAACTCTTTACTTATTTAATCTAATTTTCGCAAAGATATCTGACAAAATGAACAGAATGTGTAATTTAATTTAAAAATTTAATTGAAAAATGTCTTAGCATTACATATTATAACATTATACTTATAAATTTAAGAAATATTAAAGGAATAAACCGTTTGTAGTTAGAAAATGTGTATTGTATGGGGTGAAGTAGGGATCTTATTTGTTAGACGCCCTGCACTCTGTTATTGCGCCTACAACAACTGTAAATGCAACATGCAACACAACACACCATTGCGGCTTGCAGGGTACACAGGGGGTATTTATACACTTCACTTGCATTGATGATACGTCATACACACCTTGTGTGTAACTGATGAAGTTCCACTTAAGCAGTAGGCCACATTACATTGCAATATTTTGTAATAGGTCAAATAATGGCATATGTCGTAAAAACTCTGCATAAGATACCAAAATAGAAATTTTATATTATAAAACTAATTTATAAGCAGTAATCATGTAAAAAAAAAATTTTAATTTAAAAGCAGAAAATATATAGCTTTTTTATAGCAGATAAAAAATTAATACGGGACTAGAACTCAGGATTTCAGGGTTAGTTAAGTGATTAGAGCACTAGCATGTAAAGCCAAATGCCCTGAGTTTAAAGTCCATTCGGATGTGTTACTTAACCTGCATTTGAATTGAAATTTTAAATAATTATCTGCATTATACTGGTTTAGTCTAAATCAGTGAAGTGTAGACTAAAAATAAATAATTATAGAAAATTTGTTAAAAAGTTAAAACAAAATTAGGCATACGCACATGACTACTACAAACCTATGCCTGTATATAAAAAATTAAACATTATTTGACTTTGAAAAATTTCTTTTTCTCGTGTAGGGCTAATTTTAGACCACGTGAGGTGACTTAAAACGTTTCTGCAAGCTCTTTTTGCAGTCCACAATCTCAGCATTTGTTTAACTTCAAACTGAAGTTTCTGCTGACTCAACAAACGAACTTACATGTGGCACCAATTATCAATCAACCACAAACCTTGAAATCCGGAAAATGTTTCCTACGATTAATATTTTGCAGCTTTATATAGTACATAGTTTTACATGTAAAAATTAATTAAAAATCGAGAACTAGTGTGACGCCAGACGCATTTAAACGTAGGCTTTTCTTTGGGAATTCAGAAATTTTCTCATTTATTACAAAGAAGCAAGTGAAAGATGATGTTAAACAAACGTAGCATTAAAAGATATAAAATGAAAAAGACAACAGCAAAGCTTCATTAAAAGGTGGAAAATTTTGTTTTAAACCTCATCTCTTTTTCCGAAATCTTCTTTTTGGAATCGATTACAAGTTTGGAGAAATATTGATTTTTATCCGTAAAGGGCTAATTCCAGGGCTAAAAAATAGTTCTGTTTCTTTACACAAGATCAGCCATTTAAATGACTAAATCATTTAAAAACAGAAGAAGAAGAGGTGTAAAAGACACTAATCAGAATTATCTTCTCTGAAAGTAATGATTTTCATTATGCAGCCATACCCTGTGGCGAATGAAGTGAAGGTGTCATATATACAGGGTAGAAAATAGATGCTGTTCAGAGACTTAGCTTACTGATAAGCAGAATTTTAAACCCATGAAAACTACCTCACTCCTCGTTTTACGCAGAAAAATCTCTTGAGGTTCAAACCAGCCTTTAGGCTTATGACCCAAACAGCAACATCCGTATGGGCCAAGACTTATTATTTTACTATGGGTAATCAAAGTTAATTTCAAGTGAAATATCTTTAACAGATTTTGTAATAAATAAAAAAATGCACAATGTAAGTAGTACGTAGTATTCGTACAAATAAAACATAAATGAAACCAACATACAAAGTACGCCAACAGGAGTACTGGCCTCCGGGCCAGCCCAGTCAGTAAGCTGGTAGAAATTTGCTATTATTTGTTAAGTGACACCAGTTTGGCAAGCAACTTTGTATGGTGACCAGCTGGCAGCCATCCATGAACAAACTCTACTGGGAGTCCCTGTTCAAACTCATGCCTAATTTACTTCAAAAATGCAGTGATCAAATTGGGTAGTTGTCAATAACGTACAGTTTCTGATAACAAATAAAAGCTAAAAACAAAAAACGTTGTACTGTATCAATTTAGGCTAAGATAATGTTTTTATCGACCTTATTCTACACGTACGACCAACTGCACACTTCCGTTTTATTAATAACTAGCAACCCCCGCTCGTTTCGCTTCACAGCAGCTAATGTAGGCCACATTAAATTATTTTAAAACCTCTCTATTTACAATATTTGTTTTTGTTGCCCTGTGGCAGCAAAATAAATTATTTTTCTGCACTTCTAGCTCTAGAAAGTCCGACATAAAGTTGTCCATGAACCACTCGTGTCTCAAATTGATGCCCACCATTTTAAATGTTTGTCCCTGCGATTTAACAGAATTGAATAGAATGCATAGAAGAATACCAATGGAAAAGAAAGACAGTTGAAAAATTAATACGTGGGTGCGGTATGCACAGTAATTGGAAATATATGACTCATTCGCTACCTGTCGAATGAAAACAAATATATGAAACACAGTACAAAAATAAAAATTTTGAATATTTCCGAATTTTTATTGTTTTTGGAATTGAATGTTATTCTTCACGTTTTTCTATGAAATATAAAAGTTGAATCTTGCTTCTAGCCCAAAAAATACACCATCCAGAGGACTGAAAAGTGTTATGCACCCGATAAACTAAAACATGCGACATTGTCACAGTTTAAGTTGCTTAACTCACTTAATTAAAGTTACTTAAAGTTGCACAATAGCCTATTTGATCAGGAAGCTCTAAGCTATGCAACAATGAAAGATTTTTTAAAATCAGTTCAGTAGTTTCTAAGATTACCTCATGCAAACAAACAAACAAACAAACAAACAAACAAACAAACAAACAAACAAACAAACAAACAGACGTTTCTTCTTTATTATATTAGTATAGATAAGCTTGCATGATTAGCAATAAGAAATATTAGCAAAGAGAATGGATCACTTACTTTTTACAAATGGATCATCCCATCGCTCTAGCAGATCTCGACAGTAGGACGACTTGGACGAATTGTCGGAGGAAAGATTTCATTTAACGATTTTTTGTTTTTATCGCAGTCAAAAATTGTAGTTTTACAAGATTAAACGAAACTCGTATAAATGTATTCCGTTACAGAGATCACTTTTTTGAAATTTATCACCCGTATTGAATTTAAAATAAATTGGAATATAAGTTCCAAGTTTCAATTTCGTCCCATGTTCCGTTTCTGAGATGTTGTGTTCATATACAGACCAATCGCTAAAATCATGTTTTTTTGGGTTCAGGAGTTTCGGTTCACTAAAAACGTGTATTTCCGGTAAAAATTCGTTTTTAAAAAATCGACATGAATACAGTACTTTCCTTCCCTAAATTCTTAAAAGGGAAAAGTAAGTAGACAAGTACTGTACAGCATTATTCTCATGTACAACCTTACCGTACTAAATTTTGACAACAGTACTGTAACTAACCTTAAACCCCTGACACAGTATACACATCAGTATTACCGTACGACTAATATTTTGACTACTGTACTGTAAATAACTTTAAACTCCTGACACAATATACACACCGTTCCTACCGTACACAATATTTTTATTACCTATAATAATTCTGTATAAGCCTATTATAATAAATGAATATAATATAAATATATTATAATAAATGAAAAACAGACCATGAATAAAACTAACAAAATAATATTTTGTTAGTTTTATTCATGGTCTGTTTTTACTTACTCTTGACCTATATGAATCTTATAGAAAGGAAAGTATTGTACTCATGTCGATTTTTCAAAATAAAGTTTTTACCAGATATACACGTTTTCAGACCCCCTGAATCCAAAAAAACATATTTTTGGTGATTGGTCTATGTGTGTTGGTGTGTGTTTGTCTTACAATAGACTTTTCTCAACCGAGCCTTTTATTTGATAATTTTTTCAAACACGTTGCATTTTCAGTTTTTATAGGTGCGTTAACAGAATACGGGGCGTCTAACAGATAAAATCCGTGAAGTGTATTGAATAAGGATAACGGATTGCAATGAATGAAATGTTTTAACAGGAATTCTCGGAAATTGAAACTAGTAGAAACTTTTGTTTTTGTTTTGATGATTCTTACTACCATTTTCTGTTAAAGCGGTGAAACTTTTATTTTTTGTTGTTTTACGTATAAAAGTGTTAAAGTGTGTTTAAAATGTCAGACGGGTCTCGATTGTCTGAAAAACTATCGGACCGCTGGTATAAAAAACTTAATTTAAATGAGTAAGTATTTGAACTGTCACTGGAATTAGTGTTGGGTCTTTTCGAAGTAGTGTAATTTCGGAACCGATTCTGAATTACGTTAGTAGTGTGGGTGCGTATTGATTGTAGTAAGTGGTTGTGGATAGACAAATCATTGTTCTGATTGTTAGGTAACAGTAGCTTATTTATAGTTGAGTTTAGTTATTTTTTAAGTTATGTAATTAATCTAATTGTAATTTCTTAATTAGTCTAAGCTTAATAATTAATTAAATGTCAATAAATAATTGTTATTAGTTTGAAGGCACTATACACAGCACTTTAAAAAATAGCACCAGCAAAAACACGAGGGTGAGATTTTATAAACTATTAATAGTGCCGACTCTACTCTATGGCAGTGAAACTTGGGTGCTATCAAAGCAAGGGGGGAGTAGATTGCAAGCATCTGAAATGAAATTTCTTCAACATAGGTATGGGTGTAGTAGAGAAGAACGTTACAGGAATACCGAGATAAGAAAAGAACCCAACATCTTCTCTATAAACAACCAGGTATCCCAGAACAGAATGCAGTAGTTAGAGCATGTAAACAGAATCCGGGAGGATAGGATACCTAAGCAGACATTGGGCTATAAGCCGGAGGGCAGGAGAGAGCGAGGATGCCCGAGAAAGAGATGGGCAGATTTGAGAGGATCGGAACACGCAGAGATGCCTAATCCTTGAAAGGTAGAAGAAGAGGAAGAAGTTTAAAGGAAGTCTATTTCTTATTTATTATACATGAACCAAAACTTAGGTGTTACAATATTTATTATTCCAATTTATATAAAATTGAAATTACATTGGGCAACAGTAGTGATGAAACGAATAAATAATGTAATGTGTCCATCATTTACGATATTAGATTTTGATTTACTGATATATATTTATGTGTATAAAGTACAATGAATAGGGTAAAGATATGAACAATGTTTAATAATAATATTAATAACAACAATACAGTTAAGGGTGGGTTATTTTATTTAAATTTGAAACGATATATAAATTCATTTAAAGCAACATCCATAAATAACATTTCCGTTTATATGTATGTGTGTATATGTACGTATATATATATATCTGAATTTTGGCTTAACAACTGAACTTTTGATGGGTTGTTAATTCCTTGCATACTATTAGATTATATCATGTAATGACACAATGGTGGTTGATAAGGGTTGGTTCGAGGTTAAGACCACAATATTATACTCGTATAATCTCTATTAATATGCTAATACCAACTCTATGATGTTTCTATTATAATTGTTATTATTATTATTATTGGCATATGACAAAGCAATATTTATGTCATTTACTGTGGGGTATAACGACGATTCCCAATAGAATATCGTAAATATAAATACACATCCAGCAAACATTTGTCTTTAATAATTAGGCTATTATATTCTATAATATAAAACTGTCATGCTACATTAACTGTACTACTGTTATAACAATAACAGATATATGGCATATATATATATATATATATAATATTTATGCAATAGTAATAATAGTACTAATAATATCAAAATAATAACGTAATGGAGTCTTTATCGGTTATTATTACATCAATAAAATGTCAGTCTATTTAATGTTGTTTCTGTTTCATTGAAAACCTTTATGAAGATTATTTTTTTAACAGTATAGTATTTCTTTTGCAATCAGGTAATAAATACAATAACTTTAAGCAAATATGAAAAAATCTGAGTAATGTCCTTAGAATTAAAACACAAACGACACTCAGTAGTGTGTTTGAAAAAGACCAAACTGTGAAGAAACAAAAATATCTATACAAAATCAAACTCGGCGAACCGTGAATCAACATTCTTTGTGAAATTGAAACACAAAACGTTGAATTTGGAGATGACAATGACGATAGTAGAGATGAAAACGACGCCAATTATGAGATACCGATGATTAGGAGTTGAAGTAGAAAAGATAAAAAAATTTATATGACTAACAAAATCGTACAGGTAAATCCAATGGTTTAAAGCGTTTCAGTCTGTAAGTATCTCCGCTGTTGTCAAGGAGGCTAATCGCTAATGGATTCTGATGGTCTTCTAGTTTTTGTAAATGTTTTTCGCTATGTTGTTTAATTTCTTCTTTTATGAAGGGCAGGTTTAGGTCATTGTGTAGTATTTAATTTGTTACGTACCATGGGGCTGCAGTGATCAGTCTTAGGCATTTTGGTTGAAAGCGCTGCAGTATTTCTATATTTGATGAACTAGCTGTACCCCATAGCTCTAACCCATACGTCCAAGATTATTTTTAATCTCATAAAAATTAATTAAAGATTTACACTTTTTGAAGTTCAAATTTCAATCCTTAGGGAATACCTTAAGGGGAGATGGCACGATGGTTTTAACTCAAAATTTCAATTTTTGGTTTTTTATGTTTTTCAATAGTTTAGGTCTACCAGAAAAAATTATAAATTATGTCAAAAAAATTTTTTTTTGAAAAAATAAGGTAAGTTTTTATCAAGTTTACTCAGAAAAATTATGTTACCGAGAAAGAATATTTTTCACAATTTTATACTGCTCGTTTTAGTGCAGAGAGAATTTTAGTTTTTAAAATATCTGCATCACTGTTTTTTTGTATTCTCAGCTGTTGGTTCAGCTTTCTAAACAACTGTTGATGGGAAATTGACTTCTTTGTGTATATTTTGTTTTTGATTTGTGCCTTCTTGTTTCTTGCGTTTTCCCAAAAATTTAAATTTTTAACACAAGGTACATTTTTCTCAGAAACCTATAAACCTACCGGTTGAGATTTTTACCAGTTAATCATCCTGTATATCCACGTATACCGACATTTTAATGACTTCCTCAGGTGCTCCAAAAATTAGTAGTACGCAAAAAACGTTGAAAACTATTTGTAAAAATGTTATGTTATTCGTAATTTAAAAAAAAAATGGTATGGTCCAAAGATTAAATTGAAAAAATGTCAGTAGCTCGAGAAGAAACCCGACGCCTAAGCGTGTAAAGTTTAATTTATCTATCTTTTACCGATCCTATAAAAAATGTGCCTAAAAATAGCAAATTTAACATTGGTGGGGTACAAAGTACAGTCTCCCCTTAAATCACAAAACGTAATAAGTGCCTAATGAATACCTTAAACACACGAGTGAATTCAATAAGAAAACAAAGTATCCTTTCCTAATGTAAAATGATTTAATAGACTAATAAATTATTAGGTCATACATTAAAAGAAAATTAAGCAAGCTTCTTAAAATAGAAAGAGCATCCACAGAAAAATCTATAGTCATGTAAAAGAACTAGATGGAAAACCAAGCTTCCAATGATGAACAAATAAAGAACTTTACCTACACATAGAAACTCTTAGAGAAAAATAATCAAAGGGCGCCTTATATTTGATGGACACATAACACTAATGGATGAAGCACTAATGGATTAATGTAACACCTAAGCCTAGGTTTGTTCGGGGGAAGAAGGAATGAGTGTCCTAGGACGAAGTGGGCGGATGTCAAAAATGATGAACAAGACGTGATTTTTAAAAAAGTCAATGTTTTTTTTTTAGATCATAAGCCAAAAGGCTGGTTTGAACCATTAGAGGCTTTACTAAGAGAAATGAGGAGTGAAGGACTTTAACACTGTCTTCTCACGGAGTGGAAAAGTATGCTTATTGGCATGCCAGGCCTTCTGGAAAGCATCTACTTTCCACCCTGCGAAGATACCTTCACTTCATTCACCACAGCCTCTGGCTGTGTCATGAAATTCATTACTCTCAGAGGAGATAACTCTTGAATAATGTCTTTTACACCTCTATCTCTTTTATTAATAAATGCTTCAGTCATATTATTGGGTAAACATGTGATAATGAGAGAGAACTATTTTTTTTTAGCTCTAGAATTACAGATCGAGTGCAAATAATTGAACACTCCACTGCCAGTTATGGGCCTGTCTAGAAAATATTAAAAAAATGTATGTAACTGTTTCTTGAATAAATAAAGAAACTTCTTCTTCTGATGAACCGAAGAGATGACGAATAGGTTGTGAGATTCTAAACGGAATTTAAACTCGTTAATAACAGCTAAAATTAGTTTCTGGAAAACTGGGGTGGGCTACCTCGTACTGCTGTACAAGTTTACATGCTTTTTTCTAGTCTCAGAACGATGTTGGGATATTTATAAGCGGACCTTATTCATGGCGTGGAACAGGTTCAACTAAGATTCCTTCCTTGTCTATAATTTAAAAACTGCCATATGAATTCATTTACAATACTACATGAAACCATACAAGTAACGATTCAAATGCAATTGTATGAGAAAAAGAATCGACTGACCTTGTAAACTATTAGACAAACTCTGTGTGTAAAATTCAGACGACTTTCTCTTGTCAATATAAATGAAAAACCTTATAACCCGTGTTTAATCATAAGTAAATAATGTAATATGAAAAACATAACCCACCATATTCCTATATATTTATCGTGTATATCTATATATTCTTGAATGAATGATGCAAACTGAAAATCAACCTCTGTAGTACTTAAGGGGAGTGTGGAATTAAAAAATAAAAAAGTGATCGATTTTTCGTTAAAAATATAGTTTGAAGTGTGCCCTTTAAAATGGCGTTAGAATCATGTTGCTATGCTAACTAGAAAATATTTTATTAATTTTCTGTGATTGTATGTTAAGCTGATTTGCCATCTGTCACGAAATTTTACAAAATAATTTTTCCTTTCGATTAATATTTTACTGTGATTTATTATACTATTTTTTCACATTGCCGTCTCTCTTTTATTTATTCATAGGTTGGCAGTATAACCTAAAAGTTTATAACCTGCACTATTTTTGTTGTGGTCTGTCTTTGTTTACACTCGCGTTTTTGTTTCTCAAACTTTAAACGCGAATATCTCAAAACGTCATTTTTAGAAATGTATGTACCTTTTTCTCAGCTTCCACAAAAGGCACAAGGCTGAAATTTTTATGGAGTATGTTAATCGTCCAGTTCTATTGATTGAACGTGCCGTTTTTAAAAATACTGAAAATTGTGGGAGATAAAAAATTTATTTCGGTGTCTTTTGGATGAAAAATGGTCTCTTTAAAAAAATTGTAAACATCAAAATTCTTACCATAATTAAATGCTACACATTCTAATTATGTACCAAAGAGTGGCCTTTCATACAAAAAAAGTAATTGTAGCTCTAGCTGTAGTGGTTGCTGAGTAAAAGGTACAAACATTAACATTGCTTAGGATAGGGATCCAAACTCCCCTTAAAAATATAGAAAACTTCTACTTGACACTAAACCAGGCTCTGAAAAATATTGAATAAAAAGTTGTGGATTATGTATTTCCTATAAATTCGATTATGCACACTTTTGCTCATAACAGGCAGGTGGATTGTTAAATTATTTGCCCTCAATCTGCTAGTTCCAGGGCTACAAAAAGTAGTTCTGTTTTTTATCACATGGTCAGCCAGTTACATGACTGAATCACTTAAGAACAGAAGAGGTAGAGGTATAAAATACACACTAGTCAGTTATTTCCTCTGAGAGAAATGAACTTAATTTTACTGCTCGACCCTGTGGTGAATGAAGGGAAGGTTTCATTTGAAGGGTGACAAGTAAGATGCTTTTCGTAGGGCCTGGTATGCTGATAAGCGTACTTTTTCACTCATTGAGGATAGCAAAGGTAAGAGAGAGCGAGAGAGAGAGAGAGAGTATTATTTTGATATGGTATAATATAATTTTTATGTAATAGTAATTTATAAAGGCCTGTGGTTATAATAATTATATATTTATGTACATAAATTGTGACTTACGTCATTAATTTGAAAAAAAGTCTAGAATAACTTAGTAAAAAGTCTTTTTAGATTTTAATTTTAAGAGTTAAATATAAAAATTAAAACTGTAATAATTTGCGAGCTCTTTAAATGTGATGGTAGTTTCATATTAATTTTTGTTTTGCTTTAATTTTAAATAACACCTATAACAAGTAAGTTTAAATTAAAACGGGCGAAATTTGCGACAGATTATTAGAGTAAAAGTGAAGTAATGAGAAGGGAAGAAGAAATCTTATTAAAACGACCAAAGCTTTTATAATTATTTTGCATTTTGAAAATAGAGTGGAAACAAAGTAAGGAAATGGGATGAAAATTGAAACCTAAAGGGAAAAAGAGTGAGAGCGTAAAGAGAAGTCACTTTCAAATATCAAAGATGAGAAACATGTTCAGCCTAGAGGTCGATCTGATGCTTGCTTATTTCAGTCGCTTAATTAAAAGCAATTCTCTATTCTTGCCATTGTTAACATGCACAAAGTTCAAATAAAATATACCTACACATTAAAAAAATAAATTTGAAAAAATACTGAAAAATAAAAAAAATTATAAAATATTTTGTAATAATTTTATATCTCTAATAATAAATTATACAATGTAAAACGTAACCATTAAAATAAAATGAAAGTATGGCTTTTTTGAGAAGAAAAACAATTTTTCATTGCATTAATAATTATGAGAAAAAAAATTGGTTTTAAAAATATTACGTAACGAATTTAACTGTATCAAGAGGTTTTTTTTTTTTGGTCTAACGTCCGACTGTTCTGCAATTACTGCTAATGCAGACGGTGAATGATGAAATGATTTTTTTAACGTATGAAAAAATTCCGTGTCTGAATGGGATTCGAGGTAACATTGTAAACTAATAAAACTCCGTAACAATGGTAGCGTGCTAGCCTGCACGGAGGTTCCGGGTTTGATTCCCTGCTTGGGTCTGGAAATTTCACAAGTTAAACCCGCTACAGTTGCTAACAATCGAGCTGTTGATGTGACTTACAGGCTGCATTTATATGCATTTATAAAAACAAAACAAAAAAATACATCTCCCGTTGGCTTACAATGTAAAAACTCTGATTTATTTTAACTCTTAATCCAGGTTAGTTCTGCATCTGGGTATACAAAATAATGGACAAAATTCTATTAAAGTTATCATAACTATTTTTTCTCTTGAATAGGACCACGTGAAGTGACTTTCGCTGTTTCTGGAAACTCTTTTTGAAGCCCACATTCTCTGCATTTGTTCACTATGGGCTTTTCGTCTTTCGGGTGGGCTTTTTTTAGCCGGTTTTCTATTTTTGCTCTTCATGGAAAACCTTAAAGTCCGCAATTATCACAAATATTTAATTAAAAGAATAATAAATTACAATAAGTTATTAGTCTACGCTTATCTGCACTGAAAATTACACTAAACTACTTAACTACAGGGTTAATAAAACAAATGTTACTACAAACGCAAAACTTAAACTTAAGTTAAAAAATGACCCTATACAATAAATATGACATGTAAAAATTGTATAAGAACCCTAATTATTTTCAATTATTGTAATCCTTTGTTATGTTACTTGTTTTTGTTCTGTAATAGGGTCGCTAAAAACTGAAATTGTTGATGCAATCGTAATAAAACTGATTGTAACAAAAAAAAATTGCATTCCTTAATGTTTCTTGGTTTTTCTGATCGAATAAGAATACTAACTTTCCTATCAGTAAAAACGTATGGCTAAATACAGACCTACTCGTAAAAGGAAATAATTCTCTCGTGGTACATTTTCAACAGGTAACAAAATATTAATGTTGTTATGTGTTGAAGATGTACAATAATATTGCAATTCCCTAGAAGAATGTTAGCTTCTAGAAGATTAATAGATGTTCTAAAATAATTTTTTAATTGCAATTGTTTTGTGTTTCTTCTGTACCGTGTTAATATTTTATGTTGGGGTGTAATAATGATGCCCATTAATACAGAAAGTTTGTGGTAATATGAAACAATTTACATTGGAATCTTTGTAGGATTTATTACCAGTGTTGGTTGTTGCCATAACTGGATTCTATGAGGCCATACAGATTAAGTATATATTTTTTATTTTTGTGTGAATGGATGCAGGAAATAAAGTTGAACTTGAAGGACTTAAACAGAATAAAAAAATGATTCAAAAACGAGAAGATAAATTTCTTAAAAGATAATAAACTAACAAAAGCTAAACTTTCTGATTTATCACAATGTCCAAGACTAGACCAAGTTACCAAGTTTTGTTATTAACAATTTTTTTTGAAATTAGAAATTACATACAAAATTATATTACGATTGGTTAACTCTAATTTTTCAATAAAGTTAATCTTAATAACACCCATTAATCTAAAAACTCAATCATCAGTTAAACAAAACTTAATTATTTTTTAAGTATCACGTCTTCATTCTCTACTTTTCACATCTTAATTCAGCTCGTCCATCAATTTTAAAATGAAAACTACGGAATTCTCCGTATTTATGAAAAGTTGTACATCGTCAGGAGTCAAGAGAAAACCATTAAGTACGTTTAGCTAAACAATTACACGGAAGCAACGCTGCTGAGTGTTGTCTTCTTCAAGATATATCCAACATTTTTAACACATTTTTTTTTCTAACACCTAAGATTATTTACAATCAATTTAAAAACAAAAACTATAAGTAAATAGCATGAAAAGGTTCACATGACCAAGACAATACCCAATGGTATTGCTTCGGAAAAAAAATTAAGTATAGTTTTTGAAAGTATTAACCAGATAAAAGATGAATAACAGTAATAGAAAAGATAACCAAATTAATAACGGTGATAGAAAGAATGCGTAGAGGAAGAAGATGATGTTAATAAAGATGATGTTGATATGGACTTCAATTATTTAAAATGTAGGTGAGTCGGTAAATCTAAACGGAAGATCAAGCAATTTTATTCGTTTCATCGTGTCACGTCTTCGCTATTATCAAGTAAATCAAGCGCCAAAGAATTGGGGGTGATCTGCAAATTTTTTCTGATATTTAGAACTTAGCTGGGTAATTTCTTCTTACGGTGTTGACACATAAGTCCTTATGCAGTGCATCATTTATCACATACCATGGAGCATTTATTATTATCCGTAAGACTTTCGACTGGAATTGTTGGAGGATAGCAAGATTTGATTTCGCAGCTGATCCCCAAAGCGGTAAAATATAAGTCCACAGCGGTTTCAGTATGGCTTTGTACAGTAGAAGCTTGTTCTCTGATGACAACTGTGAACGTTTGTTCATCAACCAATACAAATCTCTCAGCTTCAATTCTAGTCTTTTGCGTGTATTCCAAATATGTTTGGACCAGGTAAGGGGTCGATCTAAGTGCATTGCCAAGTATATTACATCATCTGACTGAGGAACTGGTCTTTCATTTATTTGTATCAGTGTACATGTGTCTTTCCTCAAAGTAAATGTAATATGTCTCGATTTGTCGTCATTTATTTTAATTTTTCATTTTTTACACCAGTTCTCAACTACACTCAAATGGTCTGGTAATATTTTAGTAGTAGCCCGAAAGGTAGAGTCATCTGTTCCTAATAGAGCTGTGTCGTAAGCAAAAGTGGCGATGGTTGTGTTGTGATGGTTATCGTTCTCTGGTAGATCAGAAGTATATAAAGTGTAAAGAAATGGATTGTAACACATTTACACATTTACATTGTGTAAATATAACGCATTTACTGAAAGTTTTTATCTAACTGTTTGTAAATAATTCTTATTTACAAAAAAGTACAAAACAATTACATATAATACGAGCACATAAACAGGAGCGCCTATGATTGGCCGTAATGTTTTAGAGTGAAATCTTTGAAGTGTGTTATTACTGAGGGTTTTGCACAACTGGCAGATGTGTAGTATTAGAAATGACAAATAATCTTTTGATAATTTATAGTCTATTATATGCACTACTTTGGCCTAAATAATTTGAGTAGTAATGTTTCCAAAATATATGAAAATGGTACTGCTAAGCATTGAACTGTTTAAACTTCTCTACTCACTTCTTTTTACCACAACATAAAAGACGATTTAAAATGCACAACCTGACTTCGATTTGAAAAAAGAAACAAAAAGTAGAACTTGCCTAAGATAAGATTTTTACTCCAAAACATATATTCATATTTCCTTTTCGTATTCTGAGTGTTCGTAATCGTAGACGTTTAGTTATTGTTCGTGTTTTACATATCTAAATATTATAAAATTTTTCTCGGCTAAATTGTAGGCCTATTCACAATAATATAGATCTGTATATTCGTATTTCGAATATTTTTCATGTTCTGTAATTTGTAAATGTTATTTATGAATCAAAGTTATGTAGACACCTTTGCAACCAAATAACTGTAAAGTAAACTGCATCCATTCCAATAAAAAAAAAAAACATATTTTGAAACCTCATGAATGTGTAGGCCTGCCTTGAATACATATCCACTGTAAATTCGATATCCACTGTAAACGAAGAGCGATCGTTTTTTAAAACTATCTATTTTTTCCAGTTGGTTTTTTATTTTTGTTGAAGTCCAAATTATCTCTATATTATTTACCTACTTGTTAAAGCGAAAACGGAAGAACGAAAACTATATTAGACAATTCCTAAATGTAATTATTATAATTTTAGATACACATACCGGGTCGTGGGTAAACAGAAACGAATGATGAAGATTTTTCTGGGGTAAAAAATATTGCTTAACGTTGCCCAATTTTTTTGAATCTAGTCAACGTTGAAGCTACATGTTTTTCCATTTTTATCAGTTATTCATTATTATCTATATTATAACATATAAGCCTAGGTTCTTTCGGGATCTGGGTAAAATAAATAATAAGCAGACTTCCTTTATCCTATAACGATTATTTATTCGCAAAATTATAAATTACAATATTTCTTTTGCTTAGATTACTGAGAAATTAAAATCAGATTACTTAAATTAATTACAAAATTTAAAGCTGAAATTAACTTAACTAGCAATAACAGTGTTTCTACAATTATTAATAATAGCCTCTTACCTACGACTAATAATAGTACGAAGACCTTTTCCTAACGTCCTTGTAACGGCCGGCCCGTTGGTATAGTGATTAGCGGAACTGGCTTCTACGTCGGGTTCTCGGTTTCGATTTCAGGTCAGGTCTAGCTTTCTTTCATCACTCATCTTCATATATCATCCTTCTCACCGTCTGTATTAGCAGCAATTGCAAAACAATCAGACGTAAAAAAAAGTTTATAACATTATAAAACTTAAAAACATTAAAAACAAAAACTTAAAAACATATAAAAACTTAAATATAAAAACTTAAAAACATTATAAAACAATGTTATTTTATAACATTATAAAAAAAGTTTATAACGTTATAAAAGTTTAGTAACAGTCAGACGTAAAAAAGTACGTTTTACAATGTGTACAAACACTTCATAATAGCACTCACTCGTGTGGCAAACTACACATGACTTTGTACCGCCTTTAAATATCTGCGGGAGTGGTTGTTTCTAGAAAGGCACAGATTTTCTACATAATGAAGAACAATGAAGACCCGTCTACGCTTTGCTAGAAAAATCCAGAACATAGCAAAAATGGTCAATAATAGATGTAACAAAGACTTATCGAATCATTTCCATTTCAAAACATTCAAAATATCATCGCAATCTACTAACCTTGTTCAACAAACTCCACTTCATAGAATAGCCTACTCAACTTCATACAAAAAAAAAAATTGTAAAAAGTAAAAAATTTGTCCTATTATCAAGACCTATTTCTACAATATCACTATTATAATGTTATTATATATTTATTTGGTTAATCTCTTGTAAACATAGGAAATGTGGAACCTTTGGTTACAACCATTCCAGGTTGAAAATGTTAGGTGGTACATGTATTTAAACCTTTATAGGGCAGTACTACGGTGGAAAATATATATGTTGTGAATTGCTAAATTTTGCTGTACAGAGACTTGAATAATGTATTTATAGTGCCAGAACAGTAAGATATTCCTTTTTTTATGTTAAGCCTTGTATACTTACCAAGGAACGTTTATTGAAACGGTAATCACATAATGTTTAGTGGTAAGAATGCTTATTAAAACAACTTGTAGTAGGCCTACTATATAGCAAAATAATGTCTAAAATAACTTATCTCAACATGGAAGCTTGATTTTCCGTAAAAAAACTAGAATTTTCTAAGCATTGTACAAAAGTAACAACAAAACAAAGCGGTAACGTACGCTGTTATGAATCCTTACCACATTTGCGCAACTCACGAAGAAAATGTTCGCTGTGCGCTTATTTCAAAATGGGGATATCCTACTTACCAGAGAACATCTGTAACACCATAAAATGTCAATAAGGTTCAACTGCAAAGCTTATTCTTAAATACAATTGACCTTATTGCCAGTGGTAAGTATACTTACCAAAGACCTATAAAGGGTTAAGGCATTTCTCGTAGCCTACACTTAAATGAAAATGAAAATTTATTTTTTAATTGTTAAAATTGTTTAACGTTATTTTTTAAAATAAAAAATTAGCTACATATTTTTGGAATATAGAGGTAAAACGTACAGATACTGTTAAATCCAAGTACGTACGGCAATAGTACTAGTACTATTTGTAGCATTTTCCTTAATTAAATTAGAAAATAACAATCTGCTATAAAACATTTTTGCTTCAAAAGATTACAGATGGTAAGTTCATTTTCAAAATAATAAAAATATTAATTTATGTTGTTTAAAGGCCGCTAAAATAAGTTTCTAACCAGAAAGTTCCAACGCATGTTCCATTATCTAACGGTTCAATTTTTATCTAGCTCCCGCAGGACAGTTTAATTTTACATCAACGACCACTGAGGTTTTTCGCTTTTTAAACGTTATCTGACTGTAACAGGAAAAATTTATTGAGGTTCTTATCAATGCTAGTGTTCTATAAGTATTGAAAAATATATAATTTATTACATAAATAAAAAATATCGAAATACTAATTTTAAAGTTTATCTAATTAATCCAAAAAAATTAGGTAAAATCGTAACTGTTACTATTCAAATCGTGCAAAGTTGTTTTAAAATTTACAATTATTATAACTGTTCAAAATTTCCTTCTTTGAAGTATAAGAATTCGGTTGGGCTTATCGCACACCAAAATAGCGTGCCCACGTGTTTATAAGTTTCCCCCAAGGATTTTTCGCAGTTTCTACATTTTTGTTTTCTCTTTTTTTCAAATTTTTAACAGTACACAAATATATGATTACTAGAAAATGTGTGTACGTGTATAACCAAGTAACATGAAAGGAAACATAAAGACAAAGATTGATACCCATTGGTATTTTTTTGGGTGCATAAGTAAGTATTAAATATGATAAATAGTTCGTTTAATTGTTATTATTTTTTTATTATATTATTTTTATTATTATTTCAGTTAGAACTCAGAGAAGATCTCTATTCCATCTTCCTTTTAGGCGCCGAGCTGGACTCCCAGGAAGGTGAAAACGATGAAGTTCTTCAATTATAGAATTCGGATTTATTATTAATTTCGAAAAGAATTTTTTATAATAAGACTGTGCTACTTCTTCAACTGCAGGAATCCCGAAATCGGAGTGTAAAGTGTCGTTACTTACGTAGTATACGGAGCTCTAGATATTAAACGGAGGAATTTTGATTGGAACGTCTGTAGATTATTAAGATTACTGGATTTGCTGAGCCAAATAACTGGACTCCGTAACCAAACTGGTTTAAATAATGATTTGTACAGCAGTAGTTTTGAAGAAATTGGCAAAGGAGAAGATCTGCAAAGAAATCGGTACAGTTGTCGTAATTTTGTATTTAATTGAAGTCTTTTCTTTTTTATGTGCGACTGCCACGTACGTCTTTTGTCCAAGATAAGCTGTAAGTATCGAATTTCACATTTATGAAGTAAATGAACGTTATTAAGAAATACATTAGGGTATATTCCTTTTCGAAGAGTAAAAAAAATCATGAAAAGTATCAACATTTGAAAAGAAATTGTAAAAGATTAATCTTAAGTAATTACTTCCGAAACTTGAAAGAAAAATAAGAAGGCTAGTATTCGTAAACGTAATCATTAATTGCTTGCATTGTAGAATCAGTAACAAAACTCAACTGATAGGCTATCCTAACTGATAGTAGGCTATCCTCCTCCCTGCGTACAGAAGGTGTGAAACAGGATAAGATATCTATAAGGAGAGATGAAGAGGCCATAACAATTATTATAATTATCATTCAAATGTTAGTAACATTTATGCTTTCACTATTTTCCAGAATTTTTACTTTTGATGGAATGAATCTACCCAGAATCGACTTTTAAAAATTTCTTCTGTCACTGGATGGCGATATTAAGTGGCGAGTTAAAACCTTTAATTTTGGTGGCGCTGAAAAGGGCCGTTTTAGCGGTGGTCGTCTTGATGGGAAGCGTCGGTTGTAGTCGTCGTGGCGGTTGAGGAGCTGGGCGACACGGTGTGTCGTCGTCCAGCAAAGACATCATCTTCTTCCCTCGCAGTGGTGCGTCGATGGCTGCTTTGTCGGGTCCGGTGGGCGCAAGGCTCGGTCGAGGGACTGCTGTGGGCATCGCTCGCGTCAGCGGGCGATGACGGTTCGGTCGACGGCTTACGGTGACGGGTCGGCGAGCGGAAGCATCATCTTCTGTCTTACGGGGTCGTCGATTAGTCTTCGTTGGAGTCCGGTAGCCTTGTTGCCGATGTAGGAAGTCTTGTCTGCTGTCTGGATCGGAATTGAATCTCCCTGTTGAGTGTAGCGCTCTTTATATAGTTGCCAAGAGCGCTATGGTAGAGGGCGGTTACTACTTTGTCCTTGATGACAAAGGCCTCTGTCGGTTCGCACAAAAGCCTACCGCCCCTCGCAGAACTATTGGCGGCTCCCTCTGTCGCTACGTCGGAAGCTTTGTAGCCGAGAGCACTACTTAATCACTACTACTACTTAACTTAACTTAATCACTACTACTTAACGTGGAAAAAGGGAATACAGGAAGCCATGAGGGAGAGAGGGATGGATGAGGGTGAGTGGGAGGATAGAAGAGAATGGAGATTGAAGTGCGGGAAGCGGCGCCGGCCGTAGGAACCCCGGAAAAAAAAGTACTACTTAATCAAAGGGGACGATGGTGATACTTCTTTAAGCGGTCGTGTATAAGAAGTATAGTCTTCTGATTTAATTAATGATTTTTGTCCAAAGGCTCCATTATGTCAAATTGATGTAATGATATAACCTACGTAATGAAAATTCAATGTCTGCCGTTATTGAAGACAATTGAGTGCCCTTCTTCGAAATTAATGTTCTGTTACTATTGATTCCAGTAATTTTTATTGATCAAATTATTAAAAATTAAAATTGTAGATCATGTTATAATTGGGAACAATAATAGCATCTAATTATTGTATTATCCGGAAGATGTTTTTAGAAGAAATTAAGTATTGTTTCAGAGATAGAAAAGTCCTTCGGTATATTAAGAGAGGAAAATTGTACAAATAAATCTCGGGAAAAATTAAAACTATCTGATTTTGTGATATTGAAAATCTAGGCCAGTTACAAACAAAACGACGTTAGGTTGGCCCACTTAACACCTGAAAGCTAAGCCAGACATCGAACGGCTTTTCAACGAACAGGACAGAGTAATGTGAAGAGCTCTCCGTTAAAATTAATTGCTGCGCGTTGCCAAAGTGAACTGATTGTGTGCTTGCTTTCTGCTCTGTTCTATTCTGAACAGAGAACAGTAAACGCAGCAGGGACGCTTTGAGCTCTATGTACAGGCTTTATCTAAACCGTACACACAAATACACACGGGCTCAGCACAAACCGTTTTCCCCAACTTCACCAAACTTAACGTAGAAGCACACATGCACACATACCACGTACGTATAACAACAACGTACCTTTTCAACATTTCTACTTTTTATGAATTGAACAAAGTATGATTCATTCTTTGAAACTCTTCTCTTTGAAATGCTTTAAGTAAATCCTTTATTAGCAACAATTTAAATGATAGGGTTCATTGTGCAAATAAGTAAATGCTGCAAGAACTAGAATGTTCTTTCTTACACATTGTGTAATACTTATTTATTTAAGTAAAACGTAACATATTCCAGAGAAAACATTTCCAGTGACTACTTCTACTACTATATTGTACTGTTTAACCCAAGTTCTTTCGGTATCTGGTTGTAGTAAATGATAAATAGACTCCTTTTAAACTTATAACAGCCGGCCGCATTGGCGTAGTTGGTAACGTGCTCGCCTCTCATCATGCGGTCTTGGGTTTGAATCCCATTCAGGCACGGCATTATTTTCATACGTTACAAAAAAATCATTTCATCTTTTACCGTTTGCATTAGCAGTAATTGCAGAACAGTCAGACGTTAAACAAAAAAAGAAACTAAACAACTATTTATTAACAAAATAATAAATTACTACGCTGTGACACTTGTAAATTACTTAACAACTATTTATTAACAAAATAATAAATTACTACGCTGTGACACTTGTAAATTCAAATTAAATTACTTAACGAGATTAATTACAAAAATATTATTTCAAACTTAAAGCTTAAACTAAAATAAGTACTAACTTTTTAAATAGTTCCATTTCTAGAAAAAATGTGAAGTTGAAACGATAATTTATCTGTTAGGTTTTACCTTGTAAATTTTTTATCCTTGCGAAAACAGTTTAAAATCTTAACAGATGTGAATATTAGGTTAAATTTTACACAAATTGAATTTTTTTGTCTTAAATTTTTATTACGGTTCTGTAAATTAAGCTGCACAATTTCTGTAGGATGATATTTAACGGGCGGTGGGAAATTTTACCCAAAGGAAAGAGGTACCCAGTGGTACATTTAGAACCACGGGTGTTATCCGTTAATCAGACCAGAGGTCTGCCTTCCGTTTTCGCTTTAGATGACGCACAGTTAGGCAGTTCTTTTTAATTAGGTCATGGGCTAATTGGTTTGGATAAGCATTTTGAAGTTCGCGAAATTTACTATAGAAGGACGTGGTTGGTTCCTTTACTGCCGGATTTTCATAATCGTCGTGGAAGGTTTTATTGCTAAAATAAGAAGAAACGTCAGAAGTAAGTCTCAAAAATTTTGATTGAAGCCCTGGACTATAAGTTACTCTCTGTCGTTACTCAAAAACGCTTGACACAATTAGGTCAGATTGGTCTCAAAAGGGTTTTGTATTATTAAAATTTTGGAACGAAAGTTCAATTCTGGTCATGAGTTAATTTAGCAGAAGAGTAGCTTAAGACGCCGGTTATGTTTTAAAGGTTTTGTACAAAGATGATGCTGCCAAGTTAGTTACCTCTCAAGCCACAAGCCAAGATATCGCACCACTCTTGCCTGGGGGATATGAACGTTATTTAGCACCACTGGTGACAAGTTTGACGTCGTTAGGTAACCGTTAACTGTGTTGATTTATTTGGGTTCACCTTAATACGCAAACAGGTAAGCTAGTTCTGTATTAGTAAAAGATGTTTCTGCGCCAATCTGGAAGCTTCACTTGCAGTCTTTTACCTTACAAGAATTGCCATTCATATTATTTTTAAAATTGTATTATTTGGAAAAAATTTAGGATATCATAGACAATTTGACGTTAAAAAATATTTTTTTGATGTGATTTTAAAAGAAGAGCGGTTTACAAACTAGATATTATTTTACAAAAATAAAAAGTAAATAAAAAGAGACGACAAGAGATACTGAGGAAACCAAATTAAAAAATTTAATTAAAGGCGATTAAACCGTTCTGTAACTTTAAAGCCTCTCTGACTTCATCGTTAAAATTGTTCATCAGGTTTCGAAAACTCTTGAAACAGATTTTCCAATGTAATCTGAAAATTAAATTTTTTCGTCATTTGCAACATTTCTTTCATGTATTGGATATGTATATTTCCACTGAATTCTTAAATCAATGAAATCCGGATTGAAAAATTTTACAGTATCTTAACATTTTATACCTACTAAATTTACAAGGCATCCACTAAACATGCCTCATTATATACGACTATATAATTCAGAACACATAGGTTACATTGCATTTAGAATATTGCTGACCTTAATGGCAATAACTATTGTAAACAATAAACCAAGTAATAAAATGTACATCCACTATAAACTACAGATAACCTTGTTTACGGGGTAGCTCTAAAATACATTTTCTCTCACATAAAACTTATATATATGGCCTTAAAATTAACATCAAAATAACTAAGATAATTTTAAAGTATAGTGCTTGCATTTAAATTATATAAATTAATTTATAATTAGTTATAAAACTATTAATTATATTTGTCTGTTAAAGTTTTGTTTGTTTACTTTCCTATTATCTGTACATTAAAATTGCAAAACTCAACTTTAATTTTATATTATATTTTAATGTATTACTGTACTGAATTATTAGGCATGTAAAGAGTGTTCCAAAAAGAGAATTCTCATTTTTATATGACATGAATTTTGCATAGATATATTAAATTTTAATAGAAATATTTATTATAATTTTATGCAATAATAATAACTTGCTAATAGATGTTGAAAATGATCTCCAGTGACCCGATTGCAGGTAGATAAATTTCATTACATTTGTAGCAATTTTTTGTAAAATTTGCTCTTCAATGTCAGAAATATCATGTTCAATGTTCACCTTTAATTCGTTAAATGTATGAGGATTGTTTTTAAAAACGATACATTTTGAATACCCCCACAAGAGAAAGTCTGCTGGTGTAAGATGTGGGTATCTTGAAGGCCACAATCCTTTCGATATCAAACGATGATCCAAAAAATCCTGTAACATGTCTAGCCTGTCATATGACCAGTTGTGTTATCTTACTGGAACCAAAAATCTCGTTTTTCAAAATCTAACACTACAATAAACTGATGAATGAAGTCGAGATAAACCATATCATTTACAGATTTGTCAAAAAATAAAGGCTTAAATTACACGATGCCGAGAGATCTCACACGAAACACCAAGTTTAGGTGCGCGTAATGGTCGTTTGTAAAACACGTGAGGATTTTTAGTGCTCCATATTCAGCTGTTTTGACGGTTAGTCATATAGTTAGTTATATAGTCATCCAAGTGAAACCACGTCTCATCACTAAAATTAACAGACCCAACTCCTCAATACCGTTTTCATCGGCAAGAGAACGTAACGGAAGCGAAAGTTCTGCGCAGAACAGTAATGGAACGTTAAACGATTTCTGGAAAGTTATGTTTCAAGAGATTTAGTGGTAATTTTTGTTAATTTTAAAATAGCTTACAGCTCAACCAACTGAGAAACGCTACTGAATATTTTAGAAGAATTTAGAGTTGACATAAAACCAACAGACATCATTAAGGAAACATTAAAACAGACACTCAGAAATGTTAAATCTCTAGGAGAAATATGTGAAGAGTTTAAAACTAAAACTAGCGTTAGTCAGGGTGATGGACTGTCACCGGTTCTTTTTAACTATGGAGTAGGTATTCAGGACGGGAAATGGAATTGCCAATAAAGGATTGTTAAACAAAGTAGGCCTACATATTGGAGGATCAAAAAACGGCATAAAGATAAACTGTCTTGCTTTTGAAGACGATCTAGCAATTGTTTCTAGGAACATGGAGCCAGCAATAGAACAAATAAATGTATTAAAAGGACAAGCAGAAAAAGCAGTACGACAAATTTCCTTTGTGCAAATAAAATACATAACGAGCATCAAAACAGCCCGGCATCACTTAAAGACAGAATACGAAAAAAATTGGGAAAGTTAATTCTTTTAACTCTTTTTTCTAGTTTTCCATCTGATTAGAAAACAGTCCCCAAAATATGTAAATTCTACTTCTTGCAGGTTATGTACGACACCGATGTAGTAGTCATGTAAATGTAATTTGTTAGTAGCCCTGAAAGCAGTAGATAGTGAAATCCCAGCTTGTGAAGGTAACTTCCTGACCAATGTTCTAGAAGAGCAAGTCAATCGTTTATTTACATCCGCCAGGACTTCCGCGGTTATCATTGATGGTTGATCTGTGCTTTTACAATCTCGTAAAGTGTTAACAAAAGCTTGTTGAGTATAATTGGGAAATATAAACTGAAATTCGTCTTTTACTCGTTCGTAAAATTTATAAACGAAATAAGTCTCAAGAATAAGCATAAGTTCGTCTTTAAAAGACGACATCGCTAACACAATAGAGCGAATAGATACTGGAATAGCATTGGTGCACAAGAACAATATTTAAAATGTTACAAGATGTTAATTTTAATACAGTGTTGCCAAACAACATGTAACAAGAGATGAAATTTACCTAAGCGTCTTTTTAAGGCTGCTTCCTTTTTGAAACACTCATTATTTCTTTCAAATAAAAACAGTGATTGCAAAGACAAAATTATGAACACACCATTGGTATTTATTATGTTTAAGTCAGGATAATTCCGTAGTTCAAGAACATACTGTGTACTTAAAAAACATCTTTTCTTAGACAAGTAGCGTTTCCACCAGCTCAAATTTTGTGCATAAAATCTAGTAAAATCCAATATCTGAATATTAAAATATTGTGACTCCTATTCACAATAATCCTAGGTTTCAGGTAGTATTATTCTAGGTTTAGGTAGCATTACTTCTAGGTTTTTAAGTATTCTTCCTAGATTCTTTCAGGATCTGGTTGTTTGTAAATAAAAAAACCTCTAAGTTTGTGATACATATTTATTTACAAATTAATTGCTTAAATTTAACACAGAGCTCAATTTCTATTTTTTTGTAATTGAATATTTCTTTACAATTACGGCTATTTATTTTTTAGAACGATTATTGAATTTTCTGTCATATGTATTTGGGTTGCAGTGAATGCGACTTAACTAAGTTCAATTTTGATTATCAAATTAAAGTAACTATTTCTGTACGTGTTTATATACGAAATGATAATATAATTGAGTTTTCATTCAATGCTTCTCTCATTTTACGATTATTGTAAACAGTTATGCAAGTCTTAAGTTCTGAATGAAGGTTCTAATCGAAATAGGTTCTCTTAGAGATTTGTAACGATTCATGAAATTAAATACAAAGATTAATTCTTGCAATACAAACATGATGTATTTACATGAAACTTAATGGCATGAATTTAACAATTCTATTGTCAACCTTAAATTAAGTTTCTTTGAATTTTACAAATTATGTTATACAAAATTGAAAGTTTGAAATTATTTATTAAATTCTAAAGTGTAGACATTTGTAATGAAAACCGCATCAAGAAAATCTGAAACCATTTAATATCATACCTGCTGCTTTCTCTCATTCTGTAGCTAGCTAGCAACTTCACGGCTGCGCTTCACGGCAAACTAAACTTAACCCTTATAGGGCAGTACTACGGGGAAAAATATACATGTTGTAAAATGTTAAATTTTTTTATAGGGACTTCAATAATGTATTTCTAGTGCCAGAATAGTAAGATATTTCTTTTTTCTATCTTAAGCCCTGGTAAGTATACTTACCAGGGCTACATTATTATTAAAATGGAAAGCACATAAAGTTTAGTGGTTAGACTGCTTATTAAAACAAATTGTAGCACTATACAACAAAAAATTTTGTAGAATAACTTATCTCAACTTTATATTAGCTTGCTTTTCTGTAAAATCTCGAAGTTTCTAAGCACTGTACCAAAGTAACAACAAAACAACACGGTTGCGTACGCTGGTGTGAATCCTTACCACATTCGTGTAACTCATGAAGCAAATGGTCACTGTGCTTTATTTCAAAATATGGGTATCATACTTATCAGAGAACATCTACAAAACCATAAAATGCCAACAGAGTTCAACTGCATAGCTTATTCTCAAAAAACTCGATCTTATTACCAGTGATAAGTATACGTACCTAAGACCTATAAAGGGTTAAAGCCTTTAACACCTCACACAACCTGACACGTTGAAAGCCAAACCACAATTGTAAAAATAGAACTGGAATTTAGTTGACATCAGTGTGAATCGCCAGTGGAAGGGTAGAAATAAGGTCTGAGAATGCCATAATGTTTGTTTCAAGAGAAAAATAGATAAGATCTATTTGATTTTTGGAAATTTTACAAAATATTATATGCAGAAATGAGAGACGACATTATTTTCTGAATGTCTGTCCTGTAAATCATTTTCTAAAACTTTAAAAAATGAAAGAGTAAAGGATATTGTTGGGCGATATTGAAGTGCACCTGATACATTACTTCATAATACAATACATTATATAGACAGTGTAGCACTGATAGATAAGAGAACTGTAGTTCATTCAACTTATCTATGGACAAACATATTTCATCATGTTGTTGTATTGGTCATTAGACAAAAGTCTGATTTGAACGTGCGGAGGCTTTACTAAGTAAAACGAGGAGTGAGATGGTTTACCATTCCTTCCTCACTGAGTGGAATAGTATGCTTATCAGCATGCCAGGCTCTCAGAAAAGTATCTACGTTCTACCCTGCAAATGACACCTTCATTTCATTCACCACGGGGTCTAGCTTTATGATGAAATCCATTACTTTCAGAGGAAATAACTGTGACTAGTGTCTTTTACACCTCTACTTCTCATATAATGCTTCTGTCATATAGGTTGGCTGACCAAGTGATAAGAAACAGAACTATTTATTGTAGCTCTGGAACTAGCAGATCGAGTGCCAATGATTTAACACCTCACCTGCCTGGTTATAAGCAATTTCGTCATATGAAAGCCTAATTGAAGCTTAACGAGTTGAAGCACAGCAATAACCTAGTAATCCGGTTGCTAAATGATAATTTGTTCCGCTTACACCGATTATTAGATATTCTCTAGTTAGTTACACGAATGGTGTGTGGTTAAATAACTTATCTCCTTGGGCCTCATTAACAATAACTACTGCGGCAAAATTTCTTCACCCCTTATTTATATAGTAAAGATTGTACTAACAAATATTTATGTAGATACTTAAATTTAAAACAGCTTAATTTCATGTACTGAACTGGAACCGGAACTGTTGAAAACAATTGCTCTGCCCTGCTGTTGGTTGGATGCGTAATTGTAGCTACAGAAATGCTTAGCGCTGGCCATTCCAATGGGGAGAAAAAAACTCATCTAATAGAAATCATATATTTCATAAAATTGTTTACTTTTCAAAATTTCCCATTTCTTTGAATCAATTATATTATTATTATTTTTTAATCCCTAATGTGTGTACGATGCAATCCATTCAATATAAGAACAATATACAATCCCATGATCCAATGAGATGAGAATGATGATGTGTATGATGCGTAAATGATGTGTAATTCTGTAAAGACCAGGCCGACTATTCCTGAGAGAGTATGGTTAATTTGAAATCCAACCATCAAAGTGCACCGATAACTACTATCTAGTATTCTTTTTTTTTGTAATCCCTAATGTGTGTTCGTTGCAATCTGTTCAATTTAGAACAATAAGCAACCCCATGACCCAATGAGGTGAGTGTACAATGCGGTAATCAAATTTTAGTATGATTCCTACATTCTGCTTAAATTCGTTAGGGCGGTTGAATCTAATACAACCAGGAAACAAAAGACGCGATGTGGCTTCGACGCGCACATTAGGCGTAATGCATGGCTCGTTAATGAATAGGTAAGTTTGGATATTGGATAGGAACATACACATGGGATAAAACTGCAGTTAGTGATAATTTTAGCAGTACTTACGTAATTTTGAATGCGTAGGTTTCCCAGGATGCTTCGATTATGTAACGCCGTTGTACGAAGACACTAAACTGTTTGATAAGATCTGTACAGATTTCACACAATAAACAAGTCACCAAAGGCACGTTAACAATAGAAATGAAGCACTGCTAATACTTGAGTAATTACAGTTTAGGAAAACGGGTTACAGGTTCACAACACGGGTAACACCATTTCACAAGGTTCGGTAATCAGTTGAATAAAAAACAACATGAATATTTCGTTGATTAATTATACGCACGTTTTACACAGAATAGCTCGTTATTTGGGGCCGTAATTACAAGTATTAACGGTAACATGGAATTGGAATGTCCAATGCGTTACATGAAAGGACGCCAGCACAAGCGGGCTGAGAGCGTCCGTTGAGACCGTGGTGCGCTACACGACCGGCACGTTCGAGAGTTTTACTTGCAGGGAGTGAGAATCAGGAAGGAAGGAGCAATGGCGAAATGAGAGCAAGAAATTAGTCGAATTTTGCTATTGGCGGAGAGCGGGGCACGTGAGCGAGGATCACACATGCGTAGAACTAATTAGTACAGTAACCAATACGAAATCAATATTAGAGATTTAATCGAGCGGGAAGATCATATTCTAGAATGATCGACGGCGCGGGGTATTTGAACTTATTGTAATACTGAACAGTGAGGATGATATGTATGACGTGTAAATGAGGTGTAGTCTTGTACAGACCCAGGTCGACCATTCCTGAAAAAGTATGGTTAATTGAACCCCAACCATCAAAGTACACCGGTAACCACTGTCTAGCATTCAAATCCGTATAAAAGTAACTACCTTTACTAGGATTTGAACCAGAAACCTTCGTCTCTAAAAATCAGCTGTTAAACAGCTGATTTTGTTGACGACTTTACCTCTAGACCAACCCGGTGGGTTAAATCTAGTATTCTAATCCATATAAAAGTAACTATCTTTGCTAGGAAATGAACCACGAAACCTTCATCTCCAAAAATCACCTGTAAACAGCTGACTCGCGGCGACAAATTTACTTCTAGACCAACCCGGTAAGTCAAATCATATTTACCTATAATAATTTTTATGATAAAACACTGAAATGTACAAACAAAGCACCAAAGTAGCTTATTACAGTTCCAGAAACATATATAAACATAATTGTATGCGAGTAAAACATGATTTATCACTGGCCCACATTCGTCCGATAAAGACCGGTGTCGATTACATTAGACTCATTCGTCCAACCGTAAGCTCATAATTTTTTCACATTAGTTACAAAAACTTTTCAAGTTGACTAAGATATAAACTTCCCAAATGACTTTCATAACAAAAAAAATACTTAATTTTACAAAATACAATGTTTTTCAAAATAAACAAATTACGTAATGTCATAATATATTCTTTGTTATTCAGGAAGCTCTAAGCTTTCTAACGAGGAAATAAGTTTTCAAATCGGTTTGATAGCATCCGAGATTACCTCGTACAAACAAAAATATTAATATTAATATTAGTTGCTACAGTTTACTGCAAAAAATTTCTTCTATAGATTCAACCGATCAAGTCTGCTTTCCATTTACCAATAATTTCAGTAATTTCTTTTTTGTAATTTTTTTTTCTACGTAATATATGTGATCGTTAATTGTGTTCTTTCACGAGTCAATCTGTTACATACTTGTTAACAATACGTCTAAAAATCTTTATAAATAGTTCCTTTCTTTTGTCCTTAATGTTTGATGTATGCATTAGCCTACTAAGCTTCGAATGAATTATATAATAAATTTTCTTAGCAGTAGATTAATGAAATTTTTTACTCAGAAATTTTTACTTTCCAAGTTACCTTTTTAATGAAATACTAATTTATTTCCTCCGTACTTCTACCATCAAACACAATTATTTTAGGACTTAAACCTCAGTATATACGATTCAAATTATACGTAAGAAACTTCCGTCCCATTAAACAAAACTAAATATTTATACCTTTCGCAACACCATTTAAAAAACGTCTTGTTTGTAACGGATCCAGAGTGAACGCTGAATTTTTAAGTGAAGTGAACTTAAAGTAATGAGAAATACCTACTTAAAAACTTTCTATTAAAAGGAGTACAATATTTTTCTTTTCTTTAGAAAATTGTTTTAATCTAATTTTTTCAATTTTTGAGAACACTAGTATCGTATATTGTATGCAAATGTGTATTCCGGTCGGTATCTTGTTCCCTGATCCGTCAAAGAGCTTTGGATATAGCTTAAAACATTGTTTAGCAACAGACTTTCTAGTTGGAACGTTTACATTATACCACAATGGATTCTTAAACCTCTAAGAAATAATTTGTTAAAAAGAAAAGGCAGTTGAAATTGACTATAATTTCAGTAGATATAAAGTTACATCAATAGTACTCCACAGCATTTTATGGACTTTGTTTTTATTTCCAATGAATTTTACTTAAAGAAAAGGTTGTATTGCAATAATCAAGGGTGTGAGCGAAGTTTAATTGAATCAAACGAAGTATTTAATTTTCACCAGCGCTGTTTTGTTTTTATACGTAGATGACAATGAGAGACGAAAATATAACACCATTGTAAACTTGTCACTTACTTATGATACTAGTCATCTAGCTCCGGAGATAACGATATACGTTACAATTAGCCTTCTTACTAACCCAGTCAGTCAGCTGGTAGATAGTTGCTATTAATTGTTAAGTTAAGCCGGTTGGGCAAGCAACTGTGTATGGTAACCAGGTGACAGCTTTGTATCTTGAACAAATTCTACTGGAGGGCCGCTGTTCCAATTCATGAGTCTAATCCAAGTGAAAAATACAGAAAAAAGCAAAGATGAAATTAGGTCGTTATCAATAATGTACAGTTCCCGATAGCTAATAAAAAAGAAATTAAAATAAAAGGTTAAAATAACAGAAAAAAGATTATACTCCCTGCCTACAGTCAAGATTTTTTTGTAGGTAAGGTAGTATTTTTGTTTAAAATAAACTGATTCGTATATTTGTATTTCATTTCATTTATGGATATTATTTATTTCAGTTATTATAAACGAATATATTATGTATTAGTTAAAAATATACGTAGTTACTACAGAAAATATTGTATTTTACATAATTTACACAATACATAATTTAATTTATTTTACATAAAATACAATTTAGGCTTATATAATATAAGCCTACATTGTAGTTTGTTATTGAACAAAAAAATACGTTATTATTATTATTATTATTGTTATAGTAATGTTATAGTAATGTTATTGTTATAGTAATATGAAATCCTTCATCTTGTCATCCAGGGAAAGATTATGGGCAAACGATCGGTTGGAAGAAGAAGAACCTCCTGGCTACGGAACCTGCGAGAGTGGTTTAATTTGTCATCCATCGACCTATTTAGAGCTACAGTTTCCAAGGTCAGGATTGCCATGATGCTAGCACACCTTCGTAATGGAGATGCTACATGAAGAAGAAGAAGTTATAGTAATATACTACGTATATTTGCCTGAAAAATTACTTTTCTCAGAAACTGCAATCTTGTTTTTAAACTCTCTAACAATAATGCACAGATTGTTTCTCAATATTGTACCAGTAGGCTATGTATATTTTGTTTTTATGTATGACTTCCCAAACATGAAAGTTTACAACGAAAAACATTCACAAAATGGGAGGACACAAAGAGCTATTATAAGATAAATGCTGGGTGTTTGACACACTTAGGATAAAAATAAAAACACTCGCATAAAAGACAGAACAAAAATACAAACATTGTATCGGCTTGGGCGGCCAAACTTAAATGGAAATTTTTTGACCATAATTTAAATCAGAAAGTGATAGTAAGAATAAAAGGATTCTACACTGGAGACCCTTGTAATACGAACGAGGAGGAGGAAGACCAGAGAGGAGATGGACTTAAGATGTCATTGTGAATGGGTAGATGTAGATCTTGACGACAGAGAACAATTGAGGACAGAAATTGAGAACAGCTTTAAAATGCTGTGATAATTTATTTTAAGTTTTTTTAGAAAAGAGCTAAAAAAATACTTGCTTGATGAAACCTTTTACAGTGTACACGAATCCTTTTTACTTTCTCTTGCCTATATGAATATATAGGAAGGAAAGTATTGTTTTCATGTCGATTTTTCGAAATCGAGTTTTCACCGGATCTATACGTTTTCAGACCCCCTGAACCCAAAAAACATGTTTTTAGCGATTGGTCTGTGTGTGTGTCTGTGTGTCTGTGTGTGTGTGTGTGAACAGAATATCTCAAGAACGGAACATCGTACGAACTTGAAACTTGAAACTTAAGTTACATACCACTACCGGACGCGACACGAACATTTTCATCAAAATCGGTCAACCGGAAGTAGTAGTTTATTCGTATAATTTTTCAGTTTTTTGCGATTTTCTCAAAAACTGGTCCTACGATTTTTTTTAAAATCGCCTATTTTACTCAATTTTTTATTCTCAATTTTATACTCAATTTTATTTTTTATAGGGTAGGCGCCATGTTTGCTGAAATTCTCGGTGAGGCTGTTTTCACGTAAAAACGTTGTTTTTTTAAGATTACGGCTTTAATATAAATTTCAGCGCAAAAACTTATATAATAAAAGTTGTAGAGAATTTAAAAACCTACAACTTCTGTTTCAAACATTTTTTTGTATAACGCTTAGTTTAGCGGTAATTTGTGATTTTCTGTTTTTTTCTCACGAAAACGTGAGAAAAATCGTTTTGTTTAACATTTCGGTCTTAGTATGCATTTTACGACAAAAGAGTGTATAATAAAAGTTATAGAAAATTAAAAGATCTACAACTTTTGTTTAGAGCATTTTTCTCTACAGAGCCTAGTTTAGCGTAAAAGCGTGATTTTCCGTATTTTTAAGCCAAACTGAGTTCGATTGTCATTTTGCGTCATTCACTCATGATTAAAATAAGGTTATGTTTTTGAGGTTAGTTTTTGTTCATTTCTAATGTTTTAATACTAATGTTAGGTTTATTATTAATTATTTGCATTGGCAAGAGAAAGTTGTGTGAGTGTTTCACACCAGATTTTTTAAATAGTTTTGGTTGAAATATATATTATAAACTTCTAATCAAGCGTCGAGGTGAATTGTGTATTATTTGATATACTCGAGTATTGAAGTAAGCAAGCTAAAAGTAGTAATAATTGATTGGTAAATAATGAATTTAACATTATTGTTAAAATTTATAATTATCAGTCTTATCTCGACATATTCTATACTCCCTTTTGGAGTCTCCTGGATGCAGTAAGAAAAAGGAAAGCGCTATATCCGAAAATGGAAGCTTGAACCTGATTAGATAATTTAGATGTAATTGGCTGACCCGTGGTATGGTGGTCAGCGCAACTGGCTACTATGCCGGGGTCCCGGGTTCGATTCCCGGTCAGGTTTGGCATGTTTTTCATATGTAAATCACCACGTATCATTACCTACGCACAAGCTCAAGGCTTATGTAGGCATCATCATTCAATAAAAAAAAAAAAATTAAAATGTTTGAACCGTGCTTACATATTTCATGGGCATAGTTGTTGTAGTATCATAACTGTATACACAATTAGTTTCAAAAACTTCGCGTGGCTATGTAGTAACTTTATTTTAAATTGAACCTGTGTTGGGAAAAGGCGGAAAGAGATTAAACTTATATTATATAGAATTGAAACAAAATTTTTTTAAAGACATTAAACAATTAAGCAGTTGTTTGCTGGTTTGGTAATTTAATAGTTGTGGGAAATGATTTCTCTAATTTTAATAGGCTTTTATACCAGTGATTCAAAAATATAAGGTAATCTCTTGGGATCTCATTCCATAGCTAAGAATAAGAAAAAAAAGTTCATATAAATATATGCCTGAAAACGCTTAGTTAGCGAGTTACGGCTAGCGACAAATTTCACCTAGAACTCTGTACCCTCGGTGAAGTAAGGCCGTATAAAAATGTTAAAGGTAGTTACAAAAATACAAATACGATTGTTTCTTATGTTTTTTAATCTGAAAAATTGAATAAAATTGGTTCCAGAGCTGTAAATGCAATACTTTCAGAGATATCTAACATAAAACACAAGAATTGGTGCAAAGAAATAACACATTTTTGTGTTTAGCGTAAGATTACTTCCATAAAAATGGTAAATAAAGGTGTAATTTTTCTTAAATAAATTTAAAAAAATTTTATTCTGAAAAGATTCATGTAAATTACTCAGGAAAAATGAATAATAGATATTAATATTTCGCTTTATAAAATCAAAACAGACGCACATAAAACGCATATTCTTAACTGCATAAAATATTAACTAATGTTTAGGTTGGGAGTAACAGCTGATTATTTATTCAAAACTGAACATTAAAATAAAGTGTTTTGATTTTCAATAAAGCGAAATATTAATATCTATTATTCATTTTTCCTGAGTAATTTACATGAATCTTTTCAGAATTAATTTTTTTTTAATTTATTTAAGAAAAAAATACACCTTTATTTACCATTTATGAAATAATCTTACGTTAAACACAAAAATGTGTTATTTCTTTGCACCAATTCTTGTGTTTTATGTTAGAAATCTCTGAAAGTATTGCATTTACAGCTCTGGAACCAATTTTATTCAATTTTTCAGATTAAAAAACATAAGAAACAATCGTACTTGTATTTTCGTAACTACCTTTAACATTTTTATACGGCCTTACTTCACCGAGGGTACAGAGTTCTAGGTGAAATTTGTCGCTAGCCGTAACTCGCTAACTAAGCGTTTTCAGGCATATATTTATATGAACTTTTTTTTTCTTATTTTTAGCTATAGAATGAGATCCCAAGAGATTGCCGTATAGTTTTGAATTATTCTGTATAACCCAAACTACTTTTATTAAATTATGTTAGCGCTGTAACTAAAAGAGCAAATATATTTTTCATATCATAATACTAAAAAGCTAGTTATGTACGACAATTTTCATGCTGCAGTGAATTATGTCAAGACTTATTATGTATCTGTCAGATTCCTTAAAAATGGAATGCAATCCAATTTATTTAACAATGCAACTTCTTTGCACAAATACTCCTTTTATTAAATAATATATGGATTTTAGAGATCAAACTTTTTTATTTTTAACTTATAATCGGATCTTTACCGTCATATCATACTGAAGATATAACCAAAGAACAATTTTGCAAACAATTCTGCTTTTATAACATAAATGTATGTAAATATATGACATTAAGAATAGTCTACCTATTATTGAAAGCTCTTCCATATACGCTTCAGAGATTTGAAGTCTTAAATCAATAACTCAAATCAGAATAATAGCTACGGAAATGAGTTTCTAATCAAAACAGTGTTCAACTGACTATGGTAGATTGAGGAAGGAATGAAAATATGTTTTTAAAGAACGTGACAAAAATCGTCATTAATTGATAAAACTGAAGAATGAGAACTAGTCATGCACAAACCCTTGACAGACCTTACGAAATTATTTTCTGTTGTTAAATTAATCAAATGTATGATCTCTTGTAGTTACATCTTTCGTAATTAATTCCTTATTTACCACTGTGAAGACAGATTCATACAAAAAGTAAATGTGATGATGACATGACATGATAGGTTTAAAAAATTACGACCCCTATTGATGTCTCTCGAAAGATTTTGAATAGTAGTTTTTGAATAACCTTTATTTCATTAAATTAGGAGGTCTCTATTCCAGCGTCTTTTGGGCATGTTGCAAGATTGACAGATCGACACCAGATGGAAAGTCAACGTATAACCGGGCGCTTTTGTGACCTATTCAAGTGTTTTCTTGTGCGTTTTTTTTATCGATAAAATTTTGGGGGAACGTTATTTGCGAATTTTTATGTAAGGGTTTTTGTAACTAACGGATAAGATCGGATAATCTTTTCAAATAAATCTTATTTTAATATCGTAAAACATTAGGACAATAACTTCCCGCCTGTTCTTTCCCGCAGGCTCAATTAAATAGCAGGCTTACTACAAAACAACCCAAAATATTTAATCGGCAGTTTTAGGAACTAACAGTGCGTACAACCATAGCACAATCACACTAAGTATGTTTTTCAGTTCCTAATGTGTGTACGTTGCAATCTGTTCAATTTAAGAAAAATAAACAACCCCTTACTATGAGATGAGGACGATGTGTATTACGTGTAAATGACGTGCAGTGTTGTATAGACTCAGGGCAACCATTGCCGAGAAAGTATGAATAATTGAGCCTCAACCATCCAAGTACATCGGTAACCACTGTCTAGTATTCAAATCCGTATAAAAGCAACTACCTTTACTAGGATTTGATAACCAGTCCAAAAATTAGCTGTTAAACAGCTGATTTGCTGCGACGACTTTACCACTAGAATAATAATACGTAATGTTTTTGAATGGAATGCGTGAATGTGTTGTAAATTACATTGGTTATTTCTACCGTAATTTTAGGAAGCCGTAAATTCATAAGTTATAGATTTCAAAAGAATAGAAGTAATGCGCAAATTTTGAGTCACTAGAAAATTTTTAGCGTGTCTGAAATCGAAAATATTAAAGTTTAAGCGTATAATTTAGCGTAAACTTAGCAGTAACATACGTAAAAATTATGTACGTAAAAAATGTAACCATAAGAATAATTTAATTCCGTACAAAAATCAATTCTGTAGAGTTCGTACAAATTTTTGATTTTAAATTTGAAAATGTTATTAAAGTTTCATGTAATTTTCATATAAACAGTTAATGAGAATCGAAGGAAAATTAAACTAACATTCATAATTAAAAGTATATATAATTTTTAGAATTAATAAAGTACTGGGTTATAATTCTGTAACAATATTTTGTAACAGTATAGTTTCTAGTTATAATGGTTAGTAACTATTTGGCTAGAGGCCAAACCACTTACCAATTGCTACTTTTCCACAAAGCTGCGAGGCAATTGGTTTAATTTAATGGGAGACTCGTACATTTAGTTCCCCCTTTATGTACTCGTATATATGTACTACTTAGAAGAGATTTCCGTTTAAAATTTTACCAATAATTTTACAGATGAAAACAAAGGAAATCGCATTTTATTTAAAAAAAAAAACTATATTGATGTTTTTTTAAAATTAATTTATTTTACCCATTAGTACCAAACCGTATAATCAAAATTTCATACTGAATATCTGACTGAAATGTGATAGCAAAAATATTATCTTTTTATAAAAACTTACTTCAACTGTAGGTTATCAATCGTTTTTATACAATCTATAAGATTTCCTACAATCTGGTATATAAAAAACAATAAATAGATTTGTTTAAAAGAAAAGTTGGCATGAAAGGTTAAAACTCCGTGGAAGTACCTAACGGTTGTGTTGTTAAGGTCAACAGCCGAAAGGCTGGTTTGAATCTTTACATGGTTTACTAAGTAAAACGAGGAGTGTGGAAGTTTACATCTGCCTTCCTCACTGGGTTGAAAGAGTATGCTTGTCAACATGCCAGGCCCTCCAAAAAGCACCTACTTTCCAACCTGAAAATGACACCTTCACCTCATTCACCACAGGGTCTGGCTGTATAATGAAATTCATTACTTTTAGAGAAGATAACTCTGATTAGTGTCTTTTACACCTTTACCTCTTCTTTTCTTAAATAGTTTAGTCAAATAATTGGCTGACCATGTGATAAAAAACATAATTACTTTTGTAGCTCTCGAAATAGCAGACCGAGCAATTAATTTAAAACTCCAACTGCTTGTTGTAACCTGTATGATGGAAAGACAAATTTATTTTTTACGTAATACAATGAAGCTAAGATTTGATAAATAATGATAAAATCAATTAACGCTCAAAGTAAAGAGTGTACTGGTTGTTAGGCCAAATTTAAATTTTTCTTCTTCTAAGTTGATATTATAAATCCATATTGAAACAATGTGGACTTACAGAATTCAACTCTGAGTAATTTCTAGCAATTCAAACATGCATACTTCAGCGTTTTCAGACGACAAACATGACATATCATCGAAAATAGTGAAGTCAACAATGCTAAAGTATTCGTTTGTCTATAACAGGCAGGTGGAGTATCAAATTATTTGCACTCGATCTGCTAGTTCCAGGGCTGCAAAAAATAGTTCTGTTCCTTATAACATGATCAGCCAATTATATGACTGAAGCATTTAAGTGCAGATGAGTTAGAGGTGTAAAATACACTAATCAGAGTTAAATCTTCTGAGAGTAATGAATTTCATTACACAGCCAAACCCTGTGGTAAATTAAGTGAAGGTGTCATTTGCCGGGTGGAAAGTAGATGCTTTTAAGAGGTCCTGGTATGCTGATAAGCATACTTTTCTATTCAGTGAGGAAGGCAACTGTAAACCACCTCAATACTCGTTTTTACTTAGTTAAAGCCTCTAGAGGTTCAAATCAGTTTTTCGGTCGTTGTCCTAAAAAATATTATATTTAAACGTACAAAACTGTTAATTGAAACATATATGTTGAAGTTTATCTGTTGTATTCAGCATTTGAATAAATTAATGTAAACTAAAATTTTAACAACAAAAGTAAACAAATATATTTGATTGAATAAAATTTTGAAATTGAAATACATTTAAAATACGTGTTGAAAGTTAATTTAAATTTTTACTAAGTTTGACACAATAGCAGTAACAATACATTTATTATTTTTAAGTTGAAATGTTATTTATTAAATTTTCCAAGGCGAAGTTGTGTCCTATAAAGGAAAAAATGAAATCATATTTCCTTGTAAGGTTGCAGGAAATGACGAAATTGTGATCGCGATTTTGTATCAAAGAAGACCCGAGTAGAATCATGAATCAGAAATATTTCAATATCTCTCGACTTATGAAACGAAAAAAATATTTTTCAAAATATTTACTAAAAAACAAACTAAGTTTTAAATTTAATTTAAAACTTCTCTTGTTCTCATAAAGTAGGTTACGTGAATTTCATTAGCTCACGGATTTTGATGAAATAATTTATTTTCATCAAGGTATAAAAATGTTAATATTTGATTGATAAAAATATGTGAGCTGAAATCCAAAAAGGGATCTCTTGTTAATTTATTTTGATTTTTAGTTATTGCCTTTTCAATTTTACACTAAATTCCGAAAAATTTGAAACCGAATTTACCATTTTCACCTAAAAGATTAATAATTTACAAGCTTAAATATTTTTAACAGCAAATTGGCATTTGGAGTAATTGTATTTTAAACTTATACAATATCACTCTTTTTTTAAATTTTACATATTAATTGAGAAACAAGTTAAAAAAAAAATAAACTTTTAAATGTTATTTTTTAAATAGTACGAAAATTTAAAAAAATTTCAACATTTGACATTGCTAAAAGTTCTTCTGAACAGAGTGCTTCACCTCATAATGGTTGTGCTACTGGGTTCAATCAGCCAAGTTCAGGCTCAGGATACCCAGCTGTACTGGGTTCAGCTACTAGTTAAGGTTCTACTTCAGGACGTCTCTGCATAATTTAAAAAAAATGTCCTCATGTTTTTGAAAATATATAACATTTTTTTCATAGACTAGTCATTTGAAAATCCAACAAGGCAACTTAAATTTATTATAATAATCGACAAAAAATTGATTTATTGACCTTAACAACTCATTTGGAATTTATAGGTACTGAAAATTTTTCTTTTTCAACAAAGGTTCTTTTTGCATTCCGCCTCACATAATGTGTATTTATTTTGAATCGGATTTTTAAAAACTTATTTAATTTAATGACAAGAAACAAATATAATCACAAGAGGCCTATTTTATGACTCTGTAAGATAAAAAGAAATATTAAAAATAACTTTAATAGCTTGGAGGAGAGCACCACCTAGTGAGTGCTCCAACAAATTAACGTAGTGTTACATTTAACAATAATTGTTAGAAATAAATTTTCTAACACTAGTGCAGCGTTAATGTGTCATATTTCTACTCCATCGGCGTTTGTCTTTGTAACAAGTCTTTGTAGTCTTTGTGAGATTTCTGGTAAATCGTTTTATATTAAGTATAACTTATTATAACTTTAATTATAATAATTAATTATAATTATTATATAAAGCGAACTTTAAAGTTCGCCTCTCGAACTAGAAATAAAATTTGAAACAATTTTAGTTAACATGAAGTTGCAAATAATTTTCTTTAAATTTCAATAGATTTAAATACCTTAATATCATCTACATTTAATCAACAATTCTAAATAAAGAAAATGGAAAATCGAAATAAATGGAAAATTTTCATAACTACTTCACAAGTTTATATCCCACGGTAGTAACCGAAGATCAAGTAATTAATTAATTAATTAATAAGCTCGATCGGTGTTATTGGCAACGAACAGAAATAATTTTATTAATACAAATAAATCTCTAACAATAGAAAATCATTTTGTTTTTGATTTTTAGATATTGCCTTTTCAAACTTCTCTAAATTTTGAAAAATTTGGTACTGTACTATTATAAATTTGTATGGTAACATACAATTAAAAAATAAATAAATTTGAATCAAGTATTATTCCAAAGATGTGGTTTTCAACAAAAAATTTGAGAGAAATGGAAACAATCATGCAATGCAGAACAAAAATAAAAATAACTAATATTAATTGTATGATAATATTTTAAATAATTTAATTGTACTTAAACAATTGATGAATACAAGATACAAAATATTAACAATTTAAATTTTATATTAATTCTTTATTATAAAAACCTGATTAACAACACTGAAGTTCTCCGCAGCTCAAAATGTAAACTATTAAAATGGTCGCGCCTTTAATTAACTTTAAATCAAATATAATAGAAAGAATTATGGAAAATACTGTCATACTCTTCTGAAATCACGCCATATTCTATTAAAATCACGACATACTCTATTGAAATTACGCCAAACTGTATTGAAAAATTAAAATTGCCCTCTATATAAAAACTAGGTATAACCCCCCTTAGGTATGACGTCGAACCAATGAGAACCCTTCTTTTAACTTTCGAAGGTCTCATTTTCCGTTAAAATTTCCAAAAGACACGTGTAAGCAATTACTACACACAATAAAAGTTCATATACGATGTAGTG
This sequence comes from Catonia carolina, assembly GCA_035578175.1. Lineage (NCBI taxonomy): Eukaryota > Metazoa > Arthropoda > Insecta > Hemiptera > Achilidae > Catonia > Catonia carolina. Next base: position 431,918,354 of record JAQMRL010000001.1, on the reverse strand, counting down.
ATTGTTTACTTAAATACCGACAATAAATTTTACATTTTTTAATGTGCTATGTGCATTTTTTAATGTGTGGGAAAACTATTAATAAAGTCTAAGATTATGTTTATTTGGGACAAAATACACGCCTTGAACGGGGAGGTGTTAAAGAAGAGGCAAAGCGAAGAGTGAAATTGGGATGGGCAGCTTTTGCAAAATTGAGAGGAGTACTGAATAGTAAAATAAGCAGAGAAAACAAAGCTAGGATCTTCAATCAGTGTATCACTCCAGTAATGATATATGGTTCAGAAACGTGGCCGCTGACAAAAGAGATTGTATACCAAATGCAAAAAACGCAGAGAGCTATGGAAAGATCTATTCTGGGAGTCAGGCTGAGAGATAGAAAGAGGAATGAATGGATAAGATCCCAGACTGGCCTGGAGGATGTTGGCAGGGCGATGGCTAGAGGCAAATGGAGATGGGCGGGACGCGTGGCGAGAATGGAACCAGAGAGATGGGCAAGGAGGATCTTTGATTGGCGACCATATGATGGAAGAAGATCAAGGGGAAGGCCGGAGAGAAGATGGGAGGGCGACATAAAGAGAACCGCAGGAGGGGGCTGGAGGAGGACGGCGCAGGACGGAGAAGAGTGGAGGAGTCATGAAGAGGCCTACATAGCTAATATTTTAGCTTTGTAAAAAGGGCTAAGAAAAAAAAAAAGTGCTATTTGGACAACTAACGAACTTTTCCCCACATAAACATTTACTAAATTTTTCCGCCACAAACACACATAAAAATGTATCACTATGATGTCGGTACCATTAATATATATATTTATGAGCTAACTGTTACATTTAATCGATTGTTTTATTTTATTTTTAAAATTATTATTTTTTAACGAATACTTAAAATAAACTATTTTCTTTGCTTCTTTTAAGCATATATTAATTTATAAGCAACATAATAGATGTCTAATTATGTGCGATACAATACCGAATATAGATTTTTACCTCAAAGCCTCAAAGTAATTAGTAGTAGTATTCCACTCACATAAACCATTCAAGTTATCATAAAGTTGCAAATAATCTTGTTTAGAAATAATAGATTTAAATACCTTAATATCATCTCCATATAGCCAACAAATCTAAATTAAGGTTTCGAAAGTTTTCATAACTACTTCACAAGTTTATAGCCTTTTGTAGTAGTGGATGAACACGCAATTAATTAATTAATATGCTCGATCGGTGTTATTTGATACGGAAAAAAATTATAAATACAAATCTGCCCATAACAGACAGGTAGAGTGTCAAATTATATTTACACTCAATCTGTTCGTTGCAGGGCTAAAATAAATAGTTCTGTTTCTTATCACATGGTCAGCCAATTAAATGACTGAATCATTTAAGAACAGAAGAGGTACAGGTGTAAAAGACACTAATCAGAGTTATCTCCTCTGGAAGTAATGAATTTTATTATACGGCCAGTCCCTGTGGTGAATGAAGTGAAGGGGTCATTTGCAGAGTGGAAAATATGTGCTTTTTAGAGGGCCCGGCATGCTGATAAGCGTACTTTTTCACCCAGTAAGGAAGGCAATGGTAAACCACCTCATTCCTTGTTTTACTTAGTAAAACCTCTACAGGTTCAAACCAGCCTTTTGGCTGATGACCTAAACAACAACAAATACAAATAAATTCCCATATGCAGTAAATCAAATACAGAAAATTTTTTTTGAGATGTGTTAAGGTATGTAACTATTTATTTTCACGTATATATTATGTTAAGTGTTTTAATTATGAATGTTTTTTACATTTTAAACTGAATAATGTGAAGATTAAGTAATATAAAAGATAAGTATACTCTTAAAAAATAAATACTGTATTTTTAAAATAAACAAAAAACCATAAAGAGAAAACACAATATAAAAATTTTGATATAGAACGGTTAAAAGCTGATCTCGTTACTCTTAATGTTTTTTAGACGTAAATGACCTTTTCGCTGCAATAAAAAAACAATTTAACAGAGCACTGAGACATTCATCTCTGCGCAATTTGTTTGCCAAAGGGACTAGTTCTATACCAGTTCCTTTTTTCCTCGTAACAAAACCCTTTTTCTTATTTTCCAACGTCGTTTACTGTTTTTGACCTTTCGCTTTAACTCATTCTTTTTTGTTTGAAACAATTTATTATAAAATCATAACACCTTTGTACTTTATCATCTATTCATTATGTAAGTGTTTTTAGTCGGAAAATATTCTTTCTATATAAATATGGTAAACACTGTGATCAGTCAACCGATTGTTTTCGAGGCTAAATAACGTGTAAGATTCAAACAACTGGAAACAGTTTTAGTAAAAATAGTGATATTTCTTTTGATGAATGTCATCAAATGTTGTTTTTTTATAATGCTTCAAAATTTTCTACTGTATGATATTAGTTTTATATACAGTGTGATGACACAATTCTCCATACAGAAACATTTTAGCACAAAAATAAGCGTAATAATCTAGGGCGAAATAATCACAAGACTTTTTCGTGCCAATTTTAATAATGAAAAATATAATTTATGTTTAAACGTTAGTATACTATGTAAATTTATAAATATAACCTAATTTTAATCATGAGTGGATGACGCAAATGAAAATCAACCTCTGTAGGAATTAAAAATACGGAAAACACTATAGACGCTTAACTAAACTCTGTAATAAAAAAATGCTTGAAATAAAAGTTGCAGATTTAACAATTTTTGATAGCTTTGATTTTTTATACACTTTTATCGTTAAATCCATTCTAAGCACGCAGTCTTAAAAGATACCAATTTTACCGATTTCGAGAGAAAATACAGAAAATAACTAATTGACGCTAAATTAAACGGTGTAAAAAAGTGTTTTAAATAAAAGTTATGGGTTTTTTAATTTCCTACAAATTTAAATTTATATTTGTGTCATAAAATGCATATAACGTCGTAATCTTAAAAACAATTACCCCATGAGCAAAAGCTTCTAAAAAATTTCAGCAGACATGGCGCTCATCCTATTTTATAGAAAATATAAATGTAGTTAATGAGGAAATTTAAAAAAAATCATGGGATTGGTTTTTGAAAATAAAGATTGGCTAAAACTTACATATAAATAGTTCTTGATCGCAAACGACCTTCAAAAGAGGTTGCATACTCATATTTGACCTGTCTTTAAAAACACGTTCAATGCTGAGCAATTATGAGGTATCTGTCCCGTCGGGCCGATTACTTGTGCAGCGTTTTCTCCACTTGCTTTATGTAGGGCTTACAACCTATGTTACTAACGTTTTTATAGATTTATTTTATTTGCGACTTATACATGGATTTATGTTTGGTCACCATCATCATCTCCTTTACGGATTAGGCCAATCGCCTGTTCCAACATCACACCATCTCTTTCTTGGACGCCCCAAACATCTCCTTCCTCGAGGGCGATACTTCAGCGCCTGAAGACTAGCTTTATCAGGTGACATCCTAAGTACATGTTCCTGCCACCTATTTCTGTACCTCCACATTTTATCAATGATTGTTTCGCCTCTCTTCAGTTCTTCTCGAATCACGCTACTTCTAATGTGTTCTCTCCGGCTACACCCCTTCACAGATCTCAAAAATCCCATTTCAGCTGCCTCCAATCGACTTAAATCTCTCTTCTTTGGTGCCCAAAGAAGAGAGCAAGAATAAGCAAGTTTCAGCATGTCTGTGGTTATATCAATAGGACTTTTAAGAATCGAGCCAGGAAAGATACACAGTTGAGGCTTTACGATGTAATGGCGGTGCCGATTTTACTGTATGGAAGTGATTTATGTTTGGTAATAACATAAAAGTAAACAATTCAATGTTTTTTAGGTTTTATTTTCGCCTGTTATAATAAAATGTACTTCTTGTTTGAATTATTCCATTTAACTTTACGATTCATGTGTACTTTCTTATACCGTGCGTTCGGAAAGTCGCTGTGCACTGGAATTGTGACTATGGATTTATGAAAATATGTATAAAGAAATGACTAAGCATTTTGGAAAAAAATTTATTCAATACCTTAATTACATTGTTAAACCGTGATTACATTGTTTATAGAAGGTGTTCGAAATGACCTCCATTGGCATCAATACAGCATTGCACTCGTTTCATTTTGTTTGCAAACACCTTTCGCAACTGAAGAACAGTGATTCCTTGAATGTATGCCGTTATTGCGGCTTTAAGTTCGTCAATCGTGTGTGGTCTGTTCCGATACACAGTTTGTTTCGCCGCACCCCATAAAAAGAAATCGGGGGGAGTCAGATCAGGAGATCTTGCAGGCCACAAATTCTTTGAAATTATTCGTTCACCAAACACGTTGCGCAGGAAAGCCATTGAGATGTTAGATGTATGTGCTGTTGCCCCGTCTTGTTGGAACCAACCATTATTCATTTCCACTTGTGTTATTTGATGCGTAAAGTTCTCTAAAATATCAGAACAATAACGTAAAAATTTTTTTCCAAAATGCTTAGTCATTTCTTTATACATATTTTCGTAAATCCGTAGTCACAATTCCAGTGCACAGCGACTTTCCGAACGCTATAATTTAAACTGCAGATAATATACTTTTAAAGAAAATCTAAAAGTGTAAGCTATTTTGAATCGATACCTGCAAAGATACTAAATTCACGGCTTCAATTGCACCCCAAAAACCCGTTAAAATACTGTACGAGTACTATACGAGGGTAGAAGATCGTATGACGAAAATTCAACAACGAACTGCACGGTTACAAAGATAAACCCTTTCCAAGGGCTATATAGTAGCAACAAACTGATATCGGTCATGCAGTGTCCCTCCAGAATTACTTAAAATGATAACAGAACAGAATCCGCCAGGTGAGACGGCAGCCTGGCGGTAACACCTACCCATGACCCGCTAAGCGAGTCTCTAGCACTCAAATTTGTTAATAAGTTTTGAACATAAGCATATATGCTTTGTCCAGTTCTGCATTTATTCTCAACGTTTTCTCTAAGAAAATACCTGAGAAGCTCATACTCTGCCATTCTTGTCCAAGTGACCGAAGTAGACATTTTTCCTTTGGAATAACAATGGGATACAAATACTATGAACACATAATGAATCAAACCAAGTTTGAATGACTGAGTACTGACTTCAAGGGCTTCTGCAAAGAATAAAAGCAGAACAAGTTACAGATGAAAAAGTTATAGAAGCCTTAAGCAAAAGAGCTTCCAAAAATGAAAAAAAACTTTAATTGTCTAAAGTGGCAGTCAACAAAATAAATTATCATCAAATGATACATTTTTATTTACGTTACGTTTTTCTTACAATCTATCTAATCATAATATAACAATAAAATTATATTATATTTTGATGTTTTTGACTTTTAAATTTCTAAAAAACTGATACCTGTTATCTGAATTTGGTTGATTTGTTTAATTGTTTTCCTATCCAGGGACTAGGTTACACCTCATGCATATTCCCATGCATATTATGATATTCTCGGGGGAATATCCCCGCAGCGTTTCCTCGCTTGTCGTTGACGACTACTAAATAGGAACTGCAGTATATCCTTCTCTATAACAGGAGTTATACTGCAATCAAAATATTTTGCAAAACATACACATAAATTACGTTACATAATAACAGACAGCTTCATAATAAAATAACACAATGATCTTCAATTTGCTTCATAAACGTTTAAAAAAAACAACGATAAATTACTGCATATCCACAATATAGTACATCCTCTGGTAAGCAACCTAGATTTGGAAACCTCGGTAGAAATCCTAGTACGGTTGTAATAGACATAAAAATATAAAAATTGCAATACTTGAGCCATGCAATGAGAAGGAAAATTACAGTTTACTCCATAAAATCATTCTGGTGAAAATTATTAGTAAAAGAGATCAGGGTAGAGGAGTCTTATCCTGGTTGAACAACTTGAGAACGTGGTTAAAATGGAGCTCCACTGGTTTGGTTAGTGGTTTACGGTTTTGAGTAACTGGGTTTACTTGGTTTGTTTAATGATTTATTTTACTGATTTGTAGGATCAAAAGTTAAGATTGCCAAGATGATTATGAACTTTCTTAAAGGAGACGGCAACTAAAAAATAAATAAGCATAATGGTTATAAAACTAAAAAGATTAAAATCTACCGGTAAATAAAATCGGAGCCTAAGCCCTTGCAGAGGTAGGTCGACTATTAAGACTACTTAGGTTATCATTCAACGAAATTATTGTTCAGAGGAAAAGAAAACAGAAGTTAGTACCATATGTAAACAAGAAAATTATGGTTACTTAAAGAAACTCATGATTTCACGAATAAAACAATGTTGTTATTATAAGAATGAGTAAATAAGTTAAACTGGTAAGAGAATTTTTAAACTGAAGTAAAAAATGTTTATTTCTCTCTCTTTCTTCAGAATTTATTACATGCAAATGAAAGAGAAAGACAAAACAAAACATATTACTATAGCCTACATGAACGAGTACTAAAAAATTACCCTTTTATGAAGGGGCAAATGTGAATTTTAAGGAAGTCATAAACAACCTATTCAAATAGATGTTTAATTGTTAAAATTATCTATTGAGGAGTGTTTGGACTTACGATTTAAAAATATACTACTGTTCATCAAAACCTTAAAACACGTTCTTCACATTGGAGTTTTTCCTTCTACCGGACGTTGTCTATCATAAATAGTGCCCCTCGTACATATTTTCCTTCTACACTTACCATAAAATCTTTATAAAAGACTTAAAATACGTTAAAATATGGACTTCATAATTATGAAAGGATGGCCTGAAGTTTGTGACTAGGCGACTTCACACATGATCTTCCAAATTATCAATGCAAAAATATAATGTATTGATGATTGTACATAGACACAGTTTTAATTATTGTGCCAAATAATAGAAAATGATTTTATGACTTTTGAGATAAACCAAATATTTGTGACATTAACACCGCATTATTTGCAGACTATAATAGAAAAACCAACGGATAAGTTGAAAATTCTGATTTCGATTTTACTTTCAATCTTGAATTTTTTCACTACTTTTTACTTTGAACACTCACTGTCAAAATTATAAATCCTTTTTTAAAAATAACAAATAAAGACAAAGAATTAATCTAAAACACTACATTTTTCACCTTTCTTTAAAAACATCTTATTTAAAAATAATAGAATACAAGTTTTCTCTTTATTTTTTTGAATTTTACTTATTTAAATGTTCTAGATTGAATGTAAATGGAAACTTATTAAGTTGACATACAATTCCAAAACAAGATTCCATTAATATATTATAATTCTATTCTTTATTTTGTTTTGACCTAGATTATCTAAACGATTCCTTGAGACCGCAAACTGATTTACTTCTTTGTAAAATTTATTTACTTAGTTTTATTTCATGAAAGAAAGATATTCTCCTTTATAATTCGATACTCTTTTAATTGGTAGCATTCAATTAATTTAAATCAGTTAACGTAATTGATTTTTTATGACTCTTTATAGTGGATGCTAAGTAGTGCAAAACAATTTCCGTAATACATACGTATATTATGAAATGTATCAACGTTGTTCCTTATTGTTACGTCAGGAAATTAGGCTTGCAATATTGTAACGTTTACTTTGGGCCTTTTCGGAATCTGATTTTGCATGAGTGTTAAAATTCATAAATATTTATTAACAAAATAATTAATTATATAATAAATTTAAACGATTCAAACTACGAGTAAATTACAATTATAATACTTAGACTAAATTTATTATAAACTATTATTAAAAACTAAAAAGTTAATTTACAAAACAATGGACATTCACAATTAAATAATTAATTAATCAAATCTTACAAAATCAACAATCTCCAACTGTAATACGAAGGTAAAAAAAATGGTTGCCATGACTGATATCGTCAACTTTTATGGCCGAGCAATCGATACCTTACAAATAGCTCAACAATCTCATATCAGCATCAGCCTCTATTCTTGATATTTTCTTATCAGTTTCGGTCCAACACTCTGAATCATACTCAAATTGATACAACCATGATGTAATACAACTTTAAAACAGTATCCTTTTGCAATTTACTCACCAATATTTCCTTGAAAGTTTGTAATTAAATCTTTGAAACTTTTCAAATTTAATTTCACCATTCTCATGATTACATATAATACACATTACATTCCAAGTAAATAAAAATGAATGTACGTATCCTAAGCTTTTATTAAAAACATAAAATACAACATTAATTTATCTAATACAATACAAAAATCTAAACAATCTTTTTCTTTTTTACCTGAAGCCGTGCCACTAGGTGTTCTGCTCTCCTACGTCACTGATGTCATTTAATTATTTCAATTGCAACATCTAACTCTTTTGTTTTATAATGAACATTATAAATTATACTTGGAATAAAAAGAGAAAACTATATAAATTATAGCATCTAACTATTTAAAATTTATAAGTTTATTTTACAAATGTATGTTCAGGTTAATTTATGTACGTTTAAACCCAATATTATTTATTTATTTTATTTCTATTATGTTACATATAGAATTGTAAATAATAAAATGTAAACAACATGTAAAAGATAATAATATATTAACAGTATCAATTCTTGTTATTCATCTCTGTTAGAGTCTGTTACATGTATTTCTTTTGATGTTTATTCATACTGTTTACCTTTACTATTCTCTACTGTAATAATTTATTTTTGAATTCCTGTCTTAAATTTTATTAATTTCTTTTTGTGTAAGAGTACGTTGAATTGTAGACGGTAATAGATTTAGATTTGATTCAACTGTCAGTGAACAAAATATTTACTAAAAATGTACCTTTTCAAAATTTTGCTTTTAACATTGTAGTTATATTATTTCAATATTGCCTTTCCAGGTCATGCCCGTCAGCTGAATCCCTTAGGTCCAGACAGGGTTCAAAATCGTTTTATATACCAGCAACCGATAACAGCGAATTTTCTTCCTATCAGGCATTATAACCTTTTGAATTTATTTTTTTCTCTCTTCTTTTCACATGTATTTTCCAGTTAAATCATTTAACCAGACAGAGGTAGTACAGTTCCAAAACAACAGTGCACTAAGTAAATGACTATGTTGACAGTGAGTCCATAGTAGTCACGTGACGATTCGGGGTTCATAAGACTGCGTACTTCTCGTTGTTATACTTCTCTCTTTTCATTTCCCTGTGGTTTAATAGTTTTTCAGTGAACTTAAGAGCAATTTGGAAGCGTATTTTGCACTTAATATATAATTTACTATAAACAGTAGGAGAAAAATTTAAATTATAAAAGAGTAATTATATTAAATAATTGAATTCCTTAAAACCTTTCTCTTAGATGAAAATTAATCCACCGCGTTGGTCTAGTGGTAAAGCCATCGTCGCGAGTCTGCTGTTTGACAGCTGATGTACTTTTATATGGATTTGAATTCTAGATAAATTGGTTATCGGTGTACTGTGATATTTTCCAATTAACTATACTATCTCGGGAATTGTCGGCTTAAGTCTGTACGAAACTGCCCTTCATTTACAGGTCATACATATCATTCTCATCTAATTGCGTCATGGGGTTGCTTATTGTTTTAAATTAAATAAATTTAATTGAACACAATTAAGAATAAAAACAAGAACTTAGTATTAATGACTAAAATAAAATGTAGCAAAATAAAAACCGAATAACTATCCCCTTCTTACTTGATAGAATTTTAAACTCAATGTGACTGCTTCAAATACCAGGCTATACGCAGACAACTACTCACTTATCCCCTAGTCATTTCATTTTGAAGCTCTCTCAACAGACCCAACGCGGTTTCAGAGTTGTTATGGAAGTATAGTACCTTTAAGTACCTATAGGCATACGATTTCAGAATAAGGTTCTGCAGAGTATATCCACGACGCTTTGGTTTTCTAGACACAGTAAAATTCAGGAATTTTTTTACCGTTCCATCAGTAAAAACTATTATTCAAAATTTTAGTGAAATGTATTGAAAAAGTTAGTCGATCATGTAAACGTTTTGGCAGTAAGTCTTTTAAATAATTACGGCGATGTGAGACGACTTAAATGTAATAATATTCTAGATTTACGTCCAAGAAATGAATAACACAAAAAATTATTGTAAATAATATATAGTCCAGCCTCTCTTAGTTTGCTCCTAATGTAAACCAATAATGACGTCACTGAGCATGCGCATAATATCAAAATGTGTACACGCTGATTAAAAAGTAACAACAAAATACTTTCAAAAGTATTTCAATACAAAATACTTTTAAAAGTATTTTTCTAAATGAAATTGTTAGGCCTACATCATATCATGACTGATGTTTTTAGTGCTTTAAGTACTTATAATTTAAAAAATAGTTAACTTAATAGGAATACGACATCTGTAAAGTCGCAGACTCTAGCGTGCACCCTGTAGTAGGTGGCTTTTGTTTGTTGACAGTAGGAGCAAACTAAGAACGGCTGAACTGTAGAAGGGATGCTGGTATTCTCAGTCTTCATTTTGTTATTAGTTCATTTACTTAAAGTCTAAGACCAATTGTAAGTAATTGTGTTGGTTAGGTCATCAGCTAAAAGTAAAACGAAGAGTGAGTGAGTGAGTGGTTTACAAATGTCTTCCTCACTAAGTGGATAATGTAGTAGCCTAACTTATCAGCATGCCAGGCCATCTGAAAATGATCTAAATCATTTACCTGCAAATGACACCTTCATTCAACGCAGGGTCTGGGTGTATAATGAATTTCGTTACACTCAGAAGAGATAACTTTGACTAGTGTCTTTTGTACCTCTACCTTTTCTGTCCTTAAATACTTCAGTCATATAATTGGCTGACGTTGAGATAAGAAACAGAACAATGTTTTGTAGCCCTGAAACTAGCAGATTAAGTGCAAATAGTTTAACATTCCACCTGCCTGTTATGGACATAAATAATTTATGTAAACAATTATAAATTATTTAAAAAATACGAGTAAAATTTATGTATCTAATCACATAGTAAATATTTTATGATTTTCTATCATTTTTACTTAATTTTTTAATTTAAAATCTGTTAATAGAATAACAATTAGCAAATTTGAAGTAAGATGTAGAATTTATTACTTGTATAGTTTCGTTGGTGCTGACACCACCACAGCAACCACATTAGTTCCTCTGTAGGAGATCTCGTTACCATCAGTGCTTGAGTCTTCTCCGAGGAAAGCCTGTTATGAGTCAAGAAATTTATCCGTTGTATTAACGGATTTTTCAAAAACGAGCGTTAAAAAAAATTATAAAGGTATTTTGCTAGGTATGTGACGTATAGTAGAAGTAAGTTGTTGCATATTGCAAGCCTACTGTTGAATATGTAATTGGGACATTGTGTTATCGTACGTAATATTTTGTTCTGTATTCCCTGAATACGTTTTATTTGTTAAGCATAACCCTATATTGTAAATATAAATACCTTAATTGATTCTAAATCTAAATTAAAAGTTAAACAAACCAACTAAAATATTTTAATAGAGTGTAGTAATAATTTTTAATATGAATTTTTTATTCACATAAAAAGTAAAACTGTATTTTCTCCATTACCGTAAATATAGTATTCAATTATTTTTTATGTAATTGTATTCGTAGTATAAATACTTTGTCCATTCTAAGAGGAAACTACAAAACCATAATCAAAACTGAATATATAATACATAAAATAACATGTGACCTATATAAATAGAACTGAATTATATATACGTGCAGTAATTTCATAAAGCCAACTCATACCAGTTCGGTTAGACTCCCTGTTTTTCCTGAATAGAGGCCTAACCGTAATTGTAGTCAACCCTAATTTGGAATACAGAGTTTAATTTTGAATAATTAGAAATTGTAAACAATGAAAACCTTCGCTCTAAAATTAGTTTCATTTAATTAAACTTAATGACCAACACTCGGTTTTATTTCTGAGTAATTAATGAATAATTAATGGGACATTTTATTGCCATAGAAATTTAGAAATGTAAAATTTAAATTTAATTTAAATCTACATTGATGGATTAAAAAGTTAATGGAAATGTTTTTTGAGGATATAAACCAGAAATATGTACGAATTTGGTTTTTAGATATGTGTAGACTAAAATATTCTTTACTTTCGCTTAAAATTACAAAATTTACATTTAATTTTGATTTGATTAATTAGTTCCATAAATTAAGATTAAATATTTAATAAACTTGCGCTTATTTTCCAAATGTTTACCATTGTTTAATTAATTAAATAAATGTAGTACTATTTGTTTGTATTTAACCCAGAATTATAAATGAATTTATTTGGCGAGATATTTTAAATTTACATGACTTTTCTAAATTATTTATATTGAGAATTACAAAATGTATTTATAATAATAAAATTTAAAAAAAAATTAAAAATCGAGAATATTGTTTGATGATTGGGCAGTAAATATTTTGTTTTGATTAACACCAACAAGGTTGAGCTGCATTAATTCTTTGTTGTTTTTGTTTAGGTCAACAGCCGACAGGCTGGTTTGAACCTTTAGAGGTTTTACTAAACAAAAACGAGGAGTGAGATGGTTTACTATTGCTTTCCACACTGAGTTGAAAAAATATGCTTACCAGCATGCCAGACCCTTCGAAAAGCAACTACTTTCCACTCTGCAAATGACACTTTCACTTCATTCACCACGGGTTCTGGTTGTAGCAGTGAAATTCATTACTCTCAGAGGAGGTAACTCCAACTAGTGTCTTTTACACCTCTACCTCTTCTGTTCTTAAATAGTTCAGTCATATATTTGGCTGACAATATGATAAGAAACAGAACTAAACCCTGGAACTATCAGAGCGAGTACAAATTTAAGATTCCATCTGCCTGTTTTGGGCAATTAGTTCTTTTATGAATCTTAAATAAGTTATTTATTTTTATTTATTTATTTATTTCATTTATTACTCCTCCAAAAGAGCAAAGCTGTTGCTTGGAGGAGGATTACTCTAGTTACAAAAAAACACATAGCACAAAAATAACACTACAATACAACAATAATAGCACCGATAAAAGACAAAAACAAAAACAATAAAATACCAATATAAATGACTTATTACATAAAAAATAAGTCACACAAAAGAGAAAATGATCAAAAAACATTAAAAAACGTTAGTATAAAAAAACAAAAAGTAAACAGACAGAGATACAAAAGTTAATAAAACTTATTATAACAAAAATAAAACGTTAATAAATGTTAATACAAACATCAGGAAAAGTTATGAAATAGCATTAATAAAAAAAATATGATAAAAAACCTCTACGAATTTACTTTACATTATTTTAGAGAAAAAAAATGAAAACAAAATTTAACTATAGTGTTTACCTGGATCCCGTCTCATGTAGGGATTCCAGGCAACGAAAAAGCAGATCTTGCGGCCAAGAGTGCTGTTTACTTGCAAGAACAGTTACATCCGGTCTCTCATTTTGACCTAAAGGCACACGTCAACAAAACATTATTTGATTTCTGGAACAATAAGTGGACCGAGATACCACCTACAAAACTCGACCTGGTACGAAAAACGTTACAAAAATTTCCTCTACCCGAATTCCACAATCGCAGGGAACAGGTTGTCATCTGCCGATTGCAGATTGGGCACTCACTTATATCACACCAGCACCTGCTCACAAAATCTACGCCGACAGGGTGCCCTTTCTGCGATGCAAAAGCAACGGTTTCACATATCGTTTCAGAATGTCGAGAACTTCAAAGTGCCCGTACTCTTTTTGGTGTTTCTGCAATATTTCAAGACAATGTAACGTCTAAAGACAGTTGTGACAAAGTTTTAAAATTTCTACGTTATGTTGATGTTGAAGACAGAATCTAATAGGCCTACTAATTGTCTCTTTATTATGTTTCAATTTTTTGAAATTGTTGTTATTTTTATTGTTATTTGTATAATTTCTATTGTGGTCGCTAATAATCATTAGCAGTTGATGCGAACTTTATAAATAAATAAATAAAAAAAAATTTAACTTTAGTTACCTTCCTTAAATTTAACTATTATTTCATACACAATACAACACATAAACAGAAACAAAAAAAAACTCTATTATAAATATACATACAACTGTAACTTCTACTAGTATATGACTAAAGTTTTAGTGAGCCAATAATACCCGCCTAACCCTAGTGGTGAAGAGAAATCATAGACTCCAAGTGAGAGTTCTTTCCCAGCTGAATTAGACATTTTTTGAGCAATAGTTTTAAATTCTTATTTCTTATTGTTAATATATTTTCCTTTCTATACATATTATTAGGTTTTGACTACAAATTATATTTTGGTACTAATTAGGGTTTGTCAAGATATATTTACTCTGTCCTGCTGTATGGTGCGAAAAATGATCTTTGAGTATGCAGTCCATGAGTCATTGAGAAGCTATTGAAAAAGGAAAAATTAAAAAAAGAAAAATGCTCAGGATTTTTTAGGCTTGTCTTGTTACCGACGTTGATATTTTAACCCTTTATAGGGCAGTACTATGGGGGAAAATATACAACATGTTGTGAAATGTTAAATTTTGTTTTATAGGGACTTGAATAATGTATTTTTAGTGCCAGAACAGTGATATATTTCTTTTTTTATGTCAAGCCCTGGTAAGCATACTTACTAAGAGATGTTTATTGAAATGGGAATCACACAATATTTAGAGGTAAGAACGCTTATTAAAACAACTTGTAGCCCCATATAACAGAAAAATTGTCGAATAACTTATCTTAACTTTAAATCAGCATGAATGCTTGCTTTCCCGTAAAAAACTCAAATTTTCCAAGCACTGTACAAAAGTAACAACAAAACAACATGGTAGCGTACGCTGGTATGAATCCTTACCACATTCGTGTAACTCACAGAGCAATAATGATCGCTGCGCGCTAATTTCAATATGTGGTAGCCTACTTACCAGAGAACATCTATAAAATCATAAAATGCCAATAGGGTTCAACTGCATAGCTTATTCTTAAAAATAATCGACCTTATTGCCAGTGGTAAGTATTCCTACCACAGCCCTATAAAAGGTTAAGACGTACGGCTGTGGACCGTGCGTTGAAAAAACTGATCAAAAGAAGGAAGATTGCCTATCTTGGTCATTTATACAGGTTTGATAAGTATGAGCTTCTCAGACTTATTCTTGAGGGTAACGTTGAGAGCAGCTCAGACTTGGGTGAAGGAAATACTCATAATTGAAGAATATTAAAAATAGACAAACATGAAAACTTACATTCTTTTCAGGGTGTTCACAATAGAAAATTATTTACCAGAGTTGTAGCCAATCTTCATTGATGGTGGAATATGTAGTATAAGAATAAAAATATTTTTCAATATAAATTAAAAATAATCCAAAAAAATAGTAAGAGTACCATAATTCATATTGTATATTTTAAAAATTTAATTAACATTTCTTAAAACTCATGTTGGTATTTACAGTATACAATAAACAATATAAATCAATAATTATGCTAGGTGGAATGGAAAGTAAAGAGCTCTCTTCCAATGTCCTCATGGTCCAAAATCACAATTTTTTAGGAAAGCCATTTTTTTTTTGGGGTAAGTTTTGTAGATAATACCGTTAATGACTAAGCTGGGTTTGAAAAACCCGATTCAGGCTTACATTTCAATGAGTTGTAATGGCGTTTGGACATTATTACTTGCACAGTTAACTAGCTCTCAAGACATAGGCCTATGTACTGTATATATCATATCCCAATTTCGAAAAATTCAACCAAGGGGACTTTGGAAAAGAGCTCTACAAATGTCAAAAGTAATTTGTTAATGGTCGTTAAAAAGTACATGCATATAACATTTTATCTGAGTTTATTTTATTTTATTTCACATGACAAAAAAATATATAATCGCTACGGCAGGTTTATTGGAGAAATTTAAAATAAGTGAATTTAAATTTTTGGGTTTTACGTCCGACTGTTATGCACATAAGGCTAATACAGACTGAGGAGAGCCAGGATAAAAATGAACGCTGAAAAAATGTCACACCTTACTGAGAACCGAGTCCGGAACTCCTGGCATAAATGCAAATTGCGCAGATCAGTACATCAAAGGGCTGGACGAAAGAAATATAAGCATATTACATTGTTTCTGTTGGAGGTAGAGTATATTTAAGAGGATTGTTTTAAGGTATTGAATAATATTTTTAAGAGGTTTTTATTAAATATGCTAGCTTTTTTCAAAGTTTAGAGCCTAATAATAAAACAAAAATGAAAATTACTATAACCTTACTTAAACCTATTACGGCACTCAAGAAATATTTCAATATTAAGAAATGATCTTACCTGGAAACTAACCTCTAAATTTTATTTTTTGTCACGTTAGTCAATTAATTTCTTAGAGATCTTTGTTTTAATAAACATCAAGAATTCACGTGCCAAATATTACTGAAAAGCTATCCAATTACAGGACGTTGTCGATTCACTGATTTCTAATCTTTATTTCACATATGTGTCTGAAAGTTCCATTCAATCGTTAATAAATAGGTATACATTCTATTACGCATTACATTCTATTCAACTTTTATATTCTATTGAACTCTTTAATATCATTCTATTTATATACATTATACAAAGAAAGGTGAAGCCTTTATATAAAAAACTTTCTGAGGATCATAACTAGAGCTCCATTCATTGTTAAATTTCATACCACATCTAGATCTGACGATATCTATTGTGAAAGAAAACAACCAAAAATTTCTGTAAACCTGCACGATTATTTGACAATTTTCATAGGCACCCATATGAACTTTTTTATGATATATCAGTGAGACAGTTTCCAAATTACCAAAGTTATGAATTTGGATAGTGCATGTAGCCCGAATGGTAAATGGGAGATGGATAAAGAGACTGAGGGTCTTTCCATATTATACGATTTTAATAGCACGCCGAGAAACTGAACGGCGACATTCTTTTAGTAAAGTGAAGAAGAACTTGGCCCCATTCACATTACACGGTCACGGCGAAACACCTGAAACGAGCTGGATATCAGCCGTTCTACTACACAGTTACTGTGTTTTTTGTTTGTTTGTTTATTTATTCATAATAATAGTTTAGAGAATGTAGAAACAGTAAAGTTCCTAGGAGTATCTCTAAATAGATTTTTGTCTTGGAAGTTCTATACCAATCAAGTTTGTAGTAAAATTTCATCTGGGGTATTTGCTCTAAAAAAAATTACCAGATTAAATAATAAAAAACATTACTAATGGCGGCCTATCATGGCCTCATTCTGTCTCATATCCATTATGGTATCTTAATATGGGGTAATTCTAGCATGGGTAATATGAATAGGGTTTTTAAAATTCATAAGAAAGCTATTAGGTGTATGGTGGGAGCCAACTAACCTCATGCAGGCCACTATTTTAGGAGCTTAAATTGGTTACAGTTCCTTGTCTTTAAATTTTTGAGGTGATTATGTATGTTAGGCAAAATAATTTTATGCAAAATTTCAATTTCATAATCATAACACGAAAAACAGAAATGATTATTATGTGGAACTCCACAAAATTGTTTGAACAAAAACCTACTTACGCAGGGAGAAAATTCATGAATAAATTCTCCAATTTTTAAAATGTTGTGATAATTTGTATTCCTTTAAAAAAAATCTGAAAAATTACTTGATTGGTGAAACTTTTTATAGCGTGCAAGAATTTCTTTCTCGATAGTAGTGATATATTGTGTGATTCTTATATGTATTTCAGGTGTTATAACTGACATGTCCTATACTCCTGGAGTCTCCTGGACGCAAAAATAATTAACTACAAACAAACTAGCTTATGCACGGAAAACCGTGAAAACAGTATAGTGTGAACTTGTTGCCCTTTCGGAATTTTACCGGTCGGCTTTCGTCGAAACCGTATAATGTGAAAAGACCGTGAAGTCCGAGAATGTGAAACTGAATGAAGTCCGAGAACAGATAAGCGATGCAGAAGACATCAAGAGAATGACTAGCATCTAGATGGAGAAAAGTCAAAAGAGGAAAGAGTGGATGTCAAAGAGGAAAACCTATGTCAACAAATGAAAGCAAACGGCTTTATTTATGTTGATATTACTCATTGTACAAATGTTAATTAGAGTAAAAAAAAACCTCACAAAATTTAAATTCACGACTGTTATTCATATTAATTAAAACTAAATAAATTAAAAAGAGAAAATTGTGTCCAGTTAATAAACGTTTTATTTTTATTACACTGTAGGCTATAATATTATTATAAATAAGCAATTTTCATAATTTATATTAAAATTTTTGTTTAAATGTAACATTATTAAAACATGTAGGTATGAAATGTAATGACAATAATTAACTGAATTTAATGTATTTTATATTATATAATATATTTAGCGTAGTTGGAGAGAATCCAACATTTGTATTTATTAAACCATTTTCATATACATATATGTAAATATGTTAATGTCGTTAATAATGCGTTTGTGTGCGAGTGTTTTGTTATAGGGGATGTTATGTTTATTATGATTATATGAGGCTTCGTTGGTGTACTTGATTGTTTTGTTGTTATTTATACCTTTAATGTGTTCGGAATTGTGTATACAACTGAACCAAAATGACCTCTATTCTGTTATTCGGCCATACAGGCTACGTACATAGAATGAGTGACAATTGTGAAAATTCATTTTGTAGATATATACCAGTTAAACTGTGGGCCTACAGAATTATCTCATTATTATGCAAATTCCATTGTTATGCGGTTAAATCCTATATCAATTTTTTTCTAAAGGAAAACTGTAAATCTCCCAGATTTCAATTTCTGTTCAAGTCACTCCACTAAATTATCTGTATTAATTTTTATGTAAATACATATATTTTTTAATAAATAAAAAACCGTCATTTGTACGAGGTGTGGCTATTAAATAACGAGACTGAAGTTGTAACATTTTTTTATTTATTTTATACATAATCACTTAGTGTTACCTTCAATATACACTCCTTCTCTATCCCTACAACGCTCCATGAGAATTTTATATTGTTGGAAACAGTACTGGAAGTCATCTTCCTTCTATCAGTTCCTTCAGGACACGTGTCGCTTTCTCTTTTACAGCTTCCACAGACTCAAATCTTGTCACTTTTAATGCAAATTATACCTTAGGGTACAGGTAGAAGTCACATGATGCAAGATCTGGTGAATAAGGTGGATGTTCTAGACTGAGATGCTGTGCTTGGTTAGGAACCTCTTGACAGATAACGAGGAATGAGCTGGCGCATTGTCTTGGTGGAGAAGCCATGATTTGTCTTTGCACATTTCAGGCATTTTATGCATTTTTTTATGCGCATTTCAGGCATTTTTCCTTACTCTTTGACGTAGTTTAGAAAGTACCTCAAGGTAATTGTTTGACCTTCAGAAACCCAGTGAAGGTACACAATCCCATGGATATAAAAAAAACAATCATCATTGCTTTAAATTTTGACTTGCTCATTCGAACTTTTTTGGCTCTCGGTGAAGTTCGGCTCTACCAGTGCATGGATTGGCGCTTCGTTTCTGGATCATAAGTAAAATATCACGTTGCATCACATGTTATTATGTTCTACCTGTTCCCTAAGGTGAAATCTGCATTAAAAGGGACAAGATTTGAGTCTGTGGAAGCTGTAAAAAAGAAAGGGACACATATCCTAAAGGAGCTGACAGAAGATGACTTCCAGCACTGTTTCTAACAATGGAAAATTCACATGGAGCGTTGTAAAAATAGAGAAGGGTGTATATTGAAGGTGACAATGAGTGATTATGTATAAAATAAAAATAAATGTTTTTACTTCAGTCTCGTTATTTAATAGCCACACCTCGTATTTTTATTCTTATTCGAATCCAATAATATTTTTATAATTGGATCAACGAGAGTTAAGAAAAGGTTTATAGACAAATCAAGAAAATGCTAAATTTATTACTTACTAATTCACTGATTACGACCGCGATCAAGCTGAAAACAACTCGTGATAAACCGCGCTACAAAATAAAAAAAACTTTAAATATTTTTACACGGGCCTATAATAGTGTGAAACTGTTGTTGCAAATAGTCAGCTAATATGACTGAAGCATTTAAGAGCAGAAGAGGTAAAGGTGTTAAAGATACTAGACTGAGTTTCTCTGATAGTAATGCATCTCGCAGCCAGAGCCTGGGGTGAATGAAGTGAAGGTGTCATTTTCAAGGTAGAAAGTAGATACTTTTCGGAGGGCCTAGGATCCTGATAAGCATACTTTTCCACTCAGTGAGGACGGCAATTGTAAACCACCTCAATTTTCGTTTTACTCAGTAAAGCCTTTAGAGGTTCAAACTAACTTTTCGGATGATGATCAAAACAACAAACACAAGGTACGTTGAAGTGAAAGATTAGCTGGACCGTGCCAATTACATCAAAAATCTTTAACGGATCTTGGTAAAATTTAGTTGATGGCCACTGGTGTACAGCTAGTTAAGAACATATGATTTTAACTTATTGATGTAAAAACTAGCATGAGTTTTAATAAAAAATAAAAATCCCTTTAATGATACGACGTGTCTCATATTGGAGGGGGGGGGATTTTTGCTTACTTCTGATTTATGAAAAATCCATAGTGATTTCTGTATCTACTCTTTAAGATGAATCGAATGACACTAATTTTTTTTCTAAATTTTGACTTAGATTTCTTGTTTTTCGATTTTGTGCCACTTCCGGTCAAAACCGGAACTTCAAACCTAATATAGGCTCACTAACTATTTGTGTAGATCACGACTCCGTAAACCGTTTGTTACTATCTCTTGTAGTTTCTTGACTTCCGGTTTTGGACCAATTCCAGTAAAAATTTAAACTTCACACCCAATTTAGGTCTACAAACTATTTGTGTAGTTTTCGAATCCGAAAATCGTTTGCTACTATCTTTTGTAGTTTATGACGTTTGGGTGTAACGGATGGATGGACAATGGAAAATGATGGATGACAGTTTTAAAATTTGCCACCAAAAAGTGTTTAAAATAATCTCATTGATAGATGTATGTTGTGATGAATAAAGATGTCAGTTAAACTTCATGCAATCTCAAAATTAAAAATATCTTTTAATACTACAGTCGATTCCGAATAATTGGTCCACTGGTTAATTGGTGCAGCCGGGTTTTCTGGACAGTTTTTTAATGAAGAAAAACAGAACGAGAATTTACATTAATAAGTAGCCCTACTCCGTTTATTCGGTCCATAATGCCGCTTATTGGGGCCAATCCGATGTTTTATTAAAACCATTACAGCGATGAAAAACGCGTGGTTCTAAGCGGCAAGGTAAGACAATGGGAAGGATAGAGGTAATAAACATTTCGATAGATAAACAACGTAATCACACATCAGTCATAACATAGATGTTATTTACAGTAGTACAATGTGTAGGCTACATAATCGTCATTGCACAAATTTCAGTGAGTCATATCCACTAGTTATCCCAACCTTACAAGCTGTATAGCCTCCTTGCAACTTAGTTGTCACTTGTTATACGTACATAGAACGTTCGTAACTCCATGCTTCATATGAGTTTTTGCGATTTCTTGAGTGTACTGTAACACACTGTTTCTCGAATCTGGTTGTTTTGTTATCTGCAGGCTTACTTTTTTATTTTTTTAAAATTCCCATTCATTTCACACATTTTGTTGATATTCTATGCGTAGGATTACAGTACACTACCTACTATCAACGTCTTTGTTAGTTAAATGCCGCGTATCGGTATGACTGTGTGAACGAATAAAGCTTCTTGACAAAATAAAAAATGTATCCACCTAACTTAAGCCAAAGTAAACTATCGGAACTAACCGGTGTACCAAAAATTACGATAGATTGTATCGTGCTCCAAGAAAATAAAATACGCCAAAAGTGGGCATTAAAAGATCATGGAACATTTTAGAAAAGAAAACATGAAGGAAGGATCCATTTGTTGAAAAGCGTTGAATGAATGGTTCGCCATTGTAACTTCGCAAGGTGTTAGTGTCAATGGTCCAATGCTTAAAACCAATGCAAAAAGTTAATCATTGTACTGATACCATTTTATTTTTTCGTTTGTATATGGATAGAACTTGCTTGTAAAATTTGTGTATGTGATAATTTTAATAAAATACAATATCGTATACGGCACATTTTACGAATTCGTTCATTAGGGTCAGCCGTTTGATTGAGCCAAAATGCTCCGGTCCCGATGTGCCCCAATTATCTGGAATTGACTGTATTTATATTCTAATTTGACATTATGTATTAGTTACGTATCTGATGTATTCCTTTGTAAGTGCAGGCCTACACTAAAACGTAGACTAATCCAAGCGATAATGTTGCTTAGTTTACTAATTTACGGGTCTAATAATTATGTAAATTGAATTATGCACTGGCCTCCAACTCCATGTTGATTCAGGTTTAGACAATAATACATTTACATTTAATTAATAATAGACCTAAAGCATTAGTATTATAACGTAATCATATGTGATTACAGTATGTATCTTGAACGCTTAGGAAAATGAACCGTGCACGATTTCATACGTATCGACAATATTATAGGAATAAATGGAATTATTTAAAAGTAAACTTCTAAAATCCTAACAATAGTTTGATTTTCTTTTTATTATTTTATAATTTCTTTTTCTCACACTTGATATTTTCTCTTTTCATCGCTATTTTTCGTCATTCCCAAAAATTTTTCATCATTTTCATTTTTTTCACTTAAATTTTTCTTCTTTTCTTCTAACCATTTTTACTTTCTCTTGCCTATATGAATATATCGGAAGGAAAGTATTGTTTTCATGTCGATTTTTCGAAATCGAGTTTTCACCGGACTACACGTTTTCAGACCCTTGAATCTAAAACACATGTTTTTAGCGCTTGGTCTGAGTGTGTGTGTGTGTGTGTGTGTGAGAATAGAATATCTCAAGAACGGAACATCGTACGAACTTAAAACTTCAAACTTAAGTTAGGCACCACTACCGAACCCGACACGAACATTTTCATCAAAATCGGTCAACCAGAAGTAGTAGTTTATTCGAGTTACTTTTCACTTTTTTGCGATTTTCTCAAAAACGGGTCCTACTTTTTTTTTAAAATTGCCTGGTTTACTAAATATTTTATGCTCTATAAGATAGGGGAGGCGCCATGTTTGCTGAAATTCTTGGTGAGCCTGTTTCACGAAAAAAATTTTTTTTTTTTAAGATTGCGGCTTTAATATGCATTTTAGTGCAAACATTTATATAATAAAAGTTGTAGAAAATTTAAAATCCTGCAACTTTTATTTCAAATTTTTTTTGTATAGCGCTTTATTTAGCAGTAATTAGCGATTTTCTGTTTTTTTCTCACTAAAACGTGTGAAAAATCAATTTTTTAGAGTTTTCGGCCTTAGTATGTATTTTACGACAAAAGTGTATATGTATAAGAAAATTTATAGGAAGTTAAAAAATCTACAACTTTTATTTTGAGCATTTTTCTCTACAGAGCCTAGTTTAGCGTGAAAGAGTGATTTTCCGTATTTTTAAGCCAAACTGAAGTTGATTTTCATTTTGCGTCTTTCACTCATGATTGAAATTAGGTTATTTTTATTGAGGCTAGTTTTTTGTTTATTTCTAATGTTAGGTTTATTGTTAATTATTTGCATCGGTAAAAAAAAGTTGTGTGTCACACCAGATTTTTCGTTGTCTTGATTATCTACTCTTTTTCTTAGAACATTTTAAATTCTTTAACTTTTTTCTAAATTTATTTATCTTCTCTATCCAATCTAACACCTTCATCTCCTTCATTCTTTTTACGAATTATGTATTGTGGCATCTATTAAATAATTTTTTCTGGTTCTTTTCTGGTACTTTCTATATTTATATTGTAACAGATTGGTTGGACGTACAATGGAGTTTTCGTTAATGGTATTCGTCTAATTGCCTTTTGTGTGTCAGTGTGATTTATTGCTTTTCGGGCGTCGCATTGCTTGTTGTCCTTCCATTATAGGGTAAAGAGTTACATTCCATTAAACTATTATGTCTATTGTTATTTTCTTTTTAGTTTATTCTACTTTGTCTATTATTCTGTTTATTCTTTGAGAAATCTATTTCTTCTAAGTCTATAAAAGCCGCTATGTTTTTGTGAGATAGTTAGTTATACTACAGTGCTAATGGAGTCATTGTAAAATTAGTATTAAAACCAGTTTGTAGTCTATATAACACGTTGCGTTGAGTAGGTATCAGTTCTGCATAACAGGCAGGTAGTGGGCAATCGTTTTGGTTGGTAAGCAAGAATTTGTAAATTATTTTATTTTAGAAGATAATATTTATTTTTATTTAAATTTAGCTTAAGTCTTGTTTACATTTTAAGAATTTTGTAAAAAATTTAGTCTATTATTAAATAGTTTATTGTAATTTTCTAGTAGTTATAAATATCATATTAATTTATTGTAAATAAATATTTTTGTTATAATTAAGTTTAAAAGTATGTGACCTTCGGGTCAGCCCAGTCAGTCAGCTGGTAGTAAGTCGCTATTACTTGTTAAGTAACACCGGTTGGGCAAGCGACTTTGTATGGTGACCAGCTGACAGCCATCTGTGAACAAACTCTATGAGGGTCCCTGTTCAAACTCACGCCTAATTCACGTCAAATAACAAAGCAAAGTAGCGATCAAATTGGGTAGTTGTCAATAATGTACAGTTCCCGATAACAAATAAAAGCTAAAAAAGGATGTTTTGTTGTTTAAAAGTAACCTGTTCCTGAAAGAACCTGAAATAAACTTTATATGATCATAAAATTAAATTTTTGTTTTTCTCATAGAGTCTGTTTACCTTTTTTTTTATTTTTCCATTCGCATAAAAAAATTCTTTGTTTCTTCTTCTTCTTAACCTTTACTCCCCATTTTTATTTTCTTGTATAGGCCTAATTAACTTGTTGTTATAAAAGTTAAATTTTATCAGTTCTTTAATTTCCTATTTCATTGACTACGGTTTTCTCATTGTTTTCCTTTGTTTCTTAAGATAACTGAAATGAAAATTAAAGGAAAGAGGACCGTTGAACATCGAAAAAATGTATTGTGATATGCGGACAGCATATGGAACAATGGAGTTTTGACAATAGTGCTTTAGTGAGTGTTTGACTGATATAATTTATTGCTTTTCGGACTAGCAGCTAGTTTACATTCACTTGTTGTTTTTCTAGAAGAGATGAGAAGGTTCTATTATAGCAATTAATTTATTTCTCTAGAGTATTCTATTCTATTCTTTATCTTTTGAGAAAAACCACTACACTTTTACGAGCGAGTCAGTGTTGTTTGAGCCACAGTGATAAAGTGTAAATGAAGTGAGTCATAAAATCAATTTGTACCTAACAAAATACGTTTTGGAAAAGTTTCTAGTAGTGGACATTTAGCGTTCAATGTTTTGTTTCCTAAGTAAGAATCAATTAATTATTTGATTGTAAATGACCATATTTATTTTCAGTTAAGTTTAATTTAAGTCTTAGTAATTAAGTTCTAAAAGATTTTGTAATAAATTCAGTTTCTTATTAATTTAAATAGTTTATTGCAATTTTTTTTAGTTGTAATTACACCATAATATAATTAATGTATGTAATCAATTTTTAAGTAAACAATTACTGTAAATTTAAAAGGAAGTTTTAATTTTTATAAGTAACCTTTTCTTGAAAATAACCTGAAATAAACGTCACGCTATATTTTTAATGATTTAAGGAGAACTATTTACAAATGTTATAGGCTTTGTTCTTCAATAATTTATATTTATAACCTTTTGAAGATACAAAATAAATATACTTTATATCATACAATTTTTACCATGTAGTGTTTTCATAAATAAATAAATAAATTTTCATAAATAAATTTATGAAATTTTAAATCAGTAATATTCTGTGATAGTTAGCTTTGACTCAATCGTCTGGATTTCTACAACCATAATAATCATTGATACACAACAGACATGACTTCAAACATTTACTGAAATACAGATTTACTTAAAAGTACCCGATTACGCAAACAATCTGCACAAATAGCTACGTGCATTATTAGAAACTAGCCTCTAGTCATGTGCACTAATTAGTAACTAATAACTATTCAAACATGATAGCCTCTACACACCGATCGAATGAGTTGTTTTGCTTGATTACATGACTGATAACAAAGGATGAATATAATATTTATCACAAAATACTAACAACGTCGGTTGCTAACGAAAACGTGTTGTCATACATCGGTTACGTTTAATGGGATAATATTCATTGACCAACTTGTCAGTTAGATGCACGTTAGAATTATTGGTGTGAGAGGATTGTTCAATGTCACATGAACAGGGATTTTATTTCAGTAACTAAAATAGTAAAATCTGTAAAACGTTTTGTAAAGTAGATTAAATATCATAAACTTACTTAATTTTTCCAGAGTAGAAGGTTCCGTGGTTTAAATCCTAGTTAAGGTATGAATTTATACGAATTTGAATACTCATCGGAGATTTCTGGTGTACTTTTGTGGCTTAGGTTCAATTAACCATACTTTCTCAGTAATGATCGTCCTGAGTCTGTACAAGACTACAACTAATTTACTAGAAAAACATATCATTCTAATCTCGTTGTTCATAGGGTTCTTTTGTCCTAAATTGAACAGATTACTAACATTATATTACATACAATATTGTTGTTTAGGTTATCAGCCGAGAGGCTGATTTGAACCTATAGAGGTTTTAATAAGAAAAACGATGAGTGAGACGGTTTACTATTGCCTTCCTCACTGAGTGAAAGAGTATGCTTATCAGCGTGCCGGGCTCTCCGAAAAACATTACTTTCAATCCTGCAAATGACACCTTTACTTCACAGGGTCTGACTGTGTAGTGAAATTCATTACTCTCAGAGGAGAATACTCTGACTAGTGTCTTTTACACCTCTACCTCTTCTGTTCTTAATAGTTTAGTCATTTAATTGGCTGGCTACGTGATAAGAAACAAAACTATTTTTCGTAGCCCTGGAACCAACAGATCGAGTGCAAATAATTTAACACTCCACCTGCCTGTTATGAGGAATTACACACATTAGGGATTTTAAAAATATATGTAACTGAAATTTAGTATATTTAACACTATTGTCCTTCAAATGTAATTTATTGTCTTTAATCTTAGATAAAGTATTGCACACTAGCACAATCTCATGAAATGAACAGTTTTGATTTTTCTTGATAAGATATGGGAAGAGGATTCTGTTAAATCCATTTACAAACCTTTCAATTAAGATGAGAATTTTTCGGATCCAACGATTATATCAAGTTAGATGAATAGAAAGAAAATTTGGTTTTGATGAAATTTGAAGAGGTGAAGTAATTGTAAAAGTTATTAAGTCTGCTAGTCAAGTTCTTGTCCTCGTTTGAAAAAAAAACAAATAAATGTTTAAGAGTGAGATAAATAAACAGATGGTAGTGAACAAAATTAAGACAGAACAAACAGATTTTTCTTTGTATCTCTATAGGCTAATACGTGGATTATACTTTGTACTGTTGATGTCTTGAACGTGAAGGGTGCGCCCTACATTGGCATGACGATGGTTCAATTAAATAAGACTGTCTCAAGGGGAATACACCTTACATTTTAACTCTAGCAACTGTTCTCGACAACAAACTGTTCAACTCCTGGGAACTCCAGTTAAATGGTCTACCTCATTTGCCTAAAACCAGCCTTTCATTATAACTCTGTGTAATATTATCAGTTTAAATTAAATATATTATTACAAAATAAATAAAATTATCTCTACTATAAAATACTAGGATTATAATATAAGTACACATGAAATTATAGAAACTTTCTTAACTAAGATTGGTTTTGCTTGTCTAGCAATATTTTGGAACTGTTATAAAACCAATGCATTAGAAGCTACTTGGCTAAATGGCCTCTATAATTTTCTAAATTCTAAATTCAACAACTTGCTTATATTTACTACTGATATAAGTTTAAACTTATTTGGAAAACATAAATATACAATGAACATTTAAGTTATATTATCTGAAATCATTAATAATAATAATAATAATAATAATAATAATAATAATAAAAATAATGCTTTATTCAATAAAATAAAATACCTCCGTTAAACAGAACTGCATTGTTTTCCACTTAGTCCGAAGACCGTCAGCGCGTTTAGCAGCATACATTTTAAAAGTTAAATAACCTTATCTCTAAACATAGATGACAAACTTTAAATCAACAACAAATAAAATAAAAATACACATTTCCTATCTCTCTATTACAAAAGTTTCTTACTGGCAAGGACTCCTGCGTAAAAGAATTCATTTGATTAATTAACCACAACTATAATACATAATTACAGTACATACAACAAGAGTGATTATTTTCCAATTTTTTATCTATTAATTATTTTTAATCAATAATTAAATTCCGATATAAGAGAAAAACTGTAATCCCAGGTTTGCCGACTATACTCCGCCAACTGCACTGAAATCATTTATATACTGGCATTTGTTTCCTGCTTACCTTTTTAACAAAAGAGAAACGAACAAATACTGTGTTTCAACTGGTGTATAGAAAGTTACAAGAAGACAAGCCGGTCTAAAGATAAATTTAAATTTATAGCCTAAAACAGTAATTTTCTTACTTGGACTGTAACATTCAACTGGTTTGCAAACTGCAGACACTGTTTTAATAATGCAGACGATTAAGGGTGATAGATGAAAATAGTGATGAAAAAATTCCAGACCAGGATTCGAATCCGGAAGAACTGGTGTAGAAAGCACATATGCGAAGTAATATATCACATAACAAATAAGTGGAAACAGTTTCAAGCTACATATTGCTTTAAACCACAGGGTTGGTGTAGCGGTAAAGTTGTAGCAGCAAGTCAATTGTTTAACTGCTTAATTTCGGAGACGAAGATCTTCGAAATTAAGCCGTTGAACTTAAGCCTAGCTTTTGACCCATTATGTTGCGGAGTATCGTGACAACAAACTGTTCAACTCCTAGGAACTCCAGTTATAATTTCTCTGCTTCTTTTAGATCAGCCTTCCCAGTCATTCTAAGGGCCGGCCACATTGGCGTAGTTGGTAATGTGCTCGCCTCTCATCATGCGGTCTTGGGTTCGAATCCTATTCAGGCACGGCATATTTTCATACATTACAAAAAATCATTTTATCCTTCACCGTCTGCATTAGCAGTAATTGCAGAACAGTCGGACGTTAAACAAAAAAAGAAAAAAGTCATTCTAAGGCACTCTCTAATGTACAGTCACACTGGATATATCGGAGTATTATAATGTCTAATTATCAATATCAAATCCTAGTACAGGTAGTCACTTTTTTACGGATTTGAATACTAACTAGACAATGGTTACTGGTATACTTTGATGGTTAGGATTGAGTTAACCATACCCTCTCAGGAATTGTCGGTCTGATTCTGTACTAGACAGTACCTCATTTACACGTTCATACCATTCTTATTTCATTGGGTCATACGGTAGCTCATTGTTCTTAAATTGAACAGATTGCAACGTACATAGATTATAGATTAAAAGAAAGACATATAGCTCGGACTCACTGTAAAAATTAGTAAATAAAACCAAATATCTGAAGTCTCACGTAGAATTCTACTGGCATTGGTTGGCTTTGAAAAGGTCAATTTTATTAAGAGAAGTGTTCCCATGGGTCTAAAACATAAAGAATGTGACAACCGTGTGCTTAAGTATTTGGGTATAAAATAGAAACCATGGTTTTGACAAAGAAAGTTGGTGAAAAACTAAGAGTTGCACAAAGATCAATGGAAAGAATCATGTTAGAGATCTCTTTACGAGACAGAATGAGTAACTAGTTAATTGATATCATAGTATGCGTACGGGTGTCTAGCGGAGATGGGTCGGACACGAGGCGAGACAGACAAGTGACAGATTGTCACACAAAATTACCCTAAGGAGACCTTGTTAAACCAACAGAGGTGTTGAAAGACCGCAGATGAGGTGGGCGGATGATGCCAGAAGGTTAGCTGAGGAGGGGTAGTTGAAAACAGCTTATCATAGGGAAACACGGAAGAAATGGAAATATTTCTACATCCAGCATTGGATAGAAAAGAAGATGGAAAATCAATATTTATTTAATCTACAATTTTCTTCAACAAATAATGTTAATACTATGTAAACCTATTTACAATGAAAATACTGCATATTAAAGTACCAGATAATATGTGCAGAACCTTATTAGATATTTTAAAAATTCTAGATCGTAAAAAAGTCAACTAAAAGAAATGTTCTATGTTTTAACTTAAAACAACAAATAAACGGGACGACAAAATATGATGTTGATAATACCCAGAGATACAGCCTGTAACGTTTTGGCCACGATGTAACCAAGTTTAAGTAAAATTAAAACCAAAATTTCCGGATAATAATGAATTTTATAAACAAATTTGGTGTTAATTTTTGCTTGAAAATGAGTTTTCTTTTTACTTAAAAAATATTTCAGTTAAAAACTTGCAATAAGTACTTAAAATTAAAACGTTAAATATTTTTAAAATGTATACAAATAAATAAAATGTTCGTGTATTATTTGGATACATACTTAATTACCTTTGATTACATTTTGTTACAGATTTAGTTGTAAATAACTTGTAGAGAATAAAGTTAAACGAGAATATAAAACTGGTTTTTTTTATTTTACAGTGCCTTAATAAGTATAGAAATTATACTTTACTTATTTATTTATTGACCCACCGGGCTGGTCTAGAGGTAAAGTCGTCGCCGCGAGTCAGGTTTTTGTCAG
This sequence comes from Catonia carolina, assembly GCA_035578175.1. NCBI lineage: Eukaryota > Metazoa > Arthropoda > Insecta > Hemiptera > Achilidae > Catonia > Catonia carolina. Next base: position 431,887,627 of record JAQMRL010000001.1, on the reverse strand, counting down.
CTGATATACAAAGACGAAGGTTCCATGGTTCAAATCCTAGTAAAGGTGGTTATTTTTATGGGTTCAATTAACCATACTCTCGTAGGAATGGTTGGCCAGAGTCTCAACAAGACAACACCTCATTTTACACGTCGTACACATCATCCTCATCTCATTGGGTTATGGGGTTGGTTCGTGTTCTGAATTGAACAGGTTGCTACGTACAGACATTAGAGAAAAAATAAATTTATTAATTTAAATTTAATTGTCTGCAACATTCTTTCGACCAGTTATGACAGCCAATAAATCTATATACATACAACAAATAGAATTGAAATATTTATTTCTAACCACCAGAATACGGTAACAGAAAACACTTACCAATGTTTATAGCGCTTTCGTGTATCTTGTACACATCTTTAGTAAATGCAAATTCTTTAAAAAATTTTTAACATCGAAATTTAAAAATCCCTACTCCTACCATTGTAGATAAGGAATCTGGCTCTATAATGAAATTCATTACTTTCAGAGGAGATAACTCTGACTCTAGGATTATTTAGGATTCCTTATCTAAAATGGTAGGAGTAGGAAGTTTTAAATTTTGATGTAAACATTTTTTAAAGAATTTTAATATACTGAAGATGTGTACAAGTTACACGAAAGCGCTATAAACATTGGTAAGTGTTTTCTGTTACCGTATCCTGGTGGTTAGAAATATAACTTATATTATTTCAATTTTAAATAATACGGCTGTTTATAATTCTACATAGGATGTTTGATAAAATAATAAAAACAAATAGAATATAGAAATATGAATAATTAATTTATAATAATTACATATATATATATAATACAGTATAAAAAATAAGTAGTAATAGTAATAATAATAATAATGATGATACTAATGATATAACCACTGGCACACTCCTAACAGGCAGGTGGAGTGTTAAATTATTTGCACTCGATCTGCTAGTTCCAGGGTTATAAAAATTAGTTCTGTTTTTTATCACGTGATCAATCAATTATATGACTGAACTATTTAAGAAAAGAAAATATAGAGGTGTAAAAGACACTAGTCAGAGTTACCTCCTCTGAAAAAAATAAATTTCATTATAGAGCCAGACCCTGTGTTGAATGAAATGAAAGTGTCATTTACAGGGTGTAAAGTAGATGCTTTTCGGAGGGCCTATCATGCTGATAAGCATAGGCTACTTTTGTTTTCAGTGAGGAAGGCAAAGGTAAACCACCTAACTTCTCGTTTAAATTAGTAAAACCTCTAGAAATTCAAACCTTTCTGCTGTAACAACAACATGAAGACTACCTAACATATAAATTTTTCTTTAATCTACAATTAACACAATATATTGTGACACTTATCGCTAAGGTCCGTTTCGGGATCTAGGTAATTAAATATTGTTACAACTCGTTATAGTAAAGTAAAATTGTAAACTTTTATTTAATTAATTCACATATAGTTATTTAACACAATTATTTGACAAGAACTAAAAACTTACATTTACAAACGACAACAATGAACATGAGTTAATGAAAATAAGTTATTAAACATTGAAAATAATACAGTTCACGCAATTAATTAACAATAAAATAAAATAGACAATATCCCTTACCAAATTAAACATTAAATAACAATGTCTGCTGACAAAATAACAAACTTCACCGTAACGAAGATTCCCGTACAATTTAGACCACTGACACGTCAGCCATTCCAACCGCGGCCGCGTCCCAACAATGGAAACCTTCGTTTTGATATTTAACCAGTCAGCTGTTTATGAGAAGCTGGTTTTATTTGACCAGCTGATTTTATTTTCGCCACTTCATTATAACACCACCTCCCTCTCAAGGGTGTTGGTCCCCAACACCTTCCAGCTCTCCTTTGTACGGTGTAAGGCGATCTAAATGAACCACCTTCGGCTTGGAGCGTTTGCCAACGCATTGCACTCGATGCACAACATCATTAATCCGCTTTACTACGACGTAGGGGCCTTCCCACGGAGCCTTTAACTTCGGACTAATTCCCTTCTTCCGTGCAGGATTGTATAACCACACCTTGTCTCCAACGCAATACCCCGATGATGTTGCTGCTAGATCGTAACGACTCTTCATTTTTGTGTAGCACAGATTCAAACTAGTTCGCGCAAGTTGGTGGATAGTTCGTAAACGTTCTTCCATATCACTGACGTATTCCACTGGAGCATTTGGTCAATCTGGAGGGGCACCAAACACTAAATCACAGGGCAGTCTTAGATGTCTTCCGAACACCATTTCTGCCGGACTCCAACCAGTCGCCTGATGGGTTGCTGAACGATAAGCCAACAAGAATATAGGCACTTTAGTATCCCAGTCCTCCTGGCTCTCTGATACAACTTTCTTCAGGTACTCTACAAGAGTACGATTGTAACGCTCCACCATACCGTCTGATTGTGGATGTAACGGCGTTGTTCTGGTCTTCCTCATCCCCAGCAACTGACAAATATCCTGAAGAAGTTTCGACTCAAAATTCCTACCTTGGTCACTATGAAGCTCCAAAGGGACACCGAAACGACAGATCCAATCTTTTACCAGGTGCTCCGTCACTGTAGCAGCTTCTTGGTCTGGAACTGGATACACCTCCGGCCATTTTGTAAAGTAGTCCATTACCACAAGAAGATAACGATTTCCAGCTGCAGAACGAGGGAATGGTCCAAGAATATCAATGGCGACCCTTTCAAATGGTGCGCCCACAGTGTACAGCTGTAGTCGACCCCTGAAACGAGTCTTCGGACCCTTGCTTGCAGCGCACGCATCACAACGTCGACACCACATCTCCACATCCGCCCTACAGTTCACCCAGTAAAACCGCTTTATTATTTTCTCTAGCATCTTGTTGACGCCCAGATGACCACCGGATGCCCCACCATGGATCTCTTCCAAAACTTCAGTCGCTCTGTTCTTCGGTAGTATCTTCTGCAGTATACTACTCTTGCCATCGGCTGACTCCCACCGCCGGCTCAAGACTCCATTTACCACTAGCAAAGACTCCCACTGAGCCCTGTAACTCTTATATGCCGTACTCCTCATCGATATTTCACTCCAGGCAGGTCGAGAATCTTCCTCCTTTTCTTCTAGGATGTGGCGAAGATCTTCTTCCGCTATCTGGTCTCGGCGCAAAATGTCGTCGTTCCAATCACAGGATGACTGAATCTGTGTCCGCTTCACGGTAATACTGTACTGTCCCTCCAGCTTCATGCAATGCTTGCAGGCTTCTGGACACGGTCTTCTGGATAGAGCGTCAGCGTTGGAATGCATTTTTCCTTTCCGATGTTCAATTTTAAAGTTATACTCTTGCAATCGCTGCATCCAGCGTGCCGTCTGTCCTTCCAGGTTCCTAAAACCGAACAACCACTGCAGAGCAGAGTGGTCCGTTCTGATAGAAAATTCTTGGCCATACAAGTATTTATGGAAATGATCAACAGTTTTCACAATAGCCAGTAACTCCTTGCGAGTGACACAATAATTTCGTTCTGCTCGTGATAGAGTCTTGCTGAAATACGCAATGACCTTCTCTTCACCTTGTATTGGTACGGTCTCCCCACATGCTGTCTGAAGGACGAAACTTCTTGATGTCTGTCTAACAACGTCTGCTGCCACCATATCTGGCCTGATGACGGATGATGTTGCACCGGTGTCGATAGTTAAAACACATGATTGTTCGATTACGCGGGCGGGCATCATAAGACTATCACCATTACTTTTCAATAGAGTAACGCTTACAACAGAGTCTGGGGCATTTGGTTTCACTTCAGCTGACATACGCCCCGCCGTGTCAGCTCGTCTTAGTTTTCCGACTGCGTACTTACTGAAACCTGACGACCTCCCTCAGCCGGCTTTTTCTCTCGGCAGTCCCGTCTTAAATGGCCAGACTTGCCGCAGGTCCAACACTTATAGTCTGCTTTCGGGCTCCTTTTCGGACAGGTTGATCTTACATGGCCGGCCTCTCCACAATTCCAGCATTTGATTTCCTGGTTCCAAGTTCCTGATCTTCCACGGGTCGCTTTCTGTTGAACAGTAAGCTCGCAAACTGGTATCGAACGTGACGCTATCGTGGCCGCCTCCAGCGTCAAAGCCTGCACTATAGCTGCAGCCATAGTCCGATGGTCACTTAGCAGGAGCAGCTTCTTCATCTCTTGATCCCGTAGACCGTCCACAAATGCCTGCGTAGCAAGGTGTTATTGGATATCTACCGGTGCCGAGTGATAAGCCAGCTGGCCTAACCTTTCCACTTCCGCAGCAAATTCTTGAACAGACTCGCCTGGTTTCTGGATCCGATGTTTCAGTTGGCAGCGGTACACGTTTTGTAAATGACTGTCACCGTACCGCTGCTCCAGAGCTGTTACAATACACTGGTAGCTGGCGTTTCCCGCGGGAAAAGTTCGCAGCAAGTCCGCTGCAGATCCCCGTAACGATAACATAAGGTTGGCCGCCTTCTCCGACTCGGACCAGGTATTAAATTTTGCAGCTGCTTCGAACTGTAACTGATAAACATACCACGACATACTCCCATCAAATATCGGTACTTTTACTCTATTTACCGATTTTTCAAACAATGATGAATTTCTGAAACTGCGCTCGGTAACATCTACGGGCATAACAACATCCGTAGCAGTTGCATTTACTACGTTGAATTCCGGAACTACTTTCCGTAAATCCCTTCCAAACTCTTCCTTAAACTTCCTAAATTCTTCATCTATTTCCTTTCTAATATTTTTCCTGAACTTACAAGATTCTTCTTCGACTGTTACAATTTTCTCATCTATTTTGTCCATACGTCCTTCAAACTGTTCCATTGTTCCTTTTAAATGATTAAAATTTTGATTTAAGCTGTCCGTAAAATATTTAAGTTTAATATTTTGTTCTTCAAATTTAGAATTTAATTTGTCTGTTTTTAAATTTAGATTTTCGTTTAAACTAGCAATAAGAGCTTTTAATTCTTCCATTTTTTTCAGATTTGTTCACAAATACGTAATTCGTTTACAAAATTACTCACAGCGAATTATTAGAAATTTATCCCGCTTCTGACACCAATGTTACAACTCGTTATAGTAAAGTAAAATTGTAAACTTTTATTTAATTAATTCACATTATAGTTATTTAACACAATTATTTGACAAGAACTAAAAACTAACCTTTACAAACGACAACAATGAACATGAGTTAATGAAAATAAGTTATTAAACATTGAAAATAATACAGTTCACGCAATTAATTAACAATAAAATAAAATAGACAATATCCCTTACCAAATTAAACATTAAATAACAATGTCTGCTGACAAAATAACAAACTTCACCGTAACGAAGATTCCCGTACAATTTAGACCACTAACACGTCAGCCATTCCAACCGCGGCCGCGTCCCAACAATGGAAACCTTCGTTTTGATATTTAACCAGTCAGCTGTTTATGAGAAGCTGGTTTTATTTGACCAGCTGATTTTATTTTCGCCACTTCATTATAACAATATTAATACACTAAAGTTTACAATTACAAATATTTATTACACTAAAAGATTTACAAAATAAATAATAAACTAATTATAATAAAGTAATACAATAAATAACTTATTAATTTACTTAGCACTACTTACAACCAATTTTATAGACTACACATACAAAATGAGACTGAATACACAAAAACTGGATTTAACACAGATGCACAATAACTTTTAAAAATACACACACAAACAAAGACAGTATAACAATCGTTGACCAACACAATGCTCGGAAACGCGCCTGCACTACGTCCGATACCTACTTGTCAAAGATCAAACGAATACTCACTCTGACCGCGCTCGGGGGTCTCTTTTAAACTCATTCAAAAAAAACATTCTAGTAAAGCAGGGAAACTTCATGCAAATAATAAAGTACAAAAAATAACCCTTTATAAGTGAGTGCTAGAAAAATCCATTGTAAACAAGTCAACAATAGGTCTTTTGTTAATAGAAGTTGTTACAGGTCTCTTTTACAAATAGTTGTACACAATACCCAACCTTTTATCATCTACAATAGCGCAGTCCTATTAAATAATTTTTATGAATAGGCATACCTTTATTGTCATTATTGTCCTATTGTCACTTATTGTTACTATTTCACTCTATTATCCTCTCTTACTATTTTCATGAATGAAATTCTAGAAATTACGCGAACCATGTCTTTTCGATGTTGTCACAATATGAATGTTACGTGATTACACTGAACCATGAAGTACAGAGGAATACAAATGAAACTAGCAAAGAATAACCAATGATGGTACCATGGGAAGAAATGTATTCGAACTCCATTGTGAATAGATAAGTGCAGAATTTAGATATTTTAATATTTTGTCAATTACAGTACTAAGTTAGTTAATAAAATTTCGGCTCCATCAAAGTTTTAATCGTCTTATTGGACTGTTTAGAAGAGTATACAGAGTCAGATTTGAGATCAATAGGTTACCGTGGTTAGTGAGTTCCTTCCTAAATCTCGTATTTAGTTTAAAGAAAACGTCTTTTATGTAGGGTACGTTTAAGTCTGTAGAGTTTCATTAGTTACGTAATAGTGGGGGTTAATTGTGTTGTTGTTTAGGTCATCAGCCTGTAGGCTGGTTTGAACCTCTAGAGGTTTTACTAAGTAAATCGAGGAGTGAGGTGGTTTACAATTGCCTTCCTCACTGAGTGTAAAAGTACGCTTATCAGCATGCCGGGCCTTTTGAAAAGCACATATTTTCTACTCTGTAAATGACACCTTCACTTCATTCACCATGGGGTCTGGCTGTATAATGAAATTCATTACTTTCAGAGGAGATAACTCTGATTAGTGTCTTTCACACCTCTACCTCTTCTGTTCTTAAATGAGTCAGTCATTTGGATTGGCTGACCATGTGATAAGAAGCATGTGATAAGAAGGGGGTTAATTATTTTTTGTAAAAGCTTTGATTGGAAACGTCGAAATTTTGCTAATACAGATGGTTTTGTGCAGCTATAGAACTGACTAGCATAGCTCTAGATTTGTTGAAGGTAGGAATTTTAAATGGTTAGTTTAGATGTAATTTGGATTTGACTGAAAGAAATCTGTTGAAACTGTTATGAAATAATTTTAGTATTTATACAGAATGATTCACGAAGATATGCAGAAACTTTGGGAGCCTATTGTACATGTAAAAGTAATGAAAAAAGTTTATACAAATATGGGTCCGGAAATGCTTCGTTACCGAGTTACGGCAAGCGAAAGATTTCCCCCGGATTTCAGCTCACCAGGTGAATTGAGATCTTCCTGAAATTCTGGTAAGGTAGATTAAGGGTCGAATTCAATCGTTTCTTATGGTTTTTGACCTGATAAATTGAATAAAACAGGTCCCAGAACTGTAAGTTAAATAGTTTTTGAGAAAAACAGTGTCAAATGCAAAAAATGGAGTGAAAAAATCTTTTTTTTCATCTTTGTCTTCCCGGTTAATTTTACTTTGTACTGTTATGAATAAAAATTCATTTTATCAAACATCTATTCTCTTTCTGTGTACTTTATTTACACCGGTTTGTTCAGAATAAAATTTTCTACAGTTTAATTCAAAAATTTTAACTGTTTCTTGGAGAAATAACAAAGTTATTCTTGCCCAAAGATGAAAAAATGTGTTTTCACTCCATTTTTTGCATTTGTCACTGGTTTTCTTAAAAACTATTTAACTTACATTTCTGGGACCTGTATTGTTCAATTTATCAGATCAAAAACCATAAGAAATGATACAATTCGCCCCTTAATCATCATACCAGAATTTCAGGAAGACCTCATTTCACCTGGTGAGCTGAAATCCGGGCGAAACTTTCGCTAGCCGTAACTCGGAAACGAAGTATTTCCGGACCCATGTTTATATAAACTTTTTTCATTATTTTTACATGTACAATGAGCTAATAAAGTTTCTGCATATCTTCGTGAATCACCCGGTATAATCAATTATTTTGTTGAAATTATTTGAAATTGAATTAAATGAACTAAGAAAGGATTTTTGAATTTGCTAGATGACCAATTTAAGTAGAAAATTTTAAGATGAATATAATTTTAGTATTTGAGAAAGGAATGAATATTACTGCAGGAAGCCCTTCCATATCTCTCATCTCGTCTGTAAATCGATGTAAATGCATCTGTATTAGTGAGGGCTTTCAACCCAGTAACTATTAGGGACGAAATTGTGGTATTTTCTGGTCAATTTGCGGTACCTCTATGAGTTTTAGCTTTATATAAAAGATGACCGTGTCATCAGTTTAAATTCTATATCATTACAAAACTTGAGAGCTATTTCGATGTTTTAACTTCACCTCTAATTTTGTATGGTGTTCATGCTTAGATTATTTTACTGTTTGTAAACAATAATATTAAAATCTTTAAAATTAATTAAAATTTTCCCCAATAAGGTATTCATTTAATTCTGTGGATGTTAAAATAACAATAATTATCATAATATATAAAACACAATATCTGGTTGAATGTATTTTAAATGGAGATTCTGTTTATCCTTAAATACAGAGTTCTTCCAAACGGATTTAAAATTTTTATGCATTCTTATAAAGAGAACATTTTCAGAATTTTGCGAAAAGTCTGAAAATTAAAATTATTGATAAAAGCCGTAACGAGATTTTGTGAAGTAAACAACAAACTAATTATATTTGATGGTTCTACCATTTTGGCATCAACGCTATGCGCCCTGGTTTCAATCCTCGGTCATTTCTGGCATTTTTTAATTTTTATTTTTATCAAAATTTTTATATTTCACGCTTTATTATCTGCATTAGTATTAATTAGCAAAATGTCGGTCGAAAAAGTATATATAAAAATATTATAATATAATATAAAAATGTTCTGGCGGTGACGTAGTAAATTTTGAATCAAGAATGCAATTTTAGTTTTAAGTATCGTTATAATTTACTTGTGCTATTGTGTTGTTATGGAATATAAGTTTTTTAAATTTCTAATGCGTGTGCCTTATAATCTGATCAATTAAGAACAATAAACAATCCCAAGATGCAATGAGATGAGGATGATATGAATGAGGTATAAATGAGACGTTGTCTTGTACAGACTCAAGCTGATCACATAATAGGCGTACTGAGTACGTATGGTTAGTTGAACCCAAATCCTCAATGCGCACTGGTAACTACTGTCTTTTATTCAGACCTAGTAAACGTAATAACTCTTACTAAGATATAAATATTTTTAAAATTATTTGTGAAATTATCGTACAATTAGTTGTTTCACAATTGTTAAAAATAAAACAAACAGTGGATATGCTGGTGGGTAAAATAATGAATGACATGACTTGAGTGACTTCCATGGAGATCACCATTCACTGACATGTCTCCGGCTAATAGGATATGAACCACGCACGGTTACTTTACTCTAGTATAGTAACCGTAGAACCACGGAACCTTCGTCCCCAAAAATCAGCTGTTAAACAGCTGACTTGCGGCGACGACTTACCACTAAACCAACTTGTTGGATTTAAAATATTAATTTAACCTAATATTTAAGGGGAGATGGTTTAAAGTTGAAATTTCGGTTTTCGGTTTTTTATGTTTTTCAATAGTTCAGGTCTAAATCTACCAGAAAAACATTAAATTACGTCAAAAAAACAATTTTTTATGAAAAAATTAAGTTTCTGTCAAGTTTATACAGAAAAATGATTATGTTACCAAGAACGAATATTTTTCACAATATTGTACTGCTCGTTTTAGTGCAAAGAGAATTTAGAATTTAAAATACCTGTATCACTGTTTTTTTTTGTATTCTCGGCCGTTGGTTCAGCTTTCTAAACAACTGTTGATGGAAAATTTACTTGTTTTTGTAAATTTTGCTCTTGATTTGTGCCTTCTTGTTTCTTGCGTTTTCCCGTAAATTTAGATTTTTACAACTAGGTACTTTCCTCAAAAACCAATGAACCTATCAGGCTGACATTTTCACCAGTAAATTATCTTAAATATCCACATAAACCGACATTTTTATGACTTCCTCAAATGCTCCAAAAATTAGTAATACGCAAAAACGTAGAAATTGATTTGTAAAATTTTTATTTTATTCGTAACTTTTAAAAAAAATGGTACGGTCCAAAGATTAAATTAAAAAAATTTTAGTAGCTCGAGAAGAAGCCCTATAGTGTGTACCTATAGTGCGTAAAGTTTAATTTCCCTATCTTTTACCAATCCTATGAAAAATGTACGTAAAAGTAGCAAATTTAACATTGGCGGGATACAAAGTACAGTCTCCCCTTAAATAATATTAGGATATTTTGACAAAATAATTACGTATTATTATAATATTGTGAAATTTTGCTTGTTATGAATAAATTAAGTACTTGAATCGAAATTTCTGTTTGGATTCATTCACGCGGGCCAGCTAGCATTATTAAAATATCTTAGAAATTAATTTAATTTCTTCACAATAAAATAATAATTTAAATTCTGTCGACGTTATTAAATAACAATAATTTCTTTAAAAATATATTGAAAGTAATTGTTTTTCTTTGATACTAAATAAATTAAAAACTTCAATATATTTTAAACAAAACTTAATTTTAATTTAAGCAAAAGTTAACTTATGTTTTGTGTAATGAAATAATTTGAAATTCAGGTAACTTATTGTTGTTTGTACTACGTAACGTTCTTGTTAACATAACTCATGAAACAGCTGTTAATGATTTTTAATAAAAACACAATATAGAAACGGAGCGATAATTTTCCATGAAACAAAAAAGTGTAAACATTAGCTTTCCCGGAATATACAAAAGTTTTTTAACCTATTTCAATAACAAAGTAACGTACCGATTGGTTTGTAGGCCTGTAAATTTTTACCCACACCGTGAACTTTACGAAAACAATGGATAAGTATTCTTTTTATCAGCATACAAAAAAAAAACAACCGTGAAAATTTCTAAACGCCACATTTCTATCTACAATACTCTGCAACACCTCATTATACATTTAATAAAAGTATAGTGTTAAAATTCTGATTCGCGTTGTATTTGTGAATAATTTTATAAAATATTTCACGTTAATAATTAAATAAATTTATTAGCACATAATTAACGACAGGTTCTGCCCATAACAGACAGGTGGAGTGTAAATTTATTTACACTCAATCTGTTCGCTGCCGGGCTAAAATAAATAGTTCTGTTTCTTATCACATAGTCAGCCAATTAAAAGACTGAATCATTTAAGAACAGAAGAGGTAGAGGTGTAAAATACACTAATCAGAGTTATCTACTCTGAAAGTAATGAATTTCATGATACAGACAGACCCTGTGGTGAATGAAGTCAAGGTGTCATTTGCAGAGTGGAAAAAATGTGCTTTTCAGAGGGCCTGGCATACTGATAAGCGTACTTTTTCACTCAGTGAGGAAGGCAATGGTAAACCACCTCACTCCAAATTTTACTTAGTAAAACCTCTACAGATTCAAACCAGGCTTTTGGCTGATGAGATAAACAACAACGACAGGCTAATCATTCCTGAAGCCATCTTTTAACTAACTTAAATAATAACATTAACATACAAACATGTCAACGTACTAGACAGTATTAAATAAAAATAACGATAGTTTAAAAAAGTGAGCTTTTCGGAAAAGAGTGTCTGCAATCATTAGTAAATTTTAGCCAACTATTTTGAGTCACCTGTCATCACTGTCCAGTGTGATGACAAAGTCAATAATCTCTTAGATTCATAACCCAAGAAATACATCTTTGGAAAGGTGAACGTCGACATCCTTCCACTGTTTCTTGAAGTACTACCTCAAGCAACCTATACCTAAGGTTTCTCAAAATATAACCTTATTTTTCAAGGCTGGTGAGCTTTGAACGTATGCATTTCCCCCTACCCACTTTATAGCTAGCGAATGACTTGCCAGCAACGTTGCTAATACTTGCTCTTGTAGCTCTGTAAAATATTTCTAAACTGCAAACTTTTTTATTAAAAAATCTTTAGATGTAATTAACCTGCTTAACTGAGCATGGGAGGTCCCAATACAATACAATACAATACAATCCAAGGGATAGGAAACTATAAATCAAATGCTTATTTTAGGATGTGACTTCTAAGAACGGTGTATTCGCAGTTTATTAATAAAAAAACTTCTTACTGATTTTGTTGATTATCCTGTTACCGGCGAGAAAACATATATTGAATTTACCCTAGTAAAGTTTTCCTCTTTATATTTAATTGATAATAAGAAAGATATATCGAGCACTAACAGGTTGCTTCAGCTTTAAATAAAATAAATTCACTGATTTCTTAATCGACATCCTAAATAATTTGAAAATTATAATTTCTTATAAGTCTGCGTGTCTGTACGCAAGTGAATTTCTTAGAATAACTGAAACAAACACAATTTAATACAAAATGTTTTAAAAACTTATTACATAAATTATAATAAAAAAAATTTTCTACCTAAAAACTGATAAGAATTGTACGCTTACTGTCCGTCACGCAGATACTGCTTTAATACGTGACGCGTTATGTACAAACGTTTTTAACACACTCATTTTACAAAACTGTTTATACAATACTGAAAATGCCGGCCGAATTGGCGTAGTTGGTAACGTTGTCGCCTCTCATCATGCGGTCGTGAGTTCGAATCTTACTCAGGCACGGCATATTTCCATTCGTTACAAAAAATCACTTCACCTTCCATTGTAAACAGTTACACCCCAACGTCGTCGCTAATGACCATTGCAGTTGATGCGACATTAAATTTTAAAAAAATAATGAAAAACGGTAGCTGCTTATATAAAAACAATATTGAATTTTCTTGAAGGATCCAGATAAATAAATAAACAAACAACAGTTGCGCCTAATCAACCATTTATGTAGTATCAAAATTTAAAAGCCACTTACACACAAACTCTGCTCAGTCAAAACACCATTGCTCAGCCGGCGTCCGTCACAATTTTTCAAAAAAAGTTACCTTACATGTCGGGTAAGTGTTTTAATGAAGTCAGAAAAGATTTATTAAAAAAAATTGGTAAAAATCAAAAAAACATAATGAAACAAACCATGCTACGATTACTGATTATTAACTTCAAGGGCTTCCACAATGAATGAAAATAGAACAACAAATGAATAGAAGAAAATAGAAAATCCTACAGTGAAAGAATACTAAAATTCTGGGCTGAAAAATGAGTTTTTACAAAAAGGTTACTTAATGTCATCTAAAATGAACTTAAATGAGAAAAACAAGTTCAGATGTACGTAATATATACATTCTGTTACTTTAAATTAACAGTCTTTAAAATATTAAAATGTTTTTACTTATAAAGTATTTTATGAATTTAAATAAATTACAAAGTAGTAATAAAATAAAGTACTAAAAATCAACTAAATCCGTATGAAAGAAAGAAAAAAAATAACTTCCGAATATCATTAACGTGTGAAAGAACAATGCGAAAATTGTAGGTACCGGTACTTGAATAATGTTTGGGAGAGAGAAATAAGTAAGTAGGGTAGTTTAAAGTAACAGATTTATGTGTGGCTAAAATGTATTTCAATTCTCTGTTACGTGATAAAAAATGGTACACTCTTAGAAGAATGAAGAAGTAAAAACTGCTTTTAAAACTCCAACTGCTGCAAAAATTTATTGTTATTACAAACTATAGACTAGATAGAATTATAAAAAAGTATACTACTTAAACTTTTACAATTATATCAATTTTTTTATTATACTTTATTAAATTTCATTAAACTATGTCTTAACATTAATCATTAGTAATTTTAATAAATAGTGATTAATAGACAAATATTATTTTGAAAAAGATAATTCCTTTGACATTATTCATTTAATTTTATTACCTAGTTCTTGTTAATTTTTTCACTTAACAACTTCTTTACGCTTTTAATTACACTTCAACTTTTATTCATTAAAAAAACTATTAAAAGTTTGATTGTTTTTATAAAAGAAAATTAAATTTTTTATTAAGATCTATTTGTTTAGTGTTGGGTAATTATTTACAAAAGTTTAGATAAGTATTTTGAAGAACTTATAACGGAAAAACTATTTTATAGATTACTTATAAAAAATAAAACTTTTTAAATTTATATAAAATGTATTACTGGATCAAAGAAATTGCACCGAACATTAAGGGGATATGGCACGATGGTTTTAACTCAAAAATTTCGATTTATGGTTTTTTATGTTTTTCAATAGTTTAGGCCTAGATCTATCAGAAAACACATTAAATTACATCAAAAACATTTTTTATAAAAAAATTAAGTTTTTGTCAAGTTTACACAGAAAAATTATCATGTTACCGAGAACGAATATTTTTTACAATTTTATACTGCTCGTTTTAGTGCAAAGATAATTTTAGTTTTTAAAATATATATCTGGATCACTGTTTTTTGTATTCTCAGCTGTTCGTTCAGCTTTCTGTTTTGATTTGTGCCTTCTTGTTTATTGCGTTTTCCCGTTCATTTAGATTTTTAACACTAGGTACATTTTTCTCAGAAACCAATTAACCTACCAGGCTGAAATTTTTACCAGTTAATTACCTTGTATAACCACATATACCGACATTTTTATGACTTTCTCAGGTGCTCCAAAAATTAGTAATACGCAAAAAATGTAGAAAACAATTTGTAAAAATTTTATGCTATTCGTAATTTAAAAAAAAATGGTATGGCCCAAAGAATTAATTGAAAAAAATGTCAGTAGTTTAAGAAGAAAGCCGACACCTATGGTGTGTAAAGTTTAATTTCCCTATCTTTTACCAATCTGCATTAAAAGGGACAAGATTTGAGTCTGTAGAAGCTGTAAAAGAGAAAGATGCACGTGCTCTGAAGAAGCTGACAGAAGATAAGTTCCAGCACTGTTTCCAACAATGGAAAATTTGCATGGAGCGTTGTAGAGATAGAGAAGGAGTGTATATTGAAGGTGACAATAAGTGATTATGCGTATAAAATTAAAATAAAAAATTTTACGTCAGTTTCGTTATTTAATAGCCACGCCTCGTATTAATTAAATTTAATGGTAACTTATTCTGAATGGCTTAATCAATAAATAGATATACGTTTGTATAGTAGCTTATTAGAAATTAGTATGTTAAGCACATCTCCTGCAAGTTTAGGCAATTATGATTACATCAGGAATTCTATTATTATTGTATGGCAAATCCTTTGTTGCTTACTGGTAATTACTTTGTAGAGAACGCTACCAATTTTGAACCCTTAGATAAAATACTTCTTCTTATCACGTTTAGTCGTGTTACTTAACTAAGTTTATACTAATTAAACCAAGATAATAAACTGTTGTAAAATAATGAATACAAGCAAGTTTAAAATAATATTTGGATCTTTTTGTAATAGAATATCAATTTTATAATTTCATTAACAAAAGAAACTACAGTCCGGTCGCTATAATTCAAACCTTTGGTAATTCAAAACCCTCAGAAATCCGAACAAGCATTATCATTGACAAAATTTAATATTTTTAAACCTACAGTAATAAAAATAATAAAATTTAAGTTAGCTATATCTGTGTCAGATATAATAGTTTATCAATGTAATCTCTTTCAATGTTCCGGGAAAAATAGGTAGGCATATTATTTGTTATCCGTTGGTAGCTCATGTGTACCAAAAATCGATATATTATTTTACGTATCTTTCCCTGTTGTGGATAGTTGTGGATAATACCGGTATGGAGAGAGTATCTCTCTTTCGTTATTTAGGGTGTGTTGTGAGATTTGATTCTCAATTGAATATAGAGCAGACATTGAGCCAATTCCAGAGGATATGTGGGTCTGTAAGCAGAATTTTGGGTAATAGAGAGAGAAAGATTACAAAACTTAAGTTCTATAAAGTTATGACAGCTCCAGTAATTCTGTACGGAAGTAAGGCATGGACAACAACAATTAAGCCAAGAGTAAAGAATCCAGACGGCAGAGATGAGATTTCTATGAAGGGCTAAGGGATGTGCACGTGTGGAACGAATAAGAAAATGAGGAAATAAGGTCAGAATTGGGTATTTACAACTTGAACAAAAATATAAAGGATTATCGCCTAAGTTTGAGACAGCACATGGCAAGGATGTCAGTCCACAGAATACCTAAGCAGACCACTGGTATGCTCCAGAAGGTAAAAGGGATGTCGGTAGACCTAGAAAAAGATGAAGATAGATGATACAGTATGTGAGTTCGGAACAGGCTGTATCCTTGGTTGGAAGAAGAAGAAAAAGAAGATCTTTCCCTGTATGAAGGGAAGGATATAGGGAAGGAAAGTATTGTTTTCAAGTCAATTTTTCGATCGAGATTTCAGCAGAAATACACGCTTTTTTGAATTGTTGAAATAGTTGAGAAGTAATTTTTTTAGCGTACTATATGTAATATCTCCATCTATCTAGCTGTTCCGTCGAGTTTCAGGCATCTAGCTTATCCGGATCCTAGTAAACGGAAAATATCGGTTTAACGGTTGAAAATCTTTTTAAACCTCTTAACAGTGGAATTTGCAAATCATTTATGTTTAACTTTTACATTTATCCCCTCCAAATTTCAGCTTTCTAGCTATTGTGAAAGAAAGAGATATAGTAAATTAAGTGAGTGAGATTACGGAGATCAAGGATTAAACTACATACATTCAATCAAAAGAGTTGTTTTTCTACTTTAATTTATTTTATTGTGCCTTTTTTTGTGGAAATTCTACTATTAGAGAAAACAAATTTAACTAAAATGTAAATCCGGTGGTTTCTTCTCTACATTGGTTTGTTTATAAAGTCATTATTATTTAAACTTAATTTATAAATTAAAATAATTAAAATTTAGGTCTACCGTTAATCAACTAATTGGATGGACTCTGAACGAAAACTTCATGCAACTTAGCTACAGATTAAGAGGCATAAGTATTGGAAACATCTAAGCGAATGTGAGAGTGACCTAGTTTTGGACAACACCAGGAAAACCACTGAAGGTGAAAGGGAAAACCGAGTGTGGAGCAAAGACCTCTAAACTAGGGACAAGCTTTCAGCACTTTGTTAATCCTATTCCCTGAAAAGAGATTCAGGGCTAAGTAAATAAACAACATATTCAACGCAATGTTTTTTACTTCAAAGCCTTTATTTAATTTTATTATAATAAATAACAAAATAACTCTTGAGGAAACACTGTAATGAATAATAAATCTTATATTCCGATTCAGTAGTTTGTTGTTTTGTACTTCAAAATGTTACTCTATACAGTTAGGCAGAGAAAAAGGGGGAAAAATTTGAAAACGAAGGATCATTTTCAGAATATTTAGAAACGTTTTCAGTGTTATAACTCTTTTTAATTTCTCTTGAATACAATAATTTTTTAAATTAGGGAATTTGAAAAACACATAACATTAAAAGATTCTTACTCAGTTCTTTCGTTATTAAGAAAATCGGCGGTTTAATAAAGAATTAACTTGCTTTCATTTCATTTACTTTCCATTATTTGGTTCTTTTCTAAAAGATGTTTTTATGTCTCCTTTCTAATCACATTAACTACTAAAGTCATTATAAAATATGTTGTTGTTTAGGTCATTAGCCAAAAGTCTGGTTTGAACCTGTAGAGGACTTACTAAGTAAAACGAGGATTGAGGTGGTTTACCTTTGCCTTCCTCACTGAGTGGAAAAGTACGCTTATCAGCATGCCGGGCCCTCTGAAAAGCACATATTTTCCACTCTGCAAATGACATCTTCACTTCATTCATCATAGGGTCTGGCTGTATAATAAAATTCATTACTTTCAGAGGAGATAACTCTGATTAGTGTCTTTTACACCTCTACCTCTTCTATTCTTAAATGATTTAGTCATTTAATTGGCTGACCATATGATAAGAAACAGAACTATTTATTTTACCCTTGCAACGAACAGATTGAGTGTAAATAATTTTACACTCCACCTGTCAAATATGGGCAGAATTATAAAATATAGAAAGTTACAATATTTGGGACACATAACGCAAAACGATCAATGGTACGTTCTGTTGCAACTTATCATCCAGGGCAAAATAGATGGACCATGAGGTTTGGCACGCCGTCGCATATCTTGACTGAAAAGTCTCAGAAAGTTGTTTGAAAGAACATCAACAGAGATTTTTTTGCATAGCTGGGGACAGGGTGAGAAGTGCCATTATGGTTGCTGACATACAGAACGGATAGACACCAGAAAAAAAGAAAAGAACTACTCAGGTAATTAAAGAACCCGGGACCTCAACATTTTAAATCAGCTGATAACCAACAGAGCTATCATAGCGAAGAGGTATATTTTTTATAAACAGTACATGATAGAAATAATAGTTCAGTGATTTGTTGAACAGCATTCAACTTCAATTTCAGTCGATGTTTTGAATCTGAAAATATGGCAGGATATGTAGCTGACAAATGCAAGAATAACATGAAAGAAAAGAATATGACAGATTTTTAATCTAGCTGACAGGGTTTTGAAGATATAAGTACATTTTGAACTGCACATATAATGCAGTATTAGTTTTACAATAATTGTATAATACAGGTTAAATTTCTTTGTGTGTACTATGTATCGTGTTTCAATACGAGAAGCAAAATTTTAACAAACAAATTGGTTTATAATGTTTCTTCCGATTTTGTATTTATCCTTTTTTGAATTTATTTGTATTTTCACATAAATTTTTTTATACTTTTATAATAATAAAGAAGATATTATTTCCGGATTAAAAAATTAATGATAAATTTATAGTGGTTGGTCGAATGGGGACGTCCGTCTTGATGTAATTATTAAAATTCCTTGTACCTGGCATTATATCGCATTCAGCAGTTGTTTGTTGTAAGAGGAACGGATTTTTGTTACCAGTGTAGATCGTGACCTGCATAGCATTTCGTACGCCCTCTATGTAACCACCCTTTCTATCACAAAATTCCCCGGTCTTCTACATCCTCTACTCCACTACACCACTGCCTTCTCAAACAAACACCCCATCCTCCTTTAGCATCCAAATAAAGGAAGAACGGCAGAGAGCGTTGTCCTAACCTCAAGCTGCGGGGTGCGGGTACCCCCTCTTTCTCTGAACGAACCGCACACCAAGTTTCCTGTCTGCAGGCAATTACCCGACCCGTTCCTCCCGAGCAAACTAATTGCCTCGGTAAACAGTGCACTATTACTTAGTTAAATAAGTGCACCTTTCTACCTAAGTAACGTGTTGAAAATACACAAATCTATAACCTACCTTCTCCCATATTAAAGAAAATTATTACTTTATTATATAATCGTACCGATTTAGTAAATATCTTGTAAGTATCTATTAAAAAGACAGCCAAATAATCTCGTTGAGAAAATAAATTAGTTTAATTAAAGATCTCTTTAGAACAGTCAATCTAAAACAAAAAGCTTTATCAATTATTTAAAGTTATTAATAGAGAAAATAAACCTAAATTTGCATGTAGTCAATTTTAATCGATAATTTTATAGTATATTGTTGACGCTGTATGACTTTTATGTAACAGTAGATGTAACAATTCAACAACAGATCGTTTGACTACACCAAAGTTCAACACAATCGGTATGAAAATAATGACGACGTACTGTTCAAACAAAGAATCTGACTACAAAAGGGCCAGAATATTAGAGGTGCTAAAACTGGTAAAGGCTTTTATATTCAGTATATTAAATATGGATATTACAGAAATTTATTTCTCCAATCTGAAAAAGTAAAATACAAAATCATTTTATCATAAATTTGGCAGTAATCTAGTAATGCGACCAATTTAACATTAATCATTCATTGTAGTTAAGTGTTTCTATCTCAAAGGACACTTAAACTATATAGAGTGATTCAAAACTGTACGGCATCTCTTGGGATCTCATTCTACAGCTAAAAATAAGAAAAAAGTTCATAGGCTATAAGCATATGCCTGAAAACGCTTAGTTAGCGAGTTACGGCTAGTGAAAAATTTCACCTAGAGCTCTGTACCTTCGGCCTTACTTCACTGAGGGTACAGAGTTCTAGGTGAAATTTTTTGCTAGCCGTAACTCGCTAACTAAGCGTTTTCAGGCATATGTTTATATGGACTTTTTTTCTTATTTTTAGCTATAGAATGAGATACGAAGAGATTGCCGTATAGTTTTAAATCACCCTATGTAAGAAAAATCGTGACTTTTAAAACGATAGATGAACAAAGTTTCCTCTAATAGATCTTGTTGCGTTTTTCGAAACGTGATAGATAAAATTCTAGTCCACCGAAACCCATGGAAATTAGTCAGTCATTTAATTGATAAATTGGCCTTTCTCGGAGGGAAAATATAGAACTTAAGTGATAAACTGCAAGGCCCAACAAGTAAATCACGTTTTGGAACCACTGAAACCAGATATGTAATTGTTAAAATTGTGTATTAAAAAATTTTAAACATTCAGTGAAAATACCACAAAAAATTGGAATTTTAATCCACTGTTACAGCCATTAACTTCAATAAAATTACTAACTAAATTCCAACGTAATCCCTTTTTATAAGGTATTTTCTTAACCACTAAAACTTTCAGGGGTAGAAAAAAAGAAAAAATTAAGACACTAAACAGTAAACCTGAGATGATGGATAAGTGTGTTAAAGAAGATGTTAAGGATATTTAGAAAATTCGAATAAAGAGAGAAAATATCTTAAATTAAGCCAAATTCAGACCTAATTACTGACTTTAACGGTTTCCACAAAGAACAAGAACGGAACACCGGATGTACAGAAGAAAAAAGGGAAGCTTCAGTAAACAAATATTGAGTGTGGGCTACAAAAAGAGCTTCCAAAATAAAATAGTTAAAAAATATTTTATATCTACAATTTGCTCTCTACGGAAAAAACTGTGAACCAAGGTGTGATTAAAATGATAGTCTTTTAGACTTTTCCGACCAGATTTTACCCAAATAACTCTCTTCCAATGCAGCAATTAGAAAAATTAAAATAATAAAATTATTACACAATCTTGTGAACTAAAACAATAACAAAAATGTAAATAATGAGCAACAGATATACCTCCTCAGTCCGCTAGTAGAAAATAGCTTTGATTATTACTAAAAAAACACAGGTTCAGTAATAAATTATTTAGCTGACAAACAAAAACAAAATATTAGGGCTATAATTCCAAAATCGTCAATATCATCAGAAGGCATTCGTGTTAAAATTCAGTTGAATGGTACAAAAATGACCCACCGGGTTGGTTTAAAGGTAAAGTCGTTGTCGCAAGTCAAATGTTTAACAGCTGATTTTGGAGACGAAGGTTTCTGGTTCAAATCCTAGTAAAGGTAACTACCTTTACTAGGATTTGAACCAGAAGGATTTGAACCAGGAAGGTTTCTGGTTCAAATCCTAGTAAAGGTAACTACCTTTACTAGGATTTGAACCAGAAACCTTCCGGTAACCACAATATACCGGTAACCACAATCTAGTATTCAAATCCGTACAATTAACTGTACGGAATTGAATACTAGATTGTGGTTACCGGTATACCAATGATTGGTGTTCAATTAACTCAGGAATGTTCAGCTCGGTCAGTACAAGATTACACCTAATTTTCACGTCATACATAAAAATCATCCTCATCTCATTGGGTCATGTGGTTGCTTATTGTTAGGTATTAAAGGGAGACTGAACTTTGTGTCCCGATAATGCTAAATTTGCTATTTTTAAGTACATTTTTCATAGGATTGGTAAAATATAGGGGAATGAAACGTTACACACTATAGGTGTCAGGTTTCTTCCCGAGCTACTGACATTGTTTGAATTTAATCTTTGGACCATATCATTTTTTTTAAATTACGGTAACATAAACTTTTTACAAATTGTTTTCAACGTATATTGCGTATTACTAACTTTGGCGAAACCTGAGGAAGCCATAAAAATGTCGGTATATGTGGCTATACAAGATAATTAACTGGTTAAAATTTCAGCCTAGTAGGTTTATTGTTTTCTTAGAAAAATGTACCTTAATATTAAAAATCTAAATTTTCGGAAAAGGTAAGAAACAAGAAGGCACAAATCAAAAACAAGTAAAGGTAAAAAGTAAAAGGTAAAGTAAAACAAGTAAGGTACACAAGCAAGTAAATTTCCCATCAACAGTTGTTTAGAAAGCTGAACCAACAGCTGAGAATATTAAAAACCGTGATGCAGAAATTTTAAAAACTAAAATTCTCTTTGCACTAAAATGAGCAGTATAAAATTATGAAAAATATTCGTTCTTCGTAACACGATAATTTTTCTGTGTAAACCTGATACAAACTTCATTTTTTCACAATTTTTTTTTGGTGTAATTTAATGTTTTCCTAGTTGATCTAAGCCTAAACTATTGAAAAACATAAAAAACCAAAAAATCAAAATTTTGAGTTGAAACCATCATGCAAATTCCCCTTAAATAGATTGTAACGTACACGCATGGGGGATAAAAATTTCTATAAAAAATGTAAACGCTTAAAAAATTAAAGTAGTATTTGTTAAATTTCTAAGAAACTAAGTAAAAAGTACGTCATACAAATTTTATAATATTTTTAATGGCTGAGGCACCATTGTGTTTAAATATTAAATATATTTTATGAATGTCATTGAGAAGAAATATTTAGACAAAAACATAAATTAAATAATAATAGTATCATAATAAAAGAGATGGTGTTTTTAAAGTTTGAATTATTGATAAGAGCGTTGCGATTTTGTTTAAAACAAAGATATTTAAAAGGAATATGGGGGAAAAGATCCTATATTGTAGGTCTATGAAATACCCTTCAATACCTTTAATATTTGATGAGACTACTTGGAGGTAGTAAGGGATTCAAATGGCTAGGATTTTAGCAGCCAGATCCTCTGAATCCCCAACCTGCACCACATTTCTCTCTATGTAAATCCCTCTGTGTTGGTTCTTTAAAAGGAAAAGCAGAATAAGGTATCTTCGAGAAGACTAAAAAACGGATTGTAAAAACAAAAACAAAAAAGCAGCTTTGTCTACCGCTAAAATCAATACGTTTTGATTAATAAATAATGATACATATGTGACGTATATTATTTACTTTTGCTAAATTTATTGTATTAAATTTAAAATTTAAAATATAAATTCGGAGAATTGAAAATCTACTTCATCTTGTTCTTCAGGCCAATCAAAAAACAATGAGGTATAATTCAAATCAATATCCAGACAAACTAAAGGTACCAAATCACTTCATCTTATTAAATTAAATCTTTAATATTTTTTATAAGTACATAGGAAATTATTAAAGGTTATTTCTAAAGAATCGAGTTTTATATAATTACAAGTAGGCTCAACACAACTTTTGAATATTGTTATTCTTGGTTTCTGTAATTAGTCTCGAAAGATTGAAAGTACTCGTTCATTTTAAATACTATAAAAATTTCTAAGAACTAAAATTACTTTTGACATTATTTTTGTTTCATGAGTTCTTATATTTTTTTAATTATTTTATGTCGTTCTTATCTATTCAGGAATTATTTCTTGTTGATTACTTAACTCCGAATTGCTGCTATAATTTTTATGTATATTGAATGAGTAAGCTTGAGTTGTACGTGGAAGGAAATTCAGGAATGATTGTACTTACTATTTATTGAATTATTAAAAATTTATTTATCAACCAGATTTTCGTCTAGCTGACACTTATTGATATGATTAAGTTGATCACCAATGTGAATGATCACCAATGTGTGGTAATGAGATATTTGAGTAAACATTATTCGAATAATATTTTATTTCACTATTTTGAAAAATATATTATTAATGGTGAACAAAATAAAGTAGCAAAGTCATCCAGTTTATGGACTCCGAATAATTCAGTTTCCGAATAAAATAAAATAATTCACCTTAACCATTCATAATCAAATGAATAACAATCAACAATATGATCGAGGCCTGTGAAAAACTAAGACATTTAACATTTTTAATGAGCCTAAAACCGCTATTTTGTGGTTTGTTTTGTCTGTTTATTCGGATGGCCCCGGACAAAAATGGCGCCTCAAGTAGAGAAGTTGAACGGGCGGGCTTTGGGTGCCAAAGAATGGAAGAACAGTGGAGGGTGGAATTACATGGGTGAGCAGGAAACAGAAGCCTGAACAATGCCTACAACCGTAGCTACGTGTTCATAACAAGAAAAATAAACTGCATTTGTTTGAAAAACTTCATATGTTCGGGGTTCTGAATGGTATTATTATACTGTATTGAAAATATTCGTGCAGAGTGTAGCTGCTAAGAACTTTATTCAAATAAAATTGTTTTTCGAATAAAGATTAATCGATTATGAAAATTATTCATTCGTTCCATGACTGTTGTTGTTCAGGTCAACAGCCGAAAGGCTGTTTTGAGCTTCTAGAAATTATACTAAGTAAAAACGAGGAGTGAGGTGGTTTACTATTACCTTCCTCACTGAGTTAAAATATTATGCTTATCAGCATGCCAGGGCCTCCAATAAGCAACTACTTTCCATCCTGCAAATTACACCTTCATTTCATTCACCACAGGGTCGGCTGTATGCTAAAATCCATTGCTCTCAGAGGAGATAACTCTGACTAGTGTTTTTTCTCTACCTCTACCTCTTCTGTTCTTTAATAGTTACCAAATACTTAAATAGTAAATACTTAAAAATAGTTAAAAGTTAACAGGTGTACTCTTTTTAAATAGTTCAGTCTTATAACTGGCTGACCATTCAGTCTTATAATTGGTGATAAGAAACAGAGCTATTTTTTAAGTCTTTGAACTAACATATCGAGTGCAATTAATTTAACACTCCACCTGCCTGTTTTTGGCAAGTCCCGTGACTTCCAATATATATTATTAATAAGGTGTTTGCAGTACAAGCGTATGGGTTTAAATTTTTATTTAAAGTATTGATTCAACTGTAGCATACTTTTATACTAATTCTATTAGTAAACACCTACTCTGTTTTTTAATCTCGATTGGGAACATCAGGTAGTGTCAATAGCCCACTAGGAACAGGCTTGTATCGGTCTGTTACAGCTTCAGTCGTATTGGACTGCAGTTGTTTTTACTGCTTAGCCAACTATCCAACTAAAATGAATGTGTATCAGTAACTGGTACCTGATACAAAATACCGGGAAGTTTTCTGTTAAATCTGATCCTATTCCATGTACACCTCTTAAAAAATGTCCAAAGAGTCAATCTCATATGACTCACCTCATAAGTCACTATGAGAGGCTTTAGTGAAAAATTAATATTCAGCAATAAATTTAATTTACTGCCCATAAAAAGCAGGTAGAGTGTTAAATTATTTCTAAGTTAAATCATATCGATCAGCTAGTTCCAGAGCTACAAAAATGAGTTCTATTTCTTATCACATGGTCAGCCAATTATACGACTGAACTTTTTATGTACAAAAGAAATAGAATTTCATTGTTCAATCAGACCCTGTAATGAGTGAAGTGAAGGTGTTGTATGTAGTGTGGGAAGTACGCTTTTCAGAGGGCCTGGATGCTGATAAGAATGGTTTTTTGCTCAGTGAAGAAGGCAATGGTAAACTACCTTACTCCTCATTTTAATTAGTAAAATCTCTATATTCAAACCAGCCTTTCGGATGATGACCTAAACAACAAACAACATAAATTAATTCAGGGTTTGGTTCTTTTTGTACCATAAACAAAATATTTTCATAAATGATTTTGAAAATTTTAGTAAACGAAAGTAAAACAAAGTAGTTTATGTAATTGAGTTAGAATACTATATGAGTCACTGTATTTTAAAACAATGATAACTTTCCTCTGAAAAATGAAATTAAAATTTAGCATAAATTTAAATATTCATAACGATATGTAGTATGTATGTTATGATACGGTAATCATAGCGGTTAGAGATTGAACGATTTTAACATTTCGTTCACTACGAGTAGATGCTACTTGAAACGTTAAAGAGCATTACGCTCCAATAAACTGATTACTCTAACTAACCAACACTAACACAAATAACCCGGATTAAACTAATAGAGTTGTACTGGATACATGCTACATAATTAACTTATATCAAAATATG
This sequence comes from Catonia carolina, assembly GCA_035578175.1. Classification (NCBI taxonomy): domain Eukaryota; kingdom Metazoa; phylum Arthropoda; class Insecta; order Hemiptera; family Achilidae; genus Catonia; species Catonia carolina. The sequence goes on along the minus strand of JAQMRL010000001.1, from coordinate 431,861,638 downwards.
CACTGTATGTACATTATAATGATAGTTTACATATAGACAAAGGCATGAATATACTCATTTAAGTTGCACTTTGTACCATATGAATTACATGAATTAAAATTATTGTAACCCTAGATTATTCTGTATTGTTAGTAAATGACTGTGTACTGTTTTTAATAATTTTTAATTATCCAACTGTAAAAGAAAATATTAAAAAAGATCAAATGTGTTATTATTTCTGTGTTGCTTTTATTCTTATGACGACAATAGTTCAATACCTCAGATGGACAAGTTAAGTATTTAGGCCTTACACTAGTGCAGGAATTGGGAGAGACATGGGGAGCAGTGCCCTGGGTGGCAAAATAGAAAAAAGTGGTTTACAATAACAAAATGATATAATTATTAAGAAACGTTTAAAAAATGAACATTTTGGCAATCAATATGGTATCCAAGAAATTAACAAATTTTGTATATTTAACTTTATTATGCATAATTTTTTGCCCTTAACAGACAGGTGTAGTGTCAAATTATTTACACTCAATCTGTCCATTGCAGGGCTAAAATAAATAGTTCTGTTTCTTATCACATGGTCAGTCAATTAAATGACTTAATCATTTAAGAACAGAAGAGGTAGAGGTGTAAAAGACACTAATCAGAGTTATCTTCTCTGAAAGTAATGAATTTCATTGTACAGCCAGACCCTGTGGTGAATGAAGTGAAGGTGTTATTTACAGAGTGGAAAATATGTGCTTTTCAGAGGGCCCGGCATGCTGATAAGCATACTTTTCCACTCAGTGAGGAAGGCAATGGTAAACCACCTCACTCCTCGTTTTACTTAGTAAAACCTCTACAGGTTCAAACCAGCCTTTCGGCTGTTGACCTAAACAACAACATGCATAATTTATAAATTTTGCCCATAAAAAGCAGGTGGAGTGTTAAATTAATTGCACTCGATCAGCTGGTTCAAGGGCTACAAAACATAGTTCATTTTCTTATCACATAGTCAGCCAAATATATGACTGAATTATTTAAGAAGAGAAGAAGTGGAGGTGTAAAAGACACTAAATAATGCTTTCCACGGTTGATGAGCTCTGCTGTTCCATGCGTTTAGACCAATCAAAACGTTTTCCAGTGTTGTCAGATTGTACCAATGTTTCAGCCTAACAAAAGTGAAAAAAACGGGCAGTACATTAATACACAAGTGTATTCTACAACTTAAATCAGAATCAGATGTTTGATCTTTATGAAATTTTAGTACGTACTAAGTTGCTAGTAAAAAACGGGCAGTACATTAATACACAAGTGTATTCTACAACTTAAATCAGAATCAGATGTTTGATCTTTATGAAATTTTAGTACGTACTAAGTTGCTAGTAAAAAACGGACAGTACATTAATACACAAGTGTATTCTACAACTTAAATCAGAATCAGATGTTTGATCTTTATGAAATTTTAGTACGTACTAAGTTGCTAGTAAAAAACGGGCAGTACATTAATACACAAGTGTATTCTACAACTTAAATCAGAATCAGATGTTTGATCTTTATGAAATTTTAGTACGTACTAAGTTGCTAGTAAAAAACGGGCAGTACATTAATACACAAGTGTATTCTACAACTTAAATCAGAATCAGATGTTTGATCTTTATGAAATTTTAGTACGTACTAAGTTGCTAGTAAAAAACGGGCAGTACATTAATACACAAGTGTATTCTACAACTTAAATCAGAATCAGATGTTTGATCTTTATGAAATTTTAGTACGTACTAAGTTGCTAGTAAAAAACGGGCAGTACATTAATACACAAGTGTATTCTACAACTTAAATCAGAATCAGATGTTTGATCTTTATGAAATTTTAGTACGTACTAAGTTGCTAGTAAAAAACGGGCAGTACATTAATACACAAGTGTATTCTACAACTTAAATCAGAATCAGATGTTTGATCTTTATGAAATTTTAGTACGTACTAAGTTGCTAGTAAAAAACGGGCAGTACATTAATACACAAGTGTATTCTACAACTTAAATCAGAATCAGATGTTTGATCTTTATACAATTTAAGTACGTAATAAGTTGCTAGTAAAATATACTATACTATACAGTAAAGTATACCTGGTATTTATTTGTTTTATTGTTAGTTTTTCAATGACGAACAAATAGTAGGTAATTAATTATGGGAACACATAAAAACTTTTGGTTCTAAAAACAGTCTTAAAATATATACATGAAATAAGACAAAATACGTAAAACTAAAACAAACAAAAACGCTATTAAAAATCTTAATGATCGATTAAAACATTAATCATATTATTTAGAATATTTCCAAAACAACGAAATCGTTTACATTTAATGGACACTCATTATGGAACTCGTTCCCAGACGATGTAACTTACGTATTCACCATAAGGAAGTGTAAAAAGGAATTATACTGAATGATCGTCTGCATTAGCAGTAATTACGGAACAATCGAATGTAAAGCAAAAAAAAAATCTAAAAGAAAGATAATAAATTTAATTTCATTGTAATAATTGGAAAAATATAATACCGCTTTTGTTTCTCATTTTATTAATTTCAAACGGTCAGTTTGTCTTAATTATAACAATGCTGTAAAAAGTTATTATTAAATGGAAAATATATGCTATAAAAACACGTACCAGGTTAGTTTAATTAATATTCGTTATAACTAAAAGTAAAATTCAACAAGAAAAACTAAAATAATGGAATATTTAAAAAAAATTCTACTCGTATGTAGAACTATTACTCAATGAGATATAAACGTATATAAAAGAAATAAAAATTGCAATTTTCTTGAGAATGTACATAATGCAATATCTAAAATGCAAAACCAATTTTGCAGCAAATAAAATCAATATACTCTTACGGATAACGAAATTGTTGTGTTATCTCATCTGAAAACATTTCCACATTGTTTTTATTAGTTATGAATCTAGTAGAAATAAGTTTCGTCTTTTATTTTTTTATTAAATAAATGTCAGAGCTCATAAAAATTTATTTAAAAAAATTAAATGCAGGTACTTGTTAAATAAATTGGCTTTAAAATCTTTAGTAGGGTCATAATCTCGCTAAGGTATCATGCAAACCAATTTTTCTAAAGAGATTTATTTAAATGACGCATTTAAATGAGATTTAAATATTTCCTTTTACGACATATATTTCAATTCTTACTTTTTGAAAACATATAGGTAATCCATTAAAGTTTTTTTTATTAAATCTTAACAAAAATGTGAGTATTTTTACGGAAAATCCATGGAAAGAGCCTGGGTAAATTTAGGAGTTCATAATAGAATTTTTCAAAGTACTCAACAATCTTATTTTTTTCGTAATTTTTTTGGAATCTTTAGATACTACCAAGAAAATTAAGTAGTAAATAAAATCGTTTACGGTGATGCGTTTCAACTTTTTAATTCATGAAAAATTTAATAAATTATAATTAATTTTCTTTAATCTTTAGTTCTTTATTTTTTCTTCTTTTTTAAATTCTTTAATTTCTTTAATTCTTTAGTCTGCAAAACTGAAGGTCCTGGGTTCGGTTAGCTGCTAGGGTCTGGAAATAATTTAAAGTTCATTAATATAGTTCCATTACCCACAGTAGTAGTTAATCACTATAATGTTGAAGTGATTTTCCATAAACTAAGAAAGGTTCAATTATTTGATACATGTTTTGGCCGGCTCGATGGCGTTGTAGTTAGAGCAACTGGCTTCTACACCGGGATCCTGGGTTCAATTCCTGGTCAGGTCTGGCATTTTTTTATTACTCATTCTCATCTATCATTCTTTTTATCGTCAGCATGAGCAGTATTTGCAAAACAGTCGGACGTAAAACAAAAAAAAAAATACATGCTTTGAAGAGCATGTTTTAGGGGCATGTTGAAGAGCAGTATTAGGTGCAAGAAAAAAGTAGTAGAATGTTATTACAATCTGGGGTGATATGGTTTATAATATCTAAAGTAATTTATATTACTATAACAGTAAAAAATTCTGTGAAACTATTAAATATGTTAGAAATATTAAAGCAAATATTAGAGATTTGCAAGTATTAATAATTGAAAAAAAATGTGTGAATGGAAAAGAAACAGATTTTCCGCTAGGGAAAAATTATTGTGAAACACTTCCTTTTGGTGGGTGGGGGGGGGGGGGAGGATGAGCATGGATGCCACATCTGAATTCCTCTGAGAATTTGATACGAGGAAATTTGTATTAGTCTCGTATTCTGCACTGCACTTTCGTTCTGCATCATTCATTCCTAATAGAATTTTCTATTATACTAAATTCATTGAAAGTTGAGAGTATGCAGTTCACGTGAACAACTGTTTCAGTCAATGATTGTGACATTGCTCAAATGATCGACTGCCTATCATCATAACAGTTCACATGCGTATTATTAGTGATATCATTCAACCCATGAAGTATTGTATTGTACTACAAATAGAATATTTATTAAACATAGCCGTCTGTAAACTAGTACTCCTGCTCTAACGTCATTATTGTCGTTACTATCATCTCTGAATGAGTGAATTATAGATCATTTTGTGTCTGCAACTACTGTATCTTGGTGAAATCATTCGATGACAATGACATTTGAAATTTTTCATTCGTTGTGTAATGTTGTGTTGTGTAATGTACCAAAAGGATTTTATAAAGATTCTTAGCATTTTTGACCGGACTTATAGCAACTGAGATAAATCGTTTAGAGCTGTGCAACCATGAAACTTAAGTTCAGATGAACTAAGGAGATTTTAGTAAATGGAGAGTTTCTGTAATAGAAACAAATGAGGACATTAAACAACCTGGCGTTTTCTCCTAGGTTCCTCTACTTGCACCACGCTATACAATAGTTTTTACTCCAAAAATATTTTCATCTGGTTGTGGCTCCACTTAAATTTCATTTCTCTTTCTCTCTGGACAGCACATTATGGACATTATGAACTTGAAATCCATTTTCTTGTACTACGGGTACGATATCTTCAGTAGGAATGAAATGGTGTAAACCTCTTAACAGTATTCTACATAGGGCCTAAAACTCTATACGCTTTTGGCGTATAGATTATTTACAATATAGTTACTGTACATACGACGTATATTTAGTCCTTTGTGGATGTACATGTGAATGAATTTTCGCCTCCAGTAGCTTGAAGTGATGTAGGCCTATATTGTTATACCTATTGTTTTAAAGTCAACCTCAATTATGATATAAATTAGCACTTTATTCATTACGTCTGCAGTTGGGTACTCTTTTCTGGACCATTATTGTGGTAGTAAGAAGAAAATCGTACGCGTTGCTCACAAAAACTTTATAGTATATTAGCTTATTGAATAGCCTCGGATCTCTCACCTGCTTCTTATTTGATATTTTGCTTTCCGGAGAGACATTTTAAGAACTTTGTTTCAGTTCCACGAGGTTATTAATGACATTTTTATCACAATAGCTTTAATTTGAACTGTTTACAAAAGTATGGACCGTATCGATAGTATTTCTTATTTTTCCTGCGTACTAATGATGAGCCTACTAACAGCGGACAGCTTTCCATTGAATTTAAAAAAAAAAATGTTACCGTCAAAATAACTTTTAAATAAATTTATTTCTGAAAATTGCAACTGGAGCTCTATTTTATATTTCAAATACAACGAACGTCGCGTAGGTAATGATCTGAAGGTGTCACTTGTACAAGATGTAAATAAAATGTACACTTTCGACTCTTTGACAAATTTCACAGATACTCAAACAAACTTTTTAAAAATTTATCAGTGAGATAGTTTCCAAATATGTGGCAACTCAAAAAATCATGGAGTTGAGACCTATTACGATAAACAAAACTTCAACAACTATAATTTACTTCTTTCACTTCATAAATAGGCTTATTGTCTTATCATCCAAATTTTAGCATCTAAATTGAAAGTATGTGAATTGAAGGAATGTTTCAATCGAAACCTCTTCCAAAACTACGTCAAGGAAATCGTGATAGAATCTAGAGCAAGTGTGCACAACCTTTTTATAATGGTGGGCCAAATTAATTACTGGTTTTTCGAACCGGACCGCAGGAATAAAATTTCTAGGATTTAATAATTAGCATACGTCTTATTTATATAAAGTTAAATTTTAAAATACATCTATTTTATGGTACCGTGAACGATATAACTATATAATATTGTACTGCAACTTTGTGTAGCCTACATATCTATACCAACGTTATCCAGAGGTCAACAATCCTCCTTCGTTATACTGTTGAAATAGTAATACTTGGCACCAGTATTAATACTTCACCAGGATTTGAAAAATAAAACGACTTGCACGTATGGTTTCAATAAAATATTATATTTAAAAATTAGTTTTAACCTACGTTACACAAAACCGAAATTAAATTAAATTTTAAAATACTATAAAAACAAAATAAGTTGTAAAAGTATATACTTTAGTGGGAAATCTGAGAAAGTTTTTATTTTGATAATTGTTCAAAGTATATTTCAATGTTTGTAGTTGCTATTCTTAAAGTCTATTCCCAGTGACTGTCTGTTAACCGCATCCAAACATTAGATTGATAGTTTTCAATAACTATAAAACATATTCACAAATAAAATTACTACCGAACAAAAACACAAGTTTAAAAAAAAAATATCGCAGATTAACTATAACTTGCAATAAGTAATTTTTGTAGAAATCTAAAGAAACATTTTAGGTATTAAACAAAATTGTCTGGGTGACAATCAATGTCAGTATAATATTATTATTTGGTATATTATTACACTCTGCTGGCTTATGGCTTTTACTATGAAATAGTATTTCAATTCATAGGATTTAAGACCGTAATTTAAGGACCACGAAAAAACAATTCGGGGTCACAGGTTGTGGACCCCAGATTTAGAGGTTGTGCTAGTGTACAGCGCTAGATATACGATTAAGACAATAAAATAAAAAAAAAAAATAATGTTTTCATTTTGTTAAGTAGTTTTATCTATGTCCTTTAAATAAAATTAGTTGTTTCGTACATTCTGATTTTGAATTCATCACAAATAGTTATGAAAATACCTGTTTCAGTTAATTTTCCTTTGATATATTACTAGTAATTAGTTACCGTAGAGTAAATCGTTATGTTATTTTAGCAAAATGAAAGGATTTCAATTAGTCATTTTTATTATGAGGTATTTTATACAAATTTCAATAATTAAAACTCCAACGTACGTTACAGTATATTTAGTTATTATTTAAATAAAAAAGTGAAGCATATATTTAAATTAAAATTTTGAACTGTAGCCTAAATGAAATTATTTTTCCACATTTGAACTGGAAAAAACATATGAAATTTTGTAATATTTTCACAACAGTTAGGTAGCTAGAAAAATATTTCACGCTGTCAATCTAACTCAATTTATTGCAGTATTTTCATAGCACCAGTACCTATAATATTTTCTAACGTACCATATAAATTTTCTTTTATGTTGTACAACTATATTTTATGGATATCTATTTTATAAAGGTTCAGCCATAATAAAACAAGATCAATTTTCATCGACCGCATCAATTTCATTCACGTTCCTATCTATACATAAGTTCATGTTCTTATTACCTACTGGTAATACTGAAACAAATACATAAAATCCGTTAACAACAACATTTATTTAATTTGTTAAAATTACTTCAGCTAATGCTCTTGATGTTATTGTTTAGGTCATCAGCCAAAAGTTTGGTTTGAATCTGCTAAGTAAATCGAAGAGTGAGGTGGTTTACCATGCCTTCCTCACTGAGTGGAGAAGTTCGCTTATCAGCATGCCGGACCCTCTGAAAAGCACGTATTTTCCATTCTGGAAATGACACTTGCATTTCATTCACCACAGGGTCTGGCTGTATAATGAAGTCCATTACTTTTAGAGGAGATAACTCTGATTAGCATCTTTTATACCTCTACCTCTTCTGTTCTTAAATGATTCAGTCATTTAATTGGCTGACCATGTGATAAGAAACAGAACTATTTAATTTAGCCCTACTACTAACAGATTGATGTAGTGTAATACTCTTGGTAATAAAATTCTCTTAGTATAAATTAATACACAGGTAGAAAAATTAAACATTCTTTCAAATTGCATAGAAGTAAATTATCACTGAGGTGAACGAGATTGTAGTCAAATTTAGTAATACTGTGACACTTATCTCTAAAGTCCGTGTTGGGATCTGGGTAAATTAAATAATTAACACACTAAAATTTAAAATTACAAGTATTTATTATAACTAAAAATTACAATTAAATAATTGACTACAATCTACAAGTTTATTACAATGAAACTACTTAATTAATAACAAACCAATTAGGCTATAATTAACTAATCAAATAAATAACTTAAATGATATTTGATTTTTCCGATTCAAACTGAATAGTATTTAACTTATGTCAGAAATTTTTTTTTGTATTAATATTATTTTTGTATTTTATTTTGTATTATTTGTATTATTTATATATTTTTGTATTATTTGTATTTTTTATACATTGTTTTGTAGTTCAATTTTTTATATGTTTTCTTGTATTATTTGTATTTTTTATATATCTTTTTTATTTGTCATCCGCAGGCTAATTTTTACTAATAATTTTTACAGATGGAACCACCAAACAGGCATCGCCTTGGAAGCCCTATTTTTCCTAGTTGTAGAACTAGTTTGTAGTATTTTTTTTTTTTAGAATTAGGTATGATTGTTTAAATGTTTGCTGTTAGATTAACTTTTGTTATTTATATGTTCTAGGTTATATTTTTATGTGTTAATGTATCTGCCTACAACATGTAAATACATTTTTTTATTTATATTCTTAATTTACTTAATACTACTTACTGAAATGATACAGAGTAAATAAAAGTTAAACAATGGAGAGTTATTCGCAGTAACGTTGACTTTTTTTAATGTACTGGACTAGCTGAATGCACTATCAAATACGCTCACTCAATCACAGGCAAACGTAAACTGACCCCGGACCTTAAACAAACCGGCGCTTTTATAGATGAGCTAATGTTCGAGAAAAGACTTCTGACGGCTTCAGGATAAATCTTAAACAACTGTAAAAAAACTTTGAATAGTTGTGGTAAAAGAACCAATTATCTAAATAGGTAACCACCCAAATCTTTCACAATAGTTATTCAACAATAGACCCTTACTTGACTACACAAAACTTTTTATGACTATTTCTTTAAAACTATTATTACTCCTTTTATACTATTTGTTTATTTACGTTCACATTTATAAATTCTCGGTCCCCCAAGAAAACTCTCGAATACTCTTTCTTTTTCAGTATTGTCACAATACTCTATTATTATCAAGTTATGTAAGAACGACACTAAGAATTAAATCTCTTACTGTTATTTTTACTTTAATTTTTTGTCTTTCTGTGTGTGTGAAGAACAAAATATCATAAGGAGTTGAAACTTGGAACTTAAGACAGATAGGCCTACCTCTAGGGGACCGACACAAACATTTTCATCAAATCGGTCAACCATAAGTAGTACAGTAGTAGGAGTAATAGTAAAAGTAGTCGTGCAATTTTTCACTTATTTGCAATTTTTTCAAAAATTGCGATTTTTCTTAAAATCGCCTAATTTAGACGACTAAATTTTTTATGCTCTACAAAATAGGGTAAGCGCCATTTTTTTTTAAATTCATGGTGTTTGCATGCTTTCGTGGTAAAAAATGGGGGTTTTAAGACTGCGGCCTTAATATGTATATTTGGGCATAAGTACAGACCTACATAAGCAAAGTTATAGAAAATTATATATATTCATGCGAGGATTTACAGCCCCAACCGTATCTCACTTCCTAAGCACCACCTCTTTCTAACTCGCCAGCCCTCATTGGAGAGCCGTCGCAAAGACATTGCCTCCTGCACCCCATCCAACCATGTCACTTCCGGCCTATCCCTTCTTCTACCGGCTGGCGTCCACTCCCATACCCTCTTTGGCCACCTACCATCCTCCATCCTTTGCAAATGGCCAAACCATTTTAACTGCTTCCAGGATATGGTATCCATGATATTTCCTTGAACGCCGATTCTTCTCCTAATTTCGAAATTTGGAATTCGATCGATCCGCGACACACCACAGCTCCGCCTCCAGAAATCCATCTCCACCGCTTTTAGGTGATCCTTCTGTCTTTTTGTCAATACCTATATATGGGTATAGAAAATTAAAATCCTAAAACTCTTACTTCAAAAATTTTTTCTACAACGCATAGTTGTGTAGTGATAGTGATAGTAGTATAGTAGTATAGTAATTTTCTGTATTTTTCTCATCAAAATTTGTAAAAAGCGGAACTTTTTAACATTGTGGCCTTATTACACATTTAACGGCAAATGTATAGCTATAGGGCTACCTATCAAAAGTAAACAAAATTAAAAAGTGTAAAACTTTTAATTCAGGCATTTTTTTCTATTGAGGTTAGTTTACCGTAAATTAGTGATACTCCTTATTTTTGATTTCAACTGATGTTGACTTTCATTTTGCGTTATTTAGGTACTCATGATTAAAATTAGGTTATGGTTTTTTTTTTAATTTTACGTGTTTACTATAGATACTGAAGTAACGAGATTGCCTTTAGCGTATGGATGGGCTGTGTGGAGGGAAGTGAAAATTTGACAGTGCTGCCAACCTCAACAAAAAGAGACACTACTCGTACATTTCACTACTGTGCAGTTTCTACATACATAATAATATATGTATAATAATATATATATATACATAATAATATATATGAACATAAAATTATTATGAATCCATAATTCATAATAATTTTATGTTCTATTATTACACAACTTCATTTGAACTGAAACATAAAAATTAATCATATATCTACCGATTCAGTTAAAGAAAAATTATTAAGATATACTAGATTCTTAAATACTCGTCTTAATATTATTAATATAGAACGGGATGAGAAAGGCATACTTACATTCTGTAAGGTGTGGTTTATTTCGAGAAAATGTTTTCTTCATTAACCTTATAAGAAATAAATGTGACCCGTAATATTGCCTATAGCCTAATTACATGACTAGAAGTGTTTGATTCACTGTAATTACCAGCTAACTTATTTCATTGGAACAAAATGTTTTACGAATGAATCGCCTTCTTTACTATCGCTGTCACCGGCTTCTTCACTATCAGTTTCACTAGCAGACTATCTACCAAACCGTTTTCTTTTTTTACCAGGTAACAACAAAACTGTTGAAGAATAGCTTCTTCAGTTCTATATGTTCCTTCTTTATTTTATACCACAGTAGTTAGCCAATCGCTCATGGCTTTTGTTAAGATGTAGGGGAAGGCATTTTTGTTTAGCTTCAACTAAATAGCATTTTATTACACTGCATATTAGATTTCGTTCAGCACTGTAAATAGTCTGCCCATGTTTTCGAGAAACTAACATTTCTGTTTATTAACAAACAGTTATACAGTTTATACAGTAAACCTACATAAGGTTCCGTGATACACTGTACGAGGGGGTACCCAAAAGAAACCGGAATTATTTTTTAAAACTATTTATTTTTAATTTTTTTACAAAAGACCCTTATCCCCTTCAAAATACTCTCCATTATAACTAATACATTTGTCCCACCGGTGCTTCCACTGTTCAAAACATTTTTTGTACTCCTCTTCAGTGATGGCTGCCAGCTCATCCGTCGTTTTTCTCTTGACATCATCAACGTTGTTAAATCGGAGACCTTTCATGCCCCTTTTCATGCGTGGGAACAAGAAAAAATCACACGGAGCCAGATCGGGTGAGTACGGTGCGTGTGGTAGCAAAACCATGCCGTTTTTCGCCAAAAACTGGGTAACCGAGATTGCCGTGTGTGCAGGCGCGTTGTCGTGGTGGAAAAACCAGTCCCCTGTCTGCCACAAATTAGGTCTTTTACGACGAATGCTGTTTCGTAGTCTTCTTAACACTTCAAGATAAAAAGCTTGATTTACCGTCTGGCCTGGTGGAACGAACTCTGAATGGACAATTCCCCTCACATCAAAAAAACAAATCAGCATTGTTCTGATGTTCGATCTGACTTGAGGACTTTTTTTGGTCGGGGTGATAATGAAGTCTTCCATTGACTGGACTGTTGTTTGGTTTCTGGGTCGTACCCATAGCACCAAGACTCGTCACCCGTAATGATCTTTGACATGAAATCTGGATCAGTTTCAAGCTGTTGTTTCAAATCACCACACGTTTCAATTCGATGTTCCTTTTGAGTGTCTGTCAGAACCCGAGGCACAAACTTGGCAGCGACTCTTTTCATTGTCAAGTCTTCTGTTAAAATGCGTTGGACTGAGCTCCAAGAGAGCCCACTAACCTGTGATATTTGGTCAATGGTCTGTCGTCGGTCTGTTCGTACAATTTCTTTCACTTTCACAACATTTTCGTCTGTTCGGGAAGTCGACGGTCGTCCAGAACGAGGTTTGTTCTCAATCGACATGTCGCCATTTTTAAAGCGCAAAAACCACTCGTACACTTGGGTTTTTCCAATAGCGTCGTCTTTGTAAGCTGTGTTCAACATTACAACTGTTTCCGCGGCGTTTTTACCGAGCAAGAAGCAAAATTTCACAGCCGCACGTTGTTCATTAAAACTTGCCATCATGAAAAACGACACGAGCACAAAACAGCACTAGCGAGAACAATCACTGCACGAGAACAGAACAAGCTAGATCAACGAACAAAATGGCATTGAACTGGCAATGAGTAGCGCTACAAGCAGCCTAGTGGCGGGAATTTGTACTGCACAAGCTCCGCCCACAGCAGAGCTATTCCGGATACTTTTGGGTACCCCCTCGTATATGCTCTGAGTATAGTATAAGTTGTTGTGTTTGTTGTTCTGAAATTAAAGAAGTCGCGCATGCGCACTGATGCTTTTACCTTTTTACTCCTTGTTGCAAACAAAGGCAAACTCTTGACTCAAGTAACTATAATGATTAAACATAAAATATATTTTAAATTATTTCCATTGGCAAGATAAAGAGTGGTGTGAGTATTTTTCACCAGATTTTTGTTCCATAACATCACAGAAGTCAAAGGTCGATGAATTCCCTTAGGTTTTAGTGTGAGTTGTATATGAACAGAGTCATGTAACCGTAGGCTAATTCAATTACCACATTATTAATGATTTATGAAGAAATTATGTTTGATTTATAAGCAGTAATTTTTTGTAAATGATAAAAACTTTTGAAGTGCTGATATTGTACTTAAATCCATTAAGCACAGTTTCTTAGAATACATGATCAAAATGATTTCAAAACTACGCAAACGCTGTTTTATTTCAACCAGATGATATTATTATAAAAATGTAATTTAGCTCAGAAATGACTTTTATTCAAACAAAACACTGAAAAATATAGGATGTGGTTAAAATAAGTTTTAATTGGCTAATGGAACAAAAGATTGGAACTATAACTTTAAATAATCTTTAATTAGTCTAGTTAATGGAAAATAAAATGAATAAGAATGGAATTCATAACAATAACCATTTCAATAGTAATTAGTGACAAAAGTCTTGCATAAAATATGTTATACTGTGTTGAACTTCCTTGATTAGGAAACTGCGGTCAGCTCATTATGATTGAGTATAAAATGCATTAGTAGTAAAGCATAAAAACATGAAAAACACATTAAATTAATTTTGTTTTTATAACAACTATTGCGTTTTAGTAGCAACTCAGAATAAAAAAATTACTTTGTTTGCCATTTATGTAGTTTTTCTTTCGTGGATCAACTGTGTAGCTGTAGACTATGAAAATATTATCTTTTTTGGTTCTATGCTTTTTCTCCCAACATGTTTCTTTATTTTTTCCGACTGGTCTGCTCGTTCTCCAGCCGTCCATTTTCCACTATAATAAAAATCGCAGTAATGCGAGCTTACACGTAAAAGCAGAAGTTGACATACTTACAGTTGCAATGATATTCAGTAAAATTAACAAATAAAAACTTGTTTGGTACTACAATAAAATAATTTAAAAAAAGTTAATACTTTACAAAAAATAATAAAATAAATTATTAACGATTAGATTTTTCTCTGAAGAGAGAGAAACAAAACTACGGATTTTCATTAGATCAACCTGTTAAAAATACAAAAGAAAGTTGTATTATAGGAAATTAAAAAAGAAATGGAAAGTTGTCTACTACAAAACAAGCATTTATAATTTTATAATTTCCTCACTGAGTTGAAAGAATATTCTTATCAGCATGCCAGGCCCTCCAAAACGCACCTTCTTTCCACCCTGCAAATGACACCTTCACTTCATTCACCACAGGCTCTGGCTGTAAAGTAAAATTCATTACTCTCAGAGGAGACAACTCTGACTAGCGTCTTTTACACCTCTACGTCTTCTGTTCTTAAATAGTTCAGTCATATAATTGGCTGACCATGTGATAAGAAACAGAACATTTTTTTGTAGCCCTGGAACCAGCAGATCGAGTGCAATTAATTTAACCCTTCATCTTCCAGTGTTGGGAAAATTAAGTAATTATAATTTAATTTATTAATTTGTTAATAAATATTTATTGTAAGTATAAAACGAAAATTGTTTATCATTTACAATAACAAGACCCCTAAAAGAACCTGGATTGAACGCTAAAATATTTTTGTAACATATCACATTCATTCATTAAACTCTTCAATTGCTGTATAACATTTCGTTTGTTTCAGATTATTTCAAAAGAAAATATGCACTTTAGAAAGACGGTTCTTTGACAACATTTTCTAGGTCAGAACTCTCAAAATAGGTAGGCTATACAACCTGTATTCATCAAACTATAAAATAGATATTTTTATGTGGAACATACTTTCTCAATAGATTATGTGTTTACATACATGTGAGAAATAAAAAAGTAAAGTTAAAAATTACTGTGACTAGAATTTCAATAAAATCGTATACGTATTTTATATGTGTGAGTGCCTAAACAATTGTCCATAAATGTCAGAGTAAGTTTACAAAATATTTTTAATATAAACTACATTTGTATACAAAGTTTAGGAGTAACTACAACATATTTAACACTTAAAAATAATATATATTTTTTCGTAGCATTGTTACATTCGCTTTTATTTTAAAAAATGACATAGTTCACTTCAGACTATAGTATATTTAAACATATAGAAAAAGATATATTACACTTTTTATTTTCTAAGCCCGGACATTAAAGCTTTTTGTATAAAATAAAATAATGCAGTTGAAACAAATAGTATTTAAATCATTCAGATTTCAAAAAGAACGACGTTGGTATGTCAACTGCAGAGTTGAATTAAATAGCTTACAAAATAAAATTATCTAAATTTATGCATAATCTACGTACTAGTAACTGTATAAATAATGGTACAATTTTTATAATATATACAGTAGTTTACTGTAATTTAAAATGTAGATGCTATCCATTTAGTTAGAGTATTTTAAACAAATGCATAGAAATATACTAAAAGGTTTCTCTTTTTAAAACTGTTAAAAATTATGACGGTCAATTTCCGCTAAGTGAAAAACATAAATTGACAGTTTGGGTCTCTACATTAGATTAAAAATGAAAAAAGTAATTTTTATACAAACTATTGAATGTCTAATTTAAACAATTACGATCAGATCCAGCTATACTTTCTACTGTGTAAAATACATGTAGCCTTTTGTGATAAAATTTACAATAGGTGAGAAAAATGTATTTAATTTTTATCTTTCGTGAAAACCCTTAAAAATTAGTATATAGTAAACTAACACATACATACATGGTCTGAACTTATGTAATAATATTAATTTTTTTCAGTGTATTTAAATATTTCCAACATTTTTATGATTTCATTAAACCATTTATTCAACAATTTAGGTAAGGTTACAAAATTTTGAAAAATAAAAGAAAAAATATTGTGTTAAATTTTGGTAATTAACTATATAGAATCAGGGCCCGTCACCGATTGTAACGATTTTTTTTGAAATCGATACTTTTTTGGGCGCTGAATCCGAATATAAAATTATTTTCCCCCGCAAATCACCATGAAATTAGTTATAAGCCTTTTTTTATCACCTGCCGATATAACCTGACTTTTTGTAATCTTCAATTTTGCCCTTATATTACCCTTCATTATCGTATAAATGCTAACAACCAATTAATAATGTCGCTATATTTACAAAAATATAATTTATTAATCATTAAGAAACATATTTATTTAAATATATTTTAATAAAATAATTTCAAGTGAATTTATAGGTAAATTTTAAAATTAGTTGAAATTAAGAAAAAATCCTACACGTAAAAGTTGTAAAAAAGTGCGAATTTTCATATAAAATAAAAATCAAGTCTCTATCTCTGGTAGTTACTGAGAAAATGGTGAAAATGTTAACATTAAATGAGATAGGGATCCGTGCTCCCCTTAAAAAAATACGAAATGGATCAACAAGCAACCGCATGACCCAGTGAGATGAGGATGTATATATGACGGATAAATCACGTGGCTTCGTGTCGGATGATCGGGAAAGACAAATTAAGCGGAAGTTTGTATAAAAAACTTGTTACCCACTTCTATACGAGTTTTATATCAAATAATCCTTATTTTCAAAGTAGAATAAACACAATAATACTTGAAAAATGACGTAATTTTTCATGAAAAAATAAATACTAGTTCTTTCCATATAGGTCACATGCCTAATTTATGTTATTAATTTTTGTTTAACTGAAAGAAGTTGCGACTACTTTGACGCCGCTCTTTACTGACTCTTAAATCTGAACTATTACAACACAAATAAAATATACCATAAATTTGTAGCCCATAGATCCATACCTATGGGCTACAAATTTATGGCACAGCTAAACCGAATAACTTACAAAAATTACAAGGCTTTTAATCGAAATTCCTACGTTTAATTACCTGCGCACCTTTTTATGTCAACAACAAAATTCTAAATGATGACCTATTCAGTTTATAAGTTAGTTAGGAGTCCAGCTACATCATTTTTTACAGAAAGTTGCACGATCACTCCAACGAATTGATCTCCAAAAAATCGGATGCTTCACTACCAGGGAATCCACAACGGGTTGAAACGTCAACGGGCCCGAGATCTATAATGTGATTTATTTTATTTTATTTCATTTTTCTTCCTTCATTACTTGTAATGTTATCATTCATGGATAATGAACATTAGCTCATTGAACATATAGGCTACCTCTGCGTAACACTGTTCTTTTTCATTTATTTTTCTTGTCATCCTTTCGTTACTTTTATTGAATTTTCTCGGTGTATCTTAGTGTAATAGTTGCAAATAAAGTTATTAAAGATAAAAAAATTGTTTTAAAATAAATAAATAGGATGTTACCAAAAATAGAATAAAAAAATAAAAATTTGTACACTACCTGACTAAAAAATCATTTATTCTGTACTAATTAAATATTTAATCGTATTTAAAAAAAATGTAATTTATATTTATTTCCCTGCTGTTTGTCGTTTTATTTCCGTATAATTTATGTAATTAAACTGTTCCGTTTACGCTCTCACATATTTTGTTTCTGTATCAAGGTCACGGTTCCTCCTGACCCATATCGTAACAAATTTTGTTTCATAAATGTTTCCGTAATCGTTGATATTTTAGTAAAACAGTTGTTTTGTCGTGACGGATATAAAGATATGACAGATAACCAGAAAATTTACTGTATTCTATTTTAAATCCGAAAAATTAAATAAAAAGTGTTTGATAAATCAATGAAAGACTGCATAATTTTTTATTTAATATTACAGAGATCCCAGAAAATCTCCAAAATTCTAAAAATTTTTAAGCACAATTGATATATTGACAAAATAGACAATACGCGTAGGTAATTAAATAAATGAACGGTGTTTTACGAAGTATTAAAAGGTGTGATATATTAGTCTATCTGCCTAGCGCCGGTAGTTTCTTACTGCAAGTTGCTTTGTGCTCTATCAGCCGATTATGTTGTTTCTTTTTTTATTAATTACCTGGATTTCTCCAGCATGAGATAGAAAGTTCTGTTGTATTCCTTTAGGTTTCTATATTTTTCTTCTATTATTTATTCTTAACTTTCCTACTTAACTTAACTTTCCTCTCTTTGTGTGGTTGCTAATATATAAAAGCAGCCCAGCTCGTTTATTAAGTTAATGTTTGTTTGGATAATGTGAAGTTTGAATAATTTGGTCAGTGTTAATTGTTGAGATCAGGTTTGTACCTACATAACGCGTTCCGATTGTTTAGAAAATATTCGTAACGAGCAGAAGTGTAGCTTACAACTGTTCTGGTTTGTATGTAAAGATTTAATTGTTGATTGTGAATGACCATATTTTCTCTTCAGTTGAGTTAGTTGTCTTCAGTACTTTTAATAACATTTTGTAATTATGTAGCATGACATTGACCTATATTTGGATTATTGGTCACGGTCGCACAGATCAGTTTAACCACTACATTTTTAATAACAAGTAAAACTATTATCAAAATATACTTGGTATATATTTATAATATTTCCTTTAATAATATGAATAAGTTTTGTAAATTAATAATACTGGCATAATCTAAATTATATTCTATGTTTAATTATTCATACCAGTTAATCATCGATATTGATAAGATTTATATGATTGTATTTAAACAACAGCGAGATTCAAATCAAGATTTGCGTGAGTCAAAAGTGTAACTAAATTGTGTATTGTTAAAATAATTAAAGAATCAAAAAACGGAGATGAACAATTAAATAAGTGATGTGAATGATTATAATAAAATAAATAACGTCGTTTAAAACAATAATTTGAATTTTTACGAACAATAAAAAATTATTAATCAAATTTTAAAATCTAAAGTGATGAAAGTAAGATCCGGCCATAGCGTCGGTGCGGGACGAGACGATTGATGAGATGACCACACTGTAACGAGCTCCAATTAAAAATTAGAAATATCAAGTAAAATTTCAAAGAAGACTAACATATTATATAAAAATGAATAGAGTAACAAGTAAGAAATCATAATTATTATTTATTTAACACGAACATTCAAAATTTATTTAAAGAAGTCAATGTAAAATTTCAAGAATTCAAATACTATTAGGACGCCATATTCATAAACTCAACAATATAATTATTTCAGCAAACTTTGTAAATTAAACAACCGGTATGATCGATAAACAATATTCATAAATCATCTATAAAATTTTAATAATTAATCAATAAAAGACCAGTATTCAATTTAATTAAAATTTAAAGATCTATTTGTAATTTTTGTTTAGGTTAAGATTTTCATTGTTGCAGTAAAATAAAATTTTTATACTCAAATAATAATAAATTATAATCCCTGAGATATTATATTAAATAAAATAGTAGAGTCAATTTATTGTTAAATTCAATATTCATAGAATCATTTATCAAGTAAAAATTAAAAGCATTTAAAACTAAAATATATTTGTGTTAATTTATTTCTAACCCAGTTTATGTAGCGTAGCTGTAGTGAACGCTACATAAATTTTGGCGCCCAACGTGGGGCAATTAATTAATTAAAAAATAGTAGAAACATTAAATTTTTCGCCACAACGTTTAGGCATTTTGTATTTTTAAATTCGTGTTTTATTTTCTAAATTAATTAAAATAAAAGAATCCTAAAATTATTTTTATTTATTATTGTTTGAGTTTGTTTATTGAGTACCATGGCTAGTATAGAGTTAAGGTCTGGTAGGCAATTAGGCCAGGATAATAATAGCGATAATAGCGATAATAGTGATACTGAAAATAGGGGAGATAGGTCAGAGGATAAGCTAGATCAATTTATGAGTATGATGCTAAAGTTAAGTACGGATATGAATGAAAAAATGGAAAAACAAATATCAGATTTAAAAACAGATTTAAATGAAAGGATGGAAAAACAAAATAAAAATATGTCAGATTTAAATAAAAATATGTCAGAATTAAAAGTAGAAATGAATAATCAAAATGTAGAATTAGTGAATAAAATGTCAAATTTAGAAAAAGGTTTAAATGAAAAATTAGAAAAACAAAGTTTAGATATGTTAGATATGAAATCAGAAATAGGAGAAAGATTCGTTGAATTAAAGGCAGATGCGAATAAAAAGTATTTAGAACAAAGTATAGTTAATAAGGAACTTACTAGTAAAATAAAATCAGTAGATAGTAAGATAAATACAAGTATAAGTAATGGAATAACAAATATAAACACCACACTAGCTAAACATGAAACAATGAAAACAAATAAGAAAGCAGATTTAAATGATGAAAGGAGCAAACAAAATGTAGAATTAAATGAAAATTTAGATAAAAGTAGCAAAGCTATAGAACAGAATAGAACAGGTATTAGGTTAGAATTATTAGAATTTAAGTTAGATTTAGTAGGAAAAATAGATAATAATGAAGTAGGTGAAACAATAATAAGCACAAATGAAAAACTCAAAGAGTTACAATGGAATAAAGAAGTAAATAAATATATTAACAAAACAAATATGAAAAGAATGAACCAGAGGTATGACAATAAGCAATGGGAATATAGTTATCCTAATAAACAGAATAATAGTTATCAAAATAATCAACAAATAAGAAAATATAATAAGTTTAGGTATAATCCTTACTATAAGAATGGTAGTAAGACACATTGTAACAATAATAATCGAAATAAAAACAGAAATCAAAACCTTAAGAATGGAAATGATTATAAAGTAACAAGCATTAGAAATAAATTAGCTATAAATAAACTTGATGGAAGAGTAGATGTGATAAATAGGTATAAAGATAGGCCAGGTTAGATATTAAGATTATTTAGTTTGGTGTTTAGAGAAGGTTAGATGTTATGTGATAGGTTATAAAGTAAATGTTTTTGTTGATAATTTTGCTTTAACACATTTAAACACATGTAAATTTTTAAATTCAAGATTAACTAAATGGATACTTAAATTACAGAATTATGATTTGAATATACAACATTGTAAAGGAACAGACAATAAGATAGCTGATATTCTAAGCAGAAATTTTCAAAGCAAACAGGTAGAAAAGATACAAACATTTAGATTAGCTTCATTTAAATTCATTGTAGATAAAAAATTAATTAATATGTTTCAAAATATTGGTAAATTACAAACAGAAGATCCTAAGTTAAAAGAAATTATCGATAAACTCACTAATAAACCAGAAAATAATAATGTTATTCAAAATTTAAAATCAGTTTATTATATTCATGATAATGTTTTATATAAATTAGTTCATAATGATTATAAAATAATGATACCTAATTCAATGTACAAGATTTTAATTTGGCAAACACACTTAAGATATTCACATTTAGGTAGTAGAAAATTATTTAAAATGTTATT
This sequence comes from Catonia carolina, assembly GCA_035578175.1. Lineage (NCBI taxonomy): Eukaryota > Metazoa > Arthropoda > Insecta > Hemiptera > Achilidae > Catonia > Catonia carolina. The sequence goes on along the minus strand of JAQMRL010000001.1, from coordinate 431,840,345 downwards.
TGAAAGTTTTATTTTTAAGGGAATGCACAAGATTATTAAAAGCTTAATTAGAACTTGTGAAGTATGTCAGAAATGCAAGTATGATAATTTTATAAATCTAGCACCATTAGGCCATATAACTGTAGATAAATGCAATGAGTTAATCAGTATAGATTTTATTGGTCCGATACCTAGGTCTAAAGGTAATTTTACCTACATACTAGTTATTGTAGATTGTTTTAGTAAATTAGTAACTGTTTATCCTTTAAGAAAAGCTAATACCTTAAGTACTATTAGGAAATTGGGTATGTATTTAGAAAAACATGGTAATGTTAACAGAATTTTGACAGATCATGGAACACAATTTATTAGTAAGAATTGGAAAGAATTTTTAATTAATCGTGGTATTAAACATGTGTTATCTTCAATACGACATCCTAATTCTAACCCAGTTGAACGATACAATAAAAGAATTATAGAATTACTTAGAACTTGTATCTTTGACAAACACACCCACTGGATTAAATATCTTGATTTTGTTGTAGAAGCAATTAATAACTCAGAAAATGATGTGACTAATTTCACACCATATTATTTACATTTTGGTCAGAAAAGTGATAGATTTTGGAACAAGTATATTTCACAAATAACAGATAAATCTGTTCATGAAAACAAAGAATTACAGTATCAAATAAACTTGAAAATAGCTTCTGAAAAAATAATTAAACGAGCAGAGCAGAATAGGAAATGTTTTGATAAAAAACATACAAAATTTGTGTATTTTGAGATTAATGATCTAGTGCAGCGTTTCTCAACCGGTGGTCCGCGGACCAAAGGTGGTCCGTGAAAACCTTCGGGGTGGTCCGTGAGAAACCGGTGACTACTTATAAAAAAGTAATATTTTCCCGTGATTAAATCAAAGTTACGATTCATTGAACAAAATAAAGTAAATACATTCAAGATTCAGATTAAGTAAAGGTAGAAGAGTTGTGGTGTAAGAAAGCCCTGGGCTTCCCCAAGATTCGGCAAGTAGCTTTGCGGTATCTTATGATTTTTTTCAACCACTTATTTGTGTGAGCAGGGGTTCTCTAGTTTATTGTTCATTAAAAACAAACAACGAAATCGGCTAAGTGTAAGCAGTGATTTGAGAGTAGCTCTTAGCAAGAGCCTAAAACCTAGAATTCATCAGCTAGTCAGAAAGTTTCGTGCACATAAGTCGCATTGAAATTTTCATTTCATTTTTAATTCATTTTTTAATTTTCATTGTTATTTTCGACTAAGTATATTCTGTATTCCTTATTTTATTAAAAGACAATTTACAATTAAAATATTTTAACTTTTTGTGATGTACAATGTACCCTACTTCTGAAAATAACAATTATATGTTTGTAATAATAGTTTCTTAATTAATAATAATAGTTTGTTTCTGAAAATTTGTTTTATTTAATCACCTTTTAATTTGGTTACAACTGATAAGATATATGCAATAATGTAATGGGTGGTCCGTGGTAGTTCACTTTCAGGCTAAGTGGTCCGCAGACCACTGCGGGTTGGGAACCACTGATCTAGTGTATTTAAGATTAGATCATAAGTCATCATTGATTGATAAAGTGATCAGTAAATTTTATATTTTAAAGGCAGGACCTTATAGAATTCTGAAAAAATTTGGGAACAGTACTTATGAAATAGGCGATATCAAATCAAATAAAATAATTGGACATTTTCATGTTAGTAAGCTGACTAAGTATATTAAACCTGAATTTTGAGGTAAATGAAGCCAAGTAATTAACCTTAAACAATAAATAGTATCATTAAATTATACATAGATTGTATATTTAGAAATAAGTTAATATGTTGAGCAGAATAATGTAACCAATAAACTGCAAAGATAATTTATTTAATTTATAACCTAAGCTGACAAATATGTATCAGAAGTAGATTTTATTTTATTTTTGTATATTATGAATTTAAAAGGTATAATTTATTAACATTGAGTAATTATATTTATTTATGTATTTTAAAAGTTTAATATTATGTATAGTAGAAGTGTAAATTTATAAACATACTATTAAAATTAAGATATTTTACATGTGTATCATAAATCGTCAAATTCTCTGATTTTGTACAATAATAATGAGTATAAATCATTATAAGTTGAATTGAAATTAAGTTTAATATTAAAACACTCTTTAATTTAGCTATTTAAAGTATATTAAATTGGAAATTATAACAGAATAGGTGTTTGATTGTTTGTTCATTATGACAGGGACATGTTACATAATGTAGGCCAAATTAATTTGGAAAATTTCACTTCATATTAATATAAGTCAACAGAATGAGTTGAAATTCATAGAACTTAAGTAAAATAATGTCATTATGTTAGTCTATAAGTAAAATTACAAAAGAAGGTTTATTATTTTAAATATTAGGAAAATACTAATATGTCAAGATGTGACATAACCTAATTTTATATGTTTATTTACAAAGTGATTATTTTTGTTTCTTAGGTAGTATTAAGTATTTATATGTTATGTTTGTTCATTTAAATGTTTATATTTATAATTAAATTAAAAATTCCAAGGAGGAATGGTAATATAAAGTATTTATTTTTGTTATTTTTAAGTATCAGCTGATTAAGAAAACAATCAGTGTGTTACAGTTTATTTTCTAAGTATTTGTATATCTATAGGCACTTTATCAATTATTTCTATTAAACCAAAACCATTAGACACTAATAGATCTTCACATAACAACACTTAAATAAAATTTCATGTTCATAATTTATAGTTTTCGTAAGTAATCTTAAGAGTTAGTTTATAAACAATAAATGATACTCAATAAACAAAATTGTAGATATTAAGTACGTAATTTGAATTCAATGTATATTTTTTATGGTTTATTAATATAAAATTAAAAAAAAAATTTTTTTATTTAAAAATAAAACTAATTTTTTTTTTTTAATATAGTGGGGGAATAAATGTAGCATGACATTGACCTATATTTGGATTATTGGTCACGGTCGCACAGATCAGTTTAACCACTACATTTTTAATAACAAGTAAAACTATTATCAAAATATACTTGGTATATATTTATAATATTTCCTTTAATAATATGAATAAGTTTTGTAAATTAATAATACTGGCATAATCTAAATTATATTCTATGTTTAATTATTCATACCAGTTAATCATCGATATTGATAAGATTTATATGATTGTATTTAAACAACAGCGAGATTCAAATCAAGATTTGCGTGAGTCAAAAGTGTAACTAAATTGTGTATTGTTAAAATAATTAAAGAATCAAAAAACGGAGATGAACAATTAAATAAGTGATGTGAATGATTATAATAAAATAAATAACGTCGTTTAAAACAATAATTTGAATTTTTACGAACAATAAAAAATTATTAATCAAATTTTAAAATCTAAAGTGATGAAAGTAAGATCCGGCCATAGCGTCGGTGCGGGACGAGACGATTGATGAGATGACCACACTGTAACGAGCTCCAATTAAAAATTAGAAATATCAAGTAAAATTTCAAAGAAGACTAACATATTATATAAAAATGAATAGAGTAACAAGTAAGAAATCATAATTATTATTTATTTAACACGAACATTCAAAATTTATTTAAAGAAGTCAATGTAAAATTTCAAGAATTCAAATACTATTAGGACGCCATATTCATAAACTCAACAATATAATTATTTCAGCAAACTTTGTAAATTAAACAACCGGTATGATCGATAAACAATATTCATAAATCATCTATAAAATTTTAATAATTAATCAATAAAAGACCAGTATTCAATTTAATTAAAATTTAAAGATCTATTTGTAATTTTTGTTTAGGTTAAGATTTTCATTGTTGCAGTAAAATAAAATTTTTATACTCAAATAATAATAAATTATAATCCCTGAGATATTATATTAAATAAAATAGTAGAGTCAATTTATTGTTAAATTCAATATTCATAGAATCATTTATCAAGTAAAAATTAAAAGCATTTAAAACTAAAATATATTTGTGTTAATTTATTTCTAACCCAGTTTATGTAGCGTAGCTGTAGTGAACGCTACAATTAATTTAGTCCTTTATTAAACTTAGTAGTTGTAAATATATATAAGCACAATTATTCATTGTAATTAATTAATTTGTTAATAAATATTAGCTAGTTACAAGTTAGTTTAAAGGGGAGATGGCACGATGGTTTTAACACAAAATTTCGATTTTTGGTTTTTTATGTTTTTCAATGGTTTAGGCCTAGATTTACCACAATAAAAGCCCGACACTGATACCTATGGTGACCTATAGTGACGATGGAAACCGACAACTATGGTGTGTAAAGTTTAATTTCTCTATTTTTTACCAATCCTATGAAAAATGTACCTAAAAATAGCAAATTTAACATTGGCGGGATACAAAGTACAGTCTCCACTTTTAAAAGAAAATCTTGTTATTCATATCAAAACCCGAAAGAACTTGGATTAAACGTCACAGTATATTTATTTATTTACTTTTCTGGAAAAAGGATGGTGGAATGCACTTTCATCTACACTGTAAACAGTGAAAACGCTTCTGAAGTTTTGAACTCCCATTACAGGCTACCGATTAAAACGTCACCCCCGAAAACCAGTTTTAAAAGCCAGGCAGTAAAGATAAGCCAGCAAAACAGTAAAAACTTTATTGTGCTGAAATTATAAAATATTATAGTCTACCAAGTATAATATGTCAATAAAAAGAGAAAAAATTGAGGGTTTCCCCTGTTTTAATTAAAGAAATTATTTTAAATAATTAATAATAATAAAACAATAATAATTTGTATCTTCGTTTTTGTTAAAGAGGTCCATTGCGAAGGATTTTGAGGCTCTTTTAAGTTTTTAAGTGTTTTTCGCTAAGTTGTTCAATTCATTTTTTTTATCAAGGGCAGGTTTAGATTGTTCATTATATTTATTGTATTCATTATATTTCATTGGTTACGTGCCATGGGGCTGCAGTATTTAGTCTCAGGCATTAACAATGTAGTAATTAATGATTAATGCATTAATGAATGCAGTAGTAATTAATTAACTTTTAACGTTACACAGTGGGATGTTTGGCTAATATATTCGGCCTAAAGTCTATTTTCTTAAACTTAATCCAGAGAGAAATGAACTCCTGTTTGTCAAAGCTAAATAGTGTAGGAGCATTTTCCTACAGGTCCGCACATTTCACTTGGGTACATTTCTAGGCCGGTCGGCCGTTTGTAATTATAGTTCGTTTTCTTTAGCCCGCTTACATACTGTCTTAAATTCTCATAAAGGTTCTTTTGACGGTGAATTTTTTAGTTTTGAATGCCTTTTGAAAAGATTAAATATTAATGTAATTGTAATGAATGAAATAATATTTCTGTATACATTATGTTATTCTCATGTACAAATATAATTTGTTTAAACTGAGACTAGGTATCGTAAAAAAATGTTATTTTTTATCCTTCTTTTACACCATTTGTTTAAAGAACCCAAGAATTTTAGTTAATTTTCCAAGTCTGTAATGATAATTATTTAAGGATTCTAATTGAAGAGTTTATTAAAAACAGCTTTTTACAATATTTGTAGTGTTTTTTTAATTTTTGTACTTGTGTAGATTCTTTTATGATTTATTTTACAAAGTTTCTCAGAATCCCTTTATATCGTTCTTTCTTGTTCTATCCACCTTTTAATTATTGCTTTAAGAATTCGGAAGCCAACCTTTGTATTTATATTATTTGTTTACTGCCTCATCTGTTTATTTCTTTCTAGAAGACTAAAAGGGTATGAAAGAGTTAGTTCATTTTGTCGGTCAGTTAGTTCAGTCATGTTCAAGTTGGCGCACGGTTATGAATGAATGAGTGCCATTAGAAAGTATTTATATACATTGTAATAACTTCATTAAGAAAAAAGCTCTTTGTACTGTAATTGGTTGTAGGTAAGAGACCATTATGAATTTTAAAATCATCGTTATTTTCAGTTAATTCAGTTTGAGCATTAAGTTTTGTAATTAACTTAATTTAAGTAATTCGATTGTAATTTTTTAGTAGTAATCTAAGCCCAATAATTAATTACAATTTTCTTCTTCTTCTTCTTCTTACTATCAAGGATTAGGCATAAGCCTGTTCCGAACTCACAAACCATCCTGTACGTCTACACAAACACGAGACACTCCAGCCCGTACATCTCGACTACTGCCATTCTCTTCGAGGTCTTCCCACCTCCCTTCTTCCAACTGAACATATTCTGTCACTTTTAGAGGTATTCTCTCCTCTGGCATCCATTCCAAATGTTGCCTCCATTGATTCCGGTACTCCTCCACTTTTTCATTCAAGCTAAATACACCAATTGCAATTTATAATTTTGCGAAAAACAAATTTTGTTATAAGGTGAAGGAAGACTGTTTATTATTTCCCGAAAAAACGAAGATCCCGAAGAAACCGTGGTTTAGGTGTTACAATATTCTTATAAATAAACTACATTCCTTTTAAGAAGATAGTTTTTTTGATGAATTAACACAACACAATGCTTGTATATAATTTAATAACATTTTCTACGCGATGAAACAAGTTATTCGTTGCACTATAGCTATAGTTTTGAGTTGTAAAAGAATAATCAACTGGGATAAGTAAAACGTTAAAAGTAGAAGAACATTGTCGGTAATTTTCCGTATGTTTTTTAGTCTTTAACGTATTCAGTTATAAGAATGCATATTCCAAATGGAAACGATATGGGCCATAGAAATTCTAAACCATGTTCCGTAATGTACCTAACAGGAAATCTTGTTAGTGAAATAGATTTTTCCAGTCGTTAATTCCATTTAGGGCCAATTTAATTCTGTATAATAATATATATCGGAAGAAGAGCGATTGTAGAAGTACTAGAAGAGATATAAATCAAATATTCAACTGAGTAAAATATTAAATAATAATAAAATAGAAATACGAACATCCTTTTAATTCTGTCTCGATAAAAGGAAATGAAATATTCAAGTGTTTCAAGTAATTTTCATCCTAAATAAAACTTCAAAATAATTTTTGTCATAGTTATTACTTAAATAACATGATTAATTTTCAACAATTTATCTTTCACTTATTTGTTTTCTTTACTATTCTGTTTTGTATCTTGAACTGGAGGTAGTAAAATACGAATAGAATTGTCATTTATTACATAAGGCCGAGGACAGTAGTTATACTTCATATCCACTATACCACTGATGTACTGTTAATTAAAAAAAAACATAAAAACAAAAAATACACTTCTTCAAATGTTGGTTTGCCCATAACAGGCAGGTGGGTTGATAAATTATTTGCACTCGATCTGTTAGTTCCAGGTCTACAAAATATTGTTCTATTTCTTTTCACATGGCCAGTTAAATATACGACCGAATAATTTGAGAACAGAAGAGGTAGAGATGTAAAAGACACTAGTCAAAGTTATCTTCTCGGAGAGTAAGGAATTTCATTATGTAGCCAGACTCTGTGGTGAATGAAGTGAAGGTGTCATTTGCAGGGAGATGCTTTTCAGACGGCCTGGCATTCTGATAAGCATACTTTTCCACTCAGTGAGGAAGGTAATAGTAAACTACCAGACTTATTTTTCTTGGTAAAGCCTCTAGAGGTTCAAACAAGCCTTTTTGCTGATGATTTAAACATCACAAACAACTGTTGGTAGTGTGTAGTCCGATGAAGAGCGTTATATTTTATTAATTATCAGGGGAATCAGTGATGGTGAGTAAAACTTTCGATTGGGACCGTTGTATAATTAATCCAAATTTTTTCCAGTGTTTGATGTTGGGCATTACTGATGTTTGCTATAGATTAATTTTGACATCCATATAAGTTTCAGGGCTGATTTATATATTGGTAAATTATTTTCAAGAGAAAATTTTTATTTTTCCGAAATCCAATACTTTTAAGAAAATTTGGAATTGAATTGTTTCCTTTTGTTCCAAAGTTCTGCAAGTGAAATATTTGTAAATATTTAATCCGAGATACATAGAAGAGTATGTTTTTGGAAGGTACTGAAATGTTGTTTCGTGTGACTTGAAGACAGATTTGGACAAAAGTTTTTACTTTTTAAAATAGTCTAAACTTAATTAAAACATCAATTTTAAATGATTGTAGTTTAAGGAAATTTATTGAAATTATTTTGTCACCTTACCACATATTTTCTTATGGACAAAATTTAATTTTTGTTACACTTAGTAAAACATAACTGATAAAAAAAACAATATAGTTTAGTTAGTTTGGATTAGAAAGTTATAAGGTATTTTCACTCTCGTATAAACTTAGTAAAAATTAGTTTTTCATGTTGGCCTAAATTAGGTTGTGTTGTTTAGGTCATCAGCCGAAAGGCTGGTTTGAACCTCTAGAGGTTTTACTAAGTAAAACGAGGAATGAGGTGGTTTACCATTGCCTTCCTCACTGAATGGAAAAGTATACTTATCAGCATACCAGGCCCCTCTGTAAAGCACATATTTTTCACTCTGTAAATGACACCTTCACTTCATTCACCACAGGGTCTGGCTGTATAGTGAAATTCATTACTTTCAGAGGAGGTAACTCTGGCTAGTGTCTTTTACACCTCTACCTCTTCTGTTCTTAAATGATTCAGTCATTTAATTGGCTGATTATGTGATAAAAAACAGAACTATTTATTTTAGCCCTGCAACGAACAGATTTAGTGTAAATAATTTGACACACCACCTGTCTGTTATGGGCAGTAAATTAGGTTAAGATAACAAAAAACGGAAAATGAACAAGACAAACATTAAAATCTGTTATTTTCCAGGATAAAAATTAAATGTTTTTTAAAACAATTCTTGGAATTCCACAAGGAGAATAATAGTCACATTCACATCTTCCATTGTGACAAGTGATGCACGGGCTTAATTGCAAGTTATAAACAAAAGCAGTGTTGTAGACCGTATGAATTTCATTTTACAAAATTTAATAAAAAAAAGTCATAATGTTACGGATAATTATCTAGAGAGTGACTTTCTTCTCAATTAAAAATAATTAGTCTCTTATTATTTTAAAAGTTAAAGAAATGTCAAAATTTAATTTAAATTATTACTTTTTTACGTTCCTTAATTCCCTTCTGTTAAAGGCACATTGTTGTTTTTTTTTTCATTTTATTTTCAATTCCCCATCGCTGTTGTATGATATTAGCCTAAAAAGAATATTAAAAAACTTAATCATTGCTACTTAAATTTTAACTCGGTATATTTAGAAAATTATTTCTATCGCAACAGCTTGTCAAGCAAAAAAGATCATCAAAAGAACACAGAACATGAAAGTTTAATCAGAATACGATGTTAATTAATTTTCTAAAATAAAAATAAATTAAAGGGGGAAAAGGATGACGTCATTCGATTACTTGATTTACTTTTTGCACCAGTTGAATTGGATTCAATATCTTGTAAAAGATACCTTACCAGGCCTATAGAAAAAAAAATCAACATATTCATCTCAACTATTATTCCAGAGATTGCGCGCACTTGATATTGCAAAACTAATAGTCTATATATATAAAAATCTGGTGTGAAACACTCACACAACTTTCTCTTGCTAGTGCAAATAATTAACAATAAACCTAACATTAGTAATAAAATATAAGAAACAAACAAATAAGTAACCTCAAAAAACATAAACTAATTATAATCATGTATGAAAGATGCAAAATGAAAATCGATCTCAGTTTGGCTTAAAAATACGGAAAATCACTCTTTCACGCTAAACTAGGCTCTGTAGAGAAAAATTCTCTTAATAAAAGTTGTAGATCTTTTAATTTTCTAAAAATTTGATTATATATACTTTTGTCATAAAATGCATACTAAGGCCGAAATCTTAAAAAAATCGATTTTTCACACGTTTTTGTGAGAAAAAACACAAAATCGCTGATTACCGCTAAATTAAGCGTTATACAAAAAAAAGTTTGAAATAAGAGTTGTAGAATTTTAAATTCTCTACATTAATTTTTATATAAATTTTTGCGCTATAATACATAGTCTATTAAAGCCGTAATCTTAAAAAAACACTTTTTTACGTAAAAACCGCCTCACCAAGAATTTAAGCAAACATGGCGCCTACCCTATCTTGTAGAGCATAAAAAATGTAGTAAACCAGGTAATTTTTAAAAAAATCGTAGGACCAGTTTTAGAGAAAATCGCAAAAAAGTGAAAAGTAACACGAATAAACTACTACTTCCGGTTGACCGATTTTGATGAAAATGTTCGTGTCGGGTAATCATGTTCGTGTGGTCTGTTTTCGTATTGATGGAGGAAATCACCCAATGGCAAACCTAATTGCTTTTTTGTATCAGATCCTGATTTCAGAATTTTTTTAATATCCTTTGTGGATTTTGTAGTAAGGTCAGGTGTGAATGTTTGTATCTCTGGATTGGTGTGATTTATTAGCTCTGAATGGAAACTAGTGTATAATTTATAAATGGTCATGTATAATGTGTATACGTTGAGGTCTCAATGAATAGTTAAAGTTTCGTCCGTAGTTGGGATACATGTGACTAAACGGAAAAATTTGTTTTGAAAAGTATGTGTTCTATTTACGTTTTACTTTTTTATCGCACCATAGATCAAAGTTCCATCTACAGTATTCAGATGAGTTGAAGTCCCCTAGCCGTGGGAGTGAGAGAATGCCTAACGCTCTCACTCGCACAAGCCATACTCGCCGTTCAAATAACATTGTCTTTAATTTTACTCATTGTTGTGAGCAAGCGTTTATGCATGCAGTCAACTAATAAGCAAGATGACGACTGTAGTATGTTTTCAGATTTGGATTATAACGGTAAAGACCTTTGAGCGCATGTGCAGTTATGCCACATATCTCCCTCTCACTCGCTCGGCTATGGGACATTAGTTCGTCTGATACCTATACACATACTTTTTTTTTAACGTCCGACTGTTCTGCAATTACTGCTAATGCAGACGGTGAAGGATGATATGATTTTTTGTAACGTATGAAAATATGTCGTGCCTGAATGGGATTTGAACCCAATACCGCATGATGAGAGGCGAGCACGTTACCAACTGCGCCAATGCGGCTGACATCTACACATACAACGGATGAATTAGATACTTGTAAATATTTTTAGATCAACCATAGTACTTCGCTCTAAAAATATTAGGGAACAATTGTATTAGTTTAAATAGACTCAAATGACATAAACGTACTTGATGTGCTGTGCAGATTTATCTAATCAAACTTTGTAGTATAATAAATATACAGAGTGAATGGGGATCATATTCTTAAAATCTGTAGTATAAAATATTATGTGTATCTGTAGGCTAAATAATGTATTTATTGGATGTGAGATTTTTAACTTCCAAGTAACTTTCATAATTTAATTACTTATTGTTCTAAATTTAAGAACACATTGAAATGTCCTAGTTGATAATAAAACATATTCTGTCTAATTAAATCCATTAGACCTGTTCTTCTACCAAAGTAGAAAATTACTATGAGATTTTGGGTTTGGCTAACATGTGAACCAAAATTAAATATAATATGTCGAATTCTTAGCATCCCATATCTTTACAATCTTCCACAAACGTTACGAAGAGGATGTCTAAAAAAAAGTTAAGGATGAACTTACAGCTAGCCTGTTATAAATAAAAGAATCAGAACTTTGAGTAAATTGCGTTTCTGTATGCCACTTGTCTGTTTGGCTCCTTTCTTTATAGATTTCCTTTTATCTCTAATGTGTGTACGTTGCAATCTATTCAATTCAGATGAATAAGCAACCCCATGACCCAATGAGATAAAGAAGACGTATATGACGTGTAAATCAGGTGTAGTCTTGTACAGACCCAGGCCGACCATTCCCGAGAAAATATGGTTAATTGAAACCCAACTATTAAAGTACACCGGCAGCTATTGTCTAGTATTCAAATACGTAGGTATAAAAGTAACTAACTTTACTAGGATTTTAACGAAGGTACCTTTGTCTCTGAAAATCAGCTGACTCTCGTAAGACAACAACTTTACCTCTAAACTAACCTGACGAGTTATAGATGTTATTATTCTTCATATTTATTTTCTGTTTAAGATAGCATAGGAATGATTTCATATTTTCCTTCTGTTTCTAATGGGCGTCCGTCATTCTGTTCTCATCATAAAACATTTTATGATGTGTAGAAGACGTGGATTACTTCTGATCACAACTGAGCAAATAAGTAGGTAGGCCTACATACTTTTCTAGTAATAAATAATAAATTTAAATATATTTAAATTTTGTAAATTAAAACAAAATATGTTTCACATAATACAATATTGTAAATAATAAATTGTAGTTACGTTATTTTTCATTGTGTTATTCTATTTTTTAATTTTTTATTTTTCTGTTGTCTAAATTTTAATTGAACCTAACTAATTTTCATTATGTTTTTTATATATGACTTAATTGTGTTTGTTTATGTCTTCTTTGGAAATTTTATACTACAAGTATTTATATGTTACATGGTCGTTAATGACCTTGTAGCCGATGTGACTTTAAATAAATAAATAAATTGTAGTAATGCAATAAGTAAATAGGTAATTGGTAAAAGAAAAAACTTTTTATAGGTTTCTTCTGAAGAGCCGTAAAATGAACTTTTAAAACACATTTTAGTACGATTAATTTCCATGCACATATCTATATAATAAGGTTTAAAAAAGCAGTACAATGAGTATAATGGAAGTACGTAGAGAAATTATAAAAAAGTGATTAGCTCTACACTAGAAACATCGGACAGCCTCATAATTTATAAAAATGTTTATATTTTTGAATAAGTTTTACAGATTTACCATTATTTATGACATTTTCTGTCTGTTATCAGTTTTAATATTATTAAAAATTACTAACACAGTTTTAATTTTCACTTCCGTAACTTGTTTAAAACAGTTTTTCATCAGTGAAGAGATAATATTATCTAGAAAAATTTTAATAATTAATTGATTTCAATTTTAATGTTTTATATACTGTGTAAATGATAGATCAATAAAAGAATGTTAGGATAAATAAATAAGATGAAATGTAAAGCAGTATTAAGATGAGTGGGGGTTAATTAAAAGTAGTAGTGTATTGTAAATATAACATTTTGCCACTTTTTAATCTGTGAATTTCTGAATTAAGAAAAAAAGTTTCTATTTTCAAATGAACGACTTACCACTTAAGAGTCAGAACAATCGAAGTAATTCTGTCACTGGAAACAGTCCAGTGACAGAACTCCAACGTGAATAGATAAGTGTAGCATTAAGTGCAGCATTTAGAACACTGTAATGGATAGTCAATTACAGTACTACGTTAATTGATGAGGTCGCGGCTCCATCGACGTTTTGTACGTTTTATTGGATTGTTTGGGAGAGTCTGCGTAGCCAAATTTGAGATCAATGGGTTATGGTGGCTCACGAGTTTCTTCCTAAATTTTTTATATAGTTTTAAGAAAACGTCATTTATGTAGGGTACGTTTAGGTCTGAGTGTAGAGTTTTATTGGTTACATAACAGGGGGCGTTAACTATCCTCCGTAAAAGCTTTGATTGGAAACGATGAATTTTTGCTAATACCGATGGTTTTGCACAGCAGTAAAGCTGACTGGCATAGCTCCATATTGGTTGAAGGTAGGAGTAGTAAATGGTTAATTTGGATGTAGTTAAAAACACAATAATAATTAATAATAATAATAATTTGAACTAAAAATTAAAACAAAATATTTTATTTTTGAGCGTTGATCAAAAGATTTTCTTTAGAGGAATTAAAAAAAATCTAATAGAAATAAAATGATTGAGGTAGACTATGTACATAATGGTGCTCTATAATTGGATTTTTTCTTTGATTTGATTTTTTTTTGTCTTTGATATTAATAAATTCCATGTAAATTGTACGCCTAAGTTATGACCTATAAAGCAGATGGGTGCTTTTCAAACCTAACCTTGATTTTAGAGGATCAGGGTAAATTTTAGAAATAATTTTTTTTCAGGATTTACTAAATGGAATAAAAATGGATTATGGGCACAAAATAGTTCTTCACTAGTTTAAAGTACAGCAACTTAATTTCAGGTAGATTTCTCTTCAAATCTAAATTTTATCACTTTAGCTTTCAATGGCTCAAATAAAAGTATGAGCTGATTATCAGAGTACTATAGAATGGGTTGTAAAAAAATACTTATCACTCAGAATAACTTATTTATTGCTTTATTTTTACATATAACATAATTAATAATAATATATAATAATTTTATACAGGTGAAAATATATATAATGTTTAAATTTATAATTTAAAATTATTATTATTACAAATAATAATACTCAAATGAATTAAATTTAATTATATTTATGTACATAACAACCACCTGATTCAAACGTCATATTTATTACCATTTAATTTAATTTAATTTAATTTTAATAAAATATAACAAGTTAAAATAAATAATTTTCATCATTATCTATTATGCATAAAATGTAATATACTTAAGTTACTTTTATTATTTGTTATATAAAAATACAACTTACTAAGAATATTTAATTTAATAATTATTATTATTATTTTAATTAATACAAGATCATTTATAATAATTTTATTTAAAATATAAATTAGTTTTTGAATCAAAGTTACAACACTCATAAAATAAAAAGTAATTTGAATTTGATTTTGAAATTAGTTTTTCTTAATTGCAAAAAAATAATATTAAATGAAATAATAATAAAAACATTTTTTATCACTTCCTGATTATTTTCTCACAGATATTTTGCATTTGCGTTCAAAGCATATCACTAAAAGGAATCTTCCATTAATAAATTTCCATTTCTATCCTTTTCCGTATAAAAATCAGTCGTCCCTGAAAAGTAAAAGTAAAATGATATTAAATAAGTATTTAAATATATTTATACAAACATATACTTTTAAAAATTAAATTGAGTTAAAGCCATATAAAATTTAAATGCCAGCTTTTATAAAACATAACTTTATTATTAACAAAGTAGAAAAGCTCAGAAAACAGAATATTGCGATAACTGAATTGAAAATTAGGGTATAAAAGCTTAGAATACCAGTTTTATAATCTTTCTTCTACAATTTCGGACATTAAAATACGGAAGATAGGCTTATGAAAACTTTTATTTAACTTTTTTAAGAGCGAAATGTTAATAAAATTTGCAGAATGTAAATATGTAGATGAAATTATAAGGGTGGAGTGTAATTACACATTTTTACACTGATACTGTTTCCTATTTTGTCTGTCATAAGGTAAGCAGCTTTTAGATTAAAAGGAATTTAGATTTTTCTAAAATGTTAACTAAATGAGTATATTAAATTTTTTTAATGGTATTTGTTAATTACATTTTTGTAAATATTATATAGAACGCTACATATTTTTTGGACAGACAGATTTATTAATATGGAAGTTTTTAATCAAGTAACGCAGACCCGGGTAGGGCTTTTCAAGATAAAGAGTAAAAAAATTGAGTACCTAAAAAAATAAATTAGAGGCAGTAAATATTATTTCCTTATATTGGTTACGTTGGGAAAAATCGGAGGAAGAAGATCTGTTGAAAAAGGAAGATTTCTTCTTTTAAAATATGTACAGTAATATTTTTGATGTTCTTCATGAGTGGAGTAAACTGGATCCTGGTTACTGTGAAGATATTTAATCTTCAGCAGTAGAGGATCTACGAGAATTGTTTTTCTATACGTTAACTCTTGACCGTATATAATACGAATTTTTAGAAACAGTTGATGGACGAATTACCTAAAATTCCTGATTAACAAACCTATTCTAATACCAATGATAATTTTAACGAGTAGCTAGCTATTAAAAAAAAAGAGGTTAATAAAGAAGAGAAAAAAAATTCAATGATTGTTTTTATAATTTGTGTTTGATTTTCACCATAAAATTATGACGTGTTTATTGTTCTTCATAATTTTGAATATACGAGGTGTGGCTATTAACTAACGAGACTGGCGATGTAAAAAAATTTGTTTTTATTTTACACATAATCACTTATTGTCACCTTCAATATACACTCCTCTATCCCTACAACGCTTCATACGAATTTTCCATTGTTGGAAACAGTGCTGGAAGTCATCTTCTGTCAGCTCCTTCAGGACACGTGCCGCTCAAAAATGTTTGAAATGAAGCTCGCAAAGATTTTTGTACTGACACTTTGTGCGCGATTGAAAATGACCCAAATTTTTTTGATACTATAAGAACATGTGATGAAACGTGGTTTTTTACTTATGATCCGGAAACAAAGCGCCAATCCATGCACTGGAAAAACCGAACTTCACCGAGAGCCGAAAAAGCTCGAATGAGCAAGTCAAAATTTAAAGCAGTGATGATTGTTTTTTTTATATCCATGGGATTGCGTACCTTTACTGGGTTCCTAAATGTCAAACAATTAATCAATATTACCACCTTGAGGTACTTTCTAAACTATGTCAAAGAGTAAGGAAAAAACGCCCCGAAATGTGGAAGGACAAATCATGGGTTCTCCACCAAGACAATGCGCCAGCTCATTCTGCGTTATCTGTCAAGAGGTTCCTAGCCAAGTACAGCATCTCAGTGTTAGAACATTCACCCTATTCACTAGATCTTTCACCATGTGACTTGTATTTGTACTCTAAGGTGAAATCTGCATTAAAAGGGACAAGACTTGAGTCTGCGGAGGCTGTAAAAGAGAAAGCGGCACGTGTCCTGAAGGAGCTGACAGAAGATGACTTCCAGCACTGTTTCCAACAATGGAAAATTTGCATGGAGCGTTGTAGGGATAGAAGAGTGTATATCGAAGGTGAAAATAAGTGATTATGTATAAAATAAAAATAAATATTTTTACAACGTCAGTATCGTTATTTAATAGCCATACCTCGTAGGATTAATAATTAAAGGCATACGAAAGGAAGAATGAATAAGTTTCGGGAGTAGAACAATTAATGGTATACGATGTGGAAATGATATTGTTCGAAGATGTATGTTATAAAAATTATAAAACGTGATGACTGAAAATTAACGTAAAAAACCAGATACTGACAATACTAAACAATAAATTAATGAACATACATACAAATGGAGGAAAAACTGAACGTTTGAAGCAGTAGAAGCGTAGAAGTGAAACTGAAGTTTTAGTTATATGTTATTTTAAGAGTGCATTGTTTTAGGGATGCTAACGATGAACGTAAAGAAAAGAAGACGAAAGCAGAGGTCCTTGAAATGTGTGTAAGAGACGATTAGATAAAATTAAATAGGCTGAACAGAAATATTACGAAGAATGGAAGAGAAGAGAGATTGATGGCATCCATTCGACGGAGAAAAGCTAATTGGCTAGGGCATACAATGGAAGAAACATTGATTGGAACCACTCGTATGTAGAAGCAGTAGAAGGCGATAGGAAAAGATGACGTAGAAAAATAAAAGTTACAGAAGATTTAAAAGCGGGTATGACAAACATTAGATAAGTACCTGCATAAGAGCAGATAAACCTCATGACGAAGATGATCAAATTTCCAAAAGTAGTAGTATGTTATTAAACATTTTTTTTTAAACTAGATAATGCAAGCATATGACCGGGTTTTGTTTTCGCGAGGTTGAGTCTGAGGATTGTTTTTGAGTTTATATCCGACTTTTATGCACATTAAGACTAGTAAACAGTTATACAAAATTTGAATTTTCTGTTCGGGGAGGGCTGAAGCCTTCCAAGCCCCATTCCTGGCTACGTGTTTAAGATAGTTTTATAAAAAGTTACAGGTAGTACATAAATGACATGTGCTTTTAGCGCGCAGATATTTTTATAATATTATCGAACTGCTGTAGCTAATAATCATTTTTTTATTATTAATTCAAAGTTATGTACGCCTATTTTTAAGAATTGCTTTTGATTTAATTTTTAAAAAAATGATCAAACTTTTTTATTTAACATCACGTAACAGGATTTAACATAATACTTTTTAAAGCGGTAATAATGGTTTATAGTTGGTAAAACATTTATGATATTTTTTAAGTTCAAACAAAAAGGTAAAAGAGAAATTAAAATAATTTTTGACTTCAAAAAGGGAAAGTTAGCGATAAAAGATTAAGTAAAAGTATTTTTGACGTCAAACCAAATATGTAATATAGAAAATAGAGAGAAATGAGAAAGTACAATAATTCTGACGTCAAACAAAAAGTGAAAGTTAACGATAAAAGATAAAGTAAAATATTTCTGACGTTGAACCAAAAATTAATATAAAAGATAAAAGTGAAAGCTATAAAAAATTGTATGCTACGTTATTTTTACCCTTAATGAGGTGGTCTACCTTCTTGTCTCATGATCTATTTGTCATCTATATCTCAATCTTCAAAAAACGCGCAATTCATGGATAAAATAGATACAACGTGACTATATGCTATTCTATGCCTTTTAGGGATTCTAACCAATAATTTGACAATCTTAAATCGGTGAACAAATGCGTATACAAGCCTCAGATTTTAGGATGCTGGTATTCGCTGAATTGTACGCTAAAATCAGAGAAAGTAGATTTTCTGGCACTTCTTTGTAAGCACATTTCTTAATATAAACACATCGTAAAATACGATGCCTCTGATTCACCTATCACATAACTTAAACAACTGTGATCGCAATAAAGAGAAAAACCACTACACCTGCTGATTTTACAGTAATAGAGATGTAATAATTCTTTCAAAACAATACTTTCGTAGAAAAATAATGTGTGTGATTTCCATAACATTTAGCCTACTTCTAATTCAACTCAAATTAACTTTTTAATGGCGGATATGTGATCTTCGTCTCAAATACTATCAGAAACGCGCAAAACATGAAAAAAGTGATTTAGCTGTATTAAAAAAGTGAATGTCTCGTACCAAAAACTAGTTCAGTTTCTTTCGCTGTTTCTTCAGCACGGATCGATACTGATTTATTTTCGCTTAATTCTGTTTTGTCTGTGATTAGGTACGTACCCAGGAATTTGGTTTAGGGGGTTGTACTGAAGATTTTTTAGTTTGACGAGTTTAATGCAAATTAAAACTAGTGTAGATAAAAACGGATGAAAAAGAGTGATAAAAAATGAAAATCTTTCCGGGTATTGGACCCAGGACGTTTGGTAAAAAATTCGCATTTTCTGTTCGCAGGGTTTACGTGCCTAAAATGATGAAATCGTAACGATTTTTTTCCGAAATTCAGGAACGAACCTTTTAATGGAAGCTACTATTTGTACCTAAAATAAATACATACATATTTTTTAAATTTTGATATAGACTATACTTACATAAAAATTAAGAGAGATGATGTCATCTAAAAAGTGTAAGCATTATTAAACACTGAGGCAGTGTCAACTGCCACGTGTTACTCCAGCATGAAATGACAGTACCGGAGCTTCCATCGTGTACAGCCGCTGGTAACTCCCCTGCAATAAATCAATCAAAAATTCAACGTTATTCCGTTTTGAATTCATCCAAAAAAATACATGTTCCTGTAAAAACAAATATTACACTTTTGTTTTAAAATATTAGGGATTATTATATATTTAAAATATATTTAAAAAAAACTACTGTACTTAAAAATATAGGAATCTTTGTGAATAACTATTTAATTATTGCTTTTACAAGCCGCACTTTTATTAAATTAGGTCCATTTTACATTTCCTTTATCCTGTAACTTATCTTATATTTTTGTGTTAAACTGCGACCTAGAATGTTATCTTTGTCCTCAGATTCCCAAGTAACGATGAAACCATTTGATTTATTTATTGTAACTACCTCTCCATTCAGAAGTAATTATTACACAACTTGGTAAAAATGTTTTTATAAACAAGGTTTATTGTACGTTAAATTAAAATGCAGCTCAATATTTTATAGTTACAATAACTTTGCCCATGTCTAGGTCTATATACCTGATATTAAAAAAATAGAACTGAGAGATCTTAAATTTGTTTTGGTGTGTATTGGGTTTAGGTGATCTCGAATTCCTGATCCAACTAGCCAAAATAATTATAAAATTTTAAGTCTAGCTGTTTTCTGCTGAAAGTGTGTTTTTTAATTTATGCGTCTGTCTACATGTAATCCGAGATATATAGCTCTGTGTGTGTATGTGTGTGTATGTGTGCGTGTGTGGAATTTATGTGTTGTTAAAATAATATGTGTGAACATTTTTGCTTAAAGAAAATGGCAGAAATATTATATTAGGATATTATGACAATATTGAAGAGGAATATGTGTTCGAGAGGCTTCTAGGGGTGTATTAATTATTTAATTTACTTAGATTCCGAAACGGACCTTAGCGATAAGTGTCACAATATATTTAATAGAAAAATATGGTGAAGTTAGGACACAAATCAACGTAATACATGAATTTCTGTTTTAATTACACATTAATTGAAACTTCCATAAATAAACCACATTAATAACTCAACAGAATTGATGCATGAAAGAAAATAGTAAAATATAGCAATCAATTACATAATATATACGTAGCCCATAACAATAAATAGATGCCATGCTTTAAATTGTAGTATGCGTATACTTAAGTTTTACATTGAAATACAACACGTTGCATAAAATAATATCTGTAATAGTATATCCTTTAGACGTGCAATATGTTTCCGCTGGGTATCATTCCTCACTGTATTTAATTCCCTATATTTATTTATCATCCCTGATAATATTTATTGTTACAATATACACACGCTCTAAATTGCAAATAAAAATTAACAAAAGAACATTTTACAAGAAAATATAATACAATAGGAAAACAATCGAACATGGAAAAAATATCGGTCGTTTCAGAAAGCCCATAAGTCAAAATTCTAACTTTTGGAAAAATTATAAAACTGGAAATTTACTACGTTTCATTAAAAAACAATTTTTTTTCTATATTTAGGAAATTCACAATCTGTTAAAAAACAATCAGTGAATGTGATAACACAAAATTTGGAAAAAATTAACATGGATAATAAATGTGAGTGGAGACACAGTCCAGTGACAGAACTCCAACGTGAATAGATAAGTGTAGCATTAAGTGCAGCACTTAGAACACTGTAATGGATAGTAAATTACAGTACTACGTTAATTGTTGAGGTCCCGGCTCCATCGACGTTTTAGACGTCTTATTGGATTGTTTGGGAGAGTCTGCGTAGACAGATTTGAGATCAATGGGTTATTATGGTTCACGAGTTTCTTCCTAAATTTTGTATATAGTTTTAAGAAAACGTGATTTATGTAGGGTACGTTTAGGTCTGAGTGTAGTATTTTATTGTTTATATAATAGGAAGCGTTAACTATTCTCCGTAAAAGCTTTGATAAAAAAACAATATTAACAAATATAATTTCTTCAGAGGCCCTTTAATATAAAATATATCGCTTTGTATTTTTAAAGATAAGCCCACTTGTTTAAAAACAAAGTTGAAAATTTTGACTTAAGGTGTTTCTGAAGAAAATTGGAGTAAAATTCTAACCTGCGCTTTTTTTTTGTAAAATACGTTGTTAGACCAGAAGAACTGAGTTGAACAATAGTATTCATTTATTTATTTCACTAGTTTATTTTAGTAGCTTAAAATAGCTTTTTGCAGTAATAAAAATAGAAATTTGTAACTTTCAGAAAGAAAAATGTTGGTTTTCAGGACTATTCACGTTTTTCGTCGTCTTCACTAACAGTAGTTATCTACCTTAAAAAGATTTTTGCATAGAAACCTTGTATAGCCTTTTCAATTAGAAAGTAGAGCTTAAACATCAAAAACCATCCACTTTTATTTTTAATTAGAAGAAAGCACTATCCTTAAGGTTTAGCTTTTCCTTATTGTTATATTACTTAAGGAAAGCCAGACTTATGCGATTGTTGTAGAGATGGTATGTTTATATTCATTTAGTCCTTGGTATTGAAGAAAAAAAATGTAAAATTTTAACCTATGGGCTTTCTGAAATGACTGATTTAACTGTAAAAATTGAAAGAATTAAAAAAAATTTACTATTTTTCTTTTTTATTTAAATTTTAAGGTTAATACAAAACAAGTGTAAACCATCAGACTGGATATTCAAGAACAAAAATAATGGTGTTTGAATAATAAAAAAAAATAATCAAAATCAATCTGTGTGGCATTCTCCGTGTAAATTTATTTTTTACTATAAAAATATATAAAACATTAATTTGTTACGTTTGACTGTTTTGCACATTACTTTTCATGCAGACAATGAAGGGTGATGGACGAAAATGACTGATGAAAAATTATCAGACATGAGCGGGAATTAAACACGGGACCCTTGAGGTAGAAGCTAGTAGCTCTGACCACTTTACTACGAGAAGGGTAAGTGAAAGATATGAAATTCACTGAATAAGTAGTATGTTTTTGATTTTATTTTCATTGCGTCCAGGAGACTCCTGATGAAGTATAGGAGATGACAAGAATTTATACATTTAAACATAATACCTGAATATACTACTAATTTCATTACACATTAATCTGTCAACAAGCTTACTTACATCAATAAGAGTGTCATCTTCTAATTTTTACACAATAGGTCAGTAGACAGTTCTCTTACCAATCCTTTATTTATTTTGAGTTATTTCTCTTTTTTATTTCATAAAATTATAAAAGAAAGAAATTCTTGTACACTGTAAAAAGTCTCATCAATTAAATAATTTTTCACATTTTTATAAAATAAGTTCAAATTAGCACAACATTTTAAAAATGTGGTAATTTATTGATGTACTTTCTCACTGCATAAGTAGGTTCTTGATAGAAAAATTCAATGTTAAGGTTATTCACATAAAATTAAGAAGAAATGTAAAATTAAAGATGTAAATGTAAAGATGTAAATGTAAAATTAAAAGAATGTAAAATTTTGACTTAGAGCTTTCTGAAATGACTGATTCAACTGTAAAAATTGTAAGAATTTAAAAAAATTAACTATTTTCCGTTTTTACTTAAATTTCAAGGTTAATACAAAAGAAGTGTAAAACATCAGACTGGATATTCAAGAACAAAAAAATTGGTGTTTGAATGACAAAAAAATTAATCAAAATCAGTCTGTGTTGCATTCTCCGTGTAAATTTTTCTTTTACTATAAAAAATGTTTCAAAATTTTTTATACGAATTTGTGTAGAACGATTTAATTAGATTAGAAATGTATGGAACTTCTAAATCAACTTGTCATCTCAACTATGCTCATCGTCTGATTGACAAGTTTAAAATAACCGACCAATGAAACAATTAACCCACCGGGTTGGTCTAGAGGTAAAGTCGTCGCCAAAATCAGCTGTTGAACAGCTGATTTTCGGAGACGAAGGTTCCTGGTTCAAATCCTAGTAAAGGTAGTTACTTTTATACGGATTTGAATACTAGACAGTAGTTGCCGGTGTACTTTGATGGTTGGGGTTCAATTAACCATACCCTCTCAGGAGTGGTCGACCTGGGTCTGTACAAGACTACACCTTATTTACACGTCACACACATCATCCTCATCTCATTGGGTCATGGGGTTGCTTATTGTTCTAAATTGAACAGATTGCAACGAACACATATTAGGAATTAAAAAAAAATAAAACAATAGCCAAATTAACGAACATACTATAGGTAGGTACAGGCTTCATAAAGACGCGAATAAAAACATTTTGCTTCTCAAAATACTATAAAAACCATTAAGCTCTCATATCTGTGTTAAGGCCGCTAACGTTTAAAAAATATACATGTAGGCCTACATAACATTTTTAAATAATTATATAAATGTATATATTGTTAAATTATTTCAGGTACTACGCTGTTATATTCTATAGACTGAATTCAGTAGGCGGGACAAAAGACAATTCATGAAAAATTCATTGATAAAACTCATGAAACTTCAAACTCGTGTTCAGAATAAAATTGAATTCGATAAAAATTTAGATTAAACTTTAGTATAATTTTTACTTCTCTTCCCCTGAATGAATATGAATATACAGGGAAGTAAAGTAAGCCTAAAATTGTTTCATATCGATTTTTCCATATCTAGTTTTCATCGGAAATACGCGTTTGCTCCTGAACCCAAAAACATGTTTTTACCGATTAGGCTGGGTGTGAAGAAAATATTTTAAAAAAGGAATATCGTACGAAGTTGAAACTTAAAACATAAGTTAGATACCACTAGGGAACTGATAACATTCAACCGGAAGAAGTAGTTTATTCGTGCGATTTTTCCTTTTGTTGCGATTTTCTCAAAAAAGTTGCTAACAATTGCTAACAATCGCCTCATTAACTATCGTACATTTTAATTTTCTACAAGGTAGGGTAAGTACCACGTCGACTGAAATTCTTGCGGAGGCTGTGCTCTTGTGGTAACAAATTGTGGTCTTAACACGCATTTTAGGCTAAAGTTTATATAATCAAAGTAGAAGAAAATTAAAAATCATACTGCGTTTATTTCAAACATTTTTTCTACAATATTTTGTTTAGTGTCAATTAGTGATTTTTCGTATTTTGCTCATCTAAATGTAAAATAATTGTATTTTAAGATTGTGGCCTTAGTATATGCATTTTATGACAAAAGTGTATAGCCTAAAATTTATGTTAAAAGAAAATTAAAAACCTACAGTTTTTACTTCAAGCATTTTTTCTACAGAATTTATTTTAGTGTCAATTTGGGCTTTTCCGTGTGTTTTAATCGTACAGAGATTGATTATCATTTTGCGTCATTTACTCATGATTAAAATTAGGTTAAGTTTTTCATATTACGTTGTTTACTCATGAATAAACATAGGTTCATTATTTACATTAGTAAAAGAAAGTCATATGAGTGTTTTACTAGAGATTTTTTATGATAGGGCAAGCTGGAAAAGTAAAAAAAATATCTTTTTTAAAAAAACCTTTTTTTTAACTAATGAATAAATACTACAGTAAAAAAGTGAGTATTCAACTTTTTATGATACCACAAAACCATAAATTATTAAATGAATAATAAAGTGTAAAATATTATTAATATTTACAACATTTTTATGGTACCAAAAAGTAATACAAAACAGAATATGAAAAAAATATTATTCCTTATAATGGTCGTTCATAAAACTGAACCATATGAAATGAAGTAGAAGTGTCCTTCATTTTTATGACTGTATCTCATGATTCGGCCATTTCTCTTAGTGGTTTAATGTAGCAGAAGTACATTGACATAGAGCCATACTTCACTCACTCGTTTGATGAACCCTCAGATTAACTGAACCCTTGAAACGAAAAAAGCTTTACTATGACATAATATTTTTTTATCTGTAAAGATTTGGATTAATCAGTGAAAAAAGAAAAAAGGACAGTAATATTCATGTACTAATATATAAATCTGCGATTTTCTAATAGTCGTACGTTTTTAATTAATCCAAATGAACGCTTTTCTTTCTTTGTAGGCTTTCTAATTATTTTCTTATCACGTTCCCTTTTGCTTTAATAGGAAAATATTCCTTTGGTAACGAAATAAAAAGTTATTAAATTAGTTAATATTTTATCATCGACTGTATTAATAAAATACAGTCATTCAAAAAGTTAGGCTTAAATGTCGAGGTACTTTTATCGGAACGAAAGCTACGTGATCACCATTACTAAAATATAAAACAATTTTTAAAATAATTTTATTTTCGTGGAGTAAATTGACCTAAAAACCACAAAGAGCACATTACGGATCAAGAACTGGAGTATTAAATTTAAAAAAAAATCAGTTCAATGTGAACTTTACCAATAATCAAATTCCAATTACATCAAATATAATCCAACATAAAATTGTGTCAACACAACTAGGTATCTTGGTAAGACAATAAATGAAAAAATAAGAAGATACTCTAGGTTGGTCTAGAGGTAAAGTCGTCGACAAAATCAGCTGTTTAACAGCTGATTTTCGGAGACGAAGGTTCCTGGTTCAAATCCTAGTAAAGATGGTTACTTTTATACGGATTTGAATACTAGATAGTGGTTGCCGGTGTACTTTGATGGTTGGGGTTCAATTAACCATACTCTCTCAGGAATGGTTGACCTGGGTCTGTACAAGACTACACCTCATTTACACGTCATACACATCATCCTCATCTCATTGGGTCATGTGGTTGCTTATTGTTCTGAATTGAACAGATTGCATCGTACACATATTAGGAATTAAAAAAAAAACAGATATTAATATGTAAAGAAGAAAATGCAAGAATTACAGGTACAGTATAGAAAGCTTAAGCTTAAGGATTAACATATTATGTTAATCCATGAAATAGTTGATGAACAATGACGATGTATTTAAAAAAAAACACATTTTTTTCTTCAAAAACAAAACTTTTAACTAAATTATACGTTCACATTAAGCGTGTGTTTTTCTCGAAATAATTTTATAGAACAAAAACATGCGAAATGCTTTGTTATATAAAAATACGTAGGTAATTTCCGACAAGTTTCAGTTACTTAAAAAGAAAAATTAGGTATGTTTTGTAAAATGGTTTTACAATCAGCATATTGCTCCTCTCTGCGGGAGGTCATCAAGCTAAAGAATTGCTTCTAGAATTCGGAAGAAATCCTTATTACTTGTATTACGCATTTACTACTTCGTCTTTCTATTCCTTTCTTGAAAACTAATAGGGTATAAAAAGAGTTAGCTCTTTTTGAGAGTTGAGTTCAGTTCAAGTTGCTACACGGTTATGAATGAATGAATGAATGCTATTAGCAAGTGTTTGTGTACATTGCAACGAGTACAAGAAGAAAAACGTCTCCATACTGTATTAGTTGTAAAATAATCTTTATTATTAGATAAGTTAGTTTAAGCTTTAAGTTTTGTAACTAATTTAACTTAAGGCGAGACTGTATGATGGTTTTAACTGGAAATTTCGAATTTCGGTTCTTTATGTTTTTCAGCTGCCCATAACAAACAGGTGGATAGTCAAATTATTTACTCTCAATCTGTTCATTGCTGGGCTAAAATAAATAGTTCTGTTTCTTATCACATGGTCAGCCAATTAAATGACTGAATCATTAAGAACAGAAGAGGTAGAGGTGTAAAAGACACTAATCAGAGTTATCTCCTCTGAAAGTAATGGATTTCATTATACAGCCAGACCCTGTGGTGAATGAAGTGAAGGTGTCATTTGCAGAGTGGAAAATATGTGCTTTTCAGAGGGCCCGGCATGCTGATAAGCATACTTTTCTATTCAGTGAGGAAGGCATGGTAAACCACCTCACTCCTCCTTTTACTTAGAAAAACCTCTACAGGTTCAAACCAGCTTTTCAGCTGATGACCTAAACAACAACATGTTTTTCAGTAGTTCAGACCGAGATCAACCACAAAAAGATTAAATTCCGTGAAAAAAAAATATTTTAATGAAAAAATTAAGTTTTTAGGAGGTTTACCCAGAAAATTATCGTGTCACCAAATACGAATATTTTTCATAATTTTGTACCAATCGTTTTAGAGCAAAGGGAATTTTAGTTTTCTAAAATATCTGCATTACTGTTTTTAATACTCTCAGCTGGTGATTCAGCTTTCTAACCAAATGTTGATAGGAAATTTACTTGTTTGTGTACATTTTGTTTTTGATTTGTACCTTTTTGTGTTTTTGCCTGTTCCCGTAAATTTAGATTTTTTTAACATTTAGGTACATTTATCTCGGAAACCATTAAACATACCAGTCTGAAACTTTTACCAGTTATTTATCTTGTTCATTCACATATTCCGGCATTTTTATGACTTCCTCAAAAGCTATAAAAATGATTAATATGTAAAATACCGTAAAAATATTTGTAAAAATTTTATGTTATTTCTTATTCTGTTTTTAACTTTATGGTTTAACGGATTAAGTTGCAAAAATGTCAGTAGCTCGAGCAACCGACAACTACAAGTAAGTAAAGTTTCATTTCTCTATCGTTTATCAATCTTATGAAAAATGTACCTAAAAATAGCAAATTTACATTGGCGGGATACAAAGTACAGTCTTCCCTTAAGTCGTTTAATAATTGTAATTTGTTAGTAGTTTAAGAATAGGCTAATAAATTAATTGTAATTTATAAATTTATAAATAAATAATTTGTTATAAATTTTAAGGAAGTTAGTTTATTAGTTGTAATACCCAGATCCGAAAAGAACCTTGGCTTAGATGTTACAATATGAATTGGTGGGGAGAGTAAGACCGAATTTCTTCTGGTAGGAGACTGTCGGGCAATGTGTCTTAGAGACTTGAGGGAGGATGCCTGATAGATAGGATAGGTTGAACATAGTTTAGGATGCGAAAAACGTCGGAGGGTGTATTCGTGTATTCCACTCACATATTATTATTATAATTATTATTATTATTATTGTAGATTAATGGTATAACGTTGCTCATAACTTTCATTTTATTATGAATAAAATAAAACTTTTTCATTCATATTTTATGGAAGAATTTTATCGTTTCGTTTCGGGAACTATTTCTATTATACACTATGAACTAATTTTATCAATGTATTTTGCTAAAATTTCGACACTAATTGCCATTTTAGACATAAATTTGAACAGGAACACCCACTGGAGTATCTATACATGTTTTCTTCGCACCTGTTCTTTATGAAAAGTCGCTAATTCAACTTATATTATTTAAGAATAAAAAAGATTTTGTAGCTAACTGAAATGGTCTAGAGGGCTGAAAGATTTCTTTTCTCTTCTTTTTCACAATCAAGGGTTAGGCTCCCGCCGGTTTTGACTTACAACAGTGACAAAACTTTAATAAATTATTGCCATCTCTTGCGTGACTTACCAACATCTCTCCTCCCTTTCGACCTGTATTTCAAAACGTTAAGGGGATCCTTTCCTCAGGAATTCTCTTTGTATGGTTTTCCATTGATTTCAATATTCTGAAATACTCCAATTCTAGTTGTAAATATTCAGTTCCGTTCTTATATTCTCACTTATCAGTTGTTCCCTGCGATTGCAACTCTTTGTTCTCCACAGGAACCGCATCTCTGCCGCCTGTACTCCACTCTCCTGTGGTTTTGTACTAACCCACTTCCATAGAGGTGGACTGGAGCAGCCATCATCTTGTAAAATTTTATTTTAGTATTCTTCCTTGCTTTTCATATAAGACTGTTTTAATACTTCCGTACCCTGCTAGGAATTTTCCAACTTTTTTTCTATATCCAAATCTTGGTCAAAATTGATATATCACAACCTAAATAACTGCATTATGATACTTGTTCTATAACCACATCATTTACCACAATTTTAAATCTATTGAGATATTTACCAGTATATTTTTTAACGTGAAAGTGAGAGAGTGAGTGTTGGTCAGTGACAGCGAGAGGGGAATAGGCAACGGTTCCCTTCCACGCCCCCCTGATAGTATGTAAATTTTTTTTTAACCCGACATTTCTCTTGTAGTATTATATAAACAGTTAGGAGGGAGGTGGAGGGTTGTTTGCTGATGTCGGATCAAAAGGCCAGGCGGCGGGTTTTTGAATGGTAAGGTGGTGCAGCCTCCTTGAGGCTGGACGAGGACGTCTCAATTGAGTCCAACACTACTTCCCCATCGTGAGGGAGTGAACATAAGTTTTTCTCGTCGCCTCGGGTAAAAAAACGTCTTTTGAACGAAACAATTTTTTATAACAGTTAAGAATTATTTACAAACAGTTTAACAAAAACTTTCAGTAAATGTTTTAACAATTTTCGAATGTAACTTGAAGAAGACAGCATTCAGTAGCGTTGCTTCCGTGCGATCGTTTGGTTATAAGTGATGAAATTTAATAAGAATTATATTATAATAATACAATAAAACGAAATATAATAAGAAGAAAATATTGAAAATTTTTATTATTTCATTTCAAAGTGTTTGGACAGTGATAAATTTTATGATGAGTGAAATGGAAAATTGTATAGTAGCAAAGAAAACTGTGTCCAAATGATTAAATGTTTTAACCTTATCTTGGCTTGGTAAACTGAAATTCTTTCCAATTCAAACAAATTTTAACAAGTTAAATATTTAGCCTAAAGAGAATTTACAAAGAAACTTTTATTAGTATTATTTTACAAGTAAAGTAAAATTTTATTTAATGAATTTTACATTTTGTAGGAACTCAGTCTAGTTAATATTGACTGATTGTGGTTATTAAACAACCAATTTTGGTTGACATTTAACCAAACTTGTGTACACGTGTCTACCAATGTAAATAACTGGACATCAATTTAATTACTAACCAATTACACTATTGTAATTAAATCATTTGTTTTGGGTTCAATCATCTGCTGACAGCGAAAACAGTGTATTTCTCTAGCCATGATATCTCGCCAGTAGTATTTTATCCTTTAATTTTTGCTGTCTGTAATCGTCCGGAAAAAATGTTCAGTATTTCTTATTAATTAAATGAAAAAAATATTTATGTGAATTTTTTGAAGTCTTTAGGATGCAGAAGTGGGATGTTAGGGTTATTTTTCTTAATCCTTTTTAAATAACTAAATGTATAAAATATTATATTTTCAAAAATAAGTACTATCAAAAATCATGTTCAATTTTTTTTTTAAATTGTGATCTTTTTGGATAGGTATTATATTGTATTGTACTATGACAATTATTTTTAATCTGTTTATTTATTTTAATAATGAAAGTGTAAACTATTTAATTGTCGATTAATATACACTTTCTTACAGTATTATTATTCGTACCTTTTATTATTTATTTGTGATTAATAATGAACTCGTGAATTTGAACACCCTAAAATATTAAGAATTTATTTGTAATCGATCGTTTTAGCGTGATGTTTGGCTGTCGTACAGAGTGTATTGTCTTGCCAAGCGAATGTGAATATATGACAAATCTGCTGTTTGCCTCCTGTGCAGTGCAATAACCTTCCTATTTCTACACCAAGTTTTTGACCCGTCAATAATAATAATAATATACCATTGTGCATTTACAGCATCCAGTAATTTTTTTTAAATTCTATTTTCAGTTGTTTTCATTTAAGGTGTGTTCTACAAACATAAGTGTAACACTTAAAATTTTATTTTGAGATGTTTTGTGTCAGTGTTACTCATGAAATAACATAAATATGTCTAAAAAACAATTTCCGTCACTAACAACCCAACAAAACAAACTGAACTTAGAAATGTCGCCTCCACAATAGTAACACCATCGAACTTCAATTAAATATTATTTTGGTTTTTACTTCGCCATCGCATAAACACCTATAATGTTATTTTTTCAAATATTCGCACAATTTAAACATTTATAATTTATTAAATTACAAAATAAAACGCTAGCATCACTGTAACGACCCTTCAAAATAACCGAACTGGCAACGTCGCCACTAGAATGGTCGTGTCATTGGATAGTAAATTTAATTATTCTGTTTATTTTCCAAAATCTTATTAGTTGTTTTTTTACAAATTTTCATTTTTGAAGTTTTTCTCGGAATCAACTCCGGAAGTTTTCTCTTTACAACCATGTAACCTTTAAAGTGTTTAAATACGTTCGTTAAAACTCTGTAATAACAGGTTGACTCCCATGAGACACCTTTACGTCTCTCACCAGATCTGTAAAATTTACTTGTGAAAGACTGCTCCGTCTCTCACGTAGTAGTATTTTTAATAGAATCGTAAGACGGATTGGATGTTCGTTTGCATTGAATCTACACTAAGCTGTTAGAAATGAGTTCAAAAATTTTCCAGTCATGGATCGTTATTTACTTTATCCGATTGAGTCAAAAATGAGTCGGTGAAACTAGACAGCTTATTATACGTAACTATTACATAATATTGACTATTATTATAGTTTAGTTTTGCACTATTAATCATTTTTTAATAATATTATAAATATTACTCATATTGCAATATTTTTGCGTAGTTAAGGTGACTCTGGTACTCTGGTCTGCCTGAACTGGTACTCAAGTTTACCACTCGCCAAACAACCGCTAGATAGAGGGACGCGTCATCGATATTTATGTAGTTTTATTGAACAATAGCCCAAAGTAAATTATTTATAAAATACATATAATATTTTATAGAAAAACAAGTAAAATTTCAGTGAGACACACATCAGTCTTTTACAGTAAATTTAATTTTTTTATTCTTGAGTACCTGACCAGTCCCTCTTCTAAAAATAAGCGCCAAAAAAAATTAAGCCTTACAATACTTTAGATTTGAAAGAAAATCAATTAAAAAAAAACAAAGGAACCAAAAAATAGGTATGGGTTTTTAAGCAAAACCGTAAAAATTGCCTTGGGAGTCTGTTAAGGACAAACAGAATCTGCATGTAAAGTAAATTAGACCACACTTTTTGTTTAAAATATAATGATTGTTTATCAATCGATTCAGATAATCTTAAATATTAAGACAGTACCAAAATTTACAAAAATGGTTTCTTTATGTTTTTCGATTCCAACCTCAAAATAACTTATTAATGGACAAACTGCGTTCCATATAAACAGTATAGCAGTTTTCCCGTATATTAACTTGCAAAATTGAAAAATAAATGATTAGAGCCTATAGAAAAATCCAATTTAAACTAAATTTTTCTCTATAAATATCTTATTGTACAACAATGAAAATGAAGTAGACTACGTCGTACTAAATTATAAATTACTAATATCATTAAAATGGTTATGCATAATTATACTAGAACGTACCGTTCAGGACATGTACAAAAACGGAAGCGAAAGCCTGCCTCCCAAATACGCATGTATAATTGCCGGAATCCCTCTTCCTGGCGTTTGGTATGGTAAGTGTAGATGCTATTGTCCCAGTGTTTGTCCAATTCACACTGCAAAAATAACAACATTTTGAATTATTACATTATTAAGGTAACAATTATTCATCGTTCTAATTAAACATAGGCAAATTCTAATCATTGTCAAATACAAAATTATATATTTTAGGCTACATGTGTAGACATAAAGAAGTGTAGCGACCAGCTATTTCACCAGTTTAACTTGTTAATTATATTTGGTAACTAATACATTATGATTGTGAAAATTTCAAGGTAACTATATACATTTACAAACTTATTCAACAAATATTAATAGAATCATTAAATAAATAAAGTTTATAAAATAAATTTTTCGTTCAGAGTTGTGTATCTTGACATGTTAACCATTTATTGCTTTTCTCAGATAGATGAACTCGAAAACATTCATCAACTTCATTTCCAACGATGGCGCTCCCCCATACTTCAGTGCATTGGTCACGGACGCTTTGAACGAAAAATTTGGAGATCGATGGATAGGCCGACAAGGACCTATGCTGTGACCTACAAGGAGTCTAGACCTGACACCTTGTAATTTTTTCTTTTGGGAGTACATCAAAAGCGTTGTTTATTCACAAAAAATTCGTGACCTGAACGACTTAAAAAAGAGGATTAATGAAGCAGTGACAACCATAACCGAAGAAATGTTAACGAATGTTTGAAGAGAAGTTGACTATCGTTTGGACATTTGTCTAGCGACTAAGGGCGCACATATTGAAATTTATTAATTATATAAAAAAAGTGTTTGAGACGACAAATTAGAATAATGTAAAGAATATATAGAATAATGAATAAACAACATTAACTGTAAGTAATTCGGTTTTTCTTTTCTCTTACGTTTAAGTAACCATGTTCGAAACTGCACCATTCTTTTATGATAACTCTGCCTAATAATATTAATGACTATTAAATAAATAGATCTAAATGAATAACCTGCCTCCGTAGGTTAGTGGTAGTTCGCTAGCCTACTATGCGGAGGTCCTGGGTCCGATTCCCGGCTAGCGTCTGGAAATTTTCACAAGTTACAATCCACTGTTACATAACCGTTCGTAGTATGGGCATAACCGAGCTGTTGATGCAACTTTAAATAAAAAATCTAAAATAAATAATTAAAAAATAGCGAAAGAATAAAAGAAGACCATAAAAGTCAGATAGTAATTAAATAATTAAAGAAATAATTATAAAGAATACGAACAAAAAATATACATCAAAATAGTTTAGTGGATTCAATCACTCAATGGTAGCTTTAGTTCTCCCAACTTTCCTGTCATAGTTAATTTTATAAATAATATACATTTTTCAAAAATTTCTAAATTCTTGTATTGGAAACGTCTTTTCATAAAGGCTGGTTTAAACCTCTAGAGGGTTTACTAAGTAAAACGAGGAGTGAGATGGTTTACTATTGCTTTACTCATTTTGTGGAAAATTATGCTTATCAGCATGCCAGGCCCTCTGAAAAGCATCTACTTTCCACCCTGCAAATGACACCTTTATTTCATTCACCACAAGGTCTGGCTGTTTAATGAAATTCATTATTCTCAGAGGAGATAACTCTGACTAGTGTCTTTTACATCTCCACCTCTTCAATTTTGAAATGCCTCAGTCATATAATTGGCTGACCATGTGATAAGAAACTGAAATATTTTTATAGCCCTGAAACTAGCAGAATGAGTGCAAATAATTTAAAAATCTACCTGGTTGTTAAGGACATACAAAATTCATATAATTTGGATTAAAATCGTCCGTAGTTTAATAAAAATTATGAAAAATATGTGTTAATTATCTAAGATGTCTTAATAGAATTTAAAATCTTAACATCGTTAAGGATAATAAAGCAAACAGGCTTTTTATTAAATCTTATGATCAGAACCATAGTGTAAAGAGTATGTGAAATAACTTTTGCAATATTGTGTGCGAAACATCTTTATCAAAATTTTAATATCGGCTATGAAATTTTGTCTCTTATATACTCAGTTACGCTGTGCTGTGTGAGGAAACTTTCTTAATAAGTAAATAGAATAAAGTTATATGAAATGGTGGTAACAATGAAGTAACTGTGAATAAATTTATTGTTATTGGTCGGTTACATAAATGAGAGAAGAGAGAGGGAGAGAGAGAGTGAGTGAGAAAGAGGTGGGGGAAGAAAATGTAGCAACCTTTTAAAAATTACCAGTTGGCTATAATCGTTAAAAAATATTGTCATAAAAGTTTTTAAGTGTGATAACCTACCACCGCGCCGTTTCTTGTCGTACACTTAACGTTTATAATTATAGAGGCACTTAAATACTTTATAGTTAAATTATAAAACATTCACTTTTTTTAAAAAAAAAGTCCCTAATATGTTTCTTTAAAAAAATTACACAATTAATTACTAGTTTTTTTCAATACCCTGATAAACTAATGAAACTAAAACTCATAAAATGCATACAAAAAACGTTTACACCAGTGTTCGTAATAAAATATGTTACTAATACTTTGTTAGTAACTATTTTAACAACAAAAGTTAACTAACAGCTGCTTCTAACAAAACGGTAGTTCAACTTTTCAACTTTTTGATTATTATTAACATTTAACCCAATAATCTTGCCAGTTAGCTACTGTAATGTCAATTGCTGTTGATATTGGTCTAGCTTATTTTCGTTTCAACAGGATTTGACTCCATGCGTTGTAATTTTAATTTTCATCATTAAATTGTGCTAACTTATATTTTGTACCATTATAAATCGTATGGTAACATACAATTAAAAATTAATAAATTAAAATCAAATATTATTACAAAGATGTGGTATTCAGCAAATAATTAAGAGGAATGGAAACATTCCTGCAATGCAGAACAAAATAAAAATAACTAATAATTTTGTAATAATATTTAAATGATTTAATTGTGCTTAAACAATTGATGAATACAAGATACCAAAATATTGACAATGCTCTAAATTTTATATTATTTCTTTTATAAAAACCTGATTGACAACCACTGATGTTCTCTGTAGCTCACAAATATAACATATTTAAATGGAGCGCCTTTACTTAACTTTACCAAATAACTGTAATAATAATGGAAATACTGTTTTACTCTACATTATACTCAAATAACGTCATACTGTGTCAAAATCTACCCTTACTGTACAATTTACACTGTCAAACGGTCCTCAATATAAAACCTCGGTACAACCCCCTTCCCCATGTATGACGTCGGACAAATGAAAACCCTTCTTTTAAATGCATCTTGGAATGCATTTCGATAAACGTACATACGAGTGAAATGAAACGGTAAAAAATCTACGGGAACCTGGACAGCGTTCACTCGTATATACTTGGGAACTGATTCAATTAATATACCTAAATATATTCCAAGCTTTTAAAGATCATTCTATTACTAAACCGAAAACATTTTCTAAGGTAGTAATTTAAGGTGCGAGACCTTATGTATAGGTGTGCCACGAGTTAAATGTTCAGTCACTGAGTGAAACGTTAAGAATATAGTATAGGAGAAACTGGTCCGACCATTTACTTCGCATGTCAGCACACAGACTTCCTCTACAAGCATGAATATATAAACATAGAGGGAAGCGAGGTTAAGGAAGACCTAAAAGAGATGGGTGCCAGAACAGGCCATTCAGCCTATTCTTTGACAGATGATGATGAGTAATTTAAGGTAATGACAGTGAAAGTAGTATTACAGTTATGCCCAAAATATTATGGCTAAATTAGAGGAGCAAAAGAAACAAGAAAGAATCAACAAACAGTGCGAGATAAGCTTGCCAACTTAGAAAAAAAGAATAAAAAATCACTGTTGAAAACGAAAACGGCCAAAGATCTTAGAATAGTAATCTGGAATGCTAATGGACTATAGCAAAGGTAGGTAGAATTATTAGTCTACTTTTTAGAATTTAAAAATATGATACATGTCTCTTCATTGAAACTTATTTCACAAATCAGGTTTTAAAAATGAAAATGACAGGGTATTTTCCTGTTTATTTTTTTATTATTGAATTTGAGGTTTTATTTTTGTTCAATTAAAACACAGCTTGTAGAAAAAAATTCAAAAGCGTTTTTCAAAATATTACCAATTTGTCGTAGATTTTTAAAATCTTGAACACTATATTGTTTGCCTACTCTAGCCAAACCAGGAAAATCAGTATTTGTAAAAGTATATGGAATCCATAGTGCAAATATCGATTTATGAGAAAGGAATTCTAAACAGGTCTGGTCAGGTAACGTATGTAAAAAATTTTATCAATAACTGTTGTTGAATTGGATATCAACATTGTTATTGGTTGGATAAAATTAATTAGATGTACAATTTAAATTGCATTCCTATTATAGGCTACACAATTGTAATTATTAGAGTAAATTGTTCATTCAATACATTAACACCCATGTTGCTTCAGTTATCCGGTATTCGAAACTCTTTTTTAATATTACGTAGGTTTTGTCCAGTATTCCGCTGTAAACGGGTGTTTCAAAAAAGACGCGACCTTAACGTTAAGGAGGTAGAAGTACCACGTAGATAAATTTCATGTCTCCTCACATGTCAATAGGCAACACTGAATTTAAGGTTAACAACCTGTTGTAATTTAAATGTCGTTATTGTGTACTGTCGCCGACTCCCCCTACCAACATAGCGCCTGTAGACGATCCCACTACCAATGTCACGCGGAGTTCCTAAGCCTCTCCCCACCACCTTGTTGACTCGACGGAGAGCTATTTAAGAGAGCGCTCTCGTCCGCGAGAGCCACTTTTCACTGAACTCTCAACCGGACAAGAGGAAGAAAGAAGAGCTCCCGACTGAAGAGGACGAGCCCAGCCGAGACCAGACGCCATCCCTGGTCTACGCTACCGGTGGCGGACGCTACATTCCCGCACATGATGGTCGCCCGGTCGGCGACAGTACAAATGCTATTCCAGTATCAATTTATGTCAATGATGTCATTTCTCAAAGACAAACCTGTGTTTATACTTAAGACTTATTTCGCTTGTAAATTTTACGAACTAGTTAAAGAAGAGTTTCTGTCTGTTTATTTAAATGATCAAAACAAAAATATCTCTGGCTGAAAGTTTTAGATTAAGCCTGGGGTTTAAACCTAGAAGAAAAATTATCAATGAAATTCATTAAAATTGTGAACCAAGATTAGCAGAACAATAAAAAGTTTAAAAATTATCAAAGTAAAATAAAGTAATAAATTTATAATGATTTTGTGCAATCACCATATTTTACTTGGTTTCTTATAACTTTTTTTTTAAATTTATTTATTTAACGTCGCATCAACTGCAACGGTCATTAGCGACGACGTTAGGGTGGAACTTTATGCAATGTAGGATGAAATGAGTTTTTGTAACGTATTAAAATATGCCATGCCTGAGTGGGATTCGAACCCAGGACCGCATGATGAGAGACGAGTACGTTACCAACTGCGCCAATGCGACCGACCTTCTTATAACTTATATTATTTGTATTTTATAACTTGTATTAGACATTTTTTGATGCTATTAATTTTAACAATTTATAAATTTAAGCTGATTTATATAATCAAAAAAAGGGAAAGATAATTCTTGATGGCTGAATTTTCCAGGTTTTATTTATAATCAGGCTGATTTTTAAAGTCACAGGTTAACAACAATTTTTAAAAAAATATTAGCTTTGTTATTCATACAGTAGAAGAGTTAACACAAAAAAATTGCTAAATATTATACGAAAGTGACGCTGCAATTTTCATGGTTATATTAAGTATTGGGAGTTAACCATTTTAGTTCACAGGTTATTCGTTTCATTTTTTTAACCCGTCATTATTTACGTGTTGGTAGGCAGGGATGTATTTTTAAATGTTTTATAATTGGAGTAAAAAATTTTAACAAGTTTTGATTACCATTACAGGGAGTATTGGTTGATGATAATACTCTGTAAGGGCTGTCAACACGCCGCTTAACGAAAATACTTGAATGTGGTGAACACGGGAGTTATCCTCGCTAGTAAAAAAAATAATAAATAAAACAAATGAAACTAATCAATGAAACACCTCGATTTAGATTTACTCAGTCATTTTTTTTATTGGAAGAGCAACGAAAAAATATTCAATATGGAACGAAAATGAAATGTGCATTTACTAGCTCACGTTACAACTCACGTCATTTCATTTGTCACTTAAGTTGTCATTTTTGACAGCTCACGTTACCATCACGTTACGTAGAAACACATGTCCATCACTTTTTTTGAACTGATCACTCCTATTACAGGCTGAAAAAACTCGCTATTTAGGTTTTCATATTGACGGACGACTGTCTCGGAACAGTCACATTGACTTGAAGAGAAAGTTACTCAAGAGTGATGAAAACAATTCTTCAAATTGCTTCCCAGGAGGTCAACTTTCCCTCTTTCACTTAAAACTATCATTATACAGATCTCTACTCCAACCTATTTGGACTTACAGATGCTGGGTAGGGCTAAAAAGTTCCCGGAATGGTCACGTACAGTCTAACATTTGTTTGCTGAAAGGAAACGTTTTGTTTGGCAGGTTGGAATCACTATCAGGGAAAGTGCTGTGCCGTTTAGCAAGTAGTTGGAGTCGGGTTCCTGCGTGCGGTTTATGTAAGTTCAGACGTAGTTTTTTCCTTTCGTCGGATTGTAAAATATCGTCATCAAGCCGCCTGCTAATATCAAATTATGATTGTTACTGGAGAAATCACCCTCAGAGCCTCTTGAGATGCCAAAGAAAGCATACGGAAGCGCTGCGATGAAGAAAACGGCAGTTACGAGTTGCACAACCGTTTTCATGATGGTCGCACAATAATTGAAGATGAAGTTCGGACTGTGCAGTTTTCCACTACCACCACAGATGAGAATGTTGAGCACTTTTGACAACTTGTGTATTCGGGTAGGTGAACAACCATCGGTAGGGCTTACTGTTGCCTCAGCAACAGTAAGTGTTGCAACAGTGTTCACAGCATGCTTCATAATTATTTGAACCACATTGTGTTTGAAAAATAGGCTGGGAATGATTGGTTTTTATTGCATGACAATGCCCCGTCACATCGATCCCTAATTGTGAAACAGTACCTTGAAAAGAACAATGTCACCACTGCAAAACACTCTCTATAGTCTCCTGATCTTGCACCAACGAACTTTTACCTATTTCCACGGCTGAAACTGACACTGAAGGGACATCGTTTTGCTGATTCATCAGAGATGACGAAAAATGCGATGAAGTGGCTGATAGAACTTTCAGAAAACGACTTTCAGGAGTGTTTCCAACAATTGTATGAACGGTGGAAAACATGTGTAAATGCAGGAGAAAAGTATTTTGAAGGAAAAAAGTTAAAAATGTTATAAATACTTTCAATAAATTTTTATTAACCAATTCCAGGAACTTTTTGATCCTACCTCGTATTTAGATTTAGGGTACGGTTTTTTTACTCCACTAACCCTTCGTAGGCCTAATCGGGAAATTGTAACTCTTTCAGTCTAGTTATATATACAGCTGTAAATAAAAAATTATTAGAGTGAAAAAACCCAAAGGGTTGAAAACCCTTATTGCAATTCAGCTGTTTAACAGCTGACTTTCGGAGAGGAATGGTTCGAGGTTCAAATCCAATTAAAGGTAGTTACTTTTATACGGATTTGAAAACGTGACGGTGGTTTCCGGTGCACTTTGATGGTTGGTGTTTAATTAATCATGCTCTCCCAGGAATGGTCGGTCTGAGTCTGTACAAGACCCGAAGTTCCAAGTAACCTCATTTACACATCACATACATCATGCTAATCTCATTGGGTCATGGGGTTGCTAATTGTTTATAAATTAAACAGATTGCAAAGTACACATTAGGATTTACAAAAAGTGAAAAAAAATTTTTATCTAAATTATGTTGGTGTTTCGTTACAACAGAAATAAATAAACCACAGCTTTTATTAGTTAAAGATTTATTAAATATTGTTAAAAATCTATTTCCCAGATGTTATGGATTGGAATATTTCAGTAATCATATTAATTGCATGGCTCTAAAATAAATTCTAAGTTCACTAGAATTTCACTTTACTATTACTTGTACTGTACAGGAATGTGACAACAATACAATAGTTACATTACTTGTTATTTGGTGTCTTTATAAAAACTGAATTAGAATTTTTGTTAAAAATTTGTCTAATTTTCAAATTATACTGTATAATGCTGACAAAACAGCAATTTTTGTAAAGGAAAATATCCCAGATCAAGCTTCCATAGTAGCTCAGCAACACCTACTAATATAAGACTACTGGCTTACCCACTGGCGTATTACGATTAATTCTAAAAATCAACACAAGTTACGTTTACCTTACGAGGCCAAACGTGTTTACCTGTGGTACCGAAGAATGTCCACTTTCCGCATACGAATGTGATAAGATATTTT
Organism: Catonia carolina; assembly: GCA_035578175.1. Taxonomy (NCBI): domain Eukaryota; kingdom Metazoa; phylum Arthropoda; class Insecta; order Hemiptera; family Achilidae; genus Catonia; species Catonia carolina. The sequence continues at coordinate 431,799,292 of JAQMRL010000001.1, read as the reverse complement.
GGTTTGTGACTTGATAGACGGATAACTTAAAAAAATCATCAGTGTGCAATTTGATCAGAAATAAACCGCCGTTAAAAAGTGCTTTTCAGTTTAATCAAACCTCCGTTCCAAAATTTTTCATAATCCTTCTGCAGCCCATGTACAAGTATGGTGTCCAGCTTTTTCAAGCAGCAGCAGAGAGTAATTTCAAGTTGATCCACCGACTTTAGTCAAAAATTCTTTATGAATGCTTTTAGCACTCCCTTTTACTCTTCTTCTTCTTCCTGTCATGGATTACGCCATCCGACCTGTTCCGACTTCTTTGCTCATCTTTTTTGCGCCCTACCCACATCTTTACGTCTTCCAATTACGTATTTAAATTCTCGGTTCGCCCATTTATTTTCACTTATTCGTATCAAATTTTCCTCCTATTTCTCTGTGAATTTTCTTACTGTTTCTAAGAGAAAGTCATTTAAATAAATTTTGATTCTCTCATTCTCAATGTGATCAAACTACACTCCTGAACTCTCAACAAGAACCGCAATTCCGCTGCTTGGATCTGCCGGTCATCTTTCCTACCAAGAACCCAGGACTGACAACCGTACAGTAATACTGGAACAGCCTAAGTCTTGCAAAAACTTTAACTGGGGTTCTTTCCAAACTCATTTACCCAGGGTTCCTTCTTTTGCTTCATAGATATACTGAAAACTATTCAGTTTATCAATCACGTTTACATTTCTAGCGTCCGTTAAACCACATCCCATGTTTTTAAAATGCTGTACCTGCTCTATCAGGCACCAATTGACAAATATTTTTGTTCGTACGGTTGTCCCCCCAAAGAGACATCGATTTTATCTTTTATGTAAGCAATAAAATAATCCCCGACGATTTGAAAATTCCTTCAGTAAATTTTCAGTAAATAAAGAACCCAACCAGTAAGCACGTGACCTAGCTAAGAGGAAGTACTTAACTCTGCAACCACTTAACTGGAAATGAATCAGGAGCTCATAATCTGAATAGTAAATAATACCCGTAGTTCCTACCGCAGAATTTCCATTTAAGGACCTCTTTTCCTAGTAATAAAATTTCACACGGTCCATTAAATAACTTATGATATCACGTACGAAAATTGTCTCGCGATGTGTTAGATAATGACATACACAAAATCAAATACAAATGAATTATAAATCAATTAAAAACATCTTTTAAAATGTAGGCGTCACTTTCGTTAGGTGTAAGAGATAAGTAACGAAATTTAATAATGTTACATTTTTGTGCAAGCAGTAGTTTTTCTTTTACTATCCTTATTCCAAACTGATATCTTTTTGCATGAAAAAAATATATTTTATTTTAATTAAGTCTGATTAAATTTTAAAACTTTACCTGAAACCTGTTAAAAGGGGTAAATCACCCCTCCACCATGTGATGTCTTCTCCAGGTCCTTCTACTTGTACTGCTTGGCACGTCAGTTCAACTGCACTACCAGCTTTGTAATACCTTTCTCTAACTTCATGACGGACTTCATCAGTTATCCTAACTTCTGGAGCTGAAACAAAAAACCAGATTTAATTAGTTTAACATAGTTGGAAATATTGTTTATTGATTTTACATATCTGTCAAAGATTTAATTAACCCTCATAAAACTTTAGTTATTGACTCAATGAAACTTTTATTTATTTTTTGAAATTTTAGATTAATTTTGTTCGTTTTATATTCACTGAAATTCATAAACATTCAGTACACTACAGGTTTTTTAGCTTTTATTTTTTATCAGAAACTTAACCGACAAGAGATTTTATCGTTGATTTTTCAGTGTTTTCGGCTTCAAAGAAGACGTGAATTTGAACAGGGATTCCCTATTGAGTTTATTCATGTTTGTTTGTCAGCCGGTCACTATTAAAAGAACCTAATCTAACCGATGTTACTTAATAATAATAGTAACTTTTTATCAGTTGACTTTTCAGGCTGGCCCAAAAGTGTGATAAATATTAGTCATTTTCATCTATCACCTCTCACCGACTGTGTATAACTTCATACACATAATAATTGAACCAAAAATCAAATAAAAAAATGACATGTTTAGGTACCACTCCCCTTCATTAGTTTACTATCAGCGTGGTATGTTTTCGAAATGTAAAGTAAAATCCTGAAGAATCAAAAAAATTCCCTTAAGATTAAAAAGAGCAGTTTTTAGTTAGTATGTACTTCCTGATCTCTCAGATTCTGCACAAACATGACCCTTTACAAAAGTTATATTGAAAAGCCAGGCCAAAACACAAAGATCGATGGAAAGTTAAATATTAAATAAAAAGACCGAGTAAGAAATGAGGATATTCGGCAGAGGACGGAATTAGCGGACTTGAAAAAGTATGTCGTATCACTGAAATAGCGATGGGCTAGATATATAATGAGGTAGACGGATAATCAATGGAATGACGTGGTTCAACAGTGAAGGCCTGACTGGGAAAAAGAATAGAGATCATCCGTAAACACGGTGAATCGATCACTTAAAACTGGTGGCCGGATTTAATTGGGCAGGAATGGCGCGGAACAGGAGATTGTGGAGTAGAGAAGGCCCATATTCAATATTGGATGTTAAAAAAAGGACAAGAAGATATTATAATAGTGTAATTTTTTAGGTATTGTTTTTTAGGTCATCAGCCGACAGACTGGTTTGAACCTCTAGAGGCTTCACAAAGTAAAATAAAGAGTAACGTGGTTTACCTTGCCTTCCTCACTAAATGAAGAAGTATGCATATCAGCAAGCCAGGCCTTTGAAGAGCAACTACTTTCCACCCTGCAAATGACACGTTTACTTCATTCACCAAAGAGTCGGGCTGTATAATGAAATTCATTACTCTCAGAGGAGGTAACTCTGACTGGTGTCTTTTACATCTTTACTTCTTCTGTTCGTAAATGCTTCAGTCATATATTATTGGCTTACCATGTTATATGAAACAGAACTACCTTTAGTAGCTCTGGAACTAGAAGATCGAGTGCAAATAATTTAACTCTTCACCTGCCTGTTAAGGGAAGACTGTACTTCGTATCCCGCCAATGTTACATTTGCTATTTGTAGGTACATTTTTCGCAAGATTGGCAAACGATAGGGAAATGAAACTTCACTTACTTGTAGTTGTCGGATTGCTCAAGCTCCTGACATTTTCGCAACTTAATCCGTTAAACCATAAAGTTAAAAACAGAATAAGGAATAACATAAAATTTTTACAAATTTTTTACCGTATTTTACATATTAATAATTTTTGTAGCTTTTGAGGAAGTCATAAAAGTACCGGAATATGTGAATGTACAAGATAAATAACTGGTAAAAATTTCAGCCTGGTATGTTAAATGGTTTCCGAGAAAAATGTACCTAATTGTTAAAATTCTAAATTTACGGGAACGGGCAAAAACACAAAAAGGCACAAATCAAAAACAAAATGTACACAAACAAGTATTTCCAATCAAAATTTGGTTAGATAGCTGAACCAACAGCTGCGAGTATTAAAAATAGTAATGCATATATTTTAAAAACTAAAATTCTTTTTGTTCTAAAACGATCGGTATAAAATTATGAAAAATATTCGTTCCTGATGACACGACAATTTTTTTGGGTAAACCTCCTTAAAACTTAATTTTTTCATTATAATATTTTTTTCACGTAATTTAAGGATTTTGTGTTGATCTCGGTCTGAACTATTGAAAAACATAAAGAACCGAAATTCGAAATTTCCAGTTAAAACCGTCATACAGTCCGCCTTAAAGGCAAGTAGTAGGTATAGAAACTAATAGTACGTAGTAGCCCATTCTCTAAATAGGGTCAATGGCCCAAATAAATTTAAAATAAAATTATAAGGGATGTAATCCATTCATTAAGAATGATCATATTTTAATCAAATATACCTTGTGTACCATTTAAATTATAAATATTCCTATTTACGAATATTAAGTTTCATGCTTGAGTATTATGTATTAAAAAACTAAATAAAGGAAATAACAAATTTTGATGTAGCAAACATTAAACAGAATAGTTTTCAGCATATTTATACTCGTGTTTTATGTATTTTAGTAATTGGCTGCTTCAACACTTGTTCAAATAATTAAATGAAATTTAATTAAGATACTAATACAAAAGTTAATTTTGAAGTTACTATCACTGGAACTAGTTATTTATAATTAAGATAATTTATATTTAAAATTTAATTAAAATTTGGTAATCAAATAAAATATTGATTAATGTTAATTGTTATAGTATTGCATTATTGCTTGTAATTCAATTTCATACATACAATTGAATTTTATTTACCAAAATTATTTTCATAATATTTTCATCCTTGGTTTAATGTAAGATTCAAACATAAATCTAATTATTTATATAAGTAAATAATATTTATAATATGTAATAAATTAATCATAATAATAATTTTAATATTATCTACACTTATTAAAACTTGATTGTTTAAAAATTTACTCCTGATTTTTAATCTTCCCAATCGTTTTTTTATCAAAATTAAATATATGATGTCTTTTCTGAGATCTGTCTGAGTAATTCCGGTGTTTTTCAGGTGTTCTCCTTTGTTGTTTGTTTTGGCCTCGTTTGTAGCTTAGTTTTAATGTGCATAGTTTTTACGACTGAGGTTTCGGATTGAATTTCCAGATAGAGTAGGAAAAATTAACTCGATGTTACAAAAATGTGTACCGTTATGTGGTCTAATATCCTAATGGTAGGCTTAATATATTGGACTTGAAAACAGCTAATAATAAGATCCAGTATTTTAAAAGTTTTTCAAGTCTTAAAAGTCAACCGTTTGAAACTGAAAATTGAAGGGATCACGGGACAAACAGGCTCAGTCAAATTTAACAATTTCTGTAGGAAATGATTTTTAAAGTTTTGCAAGTACAACTCTACTTTATTTTTAATAAAGTGTTTTCTTTGTGTTTCAAAGTTTTTCTTTGTGTTAATAATAATTTAGCAAACATCTACAAATATTGAGATAATATTTTGGTTGATTTTTAATTAAATGAACTGACATAGACATTACAAAAACAATAAACCTCTTCATACTACATAAGAAACCACAGTAAAATAGGCTCAGTCCTTTGACTCAGCCGGTTTATCTCCTATATAACAGGTCAAAATAAATATAGTAATGACATGAGCTTTATTAAAGTTATTTATTGTGCAAAATGTTAAACTGACATCTTCGTACACAATTTAACTTCGTTAATTTTTTATTTATTTAACGTCGCATCAATTGCAACGGTCATTAGTGACAACGTTGAGGTGTAACTGTGGAGAATGAAATGATTTTTTTTTAATGCATTAAAATGGGATTAACAACTCCGTTAATTTTATTACTACAAATTTTTCTTAAGATAAGATCTAATTATTAAACATTTAATGAATAAAATTGAAATGCTCAATACTAATAAAGAAAAGTGTTTTTTTTTTGTTTTTGGCCTCTTTTAGAAATCTTTTCTGGATTTACTAAAGTGTTTTTGGTTTTGTTTACACAGGTTGCTTTTTCGTTTGTAAGTCATGTTTAATCGTGTAATAAAATATTTAGCTATGACTTAGCCTCTTTATCCATAACATAGATGGACTAAGCTGTTGGTACCCCTGCAGCCTACATTTTTAAATTGTTATTACATTGGACATAACCTATTTTTACCAAAAAGATTAGATGATCGAATAATTCATAGAATTATCTAACAGGTGGCAGATAAACCAGATTTTACAAAAATTGTGACCGAACCTGTTCTTTCCGTGAGCCCTTCAATTGTCTTAAAATATTAAAGCCCTATTTTTTATAACCGCGAAACCCGAAATTAAGTTTACACACAAAAATGTATTAATATAAATCTATGGCTATACAAGAATTCAACTATTTGTTGTATTCAAAATTTTATGGCCGACTAATACTTCATCCGAACCCCTATAGTACAACACTTGCTAAGAAGAAATAACTAATATAAAAAACATGTACTCATGGTATACTAGATTAAATGTGAAACAAACTACTTGAGCTAAAATTATTAATTTAAGCGGATATTACTTTTATTTTCAAAATATGATCATACTGGTTTTATTTCTAAACGTACTCATTGTCAACGCAACATACAACTCATTACACACAAATACAATTATTGACCACATAAATCCAAATGTCCAATCTCTTACAACTAACGATCTCCCTGTTAACGGACGACTGAAACGAAGGTGGAATAGGCATCTTCTCCGACCACCATAAAAATAACAAAAAAAATCATTTCAATTTAACTTGTCATGCCTATTAATTTCATTAAAAAATCATCTCAAAAAAAATCATCCATCATAGTTTATTAATCATTATCATTAAAAATTGGCGTCACATTCCTTGAAACATTTCACGCCGAAATCGGTCTTTGGATCAATTCACATTCACGTCATTTTCCCACCATTCCTCATTTATTCCATCTCATTTACTAGTTGTGCTTTAAAAATTGTACAGTTGTAAATAAAAATTAAATTGAACCCAAAAAAACCTACTCAGTGATTAAATATTGTATGTGTAAATCTATGTATCAAATAAAAAACGAAAACATTTTAGGTATGCAGAAATTCAATTCATACAAAACGAAAATTAATATTAAAAGTTATAAAGATTCATATAGATTAAAATTCTGTGCGTAGGCCTACTGGAGGATTCATTCTTTGTACTACATTTATAAGGTTAAATAAATTTGTCAAACCGATTTATTTAATTCTGATAGAAGTTTTTCGTTTTCTTACATACATTTTGTTGTATCTTATTGAATAAATCGTCTCTTGAGATGAAATTTGACATAAGTGTAGAGTGTAGGCATCAGCAGTAGGACTTGAAGGAAGATTGCTGAAGCAACAGCAGCAACAACACACCCACTCGGTTGTATAAATCGTACGCTTTTCAAGTTGTCAAATAGCGTACCGCCGAGAGTAAATTACATCGTCCATCTTGGTTGAGCTTTACAAACGCAGACTACAATACTCTCCCTTATTATTTATCTTGTTACTGGAAATGAAATACTTTGAGATATTTCACTGGAATTGGTTTATTTTTCAAAAAAAGTTTTGAAATTCAATAAAAGGCATTGTTTGTCTTATATCTATACAGTTTACACAATAACGATGTATTCAAATATTACAATAACAAATCAGAAACCTACATAGTGAGAATCAAACTGCTACATATTACTCTAAAATCGAAAAAAATCATTTGTAATCTACGTTCTTCTTAGTTTATAAAAGTTTATTTACAGTTAGAGCTATCATCAACTGCTTGATTTTGCGACTTTGGTGAGTCGCGGTACAGGTTTAGTGTATTTTAACGTGTTAAGTATTTGTAAACCTGAACCAGGAATCGAACTCATGACAAGGAGGTCTAGGGTTAGAGTTTCACTTGAAAAGAATGAATTTATCAAGCAAAAATACGCAAAAATATTGAACAAAACTGGGAGTATTTCGAGCAACTTGGTAAGTAATCAACGTTTACATCCTATAATTTCTTTAATTTCTCTTTGGTTTCAGAATTGAATCTAATAGCTGCTCAGCTACTATTTTTCAAACATGTAGACAAAAATTATTATATAATTCTACTTAAAAACTGTAATTTTTTTGTATAATAATTTATTCTGGTTAATTTATGTAAAGTCGTATCAACAGCTCGGTTATTAGCAACTGCGGTGGTTTATATAACTTAACTTGTGAAAATTTCCAGACTCTAGTTAAAAATCAAACCTCCGCTTTTTAGGCTAGCACGCTACCACTACGCTATGGATGTGGCCTTTTTGAACTTTAGTTTTGTACGTGGTGAATTTAAAAAATTAACGGCCTAATTAAGCATCAAAACTATTTTTTGTTAAACCTAAATAATGTTATTTTTTACCTCTAATTTTTATGTTTTATGTCCCATATATGAAAAACTATGGAAGTTACAGTGTTAAGACTTATTTTTTTAAATTTTTCATGGATTTTAACCGGAAAAATCGAATAAAACAGGTTTGACGACTGTATCTATCTCTTGGTTTTTAAGATATTAGACTAAAACAGAAAAAAACTGTGCCTAAAAACATGTTTTTATAGGTTTGAACTACAATAACTTTGTTAAATAACAAATAAATACATATATAAGTTAAAAAAAAACCTTGTAAAAAGTTTAAATTTAAAATAATTTGAGCAATTAAAGGGCAGCCCTGCAGAACTTCGAAGAGCAACATGTCCGATCCACAAGCTTGTAGATAAATGTATTGAACAATACGGACAAATTTTTGAACATTTATTTGGTGAATTTTGAACATTTGGTGCGTTAGTTTACCAAGCGTGCTTAAATATCAGGTAGTAAATATTTAGTTTCATTAAATTTTTTTCATTTTTCAGCACGCTTTGCAATGTTATGTTTAAAATAAAAAAAGAATATTTTCATTTTATATTTGGTTGTTTCTTTATAATAATCAAACATCCTAAAGGACATAAACATAAATGTTCTAAAGAGCATATTTACGTAAAGTTTTTTCTTTCATTTGGCTTGTAGAGTGAGTTCAGAAAGCACCGTTAAAACTTCGTAAATCATTCTGTATAAGTATATAAACATTTTTACTCACTTTTAGCGGCAAAATCAGTTTCCGAGAGACTATCGTTTAATTTTGCAACACGCAGTACAATTTATATTATTTAGCATGTCAATTTTCATTTTATTTACTATATTGATATATCGAACGGTGATTGAAACATTTACAAAGCATAAAAAAATCAACCACGTACTATTGGTAAAACGTACTTCAGTTGGTTATTGTACAAGTAAGTTACATATAAAATTGTATAAAACTCAAATAGTTAGCACAGTTTTATTGCAAAAATACATAGAACAAAACAAAAACTATACAATTTTTCTACATATGCAAAATGTAATTTAGAAAATAGGTTTATTTGCATGAGTTATTTACAAAGCTATATATCAACTATATTTTTTGAACACAACTGAATGAGATATCAATAAATCAACTGCACAGTTGATTTACAGTAAAAAAGAATAAGTCAACTTCCATAAATTATTTCGACTTACATTATAATACAGTATTACAATTCTCAGAACAATTAACATTCCCTTTTTACTTTCTCTTACCCTATAAAAATATATAGGGAAGGGGAATATTATTTCAGGTTGATTTTCCGACATGAAAGCAAAACCGACGAACTTCCTACCCGTACAAATCCTTGGAGGTCTACGGTAGCAGAGATATTCTTGATTTACATGATTGATAAGGAGTTGTAATATATCTGGATTTTTGGAAAATTTTCCGTAAAGTACTTAAGGAATAGACTTTCCATTATAACAAAAGTCATAGAAATTTGAGCCTCCATCTTGTAACAGCTTTACGTAACGGTAGCATGTATGTTATGCTATGATTTTTGTTGAGGGAGATTAGGCCTAAGCAATGGAAGTATTACCTCACTCATTACAAAAAGAACAAATTATATAGAATATTAATGAACAAATTTGTTAGTTATATTCATATCTAATATAAGTAACTCGGGAAATGAAAACCACTTACGTTAAATTTTGAGACCACAAAGAATCAACTAACTGTTTAGGTAACGCAATCCTACAGTGTTAGATGCACCGCTGTAAGTCTTGGCTTTAATTCCGGGTTAGCATTTAGATGTTATTCTGAAATATTTAACGTTATCATCATCCTCTTTATCTCTCTTCCAAGTTCTTTGGGTTGGGCCCAAAACAAGTCTTCTCTACCTCTCTCTATTGCTGAATTATCTGTCATCCATTGCTCTCTTGCTGTCGCATGTTTTTACTAATTAATCCTTAACTGAATTCATTCCCTACACTTTTTTATACTCTTGGTTTTTCCTTCTACATCAAAGTACAGCATCCTTTAAAACAGTCTACCCTTCTCCCTCCTACTGACATGACAAACTATTGTAGTTTTTTTGGTCTAACCCTCATTATGAGATTGTCAATTTCCAGTTATTCCCTAATTACATAATTTCTTATTTTATCTCTTCTTGTCTTTCTTAGCATACTTCAATTTCATTTATATGCTGTCTTCCTTCCACTATCCATATATTTACTGTATAGGTCAGTATCTGCTCAAAGTATGCATAATACATAACTTTCTTACAATACAAATTTGTGCCAATAGTCACAAAAATTACTTTATGAAGTTACTCGAAATATAAAGTCCGAGTAGTCTTTCATGACTTTATCAGTCAATGATACTACAAATACAAAAGAAAGAAAAATAATTCATACAATTTTTGTTTCATTAGAACTACGTCAACTTACGTTTTCTTTTGAATATGCATGTTACTTTATGTTTTCAATTTAGAATAAATTATTTGAAAATAAATATATAATTACTTTTTTGAAATTTTTAGATTTTTAATAAAGCTATAAAAAGTCGTTAATTATTTTTCTTCATGAACAAATAAAGAATGAAATGGTGTTTAAATTAGCAGTTAAATTTTCTTTCTTCTCTCTTGAAAACTTAAAATTAAAACTATATGAAATTAACTTTTTTTTATTCCGTTAAAAACTGTACAGGAACACCTTATTTGTAGATTAATTAATATATAGTTATTAAACTAATTAAGAAAACTATTTATAAGTTTGTGAATAGAATAATGTTTTTAACGGGATTTATTTACTACGTACTAAAATCCAATTATGTATTTATTACCTTCATGGACCAAAAGTTGAAAGAAGAATACTACTAGAGGGATCGTAATAATTCTTTAATATCGTCTCAACATTTTTTTTATCGGTCTATTGGAAGTCTCGTCAAATAATTGGTTATTGAGATAGTAGTTGTAAAGGTTTCTAAAGGTAGTTTAGCTTTTCAATTACAAAGCTCTCGAAACTAGAGAAGGCAGAAGCGAATGAACTCTATCGTCCACTTCTTGTTCAACCGATTGAATGGATCAGAGTGAATGTCTTTTTAGAGTTTGTACTTCGGTTTTAGATGGCTCTGAAAACATCTATTAAATTCCGTGTTTCATAAACTTATGTCGTAGGAATACTAAATAATTATAAAACTAATTTATTTAATACCAATTCAATAAAATAATCTCAAATTTTAACAAAAATAGTGTTCAATAACTTTTACTTTTTGTATTCTTTAGATTTTCTTTGTTGAAAAAGTTTCTCATATCGTACTTCGAAATGCAAGATAAAAGAAGATAAAAAAAAACAATTTTGTAAAAAAGGTATTTTTACTCAAAATTTATTTTTTAACAAACTGCAGTTTATTTACAATAGGTTTTTAAAAATAAAAATAAATTAAGAAAATAATTATTACTATGAATGTTTATATTTTAAAACTTTATGGAAGAAAATACCCAGCAATTGTGTTTTAAAAATGTAACCTTAATTTTAAATATACTCGTATTGTATATTTTTTGAGCTGTGACGTAGAAAAAGTTTACAGTGACGACAAAGACATTATTTTGCAATTTAAAAAACTTGCTTAGCTTATTGGTTTGCTTGTTGTAATGCTTGCTCTGCTTGTACTTTTTTTACCTCTCCCACTCTTGTGCATCAATACTATTCCCCTACTGTCGATCCAGCAGTTAATCTGCACTGACGCTGCTCCAGCAATCACAAATAGGCAGTTAGAGGGGGAACTCTTTCCCAGTCTTCAGTTGGCGCAAGCGCATTAGAAATTCTTTACTATGTTGTTCTGTTATAGTGTGATGATCGGTAAAAATTATAATTACTAAATATAAATTTAAAAAATCAAGAAGGTAAATTCTATATATTTTTTGTCAAATGTTTTAATTTGTAAATATCTTAGCTACTGTCAAAGTGGTTGAATACTATAAGATTTTAGGTTTATCTATTGGATTATAAAATTTTTTTATTATTGTGAAGGCATTGTAAACAGTTTTAATGGTTACATGCCACGCGGTTGTTGTAAATATCAGTCTTCTTAAATTTTACTTAAATGTAAAATTATGTTGTAATCTTCTCGACACATTTCAATTTTATAAATTCAAAAATTATCAAACACATTTAATACATTTCATAAATCTAACCGCACACAAACACAACCTTTCTCTTCAAACTACCCCGGTCAACAGCACAACAAATCAAATATGCATTCGCTTATATTAATTACTTTTTGTTTGATAATTTTTAAAACTTTCAAATAAACAATAAATTTGTGTTGTAATTAGGTCTTTTAAACTTATTTGATGATCTGCGTAGATATTTCTTTATTTTAAAACTTTAATAAATGTTTTTTTTAACTTTAAAACACTATTTTGATTCGTTTAAATATAAAAACTTCCATCAATGAATTAACAACGGATTTTTAACTATTAGCTGAGATTATTAAGTTATTTAATTTAATAATTTAGAAATAAGATTTTAATTATAATTAGCCAGTTTAATAATTTACAAAATGTGAGAATTTAATAAATGTTTACATAATTATCAATAGCAGTCAGGTTATAAACACATGGTTATTATCACCTTGTACATTATGTAATGCTACAAGTTCTACCGAACGGATTAAAACAGACCTTTACATGGTAGTAAAAAGGACATTTTCGGAATTTTGCAAAGAGTTTGAAGATAAAAATTGGTAAAATATGTAACTAGATATTGCGAAGAAAATAAAAAATAATTAGATTAAAATTTTGATGGCGCTACTTAATTAATCTGGGGGCAGCGTTGCGAAGTTAAATATAAATTTAGATTAGAAGGGTTGTTATGGAGACGGGAATTGTTCATTTACGTGCACATTTTATTTCATTACTAACACTGATATAAAACTGTGAAATACACGATAAGTATTTATGTAATTATACAATTGGTTGTTAAGAATAAATGAGTAGTATTGTCCGAATTAATTTACACAGTTTAGCTAATTTTTTTAAAAATTAATCAACCGTTGAAACCTTGTATCAGTTTTCAGTTAAAAAACATACGGTGTACTAATTCTATTTTTGTACTCGGGTCGTCATATTGGCCTACTTAAATATTGAAATCGTTATTGCATAAATGTGACCCATTCTATAAAAAGGTACCTTAGGGTTACAATTGTAAAAATGGGGGTTTTACTTCATGCAACAGAAAACAGTCTGCTGAAAATTTTCATTTCTTTTTATTTTTGTATCTAAAATAGTGATTTTTTATGATTATTTTAAAGTTACAGTTTGTAAATTGTGCGTTTTCGAGAAAATGGGTTTAAAAATTGTCGTTTTTTTAAAAGGTACCTCAAGAGTTATTTAACCCTAAGGTACCATTTCAGACATGTTGTAATACTTTGGATATCTAGAAAATACTAATATAAAAACTATAGATATCAAAATACTGTTCTGTCCAGCAAGCAGAGAAGTAATCAAGAAAGCATAAACAGCTGATAAGTAGAAATCGATATTTTTGACGAAATTTCATGTTTTCTGCTTTTTTTTTCTAACATCTGAGAATATTTACAATCAGTTTAAAAAACAAAAACTATAAGTAAATAGCATGAACGGGTTAACAATAGCTCTTTTAACAAATTAACAGTTTTACCCTAAGGTACCTTTTTATAAAATGGGTCAAAAATTTGTAACTCTTTCAGGTAAAACGTATATTGCATATAATTAATTAAAACTGTCGTAATATCTTATACATTTTATCATATAGACTTTTAATGGCATCAACAATTTGAAATGGTTTATTAATATTTTTTCTTATGTCAGTTAAAAATACATAATCCCAAAAATCAATAATTAAGTTTTTATAAAGTGCCGTCTCTGCAGTTATTCCCGTAATAACGTTGTGAGGCTTACATAAAGAATTGGGCCAGCGCAATATAAGCTTTTAATATTATCTCATAAATCTGTCAAATTAGTGATTTAGCTATTTTTGTACTTTATTTCAACAGGGTTATTTATACCGGTAAAGAAAAGGATTACTAACAGAAAAGCTTCACATTTTTATAAAAAAAATTTACGAAATATCAGAAACAACTAAATCTTATGTCTAAAAATTATTAAATAAATATTAGATAACGTATGTGCTTTTGATATATTTAATTGACAGAATTTTGTTTCAGATTTTAGGCGTATAACTTTTTCTTCTGTCAGTCAAATGACAGGTGGCTTTCTAAACAAAAACAAAACTTAAGTGATTTCTAAAAAAATAATGAAATCTTTTGTAGTACCTATAACTAAAGCGAGCTCTTTATTTGTTATTAAAAAATATTTTGTTAAAATGCAAAATTTTGAAATAAACCCGTGGTACTGATTGGCGCAAATGACATCTATACCAAATATCCTGGGTTCGATTTCCGGTCAGGTCTGGAATTTTTTATCAATAATTTTAATTCTAATACCCTTCATTGTCTGCGTTAATATTAATGTGCAAAACAGTTGGACGTGCAACAAAAAAAATTAATCATATTTGTTGACCGACAGGCTATTAGTTTAAACATTATTCTTAAAGTTTTCACGTTTTGAAAGTTTTTTACCTCGCTCTGGTCCTACGAGCATGTAAAAATTTTGCATCATTAAGTAATTGGTTTAACTTAAGTACAAACTGTTAAGGGCCAAAAAAAATCGGCTGTTAAGGGCTGTATAAAATCGGCTAAAATAATACAGTGGTTATAGGCTATAAGGAATAAAAATAAGTTGAAATTCTAAGATCGTGTAATTTTATAAAAACAGGGAAACGACAATCATCAGCAAAAAAATTACTTTTTATAAAGTATTCAACAATATTAAAAGATACTTTCCCAATTTGTACCTAAATTTTTGGTGTTTGTTGTTTAGGTCATCAGACAAAAGGCTGGTTGAAAACCTCTAACGTTTTACTAAGTAAAACGAGAAGTTAGATGGTTTTCAATGCCTTCCTTACTGAGTGGAAAAGTATGCTTATCAGCATGCCAGGCCATCTGAAGAGCATATACTTTCCACCCTGGAAATGACACCTTCACTTCATTTACCATGAGTCTGACTTCATAATGAAATTCATTACACTCAGAACAGATAACTCTGACTAGTGTCTTTTACACCTCTAACTCTTCTGTTCTTAAATGCTTTAGAC
Source organism: Catonia carolina (assembly GCA_035578175.1). Lineage (NCBI taxonomy): Eukaryota > Metazoa > Arthropoda > Insecta > Hemiptera > Achilidae > Catonia > Catonia carolina. The sequence continues at coordinate 431,784,248 of JAQMRL010000001.1, read as the reverse complement.
ATGTAATTGGCTGACAATATGATAAAAAACACAAATATTTTTTGTAACCCTGGAACTAGCAGATCGAGTGAAAATAATTTAACACTCTACGTGTCTGTTATGGGCAAAGATCTTTGGGTAGATTAAAAGCAAAAAGGTCTGAATTGTTTAGGCAAGAAATCAGGTAGGATAGTCAAACTGCTGAAATAGAGAGGCACGTAAAATCAGAGTGTTATGCTTTTGTAAGGTAAGGTAAAATAAAATACGGAAGATTCAGAAAATGTCCTTAAGATTTAGAAGTTTTGTTTTTAATCAATGTGTACTTTCCCTTCTCTCATACGCAGCACAAACATGGTCCTTTATAAAACATAATATTGAGAGCTAGGCCAAAACACTAAGATCTATCGAATACTGATACTGAATATTTAATTGAAAGACCGAATATGAGGGTATTCAGCAGAAATATAAATTATATTAGACATAAAACAGCACGGGACATCACTAAAATTGCTTTGGTTCGAACATACAATGAGGGAGATGGATAATGAAGGAATAAGAAGGTTTAGCAGTAGAGGTCTTAGAAATCTCCATAAACACGGAGAAGAGACGACTTAAAACTTGAAGCCGGATTTCTTTGGGCAAAAATGGCGCAGAGCAAGGGATTGTGGAGACAATTAGAGAAGGTCTAAATCGAACAATGGATAATGATACGTTGATAAAGAACAAAAAATTATTAATAAGTAAATTTTCCAGTGGAATTATCTATGAAGAACGGTAATACTGTTTTAGCAAATTTTATCCTTCTTACTTTTTTTATTAATTTTACAACTGTGCAATGATAACTAGCGACGTAATGTGCTCGCCTCTCATCATGCGGTCTTTGGGTTTGAATCCCGTTCAGACACGGCATATTTTCTTACGTTACGATAAATCATTTCATCTTTCACCGTCTGCATTAGCAGTGATTGCAGAACAGTCGGACGTTAAATCAAAAAAAAAAAAGATAACTAGCAACAATTATCTGGATGCGTGATTAAAAAAAATTGAATGGCTTAGAATAGATTATCACCCAGTCACCCAGTGATAGTGGTTCATGCAATTGTACATTTGTATTTGTGTTATATTAACATCTGAAATTAAATTTGTAAACTGCTAGTGTTGTGTTAATGTATCTGTACCTACTCCATCGGCGTTTCAGTCGTCTTTGTGCAATTCCTTTTAGAGGAGAATTTTTTACATACGTAGAGAAAAATTTATAGGAAAAGTTTGAAGCTCAAAAAGTTAAATTTGAGTTAAATTTTTTCATTTTGTAATCTTATAAAGCAAATGCTTCCTTTATAATTATTGTTAACCAATTATTAGGTACGTTTTATTAAGAAATTACATAAACTTACTGATACAAATTTTATGGAAAAGTTACAATCATCATTACATATGCCGAATTGAACAGGCCTCTTTTAAGAGCCCTTTTAAATTTTGATAAAAATAAATAGCAACAATCCAATATTGCCTCAAGTCACGGGATTGAGGTTGAGGTTGAGCTTTGCAGGAAATAGCGGCACCAACTGAGACAGACGAGATAGAGCAAGATAAATCTCCTTTCACTCGAATAGAGAAGGAGCGAAAGAAAAAAAGAAAGAAAAAAGAAAGAGGTAGACGTACGGGTGAAAACTTTTTTAATTTAATAAATATGCCGCTGTTGTCATCATATAAATATTTAAGATGTGTACGCTAATTTATTCATAAGATGTCAAATTTTGTCCTACCACAGTACTTTTTAGTTTTTCTTTGTAATTTTGTACGGATTTAAAAATTATAAGAAATATAATTAAAAATTATATAAAACTAAGATTGTTTGCAGAACATTTAAAAATTTTCAAATGTTTTTATATTATTATACAACTTTAATGGAACTTTTCTTTCATTATAACCACATTATTTATTAAAATTTGTGTATTAGTCATTAGTATTTTTCCCACTTCTCTTTTTTCCATTTTTTGTGACCATGGAATATTATTAATATTGAGAAAAAATTTATCACCAGAATTATTTCTGTTTTGTAAAAATAAATATGTGTAGGCCTAATATAAAACATTTTTTAAATTTCAAACATTTGTAAAAACTTTCTTCTGCTTCAAATGAAGCAATTTTTTAATTTAATTCTGGTAAACATTATTTCAACAATTTACTCTCATATCTTAAATAATTATTAGCTATAAATCTACTTATAATATTACTTGAACGCGATATTAAAAATTGAAAAGTTAAAATTTTCAAAATGAAGTTGATTTTGCTATGGAATTGCTTTTTTGTTCATTTTATTTGTAATTGGAAAACGTGTGTAACTGTTTTCAATTGCTAATGTGTGCCTACGTTGCAATCTGTTCAGTTTAAGAACAGTAAGTAACTCCATGACCCAATAAGATGAAGATGATACGAATGAGGTGTAGTCTTGTACAGATTCAGGTGAACCATTCCTGAGAGATTATGGTTTATTCAACCCCAACCATCATAGTAAACGGGTAACCACTGTCTAATATTCTTTTTCTTCTTCTCTTCACGGTTTAGGCCTTGGCCTGTTCCGACATCACTCTCTTCAACTCCATCTTTTCCTCGTTCTACCCAGAGCTCTTCTGTCTTGTGGTTTATTTTCCCACATAGGAGTCCCCACGTAGGAGTGTGAAATTTAACACACTACATTTTAGTACTAAGGTGTGTATTTACTCCAGAGGTATTTTTTACTGTCTAATATTAAAATCTAAAAGAATAGCCTAACTACCTGAACTTGGATTTGAACCAGGAACCTTCGTCTCCGAAAAGGAGCTGTCAAACAGATGATTCGGGGCGACGACTTTACCAGTAGCCCAACCCGGTGGATTATTTATGTAAATAATTAAAAATATATACGACTTTGTTCAGAACCCCTTAATAGGAATAATTCAGTTTTTATTAATCTAATTATCATTAAAAGTTCATTCATTTTTCTTAATAACGGCACATTAATTTTATGTGGAATAATAAAAATTCAAAATAACGTGGTAAAATAACGCGCAATGTTCGGATGAACAAGCTCGACATCATCGTGTCGTAATATTGCTGAAATACACCATAACAGTATTTTAGATAAGAGTTTGACCCAGATAAAAATCAGTCCCGTGGTACAACGTAGCATAACAGCTATAAATTATAAGCGTACACTAGGATATGTGTAGCAAGTTTATCACATAGAGTTTTGACAGGTGCAGGAAAAAACCATTTCTATTACCAAACCCCTTTACCGGCATAACAGCCCTTCCTTTATACAAGGAAACCTTATCAATCAAAAATCTGATAAGCCTCAATCATTTGTAAAACAAGTTATAGAAAGTTATATAAGTTTTAATATATTTTGTTATTGCCACAGTTTTAGCAAAAAGCGTTCACGGATACCGCATCCTTCTATGCAACTAAAAATACTGTCAATTTAATAATAGTTTTAAAATTCAATTGAATATAAAATTTAAATTCTAAAGTTACTTTAAATTTTAGTTAGATTAACGTTTAATTGAATTTATCTGAATTCATAATGTAAACTCTACATTAAATTAAATTGCGAAATTTATTTAAACAATTTCATTTTAATAGAATAATAATTTATAATAAAATATAAAATTATTTTCGATAATATTTTTTAATAAAATTTAAAACAAATAAGTTCTCTTCTCTCACACCTGTCTAAGTTGATAATAACTTCTTTTATGATAACCTCCTCTTTTCTCCTTATGGCCATCTCATTCCACCGCGAAAAAAATACCTACTCAACGCACAGAACAATATTGGAAACTTAGTGCACTGTACTTTAACTAACTTCTTCTTCAGGTGCCTTCTCTATTACGAAGGTTGGCTATCATCATGGTCAGTCGTACCTTGTCCACTGCTGCTCTGAAAAGGTCATGCGACGAGCAGTTAAACGCTTCTCTCAGGTTTCTTAACCAGGATATTCGTCTGCGTCCCACCGAGCGTTTACCAACGAGTTTTCCTTGAATTATGAGATGCAGAATCTCATATTTAGGCCCCCTCATGATGTGTCCAAGGTATGTCAGTTTTCTTATCTTTATGCTCTGCAGGATTTCCAGCTCTTTCCCCATTCTTCTGAGGACCTCCATATTTGTAACCCTGTCCGTCTACGGTATTCGAAGTATCCTCTGGTAGGTCCACATTTCAAACGCTGTACGCGTATGATGTATCTTTAACTAACAGAGAAGGGGTTAAGCATCAACCCTGAGGATCATCAAAATATTCAGGAAACATTTAAAACTACCGAGTAGTATTTTAATTATAGAGTCTAATTAAAAGTTAACTTGTTTACAACTTGAATTGCATTTTTCTCCACTACAACTAAAATATCAATGGAAACAACTGAAATGAAGACACTGAGCATTATCAAGAGAGTTACAGTAAGAAATTTAGTGAGACGTGACAATATCACGTCTCAGGAGGAACTGGGCATTAAGTATATTTCAAGAAAAATATAAGTACGGCGAAGGTTTTAGAGAGATCATGTAGACAAAATGGATCTAAAGCTTCTGGCAAATAGGGCTAAGTTACTAATACTAGAAAAAAATAGGATTTACGGGTTAGCCCTAAAACCGATGGAAAGGCAGTTAACATAACTGTTTCAAGAAGGATAATTTGATAGATTAAACAGAAAAAAAGTCTTATTTTAGATAGAATTAGGGGGAGGAGGAAGAGGTAGGAGAAGGAAGAGGGAGTAGTAGATAAAATAACGTAAAGGAGGAAAACGTTAATTAACTCTATTTAAAAAAAACCGATTTCAATATGAAGATGTCTTTTACCATCTTCAAATAACAACGTTTTTTATTTGTTTGATGTTGGCGTTATACGGAAAATAATTTAGTAAACATATTACTATCGTTTTGTGTTACGTTAAAAATGTAAAGAACTGTAAATGTTATTCCATTAGGTGACCTACATTTGTGGTCTTAACATTTCCAGATTATAGAAAATAGATGTACTTATTAAGAAAGCAATTTATTAGAAGTTCAGCCTTACATGTTAGCGGAAATGTATCATTGTAAATCTTGGCATGTCCGTTTTTACTAAGCTATCGTTACCGATGAACAGGACACCACCCGCATAAAAGGGAAGTTGCTCAATTCACAGAGTAATCCCTACGAAACCGAAATGGCTGTAGTTTTCAACAAAATCCTATGAAGGGTTGGTAAAAATGTATACTTCTTATATCATATTTCTGATTTTCTTTTAGCCATTAATATTTCAGCTTTACATAAAACTGCGTATGTATAGTGACAGAAACACTTTGCTCATGACCATTGGGACTCATCAAATGTTTACATTCTCACTCGCTCTTTCTAAAAGTATCTTCCTCAAACGTTGAAATAAATCAAATAAGAGTTTTGCTACAAAGTAAAAATATTTAGGCTACGCTGTGTGCATCTTAAATTTATTGACAATATTATAATGTAAGCAGAATAATTTTGTAAGTAATAAAACAACCTGATAACGATTAGCCTAATATAGATAGACAGTAAACTGCAGTATTAAAACCTGAGAACGATTATCCTAATATTGATAGACAGTAAACTGCAACTTAAACCTGTTAACAATTAGCCTAATATAGAAAGACAATAAACTGCAATTCTAAAACCTGAGAATGATTAGCCTAATATAGACAAACAGTAAACTGCAATACTAAAACCTTAGAACGATTAGCCTAATATAGATAGACAGTAAACTGCAACTAACACTTAATAACGATTAGCCTAATATAGATAGACAATTAACTGCAACTAAAACCTGATAACGATTAGCCAAATATAGATAGACAGTAAACTGTAACTTAAACCTGTTAACCATTAGCCTAATATAAACAGACAATAAACTGCAACTAAGGTGTTTGGCACGTGATAAAACGAATTCAGAAAGGATATTAGGAATATAGATATTAAAAAACTTGAAATACAAAAATGTACTTAATACGCTCGTGATTATTAGCATGAAATTTTGTTTGACGCATATCTGTATTAAAAATTTAAATGGTTATCTTATAAATTATGAGTAAAAATTAAGTCGTTTGATATTATTGTTTTTAGAATGTCAATTTGAATGATTTTGTTTTTGTAAATTTATTTTGGATACTGTGTGTATTAAAAAAAACAGTATATATTATATATAGTATATCATGGTATACATTTTAAAATTATTTATTTACTAATTTTTCACATACTTGAAAATGTATTATCACAGTATGAAATACATGACAATGTAATTGTGTTTTTGCACCAAATCATGATATTAAGTATAGTCGAAGGAAAAAGGAGACAATAGAAAGAATTTAAAAATTTGTAGCTTACTAAAATTACTTGATCTTATACTAATAAAAAAAAGATAACAACGTGCAATCAACTACTAAACTGTTAAAATTGAAATTGTAAAGACAGTAACATCTATAATTGTATTGTCGTCTTGAATAAAATGAAATTTCAAAATAGTAAAGTAACCTACTCTATTTTGAAATGCGGTTAACAGATTGTGTCTGATTGCTGACACTATTCAACAATACATCGACATACGACACTGCAATTCGATTAACTTTTAACCCGTTTAATAATATAACTAATAAAAACCAATAAACCGATTTTACTGACAGCTTGTTTCCTAGATCACTGTGTATAAGTTTATCTTAAGATTTTTTCGAACATGTTAGTTATTAGATTTTTTATTTATTCCTGCCTTACATGAATTTTTTCCTCGTATAAAGCCAATTTTAGACTATGTGAGGTGACTTTAGACGTATCTGAAAGCTCATTTTGCAACACAGATTTTCAGGATTTGCTCACTATACTTTTCTCCTTTCTTCTGTCCACCCGTTGTTCTGTTTTTCTCTTCATGTAAGCCCTTAAAATCCGTAATTGATTATTTGACAGTTATCTGGTTAACGCAGTTGCTAACAGGGCATGGTTGCTTTGGAACATATTGACTAGGTTCAAACTTCATGAAGTACCGAAATGTCGGCTGTGCGATAGGGAAGAGGAGGAGTCAGTTTCGCATATTTTTTAAAGATGTCCTATTTTATCCTCGTTGCAGAGAGATCTCAGAGAGAGTAGGAGCAGCGATGCTGCAGGATGAGGAGAGCTGGAAGTTGGTCGCTCAGTTTGCGAAGAGGGTGGTCGTGAGACATTTCCCTTGCAGTATTATTTATAAACAGTTCCGAGGGAGGTGGAGGGTTGTGTGCTGATGTCGTATCAAGAAACCAGGCGGCGGGTTTTTGGTTGGTAAAGCTGGTTGTGGCTTCCTTGGGGCTGGACGAGGACGCATCAATTGAGTCCAACACTACTTCCCCTATCGTGAGGGAGTAAACATGAGTTTTTCTCGCCGCCTCGGATAAAAAAAATTGGTCATCTGAATTACGTTCGCTTTATTAAGGTTTCTGGGTTTATTCTGGTTTTCTTAGTATCCTTTTTGACTTCTTTAAACCATTTATCCGACACCTTAAGTCTATTGTTTAGTGCCTTACTAAATTCGTTTTGTCAACCTGTAGTCATTCATTCTATGCAGATGTTCGTAAAACATTAGTCTTTTTTTCTAATCGTTTCCATTAATCATTAATTTTCCTTGTACAGTTTTTCTCGTCCCCGGAACCGTCATAGTAACATAGACTGTCGGTAACCGGTTTGATAGCATACTAGACCCTTCAAAAACTTACGAGATCTTTCTGAAAAAAATCGCTGCTATTTTTGAAAAAACAAACATTTATACTACTTTTGATTAGCTACATACAATATTTTAACTATGTGTAACTTACTCGTACACAAAACCTCTTCTTCACGAAGAGTTCTATCCGCACATTGAAGTATCTGTACAAAAATATTATTAAAAAAAACTAATAGGCTAACTATTATAACATCTAAAAAGGGTACTCGGGTAAAAATAAAACATTGAGTATAATAATATGTAAATACCATTAAATTTACACAAATAATAATAATGTATGATAAATAAAAATTACATTGTTTTGTATTTTGCCCATAACAGACAGGTGGAGTGTCAAATTATTTACACTCAATCTGTTCATTGCAGGGCTAAATAGTTCTGTTTCTTATCACATGGTTGGCCAATTAAATGACTGAATCGTTTGAGAACAGAAGACGTAGAGGTGAAAAAGACACTAATCAGAGTTATCTTCTCTGAAAGTAATGAATTTCATTATATAGCCACACCCTTTGGTGAATCAAGTGAAGGTGTCATTGGCAGAGTAGAAAATATGTGATTTTAAGAGGGTTCGGTATGCTGATAAGCGTACTTTTACACTCAGTGAGGAAAGCACTGGTAAACCATCTCACTCCTTGTTTTACTTAGTAAAACCTCTACAGGTTCAAACCAGCCTTTCGGCTGATGATCTAAACAACAACATGATAAATGTGTAATAATGTTACAATACGTTCCATGCACCCATTAACACTTGTTTTTTTTTTGTTGTCTTCTAATGTATCTAATGTCTTTGTGTACTCCCTTTCTTTTCTTTTTTAGTGTAATATTTGAACTGAAAAAAATCTACAGATACCGAAAAACTGTAAAAAATCGGTCAGAGATATTGCATAATATGAAAATAGGTGTACAGTAGAAAATGTAGCTTACAAATAAGTTCATTTACACAAAATCTTATCACACGATGTGATATGTCAATAAAGAAGGCACTAATTTATTAAAAAATCGTACGAACAATTTAGCAATTTAGTTAAAGCTTTAAAGAAAAATTTTAGAATACAACGTTATTTCTTTGTATAACATCTCGGTAGTTTTTATAAAACAATATTTTAGGTTTAGATTGTACATGACATAATAAAGACTAACTAAAACTTATTTCTGTTTCTTTGCCAAATTTTCTTGAGTTTTGTTATCGTGAGATTTGGCTACGCAGACCGACAGGTTTTGGATAAATTGCAACAACGAGGAAACACATAAGTCACTTAATCTCAGTTTCTTCTGACGTCATGGAGAAAATTTATGGTGTTATAAAGAAAATGAATTAGATCTATTATTTCGGAGTAAAAAATATCGTTTACCCCTAATCTATAGTAAATAAATTGATCTATTGTCATGTAATAAGTTACATTTAAAATATTTTAGTCGGTTTTAAAAAAATATTCTTTGAAATTTTTTAAAACTTACAAAGGAAGCGTACGATTTTAGACCTAACCTTATATTTCTGTTATGAAAGACGAGCTAACAGGTAAAACAGCTTTTACTTAATATCCTCCCTAATTCTTTCCATTTTTTCTTTTCACTTTGTTCATTCACTAGTTTTTCACGTAAGTTACCTCTCATAAACCACTATTTTTTATTTTCATTTTTACTTATCTTCCTTTTAAAAACATTCACAACTCTTTTCCATTTAAAAAAATTATATTCTGTTTTTCTGTAAAAATGAACTGAAATTTCTGTCCATCGGTTAGGTCTAAATATCTCGTTTCAGAGTTGATTTTTATTCTCAGTTTAAGTGTTTTGTTTTTACATGAAAATATCAACTTTGAACGCAAATTATTGAGACGATTTTAATTTACAGTAAAGGACTCTTTTATCGATAAACGATATTAACAATTTCACATTAGTAATCGAATCGAAATTTTTACTTTGAAAGTGTTTAATAAAATAAAGTGCTTAATAAAAATGCTTTCAGTTTGAGTGTTAATATCCATTCTTTGTTTGAAAAATGTTTAATGTTTGAATTTTTATTGAATTATGCAAACAACATTTAAAAGAAACTTTCTAATTGATATCGTAGGCCTAATAGTTAACTCAGTATTTTCAATATCTTATTTAAACTTCCTGTTAATAACCGTGTTTATTCATTTCTATTTTGGTTAAATTTTTAAGGAGGCTTTGATTAGGCTCTATATTTTTTGACAATTTTAATTGTTTCATATCATATAAATTTCTTAATTCTGTTAATATTTTCATAATATTATGGAAATGTCCCCACGAGCTACGATCCACGGTTTCACGACCCCTAACTTATACCCCTTTTCACATTAACTCCATTATACCAGTTGTTCACTTCTTTCTGGGTCGTCCTTGCTTTTTCCATCCAGCTGGAACTCACACACAAATCTTCTGTGGCAACCTGTCCTTTTCCATTCTTTGCAAATGACTGTGGCTACCAGATGAATTGTCTTTCTTCAATTTTGTTAATAACATTTCCATCTCAACCTTTTTTACTTTATCTTCCCTATGTGAATATATAGGCAGGAAAGTATTGTTTGCATGTCGATTTTTTGAAATCGAGTTTTCACCGGATCTGCACGTTTTCAGACCCCCTGAACCCAAAAAACATGTTTTTAGCAATTGGTCTGTGTGGGTGTATGTGCGTGTTACATTAGATACCACTACCAAACCCAACACGAACATTATCATCAAAATCGGTCAACCGAAAGTAGTAGTTTATTCGTCTAATTTTTCACTTTTTTGCGATTTTCTCAAAAACGGGTCCTAAGATTTCTTTAAAATCGCCTAATTTACTAAATTTTTTATGCTCTACAAGATAGGGTAGGTGCCATGTCTGCTGAAATTCTTGGAGAGGCTGTTTCCACGTAAATTTTTTTTTTAAGATTGCGGCTTTAAATGCATTTTAGCGCAAAAATTTATACGATAAAAGTTGTAGAGAGTTTTAAATCATACAAATTTATTTCAAACATATTTTTGTGTAACGCTTAGGCTAGTTTAGCGGTAATTAGCTGTTTTTTCTCACGAAAACGTGTGAAAAATCGATTTTTTTAAGATTTCGGCCTTAGTATGCATTTTACGACAAAGTGTATATAATCAAATTTATAGAAAATTATAAGATCTACAACTTTAATTTAAAGCATTTTTCTCTACAGAGCCTAGTTTAGCGTGAAAGAGTGATTTTCCGTATTTTTAAGCCAAACTAAGGTCGATTTTCATTTCGAGTTTTCCATTCATGATTAAAATAAGGTTATGTTTTTTGAGGTTAGTTTTTTGTTTATTTCTAATTCTTTATTACTAATGTTAGGTTATATTGGTCATTATTTGCGCTGGCAAGAGAAAGTTGTGTGAGTGTTTCACACCAGATTTTTAAAAAAATTTTGTTTCCTGATCCGATCTAGCAACTTGCTAGTCGACTGACAACTTCTTTTCAAGGGACTCATTTCCATTACTTTTAAAACTTGGTTAGAGAGTCAAAAACTCTAAACCGTAAATAAAGTAGCTTTCAACAAAAGAGCAAATTGGAAAAGAAAAATCTTCTTTTATCCTTTTCTGCTTTTAAGAAAAATTTCCCAGAATCTACTTAACCGATTTTAATAATTAAAAAAAAATTAAGCTCAGTTAGTTACATAGTTCTACACTAAAGAACATTTTAAAAGGAGTATTTTATCTTATGAATATTAATACCTGATATTGGAATTTAATTAAAGTGAGACAAAAAAAATTTATAAAAACTTAAAAATGGTTTCATAAATGGAGAAAGTTCAAGGAAACTACAGTCAATATTTAATTATGTTTAATACAATTCTGAGAAAATTTCCCTTATGTTAATATCAAGTTATATAGGGATACAGATTTTTTTTTTAAAGTACTCGTATTATGGAAAAGCGTTATTTGAAACTTCTGAAGAAACTAAACGATTGTTGGTAAGAAAATAGGTATAAAATTACTAAGTTGAAGTTAGTTGAATTAACGAAACTCTCTCCGAGAATGGTACAACTTTTTTTATTGGTTTACACAGGAAAACTATTGAAATAACAGTGAATTACCAAGTTAGTGTATTAGGTTCTACGAAACGTTTAATTGAATCTAATATCACTTCCAATCTTAAGAACCTTTCGAGAGATATTAATAGAATTATCTTTAAGCAGTAGAACATTGCATACTTTTACTTAATTTAGGCTACTTAAAATTAATTCTCGGATTTCAATAAATCCTCACGTTTCACGGCCCTCTGAAGTCAAGAAAGTGACTTTCAAAAGGATGTGCATGTGTGCGTGCGCGTGTGTGTGTGAACTTTTTTTTTAATCCCTAATATGTTTACGTTACAATCTGTTCAATTCAGAACAATAAGCAACCCAATGACCCAATGAGATGAGAATGATATGTATGACGTGTAAATGAGGTATAGTCTTGTACAGACTCAGGCCGACCATTCCTGAGAGAGTATGGTTAATTGAATCCCAACCATCAAAGTACACCGGTAACCATTGTCCAGCACTCAAATCCGTATAAAAGTAACTACCTTTACTAGGATTTGAACCCGAAACTTTCGTCTCCGAAAATCAGCTGTTAAACAGCTGATTTTGGCGACGACTTTACCTCTAGACCAACCCGGTGGATTAATATGAACGTTAGGCAGGCGTAGTTAGCAATTACGTAATACCAAATAAACTACGCTACTCAAGAAGTCGTAAGCTCTCAAACAGTTTAAACATTTTTTAATTGGTAGGTTTAATTCTGAGATTAGAGCTACCTCATTCAAACAAACAAACGTAGTATTAGTACATAAAACTACATTGAGGTCGGCCGGTTGTTATGGAGGTCAGAGTTACTGGCTTCTATGCCAGTGGTCCAAGGTTTGATTTCCGGTCATGTCATTGTTTATTGTTTCATCACGCATTTCATATGCCACCCTTTTTTCGTTAACACTAAAAAACAACATTGAATGAGAAAATACAAATCTTTGTTAACTCATCCACCGCCATATTCTTTTTCTCGTTAGCTCTATTTTCTCTCTTTTCTTCTCGTTATTTTTCTCCTCTTCTTCTGTTGTTAAGTAAACAACTAATGTATATGTAATAGGCTAGTAATATTGTATTCATATTAATTATGTTGATGTCACTCGGGTGGGTTAGACCTAACTTACTGATCCGTAATGAGAAACAAATGAGAATTTGAAGGTCGGTAGGTACAAGGAAATTGATATCAGAATTTAGTTTATATCATGTGCAGAACAACCCCGTTTATTAATAATAGGTATGACACATCTGAATATCGAATAAACAGTACTAGTTAACATCGATAATTTCCAAAAATCAGCACAAGAAATATAATTTACAATTTCCACAAAACCTAGCAAAGGCTGTCTACTTTAAGGCATATTTTAAGAGTTTTTTAAGAACACCATTCACAATTATTGTTCGATTTCAGCTATGAAACACTGCATAAAATTTTCCTGAAGGTGGGTTTCTGATGGCAAAAAACAGAAGTCAACAAGAAAATTTTAGTTGAGAAACACGATATAGGCCTATTGTATAGTATAAATAAATATATATTTATATAGTCACAAATAATTAGAAATGAAAAACAGCAATAACAATAAAAAATAACAGTTTTAATGAAAGGCTAGATACATTGGCTACTACTGTAATATGAGACACTTATACATACAAACAACAGACCGTACGTAAATTCATACAAAACTTAACCCCACTCACACATAAATATAAACATACAAATTTACACAATCAACATAGATACCAGATGATTTACCACCTACAGATGATGAGTAATGAGAATAAAAAAAAAAAAAAGAAAATAAAAAGAAAATGTTCTTAAAATAATAAAATGGATTGTTAGTTCACTCCATTTTAAATCTTTTAAGAAACAAGACATACTCTACAATTTTTAAGATAAAAAGGATTTTGAATATTTATTAATATTATTTTATTAAGAATCAATTCAATAATTTTAGAAGATTTAATTTTAGAAGATTTAACTATAAAGAAATTCAACAATTTTAACAAATTTTAAAGGATTTTAAGATTTTAATCATTTTAAATATTTTAAAAATTTATTAAGAATTTTCAAATAAAGAATTTCGAGATCTTTAAACCTTTTTGGATTTTTATTTACGAACCTCTGGGACAAAAATGGTGCCGTGACCAGGATAATTTCAATAGAAAAATTTCAATAGAAGATTTCAACAAATAAGTTCAACTATAAAATTGGGAAGGATATCAAAACAATAAAAAGGACTAACCAGCGAAAATTCATCAAACAAAAATCATTAAACAACATCCAATAAAATACGTCAAGAGAGAGAAATCCAAAATAAAATATAAATCTTCTAAAATTTACAAAAAACAAATTATAAAGAACTCACATCTGACAGGTATACCGACGTCGACTGGTAAGTCATCTATTACATACACATAAATAATCATCATCAACAAACAAAACAAATGGAAACATGAACAGACAGGTAGCACCGATTCTTGATTCCACTAAACTAGACGAGACAAACCTTAACTTCCAACTTAGAATACGGAAAAGCACAACAACAGGAAACGTAAGACAAAAAAGGCAAAGATTACAAAAACTCTTAGATAACGGGCGACAAATCGATTTAACCACATTACATAGATTCGACATGGATAAACAACTGACAGAGTGTCAAAACTATTTAGTAAGGTTAAGAAACATAGAAAATTTAAATGAATTAGAAAAGTATAATGCCGAAATTTTTGATGATCGGCTTAACAAAATATTAACATTTATATTACCCAACAAACCAGATAAAGTCGTAGGCTTTCAAAATTTAAGAGAGGGATTTGATATTTGGAAGGCTAATGGGTTGCATAATTTCGAAATTGGACCTAATTTCGAGCAAAACTTAAATCCTGAAGAGGCACATTTAGGGAATAATTTCTTACCTGATCAACAACAAAGAAATCTTAATTATGATCAAATTAATCTTATGCATCACCCAGAAATGCAAAATCCTGTTCTTAGAAACGAAGCCCCTGACATATTAATACCAAATGCCGTAGGTAACAATAATCCTTTGTGTTTCTAACGTGAATTAAATTTTAATTGGACAAAAATTGCAAATCCAATAGAAAACGAATTAAAACAATTAACTATTACTGATGGACGGGACATTGACACGTTAGTACGAAATATTAAAATTATTAAACAGATACAGAAACGTTATGCAGTTGATTTCCCCTTGGTGTTGTTAACTCCGTTTATGACCGGTTTCACAGAACAAATTTTTGAAAATTCGATCAGAAATAATCATAATTTCGATCAATTTCATAGAGATTTAGTAAATAAATTAATCACACCAAAAATGAAAGAAATATTAAAATTAAAATTATTATACCGAAACCAGTCACAAACGGAGACTCTTGCGGAATACATGAGAGAAATTTTAGAAAATCATGATGTATTAAGACTAGATTTAACAGAAGGTGAGTTAATTAATATAATTTTAACGGGTTTAAATGAAATATATGCCACACACATAGGTATAATCGGCAAACCCAATAACTTACAAGATTTTAATAAATTAGATGCCTATGTCTATGAAAGATTTTATGCTAGAACTCTTAATGACATCGGTTTATCAAAAATGAATAATACAGGCGTCATAAACACTGAAAATAACACAATACCTACTCTAGGTAAACAAAACACATTAAAAGATACAGCATGCAATAAAATCAGATCACAAATGTCAGCAACAACTTTGAAGTGTTTTTATTGTCATAAATTAGGTCATATCAAAAGAAATTGTAAACTTTTACAGCAAAAAGGAAATAACCATGTTCCAAAAAAACTGAATGTTTACAAATGCGCACAACATAGTCATATGATGTGTATTTGTAAACATAACACATGTAAACATTTAAAGATAAGAGAACAAGGGTTAAACAGTAATTATACTTTGAAAGCTTTATCAATAAAAATCAAAAATGATATATTTAATGCCCTTATTGATTCTGGTTCCACACACAACATTATTAATCAACAAATGTATAAACTTTTAAAGGCCGAGAAGGCGATTATAAAAGAGGAAAATATTAAAGCCATTTGTCTTACAGCTGATAGGTTTCCTCTAGAAATTAATAAGCAGGTCTGGATTAAAATTACTCTACAAAATATATCATGGAGAATAAATTTTAAAGTATTAACAAAAATACAGCACAATATAATACTTGGAATGCACTTTCTGCAAAAAACACGTGCAATATTTAACGCCACAAGGTCTGTGATAACTTTTGACTGGTTGAAAAATCAGAAATTTCATTTAATAGATTTATACCCAGATCAGATTAATAATGTGGAACAAGGTGAGTATATTAAAAATAAAATTAATAATTTATGTAAGGAATTTCCTGACGTACTCACTACTAAATTAGGCTGTACCCACGTATTAAAATATGATATTAAACTTAAAAATAGTGAAATTATAAAATCTAGACCCTATCCATTAAATCCAATAAAAACACTTCAAATGAAACAACAAATTGATAAATTATTAAAAGATAAAGTAATTAGAGAAAGTGTTTCGCCTTATTCATCTCCAGCGTTTTTGATTCCAAAACCGAATGGCACGAGTCGTTTAGTCGTAGACTATCGCTCGGTCAACTTAATAATTGATTCAGAGGCCCAACCCTTACCGAATATAAATCATGCTTTTCAATGGTTTTCCAATGCACGATGGTTCAGTACATTAGATTTAGCGCAAGCGTACCATCAAATACCATTGACAGAAAAATCTCGTCAAATCACCGCGTTCTGTACCCCGGATGGCTTATATGAATATGAGAGATTACCTTTTGGTTTGTCGACTGGCGCACAAGTTTTAACACGTCTTATGAATACAATATTCAAAAACATTAAATATAAATTTGTATTTAATTACATGGATGATATATTAATATATTCCAAAAGTTTTCCAGAACATTTGAAACACATCAAAATAGTATTGTCAATTCTGCGGAAAGCTGGCATTACAGTTAATCCTGATAAGGTGACATTTGCCGTAAATGAAATACCGTTTCTTGGACACACATTATCGTACAAAGGGGTCTCTATAGACTCAACTAGGACACACAAAATATTGGAGTACCCGCAACCTACGTCAGTGAAACAAGTACATCGATACTGTGGTATGATTAATTATTTTTCTAAATTTATCAAAAATTATGCTGATAGAATCGAACCCCTGAATAAATTGCGTCGTAAAAATACTCAATTTTTCTGGGGAGAATCACAGAAAATAGCGTTTGAAGATCTTAAACAGGCAATTGCCAATCCTCCAGTACTGGCAATACCAGACTTCTCTAAAACTTTTATCTTACAAACAGATGCGTCGGATACAGGTCTAGGAGCTGTACTGCTTCAGGAACAAGAAGGGTTTAGACGACCCATAGCGTACGCTTCTAAGACGTTAACGACAGCCGAAAGGAAGTTTTCTGCGTATGAAAGGGAGTGTCTTGCGGTCGTTTTTGCAACAGATCATTTCAGAACCTATTTAGCACATCGTGAATTTCTTTTAGAAACCGATAATCAAGCCTTAGCCTGGCTTCTTTCCAGACCAAAACAGTTGGGTAGATTGGCTAGATGGTTACTTCGGTTATCTGTTTTTAAATTTAAAATTAATCACATCCGTGGTTCAGATAATAATGTAGCGGACGCATTATCGAGGATGTACGATTTAAATAATGAAGATATCTCAAAAGATATTTCTTATATTAATACTTTATTATCACAGTTCCCCCTATCTTTTACAGATATAAGACAGCATCAGGAACAGGATACCTTTATCCTTCAACAAAAACAACAAATGGATAATAAATTCTGTTTATCCAAAGGAGTCCTATGTCTAAAAGATAAAAACAATAATCCGACCAAAATCGTTCTCCCCAATTCCTTAAAAGATTTAGTATTTAAATATTTTCATCATTCGAAAATCGGTGGGCATTTAGGTGTCGCTAAAACTATACACAAAATTACACGGTATTTTTATTGGCCGGCCGTATATCAAGAAATTCCTTTAAAAGTGAATGCTTGTACAACCTGCCAACGCAGCAAACCTGGAATGAATTATAAATGGGGAAATCTCAGTTCCAGAGTTCCAACAACACCGTTTGATACACTGTTTATTGATACGGTAGGCAGCCTACCAAAAACCAACCAAGGGTACAAATATATTCTAGTGGTGGTAGACAGTTTTTCAAAATTTACATGGTTAGCTCCATTAAAAAACACTAATACATCCTCCATTATAGAGGAATTAAAACGTATTT
This sequence comes from Catonia carolina, assembly GCA_035578175.1. Lineage (NCBI taxonomy): Eukaryota > Metazoa > Arthropoda > Insecta > Hemiptera > Achilidae > Catonia > Catonia carolina. Next base: position 431,766,204 of record JAQMRL010000001.1, on the reverse strand, counting down.
TTCAAAATTACTCCATCCCGAGGTTAATCGTCACAGATAATGCCAAAAATTTTAATTCAATAATTTTTAAAAACTTTTGTTTCAATCTAGGCATAAAACGAACCACTCTCTCCCCCTACCATCCACAACCATCTCACGCCGAACGATTAAACCGAAATCTTCGGTCTATTCTTATTGCATACCATGCAACTACTCAAACAACCTGGGATAAATCTCTATTTTGGTTTCAATTAGCCTTCAATATGGCTCAACATAACGCACATGGGGAACGTCCATTTGATATATTGCATACTTTTCCAGCTCAAACACCGTTGGATAGAGCATGGAATATCCAAGATATCCTTCATAGAAATCCGGTACGTTCAAGTAACATGATGTGTGACATTAGAAGAAAACTAATTAAATCTCATCATGATATGGCACGCCGATATAATGCTATGCGCCACCCCAATCCGTTTTCGGTGGGAGATAAAGTTTTGCTTAAAACTCACCCCGTAAGTTCGAAACGGAAAAATATTTGTGCAAAAATGGCATACCGATGGTCTGAACCATTTTATATCATTGGCTTCTCCACTCCAGTTACAGCCTTACTCCGTAAGACTGTTGGGGGAGAAATAACCAAAGAACATTTCTAACCTTAAAAAGGTTACATAATTTGCTCGAACAAAAATACTACTTTTAGGTGATATCTGTCGTGATACTCGAGCTTGAGATGATTGTAACAAAACAAAAAAAAAATGCTGTTTGCATGCTGTATGAATGTATTATTGAAAGGGGCCCCGAATGAACGGATTTTACCGTCTCAAGCCGACAACTGCTACGTACTCACCTTCTTTTTTTTAACATTTAAGCACCCACCCCTTATCCTTTTTGCTTATGCATACTCCCCGGGGGGGGGGGGAAGATTGTAATATGAGACACTTATACATACAAACAACAGACCGTACGTAAATTCATACAAAACTTAACCCCACTCACACATAAATATAAACATACAAATTTACACAATCAACATAGATACCAGATGATTTACCACCTACAGATGATGAGTAATGAGAATAAAAAAAAAAAGAAAATAAAAAGAAAATGTTCTTAAAATAATAAAATGGATTGTTAGTTCACTCCATTTTAAATCTTTTAAGAAACAAGACATACTCTACAATTTTTAAGATAAAAAGGATTTTGAATATTTATTAATATTATTTTATTAAGAATCAATTCAATAATTTTAGAAGATTTAATTTTAGAAGATTTAACTATAAAGAAATTCAACAATTTTAACAAATTTTAAAGGATTTTAAGATTTTAATCATTTTAAATATTTTAAAAATTTATTAAGAATTTTCAAATAAAGAATTTCGAGATCTTAAAACCTTTTTGGATTTTTATTTACGAACCTCTGGGACACTACAATGGGTCCGTATGTCCCCCCTTCATCACAGAAGCACAGAAAACCACCTTAATGTATATTTCATAACAATTTCTTTATGTAAAAAATCATTTCTACAAAAGAAAACACAAACTTACACAGCAGACTGGAAGGTAATATGGTTACCACCTCCTACCAACACGGGACAGCATTGAATGATCCAGACTAACAAACATTTATTTTTAAATTGTACACCTAATATTTAATTTTATAAGTTTATATCAAACAAAAAAACATAAATTAAAACGCGTATTAAAAGCTACATTTTATACATTATAATAATTTTTAAAGACTGAAGAAATAAGTTGTAAAATCCCGGAAAATTAAACGGGAGGCCATCTTGTTTCATGGCCCGTCACCACGCCCCTAGGCCAAATGTTTGATTAATCGAACCCTTTAAAGTTTTTAATAAAATATCGAATAGAAAATTTTTTAAATCTATTAGGAAAATGTAATTTTAACGCGTATTTTGACAGATTTATTTACCATGATATATTATTTTTAAGACAAATCATATGAAATTAATACGAGACCTCAAGTAGGAAAACGGGAGGTAAACTAGAACCAACACCTTACCAAGACGATGCCTAACCGATTGATTGGGCCATCGAAACGTCAACTTACTTTAACAAAATATCTAATGTTATATATTATTTCGAAAATATTAATTAAAAACGTATTTTGAGAAATTATTTATGTAAATAATATTTGGAAAGTAACATAATCCCAGAAAATTTACCGAGAGGCCATCTTGCTTTTACGGCCTGCTAACACGAGGCATCAAAACACTCAAGGTGTTTATTTGAAAACCAAAAACAAATTTTACAAATTCAAAAAAAATTCTATTGATTTCGTATTTCTTAACAATTAGGCCTACTTTATGTAAAAAATCATTTCTACTACAGAAAACACGAACTTACACAGCAGACTGAAAGGTAACATTGTTCCCATCTCATACCAACACGGGACAGCATTGATTGATCGAGGCTAACAAACATTTGTTTTTAAATATAAACCTAATATTTAATTTTGTAAGTCTACATAAAAAAAAAATATTAAAACGCGTATTAAAAGCCACATTTTATGCATTAATTATAATAATTTTTAAAGACTGAAGAAATAAGTTGTAAAATCCCGGACAAGTAAACGAGAGGCCATCTTGTTTCATGTCCCGTCACCACGCCCCTAGGCCAAATGTTTGATTCATCGAACCCTTTAAGGTTTTTAATAAAATATCGAATAGAAAATTAAATAAATCTATTAGGAAAAAGTAATTTTAACGCGTATCTTGACAGATTTATTTACCATAAATTATAATTTTTATGACGAATCATAATATGAGATTAATACTGAGACCTCGAGTAGGAAAACGGGAGGAAAACTAAAAGCAACGCCCTACCAAGACGTAGCATAACCGACTGATCGGACCATCAAAATGTCAACTTACTTTAAAAAAATATCTCATGTTGTAAATTTACTGTGAAAATATTATTTAAACACGCATTTTGAGAAATTATTTATGTAAAAAATACTTGTAAAGGTGGATGAAATTAAGTTAGTAACATGTTTCCAGATAAGTTACCATCTTGCCAGAGAGGCCATCTTGCTTTTACGGCCTGCTAACACGAGGCATCAAAACACTAAAGTTGTTTACTCGGAAACAAATAACTAATTTCACAAATCTCTTAAGAAAATTTTATTGCATCACTTATTTCATAACAATTTCTTTACGTAAAAAATCATTTCTACTACAGATAACACGACCTTACACACAACTGGAAGGTAATATTGTTACCACCTCCAACCAACACGGGACAACATTGAATGATCGAGACTAACAAAATATTGTTTTAAAATTTTAAACCTAATACGTAATTTTTGTAAGTCTATATCAAAAATATATTTTAAATGCGTATTAAAACACACATTTTACGCATTAATTGCAATAATTTTTAAAGACTGAAGAAAGAAGTTGTAAAATCCCGGACAAGAGACCGGGAGGCCATCTTGTTTCATGGTCTGTCACCACGCCCCTAGGCCAAATGTTGATTAATCGAACCCTTTAAGATTTTTTTAATAAAATATCGATTAGAAAATTATATAAATCTATTAAGAAAAGTAATTTTAACAGTATTTTAACACATTTCTTACCATAAAATATCATTTTTAAGACGAATCAATAGAAATTAATATTGAGATCTCAAGAAGAAAACGGGAGATAAACTGGAAGCCACGCCTACTGACACGATGCATAACCAATTTATTGGGACATCAAAACATCAACTTACTTAAAAAAAATATGTAATGTTGAAAATCTACTGTGAAAATATTATTTAAACACTTACTTTGAGAAATTATTTATTTAAATAATATTTGTAAAATTGATGAAATTATGTTAGTAGAGTATGTCAAAGTAATGTTCGCGTAGCTTCCGCGCAGGCTAAAAGAATTCACATGCCGGATGGGGAATATAGTAAAGTGGTTTGCTATGCTGCTGTAGATGGTGGGGGGGGGGATATACGCAGTGCCAGAAGCCAATGTATCTAGCCTTCCATTAAATCTGTTATTTTTTATTGTTAATGGAGCTTTTTGGATTTTTATTTATTTGTTTCTATAAAAATGTATATTTATTTATACCATACAATAGGCCTATATCGTGTTCCTCAACTAAAATTTTTCTGTTGTTTTCTATTTTTCGCTATCTGAAACCCATCTTCAGTAAAATTTTACGCTGCGTTTCATGGCTGAAATCGAATAATAATTGTAGTTGTTCTTAACAACTCTTAAAATATGCTTTTAAAGTATGGAGCCTTTGCTGGGTTTTGTGGAAATTGTAAATTATATTTCTTAGTGCAGATTTTTGGACATTATCGATGTTAACTTTACTGTTTATTCTTGGCCTTCTTAACGTTTCATTATCTCCTATTTTTTTCGGTTAATATTGTTCTTACAGTGTGAACTGATATATCACAAAGTTTAGCAGCGCGCTCCTGAATTTCCTTACGTTGGTTCTCGTAATGCTCGTTGGAAAGTTTTTTAAATGCATTCATAATAATACATTTACTTCGGCTTTTCAGCATCACTTCTTTGCCTTTTCGTGTTTATTACAATTGAGGCATTACAAAGCGCTATTAGTATTTTAAATATGCGCAACGGAGTAAAACTGGTTGAGGTAGTATTGTAAAATACTGGTTAAGTAGTACTGAAAAATACTGTTTAGAGATGTGTTAAAGAATTGAAAAATACTATTTAGTAAAATCGCAATGCTGAGATTATACCACTGAAAAGCACACAAAGCGACTGTTGTTCTTCAAAGAGGGTTATCAAACCCCACCCTCTGCCGCATAACGGTTTCAAACCCTCCCTCTCCTTCCAAAACAGCCACCACACATTCTCAAAAGCAAGCAAAATGAACGACAGCGAATCAACGGAGCACGCATGCATAACTTTGTTCTACCCTAGTTCCTTTCCTTATAGGAAGGAACCAACCATCTAGCCCGTGGCCGTGGTTGGTATGGTTATATATTATCTAGTTGATCGTAAAATTTATTGTAGGAGGACCCGGTTTTAGTTTTAATTTTTTGTTTTCGGAAGTTTGAAATTGTCGAGAAAGGTTTTGTTGGTTCCATACAAAGGATTGTCAAACAAAAGCTTAAAAATTATAACTGAAAGATGGTAGGCTATTTATTTATTGGGAATAAGCATGTACTAACGTTTCTAAGGTTTTTTAACATGAAGCAACTGATTGTTAACAATACAATTTATTTCCTTTAAGACATATGTTTGTAAATACATACATCTAGGCTTACTATGTCATCCTGCTATACGGTTTAGAAACATGGACTTTGAGTATGCAGTCTATGAATCGTTTAAAAGCTTTCAAGATGTGGGTGTTTAAAAGAATGCTACAAATTTTGTGGATTAGTCATGATACAGACGGCGATGTTTCGAGACCTATCGGTGTGGGCCGTGATAGAGGAGTGATTTGCGATTGTGGTGGCCAAACTTCAGTAATGAAGTCAGCACTACAAGAAGAAGAAAAAAGAAGAAGAAGAAGAAGAAGAAGAAGAAGAAGAAAAAGAAAAAGAAGAAGGAGAAGAAGAAGAAGGAGAAGAAGAAGAAGGAGAAGAAAGAGAAGAAGAAGAAAAAAGAAGAAGATGAAGAAAAAGAAGAAGAGGAAGGAGGAAGAGGAGGAGGAGAAGGAGAAGAAGAAGAAGGAGGAGGAGGAGAAGAAGAAGGAGGAGGAGAAGGAGGAGAAGGAGGAGGAGAAGGAGGAGAAGGAGAAGAAGAAGGAGAAGGGGAAGGAGAAGAAGAAGAAGAGCTACTTCGAAACAGCTTTGTCCAGTACTCGTAAAACAGGTTGTACTGTACAAGGAACAGTAAATACCGTTCTGACACTAGGCTCAAAACAAATATTTAAGAGGAATGATGATGTTAATAATGCTCTGCTGTTTTTAAAAGTTATTCCATTCCGTTTTGTTAGCCTTATAAGAGAAGATGTAAAGAAATTAAATCTTTAATTAGTAAATTGTATGATGTCACCGTTACTAATATAACTATTTCGATAATCGTTTAGAAACATATACGATTGCCATTTTTTATTTTCGTTAAATAAACCATTTTGAATAAACCCGAACAAGTGTGAGTAAAATATAATTACTACATAAATTTTTAAGCTTACTTTGCAACTAACCTCAAATTAATTTTCATTCACTGTTGATAAATTACGTGAATTATTCCAGTCCTCGTCCTTTTCGCTTTTAACGTAAACTAGTACTAATGATCTTTGTATATGTTGTTTTGTTTGGGAAACAGTTTCAACATTTCATATCATGTTGAATGAAACACAATTTGTTTGACCTAAATGTTTACAATTGTTTGGATATAAATTTAATTATATTTTTAAAATTACTATTGTTATTTCGTTATTAGGTATATTTTAATAATTTAATTTCAATCCTCATAAATATATCACGATACTAAAGAAAAACGTTAAGATTTGGTAGGTAATCAAGTGAAAAATTTATTTTTCTGCAATTGTTTTCAGGTTACCTACTATTATTTTCTAATGTTTTAAATTTTACCATTAAATTATTTTTATCGTACAATAAAAGAAAAATTTTGTACCTAATTTAATAAATTAAAGTAATTTTTGTGAAATTTTATGATTGTGATTGTTTTTAATCGCAAAAATCGTAATCTTTTTTGCGATTTTTCCTCTTTTTGAAGTCTTTTAACTTAAGTTTCATTTCCTATCGATTGTTGATAAGTTGAATTTAACTTAAACTCGTAATCTTTTAGTTATTCCTGTGTTAATTTTAATTTTTTCCTATAACAGGCAGGTGAAGTGTCAAATTATTTGTACTCAATCTGCTAGTTCCTTGTCTACACAAAGTAGTTCTGTTTCTTATCAGGTGGTACCCCAATTACATGACTGAAGCATTTAAGAATAAATGAGGTAGAGGTGTAAAAGATACTATACTATTTTTTAAAGTTGATGAGCTCTGAACGTACGCATTGCCCCCCCCCCTAACCACTTCATAGCTAACCAACGACTTGCCACCAACATTGCAAATACTTGCTCTCGTAGCTCTGTTATATATTTCGTCGACTGTTTTTTTGGTCTTTCAATAACAATTATAACCTATGAACATACAACCATCTGATTATATTATAAAGTCAGGGAGCTACAGGACATACAAACAGCGATCGGTTAAATTTAGGGAACAAATGAGGGTCAGGGAAGCCATGGTGATTTCGGACGCTGAGAGACTGAGAAGATCCGAAACATTGAAGAATTATTGGCGAAGAAGAGGAGAAGTACGGGAGCGACGACTGCGGGGGCGTTTTGGTGGAACATCTGAAAGAGCTAGACGTTGAAAGATTGAACTTAAGTGGTCCTTTGTGGCCGTAAAATAAAAAAAAAAAGTAGGCCTATTGCATGTTAACACGCTCTATAATCGATATGTTTAATACAAGATGCATGACACGAGTGAACTACTCTTATAGGCATGTGCGCATAATGTTTTTCAGGATGGTACATTCGTACAATCTGACAACGCTGGCAAACGTTCTGATTGGTCTAATTGCGTGGAACAGCAGAGCTCATCAACGACGAAAAGCATTATATTCCGAGTTATCTCCTCTGAGAGTAATACATTTCATCATTACACACCCAAATCCTGTGGTGAATGAAGTGAAGATTTCATTTGAAGGGTGGAAAGTAGATGTTTTTCAGAAGGGTCTGGCATGCAGATAAATATACTTTTCCACTCAGTGATTAAGGCATAGGTAAACCAACTCACTCATTGTTTTACTTAGTAAAGCCTGCAGAGATTCAAACCTCTCTTCCAACTGATGCCCTAAAGAAAAGAGAAAATAAAATTTACTGGAAAAGATATTTTTACATAAGCACTTAGTGGGGAAACACCGAGCCCGCTACATTTTGTGAACAAAAGACACTTTTGTTAGGATATTATAGCTAAGTATATTTATATACTAAGTAAAATTAAGATTTTTACAGAAGACTTTTTTTTTTAATTTATTTATTTAGAGTCGCATCAACAACTTGGTCATTAGCGACTACGGTGGATTGTGTAACATTAACTTTGGGATTTGACATGTGAAAATTTCCAGACCCTCGCCGGGAATCGAACCCGGGACCTCCGCGTGGCAGGCCAATGCGCTAACCACTACGCTACGGAGGCGGCCGCACAGAAGACTTGATGAACAATAAAACTCAAGTTAAAAGACTTCAAAAAAAGAAAAAAGGGTAAGTGCAAAAGCATTAACCTATGACAGTTCTAATTTTCTGTGTTTATTTTTAGGGTTTTTACAATTTCTTTGTTTCTTGTGGAATAAATACATATGACTGTTTTTATATTACATGGTTAATTATTTTTAACCGTTCAGAATTTTTGATTTTTAATTAATAAACTTTTGGTTAACTTAATGGCTAAACGTAATGAACCACAAATTATTTCAGGTTTTTAAAAACGATAATAAATTATTTTAAGAAACCACTTAAATTGAAAACATAATAACTGTAGAGAAAAATTGTCTGGCCGGCTTGATATTAAAATCATTTTATTAGGTCATATATTTCATACAGTCAACTTATAAGCAATTTTATGGAGCACCAATTTCACCATTTTACCCTTATATTAAGGGTTGCATTAGGCCACCTTTTTCTACATAAAAATATTTTAATGAAGAAAGTTTATTTTGTATGGTGATTAGTACAAGGAATAAATTAAGTAGGATTACTTCTATAATTATAAAAATGTCAATTTATAGATTTTGACTTGAGTACTCCTCATAGCCTAACAAAGAAGACAGGTACAATTTACACTTTAATAAAACAAGAAAATAAGCGCGCAATACAGGAATTGAATAACATATTCTAACAATATCTAAAGGAAATGTGAATTCGAGAATTTTTGAGGACAGAGATTTTAAAAATGTTAACGTAAATAATAAAAGTGATAAATAGGGTTTCCAAGAAATAGTTAGAAATGGTCTTGTATAGTACAGGTAGACCTGCCTATTGTTGTACGGGTATTGTGAAAGAGTCAAATACCTATTTAGATAATTGGCCTTTTTGTAACACCTTCTATTCAATCCTAAATTGTTTACAGTTTAAGATTTATTTAGAAATCGTCAGAAGGATTTTGTATTTTTATTATAATATCAAAAATCTCTGTCCTTCTCGAAATCACCATAACTCACTTATATAAACGAGCCGGTTTGTTTAGAGTCGGTAGTTTCGATTTGTCTGTGATTCAGTAAACGAATTGCATAATTTTTAACGGTTACATTAGAGAAGGTCAACGTTACTGTGTATTGTTTAACGTTATTTCTGTATATTTTGTAAGTAGTTTGAAGTAAATTGGTAAAGTTAATTTATTGTTACTAGTTAATTATTAGCCTGTTATTTATTATAAGTAATTTACTTGTAGATTTTAATCACTTTAATAATTTTGTAATTTTTAGTTGTAATAGGTACTTGAATTATAAACTAGTATAGTTTATTAAGTATTTAATTTACCCAGATCCCGAAACGGACCTCAGAGATAAGTAGCACAAAATTGTCTTTATTTATTTTATAATTAAATTATTAGCTATTAAAATCTTTTGGAGAATTATTTTTATTCTGTTTACAAACGACTGGAGTAATAAAAGTAAAATTACACCCTTATAATAAGATTCACGTTGACAGTACATTGTCAATATTAATTTTTTTTATACGTCTAATTTGCTGGGAAGCACGGTGTATTATATTAGTTACTATACTAAGAACGAAAGATTTAGGCGGGTTGAATTCTCACTCGTGTATCCCTTTCACAACCTCCTATGTACTCACAGACTCCTCTTATGTTCTTTGCAGCGTTACAAAAAGTATACTGTTTTTACGTGCCAGATTAAATAAAAAAGGTTTATTCACTGTATACGGTTTTATTTACTTTATTTGTTATTTATTGTATTTATTTACTGCAGTTGGATAATATATTATTAATATATAAATGAAGTGTAAATAGAACAGTAATGTATTTACATATAAACTGTATTTACATATACGTTGTAATGTAATTTACATCTTGTTTTACTATTCATACGAAATATAAACTTTACAGTTACAGTAGTCTTGTACAATAAAATACGATAAGCTAATTTTTAAACACTTAAAATTTTTTTTAATTTGATTTATTTTTAAATACGCAATGCGTACGTCGTAAATATTATAATCAATATATCACTTAATGAGAATTAGATATTATAGGCGGAGTACATTTTTTGAGCGTAAAGGGTGAAGTAAACGTTAAAATAAGGTATAATTTTTTTAAGCCAATAGGAGCAGTAAGAGAGAAGAAATTTCTCGATTGGTTGGATAGGTGAGGTGAGGAAGTGGAGAAGTATAGCAAACTTACACCCGCCTAAATTTATCGTGTTTATTATAAACTAGCAACCCCCGCTCGCTTCGCTTCACAGCAGCTAATGTAGGTCTCATTAAATTATTTTAAAACCTCTCTATATACAATATTTGTGGTTTTGTTGCCCTGTGGCAGCAAAATAAATTGTTTTTCTGCACTTCCAGCTCTAGAAAGTCCGAAATAAAGTTGTCCATGAGTGAAGGAAGCACTCTTGTCTCAAATCGATGCTCACCGTTTTAAATGTTTGTCCCTGCGATTTAACAGAATTGAATAGAATGCATTGGAAAATGCCGATGGAAAAGAAAGAGACAGTTGATATATGGCTGAGATAAGAGACAGTAAAATGTGGGTGCGGTACGCAGAGTAATTGGAAATATACGACTCATTCACTACCTGTCGAATGGAAACAAATATGAAATACAGTACAAAAATAAAAATTTTGAATATTACCGAATGTTTAATGTTTTTGGAATCGAATGTTATTCTTCACGTTTTTCTATGAAATATGAAAGTTGAATCGTGCTTCTAGCCCAACAAATACACCATCCAGAGGACTAGGAAAAAATAAAAGTGCTATGCACCCGATAAACTAAAACATCCGACATCGTCACAGTTTAAGTTGCTTAACTCACTTAATTAAAGTTACTTAAAGTTGCAAATAGCCTATATTGATCAGGAAGCTCTAAGCTATGCAACAATGAAAGATTTTTTGAAATCAGATCAGTAGTGTCTGAGATTACCTCATACAAACAAACAAACAAACAAACAAACAAACAAACAAACAAACAGACGTTTCTTCTTTATTATATTAATATGTTGTTGTTGTTTAGGTCAACAGCCGAAAGGCTGGTTTGAACCTCTAGAGGTTTTACTAAGTAAAACGAGGAGTGAGGTGGTTTACCATTGCCTTCCTCACTGAGTGGAAAAGTACGCTTATCAGCATGCCGGGCCCTCTGAAAAGCATATATTTTCCACTCTGTAAATGACACCTTCACTTCATTCACCACAGGGTCTGGCTGTACAATGAAATTCATTACTTTCGGAGAAGATAACTCTGATTAGTGTCTTTTACACCTCTACCTCTTCTGTTCTTAAATGATTCAGTCATTTAATTGGCTGACCATGTGATAAGAAACAGAACTATTTATTTTAGCCCTGCAACGAACAGATTGAGTGTAAATTCGACACTCCACCTGTCTGTTAAGGGCAGTATATTAGTATAGATTACCTTTTAGGCCTAGCTTATATTCAGATTTGAAGATATTATAAAGTATTTTTCCATATTGGTTGAACATTCATATTTCTTGCATTGGTTTTATTTATTAACAAATATTTTCACAATATTTTTTATGAATATACATTTTTGAATCGAATTTCTCATAATATTTTATATACGTCTCATAATGTGTATATCAACATCAATGTCCGTACGTAATACCTACAGTTTGAATATAGTATGTTTGTTGGAGATAGTTTAACAAACAAATATGAGAATGGGGAGTTGGTTGGGGGTAAAAACATTTACTTTGTCGGGGGACCAGGAAAGAGGTGAATGTGTTTTGTTATGAAATGGTAGGACATGTTTCTATACTACTAGTAGTTAAGGGTAAACTCTGATAACCCGTCCACCAACAAATATTGCTCCCCGTATATATACAGTCAAGTAAACTCACTCTATACATACATTCCATCCATACAAAATCTCTCTCTCTCTCTCTCACTTATTCTCTCTCACTCATTCTATAACATACACAACACTATTGTATAATAAAGCTCTCCTATATTCTCCTGTGATATGCTCTCTTCGTAACAACCAACGAATTGAATGACCGACCACCCGCATAGTGGGGCGGAAATGTACCTGTCCGTCATACACTGATAGTGTTCGCGCACACATAGCCTACTTATTGTAGTATAAATCTATATAGAGAGGCTAGCTGGTAACCGTGAGTAGATGGATGAATTCCATCTATTTATTAGAGAAAGAGTAATGATTCCTGAAAAATATGTTCGCAGTAATAAATAAATCAATATTTGTCAATTTATATACCACAACGTCGTTACATTATTTTTCTTTTGTTAAAATATTGAACCTAAATGTAATAATTGTGTATATAAATAAAATAAAAGAGTTTTTCAGTTCAGTATATTTTTTAAATAAACTTCGGTAAATATATAAACCAATCACTTTTTTATACAGTGTATGTAGCTCTACATAGCCAACATACGAGGTGTGGCTATTAAATAACGAGACTGACGTAAAAAAACATATATATAGGCCTACATAATCACTTATTGTCACCTTCAATATACACTCTTCTCTATCCCTACAACGGTCCATGCCAATTTTCCATTTTCCGCTTTCTCTTTTACAGCTTCCACAGACTCAAATCTTGTCCCTCTTAATGCAGATTTCACCTTAGGAAACAGGTAGAAGTCACATGGTGCAAGATCTGGTAAATAAGGGGGATGTTCTAGCACTGAGATGCTGTACTTGGCTAGAAACCTCTTGACAGATAGCGTGGAATGAGTTGGAATGGGCCGCATTGTCTTGATGGAGAACCCATGATTTGTCCTTCCAAATTTCTCGGATGTTTTTTCCTTACTCTTTGACGTAGTTTAAAAAGCACCTCAAGGTAGTAATATTGATTAATACATTGACCTTCAGAAACCCAGTGAAGGTATACAATCCCATGGATATATAAAAAAAACAATCATCATTGCTTTAAATTTTGACATGGTCATTCGAGTTTTTTTGGCTCTCGGTGAAGTTCGGCTCTTCCAGTGCATGGATTGGCGCTTTGTTTCCGGATCATAAGTAAAAAACCACGTTTCATGACATGTTATTATCTTCTACCTGTTTTCTAAGGTAAAATCTGCATTAAAAGGAACAAGATTTGAGTCTGTGGAAGCTGTAAAAGAGAAAGCGGCACGTGTCCTGAAGGAGGTGATAGAAGATGACTTCCAGCACTGTTTCCAACAATGGAAAATTCGCATGTAGCGTTGTAGGGATAAAGAAGGAGTGTATACTGAAGGTAACAGTAAGTAATTATGTTTAAAATAAAAATAACATTTTTTACAACGTCAGTCTCGTTATTTAATAGCCACACCTCGTACAAGGTGCGTACAAAAAGTATTTCAATATGTCGTATTGTATTTTTAATAACTTTAAGGAGGTAATCAAATAAAATTATTGGAATTTTACAAGTTCATTATCTTCCGTTTACAATACTTCAAAATTTATTAATATAAAAAGTTTAAAAGAAGAGAAAAGGGACAAAACAATCACAGACGAGGAAACATCACACTCAGAAGAACTTACCACCTATGTGCGAAGGAAACACCAATCGAGACGAGCTATTTTTTTTCTTTACTTTAGACTGTTTTGTACATAAATACCGATGCAGAAGATGAAGGGTGGTAGATGAAAATGATTGATTAATATATGCCAAACCTGACCGAGAATCGAACCCGGGACCCCTGCCATACACGCCAATCGTACTAACCATAAGCTAAAATCAGATATTATAATACTGTGATATTACGACATTAGAATACTGAGTGTCTTTACATGAGTGAAAACCTTAGAAAATTACCGGGAAGAAGAATCTGACAGGAGGAGAGAAATTGTAGAAAAAGATCCTTGGCAAGATAATGGGTTCGAAGTCATCGTTTATATATTTACGTTTAAAAAACTGATTATATAAGAATTACTTTTTGTCTTCTTCTTCTTCTTCTTTTTTTCAAGGATTAGGCATAATCCTGTTCTGAACTCACAAACCATCCTGCACGTCTACAGAAACACGAGACATTCCAACCCTTACATCTCGACTACTGCCATTGTCTTTGAGGTCTTCCCACCTCCCTTCTTCCAACTGGAACATATTCTGCTACTTTTAGAGGTATTCTCTCCTCTGGCATCCGTTCCACTTTTTGTTAATAAATTATAAATAAGATATGCCACGTTTAAAACAATCGAAATATTATTATTTTTAACAGATGATAAGTTTTGAAAATTGGGGCACTGGAAAATGTTTCTTCTTAATGTGGGTGTTTGGCGACATTGTTTGAGAATCTATAGTAAAGTGGTTTTCACTCGCGTTATTTAAGCAAATCATAGATTGAAATATAGAAGAGTAATATGATAATTTAAGTTGAAACTAGATTAAGTTGACAATAATTTAAATTGCTTGAAACTAGATTATGTTTACAACATGGTATCATAATGTAATAATTTATTGATTATCATGAAATACAACGTAATTACGGTATTTATTTAATAATGTGTTTTATTGAACTGTTACTGAACTGTAAATTGATGAATGTAATTAATGTAACGATTTATAATTTATTTATTATTATAATTTACTTTTCTCGTATACGGACAAATTTTAGACCACGTGGGATGACTGGACATTTCTGGTAGCTCTTTTTGCAGCCCACATTCTCAGCATTTGTTCACTGTAGGCTTTTCTCCTCTCTTCTGTCCATCCACCTGTTCTTATGTTTTGCTCTACATGAAAGCCCCGTGAAGTCTGTAATTAGTTTTCGTTCATTACGTTTTATCGGTTTAATCTGTTTTTTCAATATCCTTTCTGACTTCTTTGAACATTTATTGCTTAGCGTCCTAAAACTTTGTTTTGTCAACCGTTTGTCATCCATTCTATACAAGTGGCCGTAGGACTTTAGTCTTTTCTTTCTGATCGTTGCCATTTATCGTTCATTTTCCTTAAACGTTTTTCTCGTTCCCGTAACTATCATAGTAAACTACGGAATACTGATATAGTAACCGGTTTGATAGTATAGCCTACTAGACCGTTCGAACAATTACAAGATCTTTCTGAAAAAAATCGCTGCTAATCTCGAAAAAATAAACGTTTCTACTACTTTTAATTACTTAGAATTCCTGCTTTAAACATTTCATTCATCATGGTTCACTATCATTGTTCAATACACCACCCAATACAATACACAATTTTTACAATAAACAACCTGTTCAATTAAGCGTTTCTGGAATATTGTTACAACACTATTACTTTCTCGTGCCTATATAAATATATAGGAAGGAAAGTACTGTTTTCATGTCGATTATTCGAAATCGAGTTTTCACCGAATCTACACGTTTTCAGATCCCCTGAACCCAAAAACATACAGAATATCTCAAGAACAGAACATTGTACGAACTTGAAACTTAAGTTAGACACCACTACCGGACCCGACACGAACATTTTCATCAAAATCGGTCAATCGGAAGTAGTAGTTTATTCGTGTCATTTTTCACTTTTTTCGATTTTCTGAAAAACTGGTCCTACGATTTTTTAAAAAATCGCCTGGTTTACTAAATTTTTTATGCTCTATAAGCTAGGGTAGGCGCCATGTTTGCTGAAATTCTTGGTGAGGCTGTTTTCACGTAAAAAATTGTTTTTTTTTCAGATTACGGCTTAAATATTCATTTTAGCGCAAAAATTTATATAATAAAAAATGAAGAACAATTAAAATCCTACAACTTTTAGTTCAAACATTTTTTGTATATTGCTTAGTGTAGCGATAATTAGAGATTTTCTGTTTTTTTTCTCACGTAAACGTGAGAAAAATCGATTTTTTAAAGATTTCGGCCTTAGTATGCATTTTACGACAAAAGTGTATAAAATAAAATTTATAGAAAATTAAAAAGATCTACACCTTTTATTTAAAGCATTTTTCTCTACAGAGCCTAGTTTAGCGTGAAGGAGTAATTTTCCGTATTTTTAAGCCAAACTGAAGTTTATTTTCATTTCACGTTTTCACTCATGATTAAAATAAGATTAGGTTTTTTGAGGTTACTTTCTTGTTTGTTTTTAATATTTTATTAATAATGTTAGATTATATTGTTTATTATTTGCATTGACAAGAAAAAGTTGTGTGAGTGTTTTACACCAGATTTATATTAATATTATTATAACACGAAGAAATTAAAGCTCAATATGCCGGGAGAATTAGTAATATTCGGATAGTAGATCAAATTTGGAAGGATAGCGAATATTTTCTAATAAGCACGTCTTATGAATGGCAACGGTAGATGATGAAGGGGGAAGAGGAGGTGTTAGTAATGCTAGACATTAGAGAACACAATGATATAACGCACACCTTAATGATCATGAATACATTACTGAAATTTAAGATTAATTTTTTGTGCACCCAGTATTATATGGTGTTGAGTGGATAATAATACCATTTTCCATTAGTTAGTTATAGCTACTAGTTACACTACACAAACTATTAATCTGATAAAGTTTATTATACACTTCAAAATTTATATCGTTATTTTATTTAGTTTTAACAATTTATGTCGGGTTGTATTTCGCTTTAATCACAATATTCTATATATGTACTCTAAATTATTATACTACAAAAATAGATAAAATCACGGTAGTTAAACAAAGCATTTATCACAACGATTTACTTTATTCACAGCCTTGTACGAGAATGTGATATGAAAATGAAAATAGAGTGATCAACATATCATATTGATCATTAGTGATATATTTAAGTAAAATAAAGTTTGTTGCCAGTTATGAATTGATTATAATAATTGGACAGTATCATTTCTTATTTTATGCCATGGATGAACACTATATGCTATTTTTCAGGGCTGATGAGCTCTGAACGGACGCATTGCTCCCTACCCACTTCATAGCTAGCCAGTGACTTGCCAATACTTGCTCTCCTACTCTGATATATATATATATATTTCGTCAGCCTTATATTGGTTTTTCAATAACTATCAAAACCATTTGTACAATCTGACAACGCTGGTAAACGTTCTGAGTGGTCTAAACGCGTCCAACAACAGAGCTCATCAACCGTGAAAAACATTATAATTTCTTAACACTAATTCTTTTTAGTTCCAAACAAACTAGCCCGTGATCTAGCTACAAAGAACTTTCCACATGTGCGACGTCTCAAGCGAAAATGGAGTAGAGACCTCTTGGTCTAAATAACGGATAATACCCGTAGTTATAAACGAAAAATGTACTACTGGGTACCTCTTCTTCGTAAAGCGAAACTCCCCACCACCATCTAAATATCATATACGGAAATTGTGCAGCTCAAAGTACAATCCCGTAATAAAAATTACACAAAAAAATTCTACAGAAGTAAACTTTCGTATTTCGTCATTCACTCATGATTAAAATTAGGTAATATTTTCATTTTAAATTAAACACGGGTTATATTTTTAATTATTTACTTTGACAAAAGAAAGTCATTTATGTTTCACACCAGATTTTTATTATTTAAAATTAGAAGACCATAGTAGGAATTGACGTAGGTAAAAGTTCTGTTCCTAATATTCGTTTACATTAAGTCCAAAGTATCGGATTCCTAAAAGTCACCGTATTACGTTAATTCTTTAATCAGGATTAAACCAGCGATCAATTAGGTGATTGTTAAAAATTTTATTTTGTATTCTCCTTTGTATGTAGTAAATATTGTCCAATATTCTTCAGGGAGTTCCTTTCCTTAATGGAGGTTAGCCATCATACTGACAATTATTTCGACCTGAGACACCGCTGTGTGGAATAGATATTATCGAGGATCATTTATACCATTCTCATAAGTTCTTCAGCTATCGGGCTCATTATTTTCTTGGATTTCTCATCCCCTATATTTTACTTTGTATAATCAATTTGAGCAGGTTGTATTATTCTCCTCGCATAACATGGCCGAGATATTTCACGTTTATTGTTTTTAAAGTCTTAATACCTTCTCTTTCTTCATTCATGAGATTTAGGCTTCTTTGATCGTTTTTGCTCTGCAATTTAGGTTATATAACACTAAATACTCCCATAACAGGCAGGTGGAGTGTTAAATTATTTGCACTCGATCCTGTGCTACAAAACATAGCTGTTTCTTATCACAGGTTCAGCCAATTAGGCCTATATGACTAAAGCGTTTTAAGAACAGAAGAGGTAGAGAAAAGATAGAGGTGTAAAAGACTCTAGTCAAAGTTATCTTCTCTGAAAATAATGAATTTCATCGTTATGCAGGTGAATGAAGTGAAGGTACCATTTACGGGGTGAAAAGTAGATACTTTTCGAGGATCTGACATGCTGATAAGCATTCTCTCCCACTCAGTGAGGAAGGCATGGTAAACCACCTCACTCTTCGTTTAACTTAGTAAAGCTTCTAGAGGTTCAAACCAGCCTTTCGACTGATGACCTAACAGTAACATCATTCACTTTATAAGTGACTGCTTCTAGTGAAAAATTGAACTGTGGTTAGCATGTTATACCGCAAAACAGAAGATCTAGTGTTCGGTTTCCGACTTCTTGTTTATTTTTCAATACTGAGATTGGTTGACAGCAGCCAACCTTGTCGCTCTTAATTAATTCAATTCTTCAAATAACTGATAACTAAATTATTATAAACTAAATTCAGAATTTGTTGAAAATAATGCTATGTAGATCTTTCTCTGAAGCGATTAAGATGTGGATTTGGGATCGTTAGAACCTATACTTTGGTACCTAGTGATTTGTTATTAATTAATATTTTTTCAAGAATAAACGATATAAAGTTTATTGATTATTATTACACAATAGTTAATTTGACTGTAAAATAAAATAAGTTAGTAGGTAATAATATAATTCCAGGTCTTTTGGTTAGCTTCTGTAAACCGATAACAAAAGATTTACATTGAAAATAAATGAACAAATCATTATTTTTAATTTTTATTGGCCTATATACCTTTAAAAAAAGGAAATTAATTTAAGATAACAAAAAAAATCACAACCAAGTTTCTCTGATATTTAAATTTATCAGAATTTATTTGCATTTTCTGCTGAAATCTAAAATGAAATGATACAACATTTCAGTTAAATAACTTCATACCTCACGTTTCAATTAATTTGTTTGTTCCATTCCGTTTATTTCATTTTGTTTATTTCATACGAGAGTCTGTATTTATCTGTTAAAATTGAAATTCGTTTGGCTTTTTCATAAATACATTTAAAAAATTTTTGAATTTATTTGGAATCAACAGAGAAGAAAATTATATGAAATAGAATATGAAGTTAATTTAATAATTATTGTTTTTGAAGTTTAATAATTAGGTTCCTTAATTAGGTTTGTTATTATTTCAATTCAGCATAAAGAGTAGCCTCATCTGAAAAATGATATTTGTTAAGAGGTCAAAGTTACCTGTTACCCTGTTATTCATAATTTCATAGAATTCAACGGTTAGGTTATTCAACGGCTAGAATTCATAGATTTCACTGATCATATCCATCCTAATAATTTTTGTCGCAACCTAATTATATGATACTTAATGCGGTTGTCAGTCAGGACAAAGTGAAACTCGATTATTTATATCGACTGTCCAGTTCTTTACTGAATTACCTCCAAAAGCATAATTTCTTTAGGAAGTAAGAGTTAACGTTTAATTTTATGTTTAAAAATATTGTTTTCATTTTTTTTATTTACGAAGTGTGGCAATTAAATAACGAGACTAATGTTGTAAAAATTTTTATTTTTATTTTATACATAATTACTTATTGTCATCTTTAATATACACTCTTCTCTATCCCTACAACGCTCCATTTAAATTTTCCATTGTTGGAAACAGTGCTGGAAGTCATCTTCTGTCAGCTCCTTAAAGACACGTGCCGCTTTCTCTTTTACAGCTTCCACAGACGCAAATCTTGTCCCTTTTAATGCAGATTTCACCTTAAGAACCAGGTAAAAGTCACAGGGTGCAAGATCTGGTGAATAAAGTGGATTTTCTAACACTGAGATGCTGTACTTGGCTAGGAACCTCTTGACAGATAACGCGGAATGAGCTGGCGCATTGTCTTGGTGGGGAACCCATGATATGTCCTTCCACAATTCGGGGCGTTTCTTTCTTACTCTTTGACGTAGTTTAGAAATAACCTCAAGGTAGTAATATTGATTAATTGTTTGATCTTCAGGAACCCAGTGAAGGTACACAATCCCATGGATATAAAAGAAATCATCATTGCTTTAAATTTTGACTTGCTTATTCGAGCTTTTTTGGCTCTCGGTGAAGTTTGGCTCTTCCAGTGCATGGATTGGCGCTTAGTTTCCGGATCATAAGTAAGAAATCACGTTTCATCATATGTTTTTATCTTCTACCTGTTCCCTAAGGTGAAATCTGCATTAAAAGGGACTCGATTTGGGTCTATGGAAGCTGTAAAAGAGAAAGCGGCAAGGGTCCTGAAGGAGCTCACGGAAGATGACGTCCAGCACTGTTTCCAACAATAGAAAATTCACATGGAGCGTTTTAGGGATAGAGAAGGTGTTTTCATTGAAGGTGACAATAAGTGATTATGTATAAAATTAAAATACATTTTTTTACAACGTCAGTCTCGTTATTTAATAGCCACACCTCGTATTATGTACCTGTATGTGAAATAAAAGGTTAGCTTATAAAAATTTTACTTAATGCGATATTGAACTGGATAGAGGACAAAAAACTACATCAGTATATCCTATAACTCAAAAATTGATTTTTTCAGTCGATATATCGATCTTGCCTACTAATTTACAAAATTGAGGAGATCTCTTAGAAAAACCTTAGCTAAATTAAAATTATTGTGTAGTCGTTCATTAAACACATTTTTAACACCGGTCACTGTAGGATCACGATAAATAAATTCACCCTTGGGCATTAAGGCATTTCTTTCCTTTTTTCCTCAGTACTCCCTCATATTGCGTGAGTGCTCTTCTCACCTCTTCTCGGTCCATTCTGCCCGTGTTTTATTCTTTTAGAACTCTTCAAGTTTCTTTACTCTCTGTCGGAATATATCTTTATCCATGATTGTATGCATTTCTATTCTTGCTTCACCCTAATCCTTTCATACTTGCTTGAGCCATTTGGTAGTGGCTTTTTTCAATATGGTCAAAATTAACCTATAGGAAATTAAAAAAGCTACATTTATAATATTTTAAGAATTTTTTTCCTACTGAGCTTATTAAGAGAGCCGTATTTTTAAGTCAAACAAAATTTATTTTTATTTAGCATCTTTTACTCTTGGTTAAAATTAGGTTTGTTTTTCATTGTTGTTTACTCATGATTAAATAGGATTACACATTATATTTTTCATTCCATTGGCAAGAGAATGTCTTGTGTGCTTCAATCCAGAGTTTTTAAGTAAGAGTAAATATATTATTTTAGAAAAAATGATATTTTAGAGTCTGGTAGATTACGAGATAGGCATCTCTTTATATTTTGTTTTTGATAACATCCTATTTGTTTATCTGAATTAACAAAAATGAATAAATTAAGTAAATAGTCCTGTGATCTACTTTATGTAAACTTTATTACCTTAGATTATGTAAAGCACTCCTTCGTTTATACGTTTTACTCCATTTTTCAGGTATTTTTTTGTTTATTACTTTATAAATAGTCTACATATAATTCAATATAAAACTTGCATCGGAAATATAACAAATTTCGTTACACACTTCTATTTAATCGGTCCTTCCTGCTCATCCGACACCCACCACTTTACAACGGATAATCGAGATTTTTCTTGTATTCTATTAATGCACTAAACAGTTCTTGTAAATTTCATTTCCTTATAAAATTTCGTAATTACAATATCATTTGATTAATTAAGTAATGAAAAGAGACATTGGTAACCAGGTTGCAGAATCGTTTTCAGCAAAAAATTTCAGTATGTTAAATAATATGTCACTCCCAACATATCCGAATCAGGGCAGTTATTGGGCAATATCTAGAAAACAGAATATATCGGTACCCGGTCCACTATTTTTATATTATTCGTCAAATTTTTCATTGAAATCATGATTGTATCATATGACCATAATGCAATTTTAGAATAAGAAAGTTAAAATTCGATATTCATTTTTGTACGTTTTAGTACAAATACATAATAATATATTTATGTTAGGCTATTTCCAGAGCACGCCTACTCTGGGAATAGCCCAACTAATTTGAATAATCAGGAAAATCAGCTACTACGATTGTTTTATGTTGTGACAGAGATTATTTAGGTTAAAATCTGAACAAGCGAACAATAGGGGAATGTACACGAAAAATGTTTTAATAAAAAATCCTGCTGATAACTTGTCGTAGTCCTACATTAAAATTTTAACAAAATCTCCAATATTAGCGGTCGGGAAATCGATTTAAAGAGGTTCCAGTCCAATAACTGTAACGATTAAAAGTTAACAATTTTCAACCCTTCCTTGTCCAACCGTGCTGATACTAGTAGAGCTGAAATTTTTTTAACATTTTACTGTCTCTAATGCTTTGAAGTAGACAAATGACAAATTTTAAGTTCCCAGGTTGAGTTGAAATCTCGCTAGACTATCATCATGTATTTCCTGTTTTTTTATGTTGCATCTTTTGTGATAAATATATTAAATATTGTTCGTTATATATGACGAAACATCATGGACTCACCTTGGTACATATCCAACACTATATTGCACAGAGACACGAACACTCCCACGGTACACGAAGCTATACAGAAATTTTGCACCAGTTACCAAACAAGACTTGAAAATCATCAGAATCCAGAAGCCATCAATCTCCTAGACAACAGTGGAACACACAGAAGACTATGCAGACTACACCCTACAGATTTATTTTAATATGTGATTGTGTAATTTATTTTACATTCCTGGCAAGATCAATTCAACAAAATGGGAAATTTTATATAGTAATACCAAGGGGTATTACTTACTCAAGATTTATACTTACAACACATCTACTCATTGTTCTATGAGAGCAGATCGTAGATTTACAGTTATTCAAAAAAAAAAAAAAAATATGACCATTCAATCTTGTCATGTTAACCGTAAGTACAATTTTACTTATAATTTTGTTTATTATGTGGTTTTTCGTTTATTGTTTTCAACGTAGTCGACCTAACTTTCGTAATAATCCTGAAATATTATTCCTTATTGTTTCCTTATGTTTGACCTATTTCAATTACTTATATTTTACCTGTTTTTTGTTCACTTTAATTTATCCACTGGGATATTTCCTCGAAAGTTATTTCTGCTATTTGTTTTACGCCAATAGACTATTTATTTTTTCGAAATTTGGTTAAAATTTTGATCGTACCATGCTCAATGGCGCCAGCGGCGCCATTCTTCCGACTAGTTGTAATATCTTTAAAAACTAACTTTGACGATCGTTTTTATTTATTATAACACAGTAAAAGAGTAATCAAAGTACAGACTTCAAATGATTATTTACTTAATAATTAATATTATTATTTATATTGTGACACTTATCTCTAAGGTCCGTTACGGGATTTGGGTAAAGTAAATAATTTACACTCGTTTAAAGTTATTTAAGTTTAAAATTACAAGTATTTATTACTAGCTAAAAATATTATAATTAATAAAACGAGTTAAAATCTACACGTAAATTACAATTGTTTCTACACGTAGTTTCTTTGTTTTAGCATGTAGTTGTTAATTTTTTTCATTAATTATTTGCTTGTATTTTATGTCGTTTGTTAGTTCAAGTTCTGTTAATTTCTGTTATCCACTGTATTGTAACAAGAACGAACAAGAGACGGGATCGTTCACGAAAGTTCCAGAATTCCATTCATAAAAATAATTAAGCAATAATAAAAATAACAACACAATAACAGCAATAAATGACAGTTTTAACCATGAAGGGTACGCCTATTATAAAAGGGTATTGTGTGTTATAAAAAGGGTATTTTTATGAAGTTGTTTATCAGATTGTTTACGTTTTCTATTTACAATAGTTGACTTGTTAACAAAGGGATTTTTCTAGCATTCATTAATAAAGAGTTATTTTTGTACTTGAGTAGATTTCACTACTTTGTTCTGGAACAATCTTTATGAATGAGTAGGTATAAAAAGAGACCCCCCGAGTGCGGTCAGCCAGTAATCGTTTGATCTTTGACGAATGTCCATCGGACGTAGGTAGGGGAAGTTGGGGCATAGCCGGACATGGGGTATTCCCGGACAGGCAGTAAATTTCGACTTATAAGGTTGACATCTTTGAAATGCTGTTACAGTTCCTTTCCATTGCTGTTCTGTTTGTGAGTAGAGTGAAATGTGTTTTGTGTTCATTAGTTTAGTGAAAACTACATTTTACAATTTTGTCTAGAATTTTACTTAGTTTTCCGACTTGTATGCTAGGTAAGTTTATGGTTCATTATTTAAAACAAAATTATGGTTAAAATCGCTCGTTTACTAGCTTTAATATTATTATAGACTCTAAAATATCTTTCCTCAGATAACATCGCAATTTAAAAAAAATCAAAATGGCGTCCCTTGGGGTATTGGCGGACAGCCGATAAGAACTGTGTTGGGGTAATCTCGGACATGCATACTTTTGTCCGGGAATGCCCCAATCTAATTATGGTTTGTTATTTTCAGAACTATGGTCCGGAACTACGTTCCTAAAACTAACAGAAACACATGGGAGACATCGAACTTGAATCGAGCGCTCGATTCTATTAGAAAAAATGAAATGACGATCAGACAAGCTTCCATGGAGTTTTCTATTCCTAAAAGCACCCTTCACGATAGGTTGAAATCGCACGGTTTCAAGGAATCTTCGTCAGGTAAAAAAACCACCTTTAACAAAGAAATGGAAATGGCACTTAGGGATCACATTTTAAAAATTAGCTATACTTTTCATGGACTCACGACAAAAGAAGTGCGGCGAATCGCATATGAGTACGCAGAATATTTGCAGCTAGACCATCCATTTAACAGGGGAAAACAAACAGCTGGATGGGATTGGTTTTATTCTTTTTTAAACAGACACCCTGATTTAAAACTAAGGAAACCAGAGGCTACAAGTCTAAACAGACTTAAGGATTTCAATAAAATAGAAGTTGATAATGTTTTTGAAAATCTTGGATCGGTTTATGAATGCATACATAATGAACATAGTTTCATCAAAAATCTTCAACATGGATGAGACGGCTCTGCCAACTGTTCCAAACCTCTTAAAAGTGATAGCGTAAAAAGGTATAAAGCGACTTGGGAAAGTGGTGAGTGCAGAGCGTGGAACAACGACAACCCTAGTGGCATGTGTGAGTACCACTGGACACTACATTCCTCCATTTTTCATATACGGTAGAAAAATAAGAAATGATGTTTTAATTAATGGAGCACTAGGTGGATCAGCTTATGCAGTTTCCGAATCTGGATGGACTAATGAAGAACTATTTGTTGAATGGTTGAAACATTTCAAATTAAATTCAGGAGCAACGACTGACAACAAAACTCTCCTGATTCTTGATAACCACACAAGTCATTGCAGTTTCGCAGCCTGGAATTTTTGCAGAGAAAATGGTATTATCATGGTTTCATTACTCATTGTTCGCACAGGATGCAACCGTTAGATTTAACTGTATTTGGACCAATGAAAAAAGCCTACTATGAACAGTGTGACAACTTCCTGAAGACACATCAAAGAGCAATATCTGTGTTTGACGTTGCTGCAATCTTTTGTGTAGCATGGGAAAGAACAACTAACGTACAAAACGCTGTAAATGGATTCAAGGCTGCTGGTGTGTCAATGTTCAGAAGTTTGAGAATGAATGGGAGTCAGCTTTACAGCTATGCAACGCAGAAGCGGAAGAAGTAAACAAAGGAAATGAAAATGGAAAGAAACCTTTACTGCTTCGACAGTTCAACCTATTTCCTCTCCAACAGTTTCCCTGCCAGAATATGTTTAAGTAACTTAAATTTTAATGATTATTCAACTTTCCAGTTCATAGAAGTGTAAAACTTAGCGATTAAGGCTTATCCGGCAATGCCCCCAAGGCTGTCCGCCTTTACCCCAAAAACTTGGGGAAGACCGGACACGTAACAATTTTTTAAAACGCTCACAATTTTCTAAAATATAATTTTTTCTGCTTCTTATAGTTTTAAATGACTTCAGAATGAATCAAAGAATGTAGCTATTTGAAACATGATGAATTTACTTTTAACAGAATGGTACGTTACACAAAAATAAAAAACCGTCCGGCATTACCCCAACTTCCCCTAGGCGCGTACCGAACATTGTGTCAGTCGACGATTGTAACACTGTCTGTGAGTCTATTGTGTAAAGCCTTTTGTGAGTGTATTATAAAGTTAATGTGAATTCAATTTCTATGTTTTGTATGTCTGTTTAAGCTATAAAAGTGATTGTAAGTTATTTATTGTTTATTATCTAGTTTAAGTGAATTATTAAATCATTTATTGTGTTATTTAATTATAATTAGTTTAATCATTTATTTTGTAATCTTTTAGTCTAATAAATATTTGTAATTTGTAAACTTTAGTGTATTAATTATTTAATAACCTAGATCCCGAAACGGACCTTAGCAATAAGTGTCACAGTATTTTTAAGTTTTTTGAGTTATACAGTTTTCCCACTATTTTACTTGCTATTCTGTTTTCTGGTGTTTTGTGTAGTTATTTTTCCAAAGAACAACAGTAATGTTCGGTAAAACTAATCCCATTCATATTTCAAACACTATCTAACCCACTGCAAAGGCGCTAACTGGTTTTTTTACCTATGTTTTGATATTTTTTCAAACAATTGAGACTCTTCTAATACTTTCTACGCTTAACCAGAACATGGTAGAAGAAATCCAAAATAAAATAAAGGTTTCTACTAGTTTAGATTTCCGAGAATTTCTATTAAAAATATTTCATTCATCGCAATCCATTAAAATTATCCTTGTTCAATACATTCCACTTCATACAATACGCAATTTATTCCCTTATCTATCTCTAAAATAATATGACATAATATTACATTATTATATGTTAAAAATTTTTTTTTTCGAATCATCTGATTCCTTATGTTCCTCAGCCTACACAATATTGCTCTCATTTCTTTCTCAAACCAGTTTACGTGTCACATTAGTCTACAAATCACAGCATCATATTTTGTAAAGAAATTTGTAATAAAATGAAAAAGTATATTTAGGTCGTAGTACTTCTTTTTCCTGATACTGAATAGAATAGTTACGACGAAGTTGCGTATTTTCGAGTAAAGAAGGATGATATTAGTAGGGCTATAGAAATTTAATCCGTGACGTTTAGACGGAAGAAAACTTCTTCCTTTCACTCAGTTGCGATAGGCACATGTTATGTACTATTGTTAATAAAGGAATCTTTCCGACTTCTATCTACACTTTTCTCCTTTTATCATGGAAGATGTTCTTTGTACAACAAACTCAGATATCACAAGTGAAACGGAAGTTTCTCCTTTTTTGATACTTAAATTACAGCAGTAGTCTATATACGAACGTTTAACATGTAGTAATTTTGTTGTAATATCGTTTCGGCCGAATATTCTGACATCGATTAGTGTTAACAAGTTTACTACTAAAACTAATTGCGCCCGCGTTAGGTTTTTTAATATCAGTTCGCTGTATTAAATTCATATAGGCTGATCATGATTTTCTTGATAAATGGTTTAATAATTGACGAATAAACATGACTGCCATAAGAACAATAGGAATATCTTTACGCCCGTGAAAAAAACCTGCCTACCTGGTTTCTGGTACGGCCAACCATTTCTGCAAGTTGATTCACGTAAGAACAGTAAGCCTATAAAGTCTAAAGTACGCAGTATACGAGTTGTGGCTATTAAATAACGAGACTGACGTTGTAAAAAATTTTATTTTTATTTTAGCCTATACATAATCACTTATTGTGACCTTCAATATACACTCTTTCTCTATCCCTACAACACTCCATGCGAATTTTCCATTGTTGGAAATAGTGCTGTAAGTCATCTTCTGTCAGCTCCTTCGGGACAGGTGCCGCTTTCTTTTTTACAGCTTTCACAGACTCGTTTCCTGTCCCTTAATCTGACTTAATCTCAGTCTCTAGTTCGTTAAGGTATAAGACAAAATGGTTTCAATTTAGTTAATTTTTTTATTAAAATAAATAGCCTATATTCTTCTTCTTCTTAAGGTGCCAATCCGTTTCGAATGTTGGACACCATCATGGAGATCCTCACTTTGTCAACTGCAGCTCTTTGTATTACTGCAGCCTATATTAATACGGATAAATATTTAAAGTAGTAGCAAGGCACTAAATAATAAAATGTTTGTTACAGTAGGAACACAATGTTCATGGCATAGCAGAACGAGTTCATGACTTTGCAGGAGGTAGCCATTATTTTCACTTTCTTCAAGAACTTACTACGTTTAAAGTTAGAACAGGTCAGGAGGCCTGATTCGTATTTTTATGATGAGGGTTTTCATAATAACATTTAAATTTAGTGACCCAATAAAATTCATCAGATTTTAAATGTTCAATGAAACGACCGACTTCAAAATTAAGATTAGGCCTCCTGCCCTAGCTGAAGTAAACTGTTTTTTTTTAATCTGTGTAAAATTTTATTTATTTTTTGTCTCTAGTATACCTTTGAGGTAAGTTGTAAAATTTATGTGCAAGGAATTCAGAATGTCTTTGCCCTGTAGTATAGTAATTTTTTTAACTTTTTCCAAGCCTAACAGGTCCAGTGAATACCCTACTGGTTTCTTTCTTCTTCGTTAAGAAAATGTAATAATTTGCCTTAATTAAATATAATATTTCAGATTAAATGTATAATTTTGTAATGTTTAAAACTAAAGTTGTTTAAAAATTTTGAGAAAAGTATAGTCTACAGATTCTATTTTCAGTATTATTCTCGAAATGTTTTCCACGTTTTATACTAAACAATCAGCGGCGTAATACGGTGGTTAAAAGCAGCTTCCCATCCAATTATCCCATAGTGTAATAAAGATTGCGCTAAGCCTAGTTAAACCAAATGCATTTCACTCGGTGGAGTATTTTCTCTCAATCTGACAAAATTTCTGTTTAAACTCTCATTCTTTTCACCAGAAAATTTACATGAGATTCCTCTTTTAAGAATTGATCAATATAGACTACACTTCCAATGTACACTTGAACTTTCAATATACAATTTATATATTCATAAATATATAATATATAATATACACTTATTTATTATCGTTCTGTTTGGAACGGAGCAGTCACAAACTGTTTTTGCACAATTAAGAGATTACTACAGAAAATATTTTTACTTTACCTACGGAAAGGGTTATTTCCTTTCCCGTTTTCCCCAGTTTTTCATCATGATGTAAACAAGGTTTTCCGAAATACCAAAGTAAAGATTATTGATCTGAAGTCCAATATAAGTACGCCTTGTACTTTGTTTTTAAGTAAAACAAGATTGTTTATCGGCCGCATTGACGTAGTTGTAAACGAGCTCGCCTCTCATCAGGCGGTCGTGGGTTCGAATCCCACTCAGGCACAGCATATTTTCATACGTTACAAAAAAATTATTTTATCTTCCATTGTAAACAGTTACACCCTAAAGTCGTCGCTAATGACCGATGCAGTTGATGCGACGTTAAATAAATAAATTAAAAAAATAGATTCTTTATGTAGGCTTACATTTTGTGTGTTAGTATACATACTTAGAAAATTTTACGCTAACGTAGACTACATTTATTTTGTAGGCCTTTAAAATCTATTTTTATTTATTAGGTATGTTAGCCCTTATCGACAAATGAGCTCTTACTCAGCTTCTCACGAGGTGAGTTTTGCAGAAATTTTCAACGTAAATAACACTAAGTTACTTTTAAATCCCGATTTATTGTAGGCTAATAGTCATTATCTGTAATCGCTAATTTTGTGTACTTGTAGCTGTAGATTTAAGTTAAAATTTAGTTTGTTTTTATCGTTACAAATGTTAAATATTTATCTATTTAATTAATTATCATTCATTATTTTTATGTGACCAAAGAATTTTACACTTCTTTTTATGATTGATAATTTAAGGGTAGCTTATACAGGGTGATTCATTTAAAAGTAGCCCGCTGCATTTAACAGCGGCCTTCGGCACTCAATTGGATTCAAATAGTAAGTGAATAAATAGAATTACTTAATACATAATTTGACATATTTATTTAAAATTTATATACAAATTTTCTGCCCATAACAGACAGGTGGAGTGTCAAATTATTTACACTCAATCTGTTAGTTGCAGGGCTAAAATAAATAGTTCTGTTTCTTGTCACATGGTCAGCCAATTAAATGACTGAATCATTAAAGAACAGAAGAGGTAGAGGTGTAAAAGACACTAATCAGAGTTATCTTCTCTGAAAGTAATGAATTTCATTATACTGCCAGACCCTGTGGTGAATGAAATGAAGGTGTCATTTGCAGAGTGGAAAATATGTGCTTTTGAGAGGGCCCGGCATGCTGATAAGTGTATTTTTCCATTCAGTGAGGAAGGCAATGGTAAACCACCTCACTCCTCGTTTTACTTAGTAAAACATCTACAGGTTCAAACCAGCCTTTCGGCTGATGACCTAAACAACAACAATACAAATTTTATCTTCACCTTTACAGTAGATGCTGAAAGTGGCGTCCTTGAACGCTGACACATTTTTGCGCTCGTTCAATGTTATTAATGCACATACGACGCAATACGGAAACGTCTATAGCTTGAATGGCTGCCACGATGTTATTCTTTATCTCATGTATACTGCGGGGGTTTGTTTGGTAAACAGTTCCTTTTAAATAACCCCATAGAAAAAAATCGCACATACTCAAATCGGGTGAACGGGGAGGCCACAAATCTTTATTAACAACTCGCATAGGAAAAGCGTGATTGATATGAGATAGGGACTGGTGAGATGTGTGACATGTTGCACCATCTTGCTGGAAAAAATTGTACTCGCGTTCATCGTCGGTTAACTGTTCATGAAATTCATTAAAAATTCTGACGTAATATAAATTTAGACTTTAGAATTTAGTAATTCTGACGTAAATAGAAAAATATTTTTCTAATTTTGTGGTTTTTGTTAAACAATGATGATGAGTCATTTGCAGGATGATTCAGTCATTTAGTCACTCAATGAGCAAATGAATGAGAGTTTTTACATTTAAAGGTTACCTCTTTTTGTAACGCTCTTTCCATAAATTAACAGTGAAAGGATATAATAAAGCACTTAATATACGAAGCTATGTATAATCATTAATGTTGTTTCTGAGAAAATGCATTAATTATACGAGGAAATATAAATCCAGTAGCAGCAGCAGCATGTGAATACCCAAAGTGGTGGCATGAAAAGAAAAGTGAGCTGATATATGCTGAAAGTGTGCTGATATATTAAACGCAGCCTATAAAGTGTAGCGTATGTAAATTCCCAGTATTTAGGAGGTTTGAAAACGGAGCAATTTACCAGATTGCGGTAGACCAACGGTTTAATTTTCCCAGTCTACATGTATGCAGTGTATTATAAAATAAAGCACCTATATTACACGAATTTAAATATGAACTAAACGTACCTATTTATTTTGATTTTATTTACTCTCTTTACAATAACTGTATTACAATTATGAGATGAACCAACAATTTTAAATTTAGAAAAGTAAATAATCAAATATGAAATTGTTATTATGTTAAAATACGTAATTAATTAATTTGTCTAAGACAAATATTTGAAACGTAAAATCCATATTTCTGAATATTAACCAATAATTTTAAAAAATCCGTACACTTGAATTTAAAAAACCAATGTCAGATTTTTTACTATCACCCATGAATAGTCACATTTATCACATAATAAACACTTTTATATTGTTTTAAAATAAGAAACCCCCCCCCTGCAGGGGGTTGGTCTAGAGGTAAACTGGTCGCCGCAAATCAGTTGTTAAACAGCTGATTTTTGGAGACGAAGTTTCCTCGGCCAAATCCTAGTAAAGGTATAGTGCGGTTCCAAGCTCCGTGTAGTTGCGGGGTGAAGGGAACGGGTGAGGTATAATGAATGAGTGGCGCATGCTGGGAGAACGATTGTTGTATTACTCTGATACAAAACATTCGTTTTCAAACTTTCCGTATCTAACATATTTGTTTGTATTTATTACATCTATTTATTTACATATTTTGATATACATTTGTAACTTAAATATTATGAATCCGACCTAGTTAATAACTCGGTAGGTATTTGTTAAATTTATGCGCCGGATGATAAGAATATTTTTTTAGTCGAGTTAGTACACGCTACTACTACAAATGCATCAGCTGTGAAATA
Organism: Catonia carolina; assembly: GCA_035578175.1. Taxonomy (NCBI): domain Eukaryota; kingdom Metazoa; phylum Arthropoda; class Insecta; order Hemiptera; family Achilidae; genus Catonia; species Catonia carolina. The sequence continues at coordinate 431,733,766 of JAQMRL010000001.1, read as the reverse complement.
CTACTAACACATTCATTCTTCCACTACTATAACAACGCACTGCATTTCTTCCAACTACACGGAGCTGGGACTCAAGCAATAGTTACTTTTGTACAATCTGAATAATAGACAGTGGTTACCGGTGTATACAGAATGTCCCTAAATGAATTGCGCTTCAACACGAATAGCTATACAAGTACGGGGTGTTTCCTCAAGACCATAGACTGTTTAAACATTTTATATGATGTCTCTTTCTCTCTCTCTCACATACACACACACGCACGTGCGCACACAACTAACCAACCACCCAAACATACATCTAAGACACGCCCATGGCATACCTACAATAAACATAAATTTAGAGTTTGCTTAACTGTTTTCCCTTAATAGTCTGCATAAAACACATTAAAAAACTACAACTTAAATAATAGTAAGTTAGTAACTATATGAAATAAGTAATAGCCTAAAACAAGAAAGAAATAAGAGACTTACCAGTAACTTTAAGATTAACTCTTTTAATTAACGGCGGATGAGTTGCTACTTGACACTCGTATTCGCCCTCATCCCTCCTATTAACGTAGGCTATTTCTAACCGCCAATTATTTGGGTATCGAAAACTTAACGTGATACGTTGATCACTGCTGTACGCATGTCTTCCTACAGTTAATAATTGTATTGACTCAGTTTTTCGTCGTAGCCACGACACCTGGAACATAAACAAATTAATATACATTATTAAACATTTTTGATACATTTAGTACATGGATAAGAGTAAATTAAATTATGTACATCTGATAAAACAGATAGAAAGAAAGGAACCATTTTTAAGTACGGCTTTGGGACTCATCAAAATGACTGGAAATGAGTTCACATAGACCATTTTGAAACCGAACCAATATAAAAAATATGAGAATATCTTTACTATGGTAAAAAAGGTACTTTCTGCGGAAATATCAAGGAAACTAAATATGGTCATACGCAAGTTTCGTAAATGAAAATAGTTTAGAACGATTTGTAGACAAATAGAATTAAAGGCGAAGATACAGGAAACAGAATAGATTATTCTGAAGATTTCACAACAAGAATTTCAGAGGTGAAGGATATCTCTGAAGACAAACGAAATTGAAAACGTGTATTCTTAGAAGAGAAACAAATTTAAGCCACAGAATAAGAGAATACTGGCAAAAAAACGTGAGAAATCGCATTCAGTTGTGTATTGTAACCCATAGTTAGTTGAAATGGACCCAGTGATAATAATAACAGCCAGAAATGGCTTATTGCCATTTCTGGCTTAGTGCATTCCCAGAGGGAATGCACTAAGTTTCAGGTTGCATAAGTTTGAAATTAAAAATATCTAATGGTTGGTTAGAGCATTGTAGTCGGACAAATTTTATGAATATGGTAACAGAAGTGGTAATCCACGAAAAACTTTAGGACTAGTAAAATTGTATAAAAAGAATGCAAGTCAGTGTTAACCCAAATAGCGGATAGAAACATATTACAAAATAAAATAAAAATTATACAAAAACCAAAGAAACGTCATACCCGACGGACCGAAAGTTAATTCACAAAAATTACACGTAAGGTAATAAAAATTCCAAACACAACTTAGAAAAAATCAAATTAGACAGAATGATAAGAAGATGAATAAAATAACTTCTCTTGATCTAATTTTGAGGCAGATTTTTTTTTAAATGTGGTCTCCATACCGACATAGGGTACGCCCGAATAATTACGGTGATTTGAAACTTTCAAGTTGCATATTTTACGGTAAGGACTCACGACACGGGCTCGGCGGTGACATTTTCGTTTTATACGCTTAAAAATCTAGAAAAATACCAAATCTCCAAAAGAATCGGCTAACATCTGACGATTTTACTATTATTTAGACTTATTTTTTGAACAATTAATCTTCTTGGGGCTACAAATTGATTAACCACATGGCATCTGTTTGATAAATCTTCAAAGAATCACGTTATAAAAAAATCCTTTAGCCTACGTGTTATATTTTGATTTAAAAAAAGTTATTCAATCTTTTATCGTCTTCTCTTAAAAATTATATGTTTACATTAAAAAAAATGATTGCAAAAGAATTACATCTTATTAAAAAATATATACCGGGTGTCCCACGAAGAGGTTCCTATTTTTGAATAATTATGCCGGACGCACACTCTACAGATTGGAAAAATTACAGTAATAATAAATAGATAGGCCTACCTAGTAAAAAAAGTACCCTCGAGTTTAACTTGCTTATGATTAATCAAAACAAAATGGTGGAATAAGAAAATAATATCAAAACTGAACAAATTCTTGTGGGTAAAACCTTTAATATTTACAATAGGATTCAGATAGAAAAAAACAGCTGTTTTTTCTATCAGTGCATAGCTGATGGAAATCAGTTCAAATAAAAGTTAATGAAACAAATTGTGTTCATTAATAATTTATCACTTTCTAATTTATTTAATTTCCTTTATTTTGTTACTTAAGTAACATTGTAACAAATCACCAATTTGAAATGGATATGCAAATAATATTACTTTCCGCCATTTTGTTTTGATTAATCATGAGCAAATGAAACTCGAGGGTACTTTTTTACATAACTACTTATTGTAGTTGTATAAAGTTTCCAGTCTGTAGAGTGTGCGATATGTCCGACATATTAATTCAAAAATAGTAACCCCTTCGTGGGACACCCGGTATATATATATATATATATGTAGGCTTATAGGTCTGACTAGTAATTTTAAATTAGTTAACATAAATTACAAACTGCTAAGTACTGGTCTGCATGAACTCATTAGAGTTTTTCACCACTGAAAGACTAAACCTTGATTTAAAAGTGTTTAATTTTAAACGAATTTTTGAATGAAATCACTAAAAGTAATAAATAAGTACAATAATTACTATATTTATTTAAAAAGAAACATATTAGAACACCAGAAATGAATAAGGAATTCAAATAGGCCTAATAGTAGGCCCTAAGGTTTTTGATTTTTAACGTACTGAGCAGAATACTGGAAAGGATTAGGTATGTTTCGAATAAAAAACATCTCCACAGGTGGTCGTAGTCGAGGTATTTATTGAGTTAGGGAAAATACTGCACTGGTCTGTTGTAAACTGTTATCTTTTTACGTATGAGTCAGGAGTTCAAAAGGGAGTTTTAGCATGTGAAGTAGCCAGTAAAACGAATACGGATTTCCAATAAAACCTTTGTCAATACATGTGATTTGCTATGAACATAATACTACTTCGGTTTCGTAGTAGTTACAATAAAAACTCTAGATTTGTTGAATTTTTGACACTTAATAACCTACTTTCTAAATGTATGATTTTTTAACAATGGTCAGTGGTTCTACAATCCTATATCGACAATGTTTTAACGCTGGACCATTAGTATTTTTACACCAGTTATAAAAATGTAAAATAAATTTAGCTTAAATTAATGATAACCATTGACGACTGCCCATAACAGACAGGTAGTGCCAAATTATTTACACTCAATCTGTTCGTTGGAGGGCTAAAAAAATAGTTCTGTTTCTTGTCACATGGTCAGCCAATTAAATGACTGAATCATTTAAGAACAAAAGAGGTAGAGGTGCAAAAGACACTATAAACAAATATCTCCTCTGAAAGTAATGAATTTCATTATACAGCCAGACCCTGTGATGAATGAAGTGAAGGTGTCATTTGCAGAGTGGAAAATATGTGCTTTTGAGAGGACCCGGCACGCTGATAACCGTACTTTTCCACTCAGTGAGGAAGGCAAAGAGTAAACCACCTCACTCCTCGTTTTTACTTAGTAAAATCTCTATAGGTTCAAACCAGCCTTTTGGCTGATGACTTAAACAACAACAAAGCATTGACGTATTTCTTCACAAGGAATTCATCTTTACTGGAAAGATTGCACGATGGTTTTAACTTAAAATGTAGATTTTTGGTTTTTATGTGTTTCAATAGTTTAGGCCTAGATCCAGAAAAACATTATATTACGTCAAAAAAAAATTATGAAAAAATTAAGTTTTTATCAGGTTTACACAGAAAAATTGTCATGTTACGAAGAACTAGTATTTTTTTCATAATTTTGTACCGGTACCAGACTGAAATTTTTACCAGTTAATTATCTTGTTAATCCACATATACCGACATTATATGACTTCCTCAGGAGCTCCAAAAATTAGTAATACGCAAAACACGTGGAAAAAAATTTGTAAAAATGTTATGTTTTCGTAATTTAAAAAAAAATGGTATGGTCCAAAGATTAAATTGAAGAAAACGTCAGTAGCTCGAGAAGAAACCCGATACCTATAGTGTGTAAAGTTTCATTTCCCTATCTTTTACCAATCTTATGAAAAATGCACCTGAAAATAGCAAATTTAACATTAGTGGGATACAAAGTACAGTCTCCCCTTTTAATCGAAAATCCAGGTATTATTGGGCAATAAGCAAAACAAATACTCAAACAAGCAGAAATACCGTTTTTTACAATAAAAAACCATATTTTGTAATAAAATTACATAAAATTGTTTAAAAGACAGTAAAAAATATAAAAATACCTTTCCACAATCGTTTCTTAACAATAAATTTGTTCCACTGTCTTCTGTTTCAAACACGTGTGGCGTTTGAATGAAGCATGGTCATGCAAACGCTTTATCATAAATAGTTTAGCTGGAGTGACACTGTAATAAAGATTTCTTAAATTCGTAAGTTAAAAATAATTTTATTACCATCATTTATTGTACAATCTATGCAGGGAACTGTACATTTAATCAAAATAAAAAGCGAATTTACTTTACTATAGGCCTATGTAAAGTAATTTTTTACAAAATATAAATATTTACAAAAAACAGTATTAATTGCCACATAGCTTATAAAAAAACTAAATTTTTCAACAAAAACCAACTTACATAGAAAGAAAAGACACTAAAAATTTATTACACATTTTAAAATTTGACGCAATCTTTAGTTGTTAAAAATATTTGATTGGTAGACCATTTTATATCAGCAATGTAACTTATATACAAGAGTTCTCTTTTCTTTTACTTCTTTACTCTATGTACCTCCACGATTTTGGTGGGTGAATGAATTACTTCCTTCAGTCCACTCTGTACTTGAAAAAGCTCTTCCCGTTTATGTTTCCTTTCATTCCGTCCGGCTTCATATAGGTACTGTTTTACTCTGAATCCATTATTGTAATCCCATTGTAATCCATTACGGTAGAGATTAGCTTAATTCTAGGGGTGTTTAAGCCAAAGACCGTTTACTTACGGCTATCTAATTTTAATGGGTTTACTCCCAATTATCCTCACGTCACCATATTTCTTCTAATTTGGTTATGTTCTAAGATGCCTTTACTGCTATTAGATTTTTAAGTTTTGAAGATGTACTGGTAACGCAATATACGAGGGGGTACCCAAAAGTATCCGGAATAGCTCTGCTGTGGGCGGAGCTTGTGCAGTACAAATTCCCGCCACTAGGCTGCTTGTAGCGCTACTCATTGCCAGTTCAATGCCATTTTGTTCGTTGATCTAGCTTGTTCTATTCTCGTGCAGTGATTGTTCTCGCTAGTGCTGTTTTGTGCTCGTGTCGTTTTTCATGATGGCAAGTTTTAATGAACAACGTGCGGCTGTGAAATTTTGCTTCTTGCTCGGTAAAAACGCCGCGGAAACAGTTGTAATGTTGAACACAGCTTACAAAGACGACGCTATTGGAAAAACCCAAGTGTAAGAGTGGTTTTTGCGCTTTAAAAATGGCGACATGTCGATTGAGAACAAACCTCGTTCTGGACGACCGTCGACTTCCCGAACAGACGAAAATGTTGTGAAAGTGAAAGAAATTGTACGAACAGTCCGACGACAGAACCATTGACCAAATATCACAGGTTAGTGGGTTATCTTGGAGCTCAGTCCAACGCATTTTAACAGAAGACTTGACAATGAAAAGAGTCGCTGCCAAGTTTGTACCTCGGGTTCTGACAGACACTCAAAAGGAACGTCGAATTGAAACGTGTAGTGATTTGAAACAACAGCTTGAAACTGATCCAGATTTCATGTCAAAGATCATTACGGGTGATGAGTCTTGGTGCTATGGGTACGACCCAGAAACCAAACAACAATCCAGTCAATGGAAGACTTCATTATCACCCCGACCAAAAAGAAGTCGTCAAGTCAGATCGAACATCAAAACAATGCTGATTTGTTTTTTTGATGTGAGGGGAATTGTCCATTCAGAGTTCGTTCCACCAGCCCAGACGGTAAATCAAGCTTTTTATCTTGAAGTGTTAAGAAGACTACGAAACAGCATTCGTCGTAAAAGACCTAATTTGTGGCAGACAGGGGACTGGTTTTTCAACCACGACAACGCGCCTGCACACACGGCAATCTCGGTTACCCAGTTTTTGGCGAAAAACGGCATGGTTTTGCTACCACACGCACCGTACTCACCCGATCTGGCTCCGTGTGATTTTTTCTTGTTCCCACGCATGAAAAGGGGCATGAAAGGTCTCCGATTTAACAACGTTGATGATGTCAAGAAAAAAACGACGGATGAGCTGGCAGCCATCACTGAAGAGGAGTACAAAAAATGTTTTGAACAGTGGAAGCACCGGTGGGACAAATGTATTAGTTGTAATGGAGAGTATTTTGAAGGGGATAAGGTTCTTTTGTAAAAAAATTAAAAATAAATAGTTTTAAAAAATAATTCCGGTTTCTTTTGGGTACCCCCTCGTAAGTTGACGATCGTCAACGGCAAAAGTAAGACCGGACTATGCGGGGGTGGAAGTGCTACCATTATGTGCTTTTCTAAATACATTATAGCGACAGCTCGAACCATGACATCAAGTTGTAGTTTTACTCTTAATTGATTTATAATGTTTACAACTATGTCATTTTATAAAAACATCCCGTATTATTTATTGATTCTTAATAGTTATCCTAAATAATAAACATTCATTCTAAAAAGCCATAATACTAGACCTAACCTATATTTAGTATCCTTTTTGGTCATCACCAGTAAACTGAATTACATCACTCTGACATTTGTAGTGATAAACTAGTTAGTCCGTGAGTTCCGTCGATGCGAGCTTATTATCGTGAGCAATACTAATTTTACGGTAATTTCAAAATGTTATTGTATTTTTAGGGTTTTCATATTTCATTATTTTCAGTAAAGTTATGTTAAATTGTAATTGAATTGAAAACAATTTACTTTCTTTAAATAATTACGTTACTCCATACTTATTTAGTGTGATGGGTCATGAACTGAATTTTATTACTTAAGTGTTTGTCGTGGTTACATTTTGAGTTACACGCTTGATACATATCTTATACTTTCAGGTTGGCCGATGTAAGTAGGATAGATAGTATACTGTCCTCTGCATGATGGGAGCAATCGTCAACTTATAGCGCGTTACCAGTACTTAAGGAAGAAATTCTCAGTTCCCTAGCACAAATTTAATTGTTCCAGTCTCCCACCGGGGTTGATTGTTTACTGTATCGCTCATAATTACAGACCCTAATTATGTAGCTTGTAAGTTAATGTATTTAAAAAAACAAAGAAAATAGTTCATTTTAAGTACTACCGTTAAAAGATGTAGGCTAAATAACTTTAATAAAATAAAATAATCAATTTAGTATAACCGATAGCTCATATGTGTCGGCGAAAAATAGCAAATGTTTGAATGGGGTGAAAACATTTTGAATATCTAAATAGTTTATTACATAAAGAATTAATGTGTCGGTAAAAGTAGACAATCAGTTCACTGAATATTAACTTGTAATGTAATAATTACTTCCACGAGTCTCTTAGACATTTTAACGGAAAATGGGACCTTCGGAAAATGTGAGAAGGGTTCTCATTGGCCTGACGTCATAAATAACGGGGGAATGGGTGTACTAAGTTTTTAAATACAGGGTAAATTTAATTGAAAGGGAGCATTATTTCATTTTTCGTGTATTTGTACATCGCCCGAAGAGAAATTTATCAGCACTGGTGGAGAGAGAGAGAGAGAGAGAGAGAGAGAGAGAGAGAGAGAGAGAGAGAGAGAGAGCGTGAGAGAGAAAGAGACTTTAGTATCTGTTTGCTTCGGGAATTAATAGTTTAGTAACGAAGCGAGAAAATTATATATTTTGAGCTATGAACAAAGGACACCAATCTGTTATTATTGGTTTTTGTATATAAAATTATGTATAATTATGCTACTTTAGATCTCATTTATTTTTATATTTTTACATGTATTTACAAATTTTGTCGTTTAATATTTGTTTATGTTCTTATTTATAATTATTACTTCTCATTTTGTTTTTTTCGTTTCAAAGGAGGTTTTGTTTATTTTTTTAAATTTTATTTTGATTTATTTAAAAAAACACTTTTTATCTAATTTTAATTGTAAATAATAATTAAGAACAGTATAATATATTTTAATGTTATAATTTGTTAATTACACCAGTGGGTTGTAATTTTTTCACGAGTTCAATCTAATGGATAAGTTGCATTTATTGTTATATAACAGTTTAAGCATTGAAAAAAGTTATATGAAAAAAAATTGTTTAAATAAGTATCATTAAAATATTCTATTATCAAATTAATATTTAGTTATTTTCTTGATTTTAGATTGCATGAACATTTTCATACATTCTCAATTATCCGTTCCAAACTTTACTACGTCTTTGGACAAATAATTTTCATATTTTTATTTTAATCATTACTTTTTCATTTTATGTTACATTACCCAAGCTTTTACTGGGTTGCTTGACACAACGGGTGTACTATGTGTAGGTAATGTACTGAAGTTGACATGAGATAGACTAGGAAAAATTCTCTTGTTGAATTCTTTTATTATGTAAAAGGACAATTAACCATTATTACGCATCATCTCTTCCATTCGTAAGAGCCCAAGCATTACCCAGGTCAATTATCAGAGCCTTCACACTAACTAAACGTTAAAGAAAGTCTTTGATCTGATGTTAAAATTAACTTGTAAAACTGTCCTTTAAATTGCAGATTTTTTAAACTTAAGTCACTTTAACAACTAGGTATCATTGACTTCAAGAAAGTTGTCTTAGATCATTAACAATAAAGGTAACACTCAAAATTAACAATTTTGCAAATAATTATAACCATAAAAATAACAAGGAAATCAATAATTTTTTTACATTGAGTTGTACAATTTCCGTATATGGTATTTAAATGGTGGTGGGGAGTTTTGCTTTAAGGAGAAGAGATAAGTACCTAACGGTACATTCTCTGTTTACAACTACGGGTATTATTTAGACCAAGAGGTCTCTACTCCATTTTCGCTTTAGATGTCGCACAGGTGGGAAGTTTCTTGTAGCTAGATCACGGGCTAGTTGGTTTGAATGGAGATCCAGTTGTTCGTGAAATTTACTATACATGGACACGGTTAGCTCCTTTACTGTCGAAATTTTGAAATAGTCGTGGAGGGTTTTATTGCTTACATAAAAAGGAGTGCAAGAAGCACGTCTTAAGAATTTTGATTGAAAGGCTTGGATCGACTTTAAATTACTCTCTGGCGCTATTCCAAAGAGCTGGACACCATAAGTCCAGATTGGTCTTAATAGGGATTTGTATATTAAAAACTTGGAGCGGAGGTTCAATCTTGTTCGAGGGTTAATTAAGCAGAAGAGTAGCTTTTGGCGACGGTAAAGTTCTAAACGTTTCGTACGCAGATGATGCTTCCAAGTTAGTCACCTGTCAAGCCATAAGCCAAGATATCGCACCACTCTGGCTTGGGGGATATGAATGTTATTCAGCATCACAGGTGGACAAGTAAACAATTTAACTAACAAATATTCACAATCGTAATGCAATTCTCGTAGGCCCTACTTTCTCTATTATATTAGTCCTACGCAGGCGTAAGAATTTTATATATTTTATTCATTTAATGCAATGCAATACACATTTTTGCTGATGTCTCTGAAAAGGGTACCGAAACTCGTAAACAAGGCAAAAATGTTTTGTGTTTTAACTGAGGTGCTGTTAATTGAATGTTTTGCTACGTCCAATGTATTTATAAATTACTCTTTATAAGAAACAAATTTCATTCAAAGCAATTTTACACTATAAAAATATGTATTACATTTAACGTGTTAAAGAAAATTTTTAGTTGCGTGGAAAAATTGGTTTATAATTTTACTGTAAGAGCATTGTACAATTTTTACATTACGATTTTCATAAGTTGTATAAAAATATTTGCTGAATGACAACGTAACAATAAATTTTTTAAACAAAATTTACGTTTTAGTTTTTATGTTAAGGTAGATTTATGTCGTAATCAAACAAAATTTTATGAAAGTGATCGACTAGTAAAGTTTAAGAGAAATAAATGTTTCAATAATATAAAATTCATGTACCTATTGTATAAATATCAAAGAAAAATTATTGAAATCATATATCTACTTCAGTTTATACTCATTTTATTATGTAATAAAACGTTGAAATAAACAAGTAACATTGACTGCAGACTCGGTGACCTACAATAAACGAAAAACTATATCTGATTTGCTTCATATCTCTGCTACTACACTATAGTTGGCATTCATAAAATATTTTAGTAATAATGAAATATCGAGCGGTTACCCTCATCAATTTGGGTAACTGAAAAACTGATAATTAATTTTTAGCCACATGTGCAGTCACAGCAATAAAAATTTAATTAGAAAATGTATTTGGTTGCGAAGCTTTCGTAATCTAATAAACGAGGATATCGGATTTTCTGTATTTGGTATTCAGACATGATAAAACTGCATGCATTTTCAGTTTAAATGAATACCATGATTGTTGTATTAATTAAAATATAAATATCCTAAAATTAGTATTTTGAAATTTTTTTGTTTACTATGAAAAGCATATTAGTAGGATCTACTAAAATTTTTTGAGGCATGTTGATTAAAGTACGTCAATTTTTTAACAGAGTTCAATTGCAGCAAAAAACGTACAAGAATAAACATAAATTTTAGGAATTTTTGCAAATAATATTAAACAAAACAGAGGTTACAATAAAAATACAACATAAAAAATATAACGAATCGGTGAAGATATATTTTAAAATCTTAGCTTTAATGTTTTTTTCTTTAGTTTATTTAAAATTGTATCAACAGCTTGGTCATTAGCGGCTACGGTGGGTTTTAACTTGTTAAAATTTCCAGACCTCGACCAGGAATCAACCCCGGGACTTATGCGTGGTAGGCTAGCGTGCAACCACTACGCTACGGAGGCGGCCTAAAAAAATAATTTAATAAAATTTCAACGATTTTAATTTTAAGTAAAGTTGATAAATATTGGGCAAGGGAATCACCCAAACAAAGACCTACTTAAAGAAACATCACAGTTGAAGAATGTTTTGGATTAACAAATCCAGAACATTGGATGAAACAAGAAAGAAAAGAATTAAATCCTGCGGACATCTGGTAAGGATAAACAAAGAAAGACTGACAAAATAAATATTTGAAAAGGTGATAGAATACAAAAAAAACAAAGTGGTCCAAAAAATAGCAATAATACCTTATGTTAGAATACTAAAGGAAGGAAAAAATGTAATAGAGAAAACAATTGAAAAACATAGGGGTTTTCCAGAGGAAAAATGAGAGAAAAACAACATACTGACGTGTAGTGTGATGAAACAAACGAAAAAATTTTTCGGAATTAATATAGAAGAAAGGAAAAACGAAAACTTAAGCTCCGAAATAAGAACCCGAACAAGAAAAGTAAAAGAATAACTCATGCATGATGGTAGTCCTAAGTTAATTAATGAATATAAACAGTCTGGTGTGAAACACTCACAATACTTTCTCTTGCCAACGTGTAGGATGAACTTGACCTACATTTTGTTTAGTGGACAAGGTCAAACAGACAGGTTGACCACTACTTAATTTTTAAGTAGAAAAGATCAAATCCAGTAATACCTGGTATATAAATTTGTTAAAACTTTTAAATAATATTAATAGCTTTATAAAGTGTAGATACTGGCAAATAATAATAACAGTTTTTAATTAATAGAATATCAGTTAATTTTCAATCATTTTTAAAATTTATAACATACGAACAACGAGATTAGAAGTGAGTACTACGTTATCAAACTGCACAACTAAATCATATTTAGTAAAAAGTAAATTAAAAATCGAAATTAAGATAAAATATTTAGCTAAAAACATTTATAACTAAAGTAATATACAGTGTATATTTTTAAACAGTGATCCAAATTTTTTGAACAGTTTTAAAATATTCAATCAAAATTCAAAGATGATATAGTCGCTTGAATCATGAAATCGTCGAGCGGTACGACATCAGCATCCGTACCGAACGCATTGTATGTGAACGCTCCAGTAAAAATTAAAATTGTAATATTTAAAAATACTAATCTGTGTTAAATAATGCATCAAAGAGTGGACAGAGTTGTGAGCTATATTTAATAGTAAAATTGTGAATGGAAGTTCGGAAAATAGATAGGATTACTTCAAGTTTGAAATATCGAGATTCCAGTTTTGTAGACTGACGCCATCAACACTAACGCTTCATTTCATTTTTTCAAAAAAATTGTAACGTGAACCGGTAAAAGTCAACTAAATATTTATTTTCATTAACTGATATACATTTAAAATATATTTATCAATTTATCAAGAAGTCAAAATTAATTAATAATCAAAATTTCTAAATGTAAAACCAGTGTTACCTTTATATTTAAATAAGTACCTATATTCTTTTGTTTATTTAAAATTTTTCAATTGTTGTCCTTTGTAAATTATTAAAATAAAGAATAAACAATTATAAGTTAAAAAACCCTGAGATTATTTTGATTTAGAGTCATTATTTTGTTATATTAATAATTAGGCCTATTTATTTTATTTTTTATTTAATTAAAAGTCTTAAATCAAATTTGTGTCTATTTATTTTATTTTTAAATTGTACAACCGTAGTGTTGCTACAAACGGAAATAATGAACAATATAAGGTATGTTTAACCATGAATATACAATGTAAAATGAAAAATTAGGCCTAATTTTAATCATGAGTGAAAATCGACCTCTGTTGGAATTAAAAAATACGGAAAATCTGTAATTGCAAATAAACCAGGCTTTGTAGAGATAAATGCTTAAATTAAAAGTTGTAAGTATTTAAGTGTTCTACAAATTTAGCTGGGTACATTTTTGCCCTAGAATGCATATTAAGGGGGCAATATTTCAAAAATCTGTTTTTTTTGCTACGAGAGCACAGGTCCTCCAAGAATTGCAGCAGACATGTTGCATACCCTATCTTGTAGAGCATAGAAAATGTAGTTAATGAGCCGATTTAAAAAATTGTAGGAGCCGTATTTTAAAAGCTCATAAAAAAGAGAAAAATTGCATGAATAAACTTATACTTCCGGTTGATCAATTTTGATAAAAATGTTCGAGTCGGGTCTTCTTATGATACCTAACTTAAGTTCCAAGTTTCAACATCGTACGACATTCCGTTCTTGAGATATTTTGTTCACACATGCACACAGACCAATCGCTAAAAACATGTTTTTTTTGGGTTCAAGAGGGGTTGGAAACGTGTATATCCGGTGAAAAATCGATATGAAAACAATACTTTCTCTCCTATATTCATAAAGGATAAGAGAATGTCAAAATTCGTTAAGCTGAAAACAATCATCTTAACGGACGATGGTGGCAGAGTCAGCACTATATATTAAGGATCTGTATGAAGCAAATTTTCTTTATTGATATACCTACTGTATTTAGTAATCAATGATTGATTGGTCAATAGATCGGTCAGCCATGCTGGATTGATGTTTCCCCGCCAAACTACTCCTATTTTAGTTACTCTGCTTGTGATGTGCAGCACAAGCGCACTGTAGATTTTAGGAGGACAAACAAATTAAAATAATCAATAATAATTGGTCGATACACCCCAGTGCCATGAGACAATTGATCCTGACCACACTTCGGCCAGTTACTCAACATGTCTTTATCGGGCTACTACTACATGCGCACTGCCGATGTTGGGAGGTGAAATTCAAGACGCTGTAATGTGAAAAAGTTTCTTATTTATACCTGCATAATTATTAACTTCCATTGTTTTTATACTGTTCCTTTCTCGCGTCGCGCTCTATCCATAGTACAGAGTGGGAAAGTTTTGCGAAAGTGAAAAGTTTTCTATCCATTTATTTTTTACAATTTATTTTGTATACATTTTTCCCTAAAGCTTTTATGGATTTACAATAGTTTCCAATTCCCGAGGTGGAGAAAATTGACCTACACAACTGTGGCTAAAAGCCATGTCCTAGGGTAGGTGTTCACTTCTTTTATTTAGTAGTAGCTATAACAGTACAAAACAGATTTAAACACTACAATAGGGATTATAACAAAGACATTAAGAAGAAAAAAAATACAATCCAAAAGTCTAATACCACACATTTTAAAAGCCTAATGAACCAATCGCTAAAAACATGTTTGTTGGGTACAGGGGGTCTGAAAACGTGTATATCGGGTGAAAACTCGATTTCGAAAAATCTACATGAAAACAATAGTCTTCTTTCTTACCTATATATTCATATAGGGCAAGAGACGGTTTAAATTTACTGACATTTGTGTCAAGTTATGAAACATTTTCACATTAAGTAGTTAGAAAAAAATCCTTTTTCAAATTCACACGTTTTCTACGCTATAAGAACAGTTAGACCTAATTAAAGTAACATCACGGTTAAAAAACAGTGTAGGCCTATGGTGTTGCCGTAAATGTAAATAGGTTTATCCCCGATCACCCATTATTATGGGTTATTACCCATTATACCGGTTATTACCGGTATCCCTAATTATACCCTACAGGGTTTTTCGCGACGAGTTAGCCAATCTTTAGGGACTGATTCCAGACATTAAAATAAATATAAGTCATGTGGAAATAAACTTTATTTCCCTTCTGGCCACAATTTTGTTTTTCAAGATATTTAGGCGTGCATATTATCAATGGGATAACTAGTTTCATTAAAATTTATCGTAGCCAAGCGCATCACCATTTTCTACAAGGGTAAGAAATTTGAAAATTTTACCTAAAAATTACTAAAATGACAACTATTTAACATTTAATTAAAATGAATTTTTATAACAGCATTGAAAGCCAAAATTTATTGAAATAATTTAATCCGATCTTTATATATTTTAAGGGGGTAGTTAACCCAGAAAATGAAAATCAAAACTTCTGGCTATAATTTATCATTATTTATTTTAAATAAAAGAGTAATTTACTAGTAATGATCTTCCATTTGAACCAAGCCAAAAAATTAATTACAGCCATTAATATAAGGGTGAGGTTGGAAAAGCGGGCTTTTACGGGAAATCAAATATCTCAGGAACCAAGAAAGATATCAACATGATTTTTATGCTAAAAAATACGGAAAATTGCTGTCTATTATCTGTTGAATGCGCTTGAATATATTTTTTCTTACCAGAAATTTATTGAAGAAAAACCATATTTTCAAAAAACATTTTTTTTATGTATTCACAAATTATTTTTTAACAAAATCCTTTTTAAGGTTTTTGTTATAATCATTCCACAGATAATAGAGCAAAAAATTATGAACATTTGAAAAAAACTTCGTCCAAGAATCTCCAATACAAACCAAAATATTTAATTCCCAAGAATGTACAATCATGCAAAACCAAAATTCGGAAAACTTAAAGTTGAAGGAATAATTTCACTCGCCTTGCTAGTGAGCTTTATTTTAAACAGATGTTTTTATAACTTTTTGTCAACGTAAAAACAAAGTAAACAAATTTGGGATTCAGAAAATTTTAAACTTCAAATAAATGGAAAAAACAATCGAAATTTAAAAAAAAATCATCTTGAGTTGACTACCCTCTTAAATGTTATCTTAAAAAAACATAATGGCGGCTAGAAGTAAAATGAAACCAAATAGGCATTTATCGACATGAACTTTTATGTTTACTTTCACGTAAATATTTGCTAAAATTTTATTACTTCGCCGCAGAATACTGAAACATTTCTATTTACGTATTTAAATATCTGGACAAGTAGGCCACCGGTCTCTACATCGTAATTGAAAAATTGTCATATACTTTACGTCACAATTTGTAGGGCTTTATATTGTTATAAAATATAACAAACGATGATTTATTTTTTCTTCAACTTCAATATTGTTATTCAATCTTGTATCGTTTTTGCTTAAAAATAATAATTTTGGAGCTTTTATTTACACGTATATAAAAGGCTATTTTAAGAATATGAAATTACACTTTTGTTGTATCTAAACTTCTTTTAAGGTAATAAGGTTTACCTTGTACAAAAGTAGGCCTAAAAGTATTTGTACTTAATTGTTTCATTTTTTAACTCTTGGAACTATACACGTATAACCACAACAAAAATAGCACGACAATTTTAGAAAGAAGTAAAATATCTGTCGATAATAATACATTCAGTTAAGGGTGGTTATTTTCCTTTTATCGTAAGTTTTATTGACTATGACTTAGTTTCTTTCCAGTCTTCTTAATATCGTTGTACAAGTATTGTAACAGTACAGCTGTTGCAATGTACTTACGATTTATTTTTTAATTTTGATTTCGGTCTCCGGGCCAGCCCAGTCAGTCAGCTGGTAGAAAACCGCTATCATTTGTTAAGTAACACTGGTTGGGCAAGCGACTTTGTATGGTGACCAGTTGACAGTCATCCATGAGTAAACTCTACTAGGGGTCCCTGTTTAAACTCATGCCTAATCCACTTCAAAAATACAGCAAAAAGCAGCGATAAAATTGGGTAGTTATCAATAGTGTACAGTCCCGATAACAAATAAAAGCAAAAAAACAAAATTTGGTTTGATCATTTTTGTTTAAATTAATTAATACCTATTTAGATTTAAATTTAAGAATTTATTTATATACCTTTTAAAAAATTAAATTACCAGTTTTGTATTTAAATATTTATTCAATGTAAAAATATGTGTGATTGTTAAAAGCTATTTATCTTAAAAGAAAAAGAATATGATGGTCACTCGAAGTAGCCAATGAAATACTAAGCGGGAAACCTAAGGTTGTCATTTTCAATAAAACTATCTTATTGTTTCCAAAAGAAACTAATAGTAAAGAAGGACCAAAAAAATAGCTAACGAAATATAGCTATAACAGAGCTACGAGAGCAAGTATTGGCTGGCTAGCTATGAAGTGGGCAATGCGTACGTTCAGAGCTCATCAGCTTTGAAAAATAGTAAAGTCTCTTATAACTGTAAAAACAAAACATTTTTTTTTTGCTTTTTTGTCAAAAATATAGGAGAAATCTGCCCAACGTTCGGTTGAATATTTCTGCTTCAAGTATTTTTCCGAAAGAATTTAACAAATTTTGAAAAAAAAACAAATAATTTGTTTTCCACCATTTGAGGATGGGCACAATACTTAATTAAAAAATGAATTGTTTTTTGTTTTATTTTACATCACACTACTTTGTACATATAATGCTGTTCACGGTTGATGTGCTGTGCTGTTCCACGTGTTTAGACCAATCAAAACGTTTGCCAACGTTGTCTGATTGAGCGAATGTTTCAGCCCGACAAACATTACGCGCGCGTGCATATAAGAGCCGGTATAGTTCACTCGTGTCTTGCATTTCGTACTGAACACATTGATTATAGAGCGCGTTAACATGCAATACTTTATACTACTTAATATAATCAGCTGGTTGTATGTTCATAGATTATAATTGTATAGAAAGACCAAAAAAATGGCTGACGAAATATATAACAGAGCTACGAGAGCAAGTATTGGGAACTTTGCTGCCAAGTTCAAATCGTCAAATCGTCAAATGGGGGAAGCAGTGAGGAAATAAATGCAAGAATTGGTCAAGCGCGGTCAGCAATAAGGCAGTTGAACAGTGTCCTATGGAATGGAAAAATAACAAAGAAAAATAAGATTCGCATTTACAGCACAGTCATTGAAACCATTGGAACATACGGTGCAGAAACTTGGGAGGTGAATAAAAGGTATAAAGCTAAGCTCAAGGCTTTGGAAATGGATTATTGGAGGCGATGTTGTGGATATACAAGAATGGACAGAGTGAGAAATGATGATATTCGAAGGAAGATGGGTCTGACTGAGAATATTGCCGATTGGATAGAGGCAAAGAGTTTGAAGTGGTATGAGCATGTGAAGAGAATGCCTCCTGAGAGATGGCCAAAGATATTATTGGACTGGATCCTTGAGTCAAGCCGGAAAAGAGGAAGGCCGAAGCACTCCTGGCAGTATGGCATGGAGGTGGCGATGCAGGCGAGAGGACTGACAGACAGTGACTGCTTGGACAGACAAATGTGGAGGTTATTAGGATGCGAGAGACGGCGACAGCTGTAAAACTAACTCGCTAATAATAATATGCTGGCAAGTCTTTTGCTAGCTATGAAGTGGTTAGGGGACAACGCATTTGTTAAGAACTCATCGGCTTTGAAAAATAGAGTTGTCGTTTAGGTCAACAGCTGAAAAACTGGTTTGAACCTCTAGAGGTTTTACTAAGTAAAATCGAGGAGTGAGGTGGTTTACTACTGCCTTCCTCACTGAGCTAAAAGAGTATGCTTATCAGCATGCCAAGCCCTCCGAAAAGCACAAACTTTCCACCCTGCAAATGAAACCTTCACTTCATTCACCACAGGGTCTGGCTGTATAGTGAATTCATTACTTATAGAGGAGATAACTCTGAGTAGTGTCATTTACACTTCTACCTCTTCTGTTCCTAAATAGTTCAGTCATATAATTGGCTGATCAATTATATGAAACGAAAATATTTTTTGTAGCCCTTAAACGAACAGATCGAGTGTAATTAATAAAAAAAAACACTCAATAAAAAAAATAAAAAATAAATTTATCACTCAACCTGTTCGTTATGGGCGTCGAAAAATAGTATAGTCTACTGTAACTGTAAAAATATATTTATTTTCTTGCTTTTTGACAAAATTATAGGAGAAATCTATCCAACGTTCTGTTTAATATTTCTGCTTCAAGCATTTTTTTGAAAGAATTTAATAAAATTTTGAAAAACCGAAATAATTTGTTTTCCCCCACTGAGGATGGGCACAATACTTAATTAAAAAATAAATAATTCTGTTTTATTTTACACCACACTATTTCGTACATAAATTCTAATGCTAACAATGAAGTGTGACAGATGAATGATTCTTGATACGGACGAATAAAAGCGAAATTCATTCCATACAAAATAATTTCCACACATAGAAATAAATGTGGGATTTTGAATATGTTTATTTTGTTTTCTCTTTATAATAACGAAGATAGGATTTCCTTCCTTGAAAAGGAATAATGTTTCAAGAGAAAGAGGTCAACCAACTAGGAAGGATACTTGCGCTGTGGTTAACAGTTAGATGCCAGTATAATAATACATGTATGTGGACCACTTAGGTTACTAGAACTGCTGTTATTCGAATAGAACTGGTGTCCTATTTGTAAGGCAAGAAGTAATTTGGAACCCCTTTATTACACTACTGAATGGGAGTCTCAACTGTTTAGTTTAACAGTTATACAAGTAGTGTGTCCAGAAGACTAGCTCTATAGTAGTACCGTTTGCTCTCTACAAACGAATGACTTCATATTCACAAACTTGGATAAACAGCACAGATGTAGATAATACGATCCTGCTCACTGCACTAAACTGGACGGTGTTCATACAGTTTATTCATATCGTTACATGCGGATTACATAGAAACCATCATCAGAGATAATGTTAATTTCATTAGTTACAACAATTAATATAATTTAATAGAATTAATTATTACCACAACGTTAATCAAAATTTAACAAACATTCGATAGTTTCAAAACTAATGCAGCTCAAACTTATTGGTATTAAAAGAAAATTAAGGGAAGACTGTATAATGGTTTTGACTGAAAATTTTGTCGGTTTTGTGAAAATTTTGTCGGTTTTTTATGTTTTTCAATCGTTTAGACCTAGATCTACCACAAAAACATTAAATTACGACAAAAAATTATTTTAATGAAAAAAACTTTTATCAGGTAAAAGTTTTTATCAGGTTTATCCTAAAAAATAAACATGTCGCAGGGGAACAAAATATTTTCATATTTTTATACGAGGTAGGGTCAAAAAGTTCCCGGAATTGGTTTATAGAAATTGAAAGTATGTATAACATTTTAATCCTATTTTCCTTCAAAATACTCTCCTCCTGCATCTACGCACTTATTCCACCGTTCATACAATCGTTGGAAACACTCCTGAAAACCATTTTTCGAAAGTTCTATCAGCTGTTTCGTCGCATTTTCTATCACCTCTGAAGAATCAGCAAAACGATGACCCTTCAATGTCATTTTCAGTTTTGGAAACAGGTTAAAATCCGGTGGTGCAAGATAGGAAGAATATTGGAGGGTGTTCCAGAGTGTTGACATGGTTCTTTGAAAGGTATTGTTTCACCATTAGGGATCGATGTGACAGGGCATTGTCATGCAACAAAAATGAATTATTCCCTGCCCATTTTTCAGGCCGTTTTCGTGGAATTGCATCTCGTAACCGTTTTAAGATCTTTGTGTTAAAATCTTTGTTGTTTGTATTCCCTGTTATCGCCTGTTTGCACGGACAAGTTGTCAAACGAGCTCAACATTCTCATCTGTGGTAGAAGTGGAAGGCCACTCAGTTCAAACGTCATCTTTAATTGTTGTTCGACTGTCACGAAAATGCTTGTGTCACTCGTAAACTGCCGTTTTCTTCATTGTATCATTTCTGTATGCTTTTTTTCAGCATCTCAAGAGTCTCCGAGGGTGATTTCTCCAGCAACACATATAATTTGATATTGGCATGCTTCTCTGATGATGACATTTCACAATCCGACGAAAGAAAAAAACTTAAGTCTTAAATGTCATACACCGCACGGAGGAAACCAACTCTAACTGCCTGCTGAACGGCACAGCACCTTCCCTAGTAGTGATACCAACCTCCTAAACAAAAATTTCCCTTCCAGTAAACAAATGCTTGACTGGATGTAACCATTCCGGGTCCTTTTTGACCCTACCTCGTATTACTTGTTTTAGTGCAAAAAGAAATTTAGTTTTTTTAAAATATCTGCTTCACTATTTTTAATATTTTCTACTGTTGGTGCAGATTTCTAACCAACTGTTGATGGGAAATTAACCTTGTTTATGTACATTTTGTTTTTCATTTGTGCCTTTTCCTGTAAATTTAGATTTTTAACATTTAAGTACGTTTTTTTTCAGAAACCATTTAACCTACCTGGCTAAAAGTTTTAGCAGTTAATTATTATGTACATGCACATTCGTCAACATTGTTTTTACTTCCTCTGGTGTTCAAAAAATTAATATGCAAAATACGTAGAAAAAAATTATAAAAGTTTTATGTCATTCGTTATTCTTTTAAAACCTTTATGGTCCAACAGATTAAATTGAAAAAAATCAGTAGCTGAATCCACCCTACAACTATAAGTGTGTAAAGTTTCATTTTCGTATTTTTCATCAATCCTATGAAAAATGTTCCCAAAAATAGCAAATTTAACATAGACGGGATACAAAGTACAGTCCTCCCTTAAAAAACGACCATACCATCAATTTTACAGATATAAAAGTAACGCTTATAAATATTATTACGCTTAAAATAACTTCGTAGAGGCCGAAATGGGTTTGGATTAGTTTTATAAAACTGTTGGTAAAAAATTCCGTAAGTATCTTTTTTTAAGTTATTTATTTAAGGTCGCATCAACAATGCAGTCAAAGTGATAAAGAGCCTAAATTTGTATAACTGTACTTAACTTGTATGATGTCTTTAAGTAAAACAATGTAAATAATTCTGTGTGCATCTAAATGAGTGGTGTGTGTGTGTGTGTGTGTAACAGTAATTTTTTGTCACCGATTTAATATCGTCAATCAGTCATTGTTATTATTTATGTTTTTAATTTTTGTTAGTAATTAATCATTGTGGTCAATTTTGCTGATTGGTTTTTGTATCAGCAGTTTATTGGATACTGTAATAATTTTGTTGTAAGTATCTTTTGTTTTTTTAGGTAGGTACATTCAATTGAAAATATTTATAGAATTCTAAACAAATTCTAAGCTTGATTATCCCAATAAGCCTATTCTAACTAAATAACAGGAAAATTCATAATTTTCAAAATATTTATTTATTTTTCTTAAGTGTGTAGGACTACGTTGAAATCTTTTTAATTCAGAACAATAAGCAACCCTATGTGACCCACTGAGATAAGGATGGTGTGTATGACGTATAAATGATATGTAGTCTTGTACAGACCCAGGCCGAACATTTTTCAGAGAGTATGATTAATTGAACACAACCATTAAAGTACACCGGTAACCACTGTGTAGTATGCGCCGGCCGCATTGGCGTAGTTGGTAACGTGCTCACCTCTCATCATGCTGTCGTGGGGTCGAATCTCATTCAGGCACAGCATATTTTCATACGTTACATAAAATCATTTCATCCTTCACCGTCTGCATTAGCAGTATTGCAGAAAAGTCGGACGTTAAACAAACCAAAAAAATCTGGTGTGAAACACTCACACAACTTTCTCTTGCCAATGCAAATAATTAACAATAAACCTAACATTAGTATTAAAACATTAGAAATGACTGTCATTGGTATTTATGCACCTGAAGAGGGCAAGAAAGAAGAGACTGACTCCTTCTATGATAACCTCCAAAAGATTTTGAATAAAGTAAATGGAACTGATCACGTTGCAATAGTCGGAGACTTCAATGCGAGAGTGGGTAACATTCCTATACCAGGAGTGGTGGGCTCTTTTGGTGAAGCGACCATGAATCATAATGGACAGGAACTGCGGCAATTTGCCTCATTCAATGATCTCAGAATCACTAATACGTTTTTTAACAAAAAAGACATTCACAAATTCACCTGGAATGCTAGAGGTTTGAGATCGATGATTGATTATGTTGTTGTTAATGATAAGATGAAGAGATTGGTCCAGGACGTACGTGTATTTCGAGGATGCGACATCTACAGCGACCACTATCTTGTGATAGGCAAAGTTCTAATTTTGAAAAAATGGAGGAATATCAGGAGAAGTAAAGCTCAGAGGGAAGAAGTCTTTAAAATAAATCTTTTACAGGAAGATAGCATACGAGATCTCTATCAAAAAAGATTACAAGAATCCCTGATGATAGTTCCAACGGCAGATGATATTGAAACAGAATGGTATAATATTAAATCATGTATGAAAAAAGCAGCAACTGAAGCACTTGGGAAAAAGATAAAGACAAGAGGTAGAAATCGTTTACGAATTTGGAATCCTGACATAGAGGATGCTATCAGAGAAAAACAAAGTTCATATCTCACTCTGTTGCAAAAGAAAACTCGTCAAGCAAGAGAAGATTACAAAAGGAAACGTAACTTTGCCAGACAAGTAGTAAGGAAAGCTCAACGGGACTCATGGGACAGGTTTGTAAATGTTATAGAGAAAGATATCCATGGGAGGCAACAATGCGCTTTTAAGATAATGAGATCCATCAATAGAGTCGAGAGAGATAATGCTCCATTAAACATTATTTCAGATGTTGAGTGGGAAAAACACTATAAGGAGTTGTGGCATTCTGAAGATGCTGGAATCGGATGTCCCTTTGAACCATCTGCCAATAATTCAGTAGACTCAATAACAATTGAAGAATTACAACACTCTCTAAGGAGTATTAGAAATAGGAAAGCTGCTGGATTGGATGGTTTAAATGGAGAGCTCTTTAAATATGGAGGCATGTTTTTTGAATTAAGGTTTTTGCACCTCTTAAATAAATGTTGGAGGAGACATGGAATTCCAGAAGAATGGAAAAAGGCAGAAGTTATATCTCTTTTTAAGAAAGGAAAGCGGAATGACTGTAGGAACTACCGAGGTATCAGTCTTCTCAATGTTGGATATAAGATCTATTCCAAAATCATTAATTGCCGGGTGAAAAATATTGCTGAAGCAATTCTGAATGAAGAACAGAATGGATTCAGAATAGGAAGATCATGCTCAGATAATGTTTTTTCAGTCAAAAGGATTATAGAAAAAAGACGAGAATACAATCTTGAAACCCATATGGCTTTTGTTGACTTTGAAAAAGCTTTCGATAGAGTGGATAGAAGACACCTTTGGAATATTCTATGTGAAAGAGGATATCCACTTCACCTCATAAATGCAATAAAAACACTTTACCATAACACGCAAATAGTCATAAATACAGGTAAAAAGAGACTTGAGGAGATGACAATTAACCAAGGAGTACGACAAGGGTGCAGCTTATCACCCACTTTATTCAACATTTATATAGACCACATTTTCAGGAAATGGAAATGCAGAGTAGACTTAGGTATCAAGTTGAATAATGAAAAATACCTGAACGCATTACTATTTGCAGATGACTTGTGGATTATTCAAGAAAACGAAGATAGCCTCCAAAAATCAATCCATGTCCTGAACAATTTATGTAAAGAGTATAATTTTAGAATCTCTAAAGAAAAAACAAAAATAATGGCATTCACTGGCAAGTTTCCCACTAGATCAAAAATTGTGGTAGATGACAAAGTGTTGGAACAAGTATCACAATACTGCTACCTCGGCTGCAATATCAGTTTTAAAGATGATTTAGATATTGAGAAGAAGATAGGGAAATTCCAATCAATATGTGGTAATATCAGCAGAACCGTGGGGAAAAAAGCGAGGAAAGAAACTACCATGAAGTTTTATAAAGTGATGGCTGCTCCGGTCCTCCTCTACGGAAGTGAATCATGGGTCACTACAAAACCGCTAGAGAGTAGAGTGAAGGCGGCAGAAATGAGATTCCTACGCAGGGTAAAGGGCTGTGACAGACGGGACCACATAAGGAACGATGATATTCGGAAAGAGCTGAATGTGTACAGCCTGAATGAAAGAGTGTTACAATACCGCAATCAGTGGAAGGAGCATGTTAAACGGATGCCAGCAGAAAGATTCCCTCTAAATATCTTAAATTACCACCCCGTAGGTAAAAGGGATGTTGGTAGACCGCGGAAAAGATGGCAGTAATAAAGGGAAATAAAATAAGACTCAATGCAAGTTGAATGATACAATATAGTAATTTAAATGATATAAATGTTAATAAGCTGATGTGAGTCGGAACAGGCAAAAGCCTAATCCTTGAGTGTAAGAAGAAGAAGAAGAAGACATTAGAAATGAACAAAAACTAACCTCAAAAACATAACCTTATTTTAATCATGAGTGAATGACGCAAAATGACAATCGAACTCAGTTTGGCTTAAAAATACGGAAAATCACGCTTTCACGCTAAACTAGGCTCTGTAGAGAAAAAAGCTCTAAACAAAAGTTGTAGATCTTTTAATTTTCTATAAATTTAATTATATACACTTTTGTCGTAAAATGCATACTAAGACCGAAATGTTAAAAAAATCGATTTTTCTCACGTTTTCGTGAGAAAAAAAAACAGAAAATCGCAAATTACCGCTAAACTAAGCGTTATACAAAAAAATGTTTGAAACAGAAGTTGTAGGTTTTTAAATTCTCTACAACTTTTATTATATAAGTTTTTGCGCTAAAATTTATATTAAAGCCGTAATCTTAAAAAAACAACGTTTTTACGTGAAAACAGCCTCACCGAGAATTTCAGCAAACATGGCGCCTACCCTATCTTGTAGAGGATAAAAAATTGAGTAAAATAGGCGATTTTAAAAAAAATCGTAGGACCAGTTTTTGAGAAAATCGCAAAAAACTGAAAAATTATACGAATAAACTACTACTTCCGGTTGACCGATTTTGATGAAAATGTTCGTGTCGCGTCCGGTAGTGGTATGTAACTTAAGTTTCAAGTTTCAAGTTCGTACGATGTTCCGTTCTTGAGATATTCTGTTCACACACACACACACACACACAGACACACACACACACACACACACACACACATACACAGACACACACACAGACCAATCGCTAAAAACATGTTTTTTGGGTTCAGGGGGTCTGAAAACGTATAGATCCGGTGAAAACTCGATTTCTAAAAATCAACATGAAAACAATACTTTCCTTCCTATATATTCATATAGGCAAGAGAAAGTAAAAAATAGTATTCAAATCCGTATAAAAGTAATGATTTTACTAGAATTTTAACCAGGAACCTTTGTTACTCAAAATCAGCTGTTGAACAGGTGATTAGCGGTGGTAACTTTACCTTTAGACCAACCCCGTGGGTTATTATTAAAAAAAATTAATGAAAGAATTACTGGGAAAAATATTGTTTATATGTTTGATAAAAATTACAATTTTCTTTCCAACAAAAATTAGGTATCAAAATTTCGTTTATTTTTTATTCTTTATCAAAATCTTTGTCATTAAAGACAAAGAAACGATTTAGAAAGAGTAATGAAACCGTGGCTTTTCACTTATAGTAATACGTTTATAAGCCGGAAGTAAAACCGCCGAATTTTACAGCGTAGCTGCACAACTACTAGGCCCACTACTAACAAACTAAACGACCGCTGACTACTGGGCCACAGGGGCAGTCAAATTTTAAATTAAAATGTTACAACTATTGTCGTTTGATGATTTTACATTTTCATGTGCAGTAGCCTACACATCCATTGTTATTAGAAAATCATGCTAGAGACAGAAAACAAAGTCTCGTTAATATTATTTTCAAGGCAATCGCTAGAAATTAATTGACAAGAAAATAAATGCAGCGAATCTAACAAAAGCAAGAAAGATTTAACCATAAGAAATAATTTTGTACCTAAGATTTTGTATTTTTTTTGATAATTAGAATGTGTTAATTAATAGGTAAAATAAGTCTGTAATGTACCTACGGTAAAAGTAAGTCATTTTGTAGTATGATTTTCTTTTGTTTCTTTGGTGTTTAATGTCCAGCTGTTTGTTAGATTAATGCAAATGAAGGTTACATAAAAATGAGAGACGAAAAAATGCTAGACCCGATTGGGAATCGAACCCAGGATCTCTGGGGTAGAAGCCAGTTGCGCTGATCACTAATTAATTACTCCGGGTGAGCTTAGTGCGCTGTTGGTGACGTGGTTGGGATGTTTTGTTACTGTACGTAGTGACTCGTTCTGAATAATTTTACTGTAGGTACTTTTGAGCGTCTGTTCAATAATAGTGTCAGAAAAATTAAAATATTTAAAAATTAATTAATTGAATAGGGGCCTAAGTGTTCAAATTGTGGAAAAATCATGGGCAGTTGGTTTTAATGAAGTATTTAAAAAGTTTTTCATTAATTAATTTTTTTGTATTGTATAAATAAGTTTTTTCCTATCTGTATCAATTAAATGTGGTTAGGCATGATAAATAATAATATTTGAGGACATGTTTTTATGAAATCTTTTAATTAATATAATTGGACACTTCGTATATTTAGAACTGTGATAAACAAGAATGTATTTGAAAGAGATTTTATCATTTTATTTATATAATAAAATTTACTACAGGTATAAATATATAGAGTATTAATATTGTGGATAAACGTGAACGGGAGTTTGTTGCGGTAGTGAAATTAGCTGCCAAGGGAGTGAGTCGGGGAAATCTACCCTCTTCTTGCGTAATATACACGGAATGAATAGGTAAGGGTGTAGGTCATAACTGTGAGTACAGACTGTGTAGAACTGTATGGGGATTTTCAAGTAATCTCGCAGAATATTTTAATCTGATGTTCAGCTGTGCTGTACGGTTGACCACCGTTTCTCCTCCGACAATATCCCCATTCTCTCCAAATTCCCATACCCCTCTTCGTTCTGACTGACTCACACTCTCTCTTTTCAAGTGTGAACTGAACTTCATACTGCAAAGATCAATACATAGACGCGAGCTGGAAAACCTATCTGCTTTAATTATTTGGCCTTCATGTCACCAACTGAATGAAGGTTGGCGTAAATTATTTCTCTTTCATCCCACATCTCAGTCAGTTCGGATATTAAATGTTGTGACTGATGTATGTTTTCCCTTCTTTTACTTTTATAACAAACTCATTCAGCCAGTAATCAAGGGAATTCAAAAAAATAAAATGAATTAGAGTCAATGGATATTTATTTTTATATATAACAAATAAATGATCCAGCTAAATTATTTAACTTTTTTACGAATCCTTACAATTATCAAGTCTGAAATATCTAACTAATATTATAAATTTTGATACAGTGCCTTTTGAAAATTTTATTTCAGTCACAAACGATTAGAAACATAATAAAGGGTAAGTAGGCCTACGTTCACAATGCTAATTTTCTACATTTTCGGTACATTTTTCTCAAAAATTATGGTAGTTATCGTCTTGTTCTTTTCTATTTTTTATTCCTAGCATGTCTGAAAGGTTTACAAAAGTTGAAAAACAGGAAAGTGTAGAAGTCAGCGGTTTGGACTCAGAATCAAGATTCTGAAAATAAAATTTATGTTAAAGAAAGTTCACCTAAGCTTAGGTGTTACAATATGTTTAAAAGATTGTAAACTAACCAAAAAAGAAGAAAAAATCCAGAAAGATTTTCTTTATTATGAACGACATCAAATCGTTGAATATTTACCATAAACAAAATAAATTTTTCCAGTTGACAAAGTAAAGGATTTTATTTCCATCAAATATAGTATCCTTTGTAAAAACCTGTTTTCTTTTTCTTGTATGCAAATAAAAATGTTATGCTTGGAGAAATAAAATATTGCGATTAATGTAATAACATTGAAATAATTAACAAATTATTTGCAAAGTATTTAAAGTAAAGAAAATTTATTAAATAATAAATTAAAGTAACTGACTTAAATTTATAGCTGAAAAAGATATTGCAACTGTGATTAATGCTTAAATTTGAGCATTTGAAATGAATATAATGAATATTTATTGCATTATTTTAAATAATCAGTTTAAAACGACAGGAAGGTAATTCGTTAGCAAGTTAATTACTTCTTGATTTGAATACATCTGAATAAAGTTACCGTGACAGATGTACTGGTCCTCAATCCGCTACTTAATTAATATTCTTATTATCAAACTAAATTAAAACTTCTTAATAAAAATAGTGTTGAAGAATTTCATATGTAAATAATTGTAAGAAATATTAATATAAAAATATAAAGACTTAAATTCTTTAAGTATTTAATTAATTTTTATTTTGTAATAATTAATTTAGGAAGTAATTGCACTTCCACACCTTTTGGAGGAAAACAGACTTTGCTCTGTAAATCTTCCATCCTTGATGTACGGTCGTTATATTTTGAGATCGATAGAAATTGAAATGAATAAATTATATCAATAAATAATCTTTCTTGTTACAAATTTATTTATTTTGCTGATATGCATTTTTAATTATTTAACAGATTGACTCCCAAGGCAATTTTGGCAATTTTTCTTAAAAAACCCCTACCTATTTTATGGTTCCTTTGCTTTTTCTAATTTATTTTCTTTCAAGTCTAGAGTATCATAAGGCTTACATTTTTTGGCGCTGTATCTTAGGTCAGAGACTGATCAGGTACTTACGAGTAAAACAATTTACTGTGAAAGACTGATTTGTGTCTCACTGAAATTTTTCTTGTATTTCTATAAAACATTACATTTATTTTATAAATAATTTGCTTTAAGCTATTTTTCAATTAAACTACATAACTATCGATGATGTCTCTCTCTATTAAGCAGTTGTTCAGTGAATGGTAAACTTGAGTACCAGTTGTCCAGATATAGGCACGGAGCATAGTCCGTGTTTCACAGACTCATTTTGACTCGATCAGATCAAGTAAATCACAACCATGACTGGAAAAATGTTTTTTTAACTCATTTTAACAGCTTAATATATGATTCAATGCAAACGAGCATCCAATCCGTCTCACGATTCTATTAAAAACACTTCTTCGTGAGAGACGGATGAGTCTCTCAAAAGTAAATATTACAGATCAAGTGAGAGACGTTTAAGTCTTATGGGAGTTAACCTGTTAAAAATAAAATTGTGATACTAAGGATGGCACTCCTTAGTACGCAAAATAAAACGACTTGAGGTGTTCAAGACGTGATGCTAAAGAAAGATGTTGAATATTTCTTTGATGGAAAAGTCTGGAACTACAGAATACTTGAACGTTTAGAAATAGATATTGAAATCATATTGAAACGTACCATGAAAAAAAGTAAATTGGAATACTTTGGACATGTGATGAGTGGTCTGAAATAAAGATCATTACAGAATATCTTGCAAGGTAAAATAACAAATAAAAGTGGTCTAGGTCGAAGAGAAACATCGTGGCTCGAGATTGGTATTGGGTAGAGCAGGCCAGAATGCGCTTCATAGACGTAGCAAATAAGGTGCAA
The DNA here is from genome assembly GCA_035578175.1 of Catonia carolina. Lineage (NCBI taxonomy): Eukaryota > Metazoa > Arthropoda > Insecta > Hemiptera > Achilidae > Catonia > Catonia carolina. The sequence goes on along the minus strand of JAQMRL010000001.1, from coordinate 431,703,487 downwards.
ATTGTTATCGATGTTTTAAAAGGACGTAGCGATTGAAGAGAGAACTGTCTGGTAGTAAAATAACGTACAATTAGTTCATTTCACACTGCAATACTGGCAGATACGTAGGCTTACACATAAATCCCTACGTTAAGTGGAAACTTAACTTTAATATACAAATCCCTATTAAGAACAATTTGGACTTATGGTGTCCAGCTCTTTGGAATAGCGGCAGAGAGTAATTTAAAGTCGATCCAATCCTTTCAATCAAAATTCTTAAGACGTGCTTCTGGCGCTCCTTTTTATGTAAGCAATAAAACCCTCCACGACGATTTCAAAATTCCTACAGTAAAAAAGCTAACCTTGTCCTTGTATAGTACAGATTAGATTAGTACAGATTAGATGACCATCCAAACCAACTAGCCCGTGATCTAGCTACAAGGAACTTTCCAATTATTCGTCGTATAAAGCAAAAATGGAGTAGAGACCTCTTGGTGTGAATAACGGACAGTACCCGAAGTTTTGAACGGAGAATATATCACTGGGTACCTCTTTTCCTTAAAGTGAAATTCTCCTCCACCATTTAATAATCAAATACGGAAGTTGTGCAGCTCAATGTACAGTACCGTAATAAAAATTGAAGACAAAAAAATCTGATTGCAAAAGAATTACACTTTATCAAAAAAACACTTGTAAACTGCACAATCTATAAAAAAAGTTGATATCTAGTTTCATAAAATGTATTGGCTCTTGGTCAATAAATCTTTCTTATCAAAATCAAACAAAATTACTGTACAAATCGATATTAAAACCTTTCGTGCGTAGGTCTACAAATAAAAATTTGGAGTACTTCTACAAATGCCAACAAATTAAGTAAGTGTAACTATTCATAAATTATAAATTTTACGATGTTCTAGTATCAGATAGAATATAAAATCTTTTGTACCGCGTTTTCACGGATTCGATAATTCCATAATAAAAGATCTATCGTCATATTACAGAAAATTATTAACTCCTTTATTATTACTTCCTTATTAAAACAAAAACTGTCAAATACAATTCTAAGTTTACAAAGGATGACAGCCAATATTACAATATTACGCTTTTAACGTAAACTATTATAATATTTACACACGTTAATTTAATAATGCCAATTTTATAATTTACGAGATAAAGTTAATATTGTTTTAAAAGATTATAAACTAACCCCCAAAAAAGAAAGAGATAATTTACTTAAGTTTTACATTGAGCACGAACCGCATTACTGAGGGGTTAATACGAGAAAAGCAAAAGATTTTCTTCCAGTAAAGAAATTTTCTTGTAAAGTAAAAGGAATCAGAAGATTTTGTTAGTAATTTCCATGGGAAAACAGAACGGAAGAAAGAAAGGCTCAAAAAGGATAATCTTTTTTTCACCCTGCGTCCGTTCCATAATCACATCGCTCTCAGATAGTCTTGATTTTAAAAAAAATCGATAGAGCTTTAAACTTTAGAAACTTTTTTTAAAAAAGTTATATAAAACTAATGCAGATGATTATGAATTTAAAGTTCATAATATCATTATGATCAGCTTCTTTTTGTATTTAGGATAAAAATTCGTGACATGAAATTTTAATAACGTATTAAATACAAATATTCAAAAAACAAAGTAGAATACATATTGAAATTAGGAATTATTTATAAAATTTGGGTTACATGGAACGAATAAACAATGACGTGAGTAATCGTTTACTTCGTCGATCAATTTTAGAAATATTTCATACGCAAATGCTTTCAAATTCTAAACTAATTTAATTTTCTTTAACGATTAATTTACAACCTGTAAATATGTTACATGTAAATAATTATGATGATTGTGATGAAATCACATGATACGTATGAGAGGGCTAGAGCCTTCATTGGTGCGTACCCAAGAATTGTGAATAAGAAACTTTTGTATCATTTTTAATTCGATTTATTTCATTAAATTAATAGTTCTATTGCCCAATATCTTTTTAAGCGTCTTGCGGTATTCCCAGGTAAATGGAAAAAGGAAAAATGTAAAACTAAATTAAGAATTTAAAATTATACCTTACAGTGCGAAAATCAAATTACTAATCAACGGTGGTTAATACTGAAATGTAAAACAGATTTATTTGTTTAGTAGCTTAAATTCTAATTTTCGTTTTTTGACTTATTTTTATTATAATACATTTCATGTAGGCCTATCTGTAGATACATTTTTTAAAAATAACAAATGAAAGAATGTTGACGATTAAACCAATAATAATGAAAATGATGTGATGATGCAGATTTTCTATAAATGGAGGTTCCGTGTTTTTCTAATTAAATTTTGCATTAAACTTCCGGGTTTCTAGTAGTAAAGTCATCGCCGTGAGTCACCTGTTTAACAGCTGATTTTCTTAGACAAAGGTTCCGTGGTTAAAATCACAGCAAAGGTATAGTGCGGTTCCAAGCTCCGTGTAGTTGCGTGGTGAAGGGAACGGGTGAGGTATAATGAATGAGTGACGCATGCTGGGCGAACGATTGCTGTATTACTCTGATAACAAAACATTCGTTTTCAAACTTTCCTTATTTAACATATTTATTTTTATTTATTACATTTATTTATGTAAGTATATATTTTGATATAAATTGGTAAGTTAAATATTATGAATCCGATCAAGTAAATAACCCGGTAATGTATTTATTAAATTAATGCGCTGGATAATAAGAATATTTTTTTAGTCTAGTTAGTACACGCTACTACTACAATTGCATCAGCTGTGAAACACTACTAACTCATTCATTCTACCTCTACTGTAACAACGCACTGCATTCCTTCCAACTACACGGAGCTGGAACTCAAGCAATAGTTATTTTCATTCGGATTTGAATACAGTGATTACTGGTGTACTTTGATGGTTGGACAGTTTGACAATCGAGTTCAATTAACCGTACTCTCTCAGAAATTATCGGCCTGATTATGTACAAGACTACATATCATACATATTATACTCATCTCATTGGGTCATGATATTGCTTACTACTCTTAAATTGATTAGATTAGAACGTACACACATTAAGGTTTTTATGAAAAGAAAAAATTTGCGATAGTAACAATATACTTATTTTAATATTATAACGAAGTATCATTTGCTTGTTTGCATGAAGTAATTTCAGAAAATAGACTATCGATTTAAAAATAATCATTCACTGTTAAAGAGATTTCTGAGTACTAAAGGCTATACGCCATTACGTATTTTTAAATTTCGAAAAAAATTTTATCAGGAAAATAAAGTAAAGTTTTATTTTTTTGTTTAATAAAGTTAGTTCTTTCCATTTTATGCATCAATATGAATCTATCCGTTATCTAGGTTTATCTATATACGAGATAAACCTAGATAAATAAAGGTTTATCTCGTATATAGATAAGAGGCAACCATGTTAATTTTTTCCAAATTTTGTGTTATCACATTCACTGATTGATACGTGAATAAAACGAGAAAGGCACTCCAGGACAGGTTCAAACAGATGTACAAACTTCTTTCACGCAAATCTAAGTTACCAACTACATCCAAATTAACCATTTACAACTCCTACCTTCGACCATGGAGCTATGCTAGTCAGTTCTACTGCTGTGCAAAACCATCGGGTATTAGCAAAAATTCATCCTTTCCAATCAAAGCTTTTATGGAGGATATTTAACGCCCCCTATTATGTAACCAATAAAACGCTACACTTAGACCTAAACGTACCCTACATAAATGTCGTTTTCTTAAAACTCAATACAAAATTTAGGAAGAAACTCATGAACCACCATAACCCGTTTGGTCTCAAATCTGGCTACGCAGACTCTTCCAAACAATCCAATAAGACGTCTGAAACGTCGATGAAGCCGGGATCTCATCAATTAACGTAGTACTGTAATTGACTATCCATTACAGTGTTCTAAATGCTACACTTATCTATTCACGTTGGAGTTCTGTCACTGGACTGTGTCTCCACTCATGTTTATTTACCATGTTAATTTTTTCCAAATTTTGTGTTATCACATTCACTGATTGTTTCAAACAGATTGTGAATTTCCTAAATAGAGAGAAAAAAATTATATTCTATTTGACAATCTATAAAATGCACATAATAACGTTCAGTCTAGTGTCAGTAATACGGTCAGGTATCAATCAGGTACTGTACCGCCTTAGATTATGGCATTTTTCTTTTCTATTAAATTATTCGAACATTTTTGAAAAATATTTCCGAACAAGAATAAAAAAAAAAAATAATTTTATTATTATAATAATTTTTGGTTACATAATATCAAGCGAACCAAAAAAAAGTTACAGAGATCGTACCAATTTTTAATAACTAAAGTTTACTTAGTTTTTCTTATGTAGGATAATACATACCTATTCTGTTATTCTTAAATTATTTTTCTTCCTTTCCACTGGTGATTTATACTGATGAAACAATATTCCTGTTTCCAGTACTTAATTGGTTTTATAAGTGAAGTCATTATTTGGCTTGAAACGTGTAAGGTCCAGTAAGAATTAAACGCATTAAGTCCAGTTTGTCGTGAAGCACAGTGAGCGGGCATTTGAATTTAATTTTTAAATACCTGTATTTTACTCATATAAATTTTCAACAGAGCAAAAGATTCCTGTACCATGCTCTCTTCCCTTTTCGTGGAAGTTTGTTCTGTATTTTTATGGGGCTAATAGTTTTGATTCACTTATTTTTATGTTGAGCTAGTTAATAGTATTGTTTAATTGTATCAAATAAGTAAACAACTTGTAGGTCGTTGTAAATAGTCTCGTATCTTACCTACCAAGAGGAGTACGTTATAATTTGAAGTGTTTTAGACTAGTAGTACAAATTAAGACAGATAATAAAAAATATTTCAATCCAAATAAATTAACAAAAAATTACAAACTCATGTAACTACAATTGCATATAAAATAAGGATATAATGACTAGCAAATTTCCTACACGAACAATGGTTTCAAAAAAAATACTCGGCTACATTCAAAGTAAAGCTACAAAATAACGAATTGAGCTGACAAAAATATGTAAATGTTAATATTTACCTACCCACATGTAGACGATTTAACGTACACTTTAGTAGAGCTTTGATGTAAGCTTTAGTACTTTTTGTCAACACACATTTTTTCGGTCTGGATAACTTTTGGTGATTTATAACTCGTTTCATATGATTGTTTGATACAATTAATAAAAATTTACTGTCTGAATTTTACATTTATTTATAAAATAAACATTTTAAATAAATAGGAGTACTAGGCCTACATCTTTCAGCGAAACAGTCCTCTAACAAACATACATTGGATTTTTCATGTTTAATACAATTTGTTGTATCAAATATAAAATTTTAAAGTGAATTTAAACAATATCTATTTGCTGAAGTAGTAGGCTATGTTTAATCTTATGTAGGCAAGTACAAGCACTGTTTCCAACATGGAAAATTCGCATGGAGCGTAGGGATAGAGAAGGAGTGTATATTGAAGATGACAATAACTGACTATGTATAAAATAAAAACACAATTTTTTACAACGTCAGTCTCGTTATTTAATTGCCACACCTCGTACGTATATACGTAATACAAAATTATCACTGCGTTACCCCAAAATATACATCTGTTTAATCTATTTAAAAGCTGATCAACAGCTGCGTTGGCTATCAGCGATTGCTATGGGTTACGGAAAAGAATCGGTGGGTAACAATTCCAGATCCTAGCTAGGAATCGAATCGGAGACCTTCTGCTACACACTGGACAGCGCAGTCTAACACTCTAGTCACTGGAAAATGGAGGAGGCCATCTTGAGTATTGCATTTTGTCTTCAGTTCCAGTACTTGGTCAAATATAAACATCATTTTAAAACGGTTGTGTTACTCAATTAGAAAAAAAACGCATTCAGAAAATTGGTACTATACTTGTTTCTATAAAAGTGTAAACAAAAAATCTTTCATAATTAACTAAAGATTTTTACAAGATTCCAATAAATTATAGAAATTTTGAACTAGTGTTAAAATAAATATTATAAAGCTCTACATATTATAACACTGCCAACGTATTCATACGCAAAAACACGAAAATCTGATAAAAAGGTCCAAGGTCTTTTCTTTTTTTTTTATTATTATAAATTTTAGTTTATCCAGGCATTCCACTTATTCATATTTCTCAAGTAGGCCTACTTGTCGAAATTCTCAATGGTTCGTGTTTCTTCTATCCAATTTCAGCGCGTTGTTTTAACATAACGATCTTTATCTTTGGAAATTTTATATTTTGTGATACATTTTTTGAATATTATTTATACAATTTTCGTCGATACAAAGTAAAACCTATTTTACATATTAAGACTGTAGATTAATAAGCTTAAAAATTCTTAAAATTTTTAACATTTTTAAGAAATAAAAAAATTGAGCGGAAAGTATGTCAATTACACTTAGTTGGATGGAAAACATTTACCTATGTCAAGCCAACCATAAATAATATTGCACAAATAACTTTTAAAACCCCTTATGAACATAAAGGATTCAATTGTTCAACACAAATTTTTCGGTGAACCTAACACGTTCTATGGTAGCTACAAAATGAAAAACACCTATATAAACTGATCTGAATATCGGCACTATAAAACAAGTGATATCACAATTCAGTTCTCAATACGCAGAAAGACTCAACCATCAACCGAATTTCCTGGCTCTAAATCTGCTCTACAATATCGATAATGGTTTTACCAGACTGATAAGGCTTATTTTATTAATTAAAGTAAAATATGTTTAAAAAAATATGTTTGTACGTAGGCTATAACACAAAATTACCGCTGCATTACCGCAAAATACACTTCTTTAATCTACTTATAATTGCATCAACTGCGAGTTAAAACGAGATTTATGCAAATTATTTTTTATTTAACTATTTTCTGTACAAAATATATTTCAAGCAAGTTTTTTAAAACACAGGTTTTCAGTCAGCTTATATATTGAGTTAAAGTTAATTGATATTTAAAACGAATATCTTTATTATTTTGAAAAATGTCTCGTTTCTGTAAGACAATATGTCTATCCATGGATTAAATTTTAAGCTCTTATATGAAAATTTATTAATTATAAATTGTTTAATTTAATGAGAACAGATTGTAAAGATGCTAACTTAAAAAAATAGATAAAACTTCCTGAAACTATTTTAATGTCTAGTGACTTTAAAATAAGCGGAAAACATTGCAGTTTATAAATTAATCTAGTTTTAACAATTTTTCCCAAGACCACTGTAATCTAAGCGATTAGTTACGTAAGGATAATTTTATATAAACATTAATTTACTCAGGATCAAAATGTTTGTACGAGTTCTCACAATTCAATTGAGATTATAAATAAAAATTAGTTTTTCATTTTTCCCGTGAAGAAAAAATTATTATTTTGCGAGTATTATGAAATTGTATGCTCAGAATCAGTCTCAAAAAGGTTGTTACTCTTTGCGGAAACCTCTGTAGGTATAAATGTAAAATGCATCAAGCGCCGCGGATAACCAAGTTTTTAGGCTATGCCTATATTCGTAAACGCCGACCCCCAAAACTCCCTTAAAAGAGATTTTTGAGTTAATCTAATGACAATTTTGAATTTATTATCTAAGCATTGAATAAAATTAATTTATCCATTCTGTATGAGTTTTCCAAAATTGTTCCGATAAGGAGACATTACATTTTTACTTTGTTTTGTCCGATATGAAATATAATATAAGGAAAGTTACGTTTTCATGCCGATTTTTCGAAATCAAGTTTTCACCGGAAATATACATTTTCACCTGATACACATGATCACTTGAGCCCAAAACACATGTTTTTACCAATTGGTCTAGTGGCCCGATCCAAACATTTTCATCAAAATCAGCCAGTCGGATGTTGCAGTTTACTCGTGCTAATGAATTGAGAATTTACTACATGTTTTGCGCTTTAGAAGATACGGTAAGCGACACGCGTGCTGAAATTTGTGCACTAATGGTAAATTTTTTTAAAAATTTTGAGTCCTTAATTGTGCATTTTAGGGCAAAAGTAGTATAATATACTTTTTATTTATATATTATAAAAATAAATCTTTAGAAATTTAAAAACCTAAAACTTTTCTTTCAAGCAATTTTTCTACACAGTGCAGTTTAGCGTGTTAGATATTTTAATTTACCGACATTCTCTCCTGATTAATATTAGGTTATTCTTTTCGTTATTTAAATTGTCATGAGGAAGTCGTTGTGAATATTTTACACCAGATTTTACACACATTTAGGAAGCTATTACAACTTACCACATTTCTACATCTGTACATTTGTAAGTATTTTGTTCTAGATTTGATATGTCATGTTTTTGTGCGAAGCTTATTTAGGCCTACGTGGGAATTCGTTATTTACATTGTCATGAGTCGTTGTGAATATTTTACACCAGATTTTTTCTTTACACATTTAGGAAGCTATTACAACTTACCGCATTTCTACATTTGTACATATTTATGTAGGCCTATTTTGTTCTAGATTTGACGTGTCATGTTTTTGTACGAAGCTTATTTAGGCCTACGTGGAAATTCGTTATTTACATTGTCATGAGAAAGTCGTTGTGAATATTTTACACCAGATTTTTCTACACATATTTAGGAAGCTATTACAACGTACCGCATTTCTACATCTGTACATATTCATATTCTGTAAATATTTCATATTCTGCACATATATCTGCATATATATTTGTTCTAGACTTGACATGCCATGTTTTTGTACGAAGCTTATTTAGGCCTACGTGGGAATGAAAGATTTTCCGTCAATGTTCAATAGTTCATCTGTCATCACTATCATTCAGGTGTAATATCTACAGAAAATTAAATAAATTTATTGGTTACGTTTAGTTACTCTATTTTCATACGTCGTTAAATATATAGAATTGGTTTCAAAGTTTAGATTACTAGATGAAATTTATTTACTCGTTGTTTTAATGATCTTACATCAAATTATGGCTGAATATTGTAACTATATTGCAAAATAAAGAAACAAACAATATTAATTAAGCTTTCCTTACATGCGCTTTCCACGTTATAAACAATGTCCCTAAAGTTCGTTCTTAGTGCTTGAAGAAAATTGGAGACAAAGTACAGAACTGCGAGGATACAATTATATTAAACTATGAATAGTTTATAAGGCGTCCTATGCAGATTCATTCACAAGTTTAGATGCAGCTCTATAAACGTCAGTTACGAAACAACTTAGTAGAGAAACAGGATTTCTATTTAATACGACTACATTGATTGCATCAGAAATATGCAACCAAAATCAACCTCAAAATTTAAATTTAATCGTTAATGAACCTCTCCTAGAATAACTTATTCTACTAAAGTTACAAGTATTTATCCTCACTGTAAGAACAACGTACAGAACTATGAACTTTCTTTTAAGAAAGTGCAATTACTTTGTAATCAATTTGTTAAAATGTAAACTTTAAACAAAAACAATAAAGATCTGAATAATAAAATTATTAGAATGAAAATATAAAACATACTGAGTAGTGTGTTTTAAAAAGATGACTAAAATATGAACATAAACTAAAAGTTAACTCGACTCTGAATTGGGGGTAAATCTCTTGGACATAAAGTAGTTGAAGTTGAAGATGACGATGGCGATGATGAGGGAGATGATAATGATGCCGATGATTAGTAGTAAAACTAGAAAAAATTAATTGAGTTAAATCTTCTTCTTCTTCTGCCTTTCAAGGATTATGCATCTCTGCCTGTTTCGAACCTCTCAAATCTGCCCATCTCTTTCTCTGGCGTCCTCATTCTCTCCTGCCCTCCAGCTTATAGCCCAGTGTCTGCTTAGGTATCCTTTTCTACCGCATTCTGTTTACATGCTAAAACCACCGTATTCTGTTCTGGGATACCTTGTTGTTTATAGAGAAGGTGTTGAGTTCTTTCCTTATCTCAGTATTCCTGTAACGATCTTCTCTACTACACCCATATGTATGTTCATTGAGTTAAATGATTAATAAAATCGTAAAGGTAAGTCCAATGTTTTAAAACTTTTCAGTTTTTAGTATCTTTGTTGTTGAGGAGGTTAATTGCGAAAGGATTCCGATTCTCATATAACTTTTTAAATGTTTCTTGTTACAATGTTTAATTTCTTCTTTCATGAAGAGCAGGTTTAGATCGTTGGTCATTATTGTTGTTTAGGCCACCATCCGAAAAGCTGGTTCGATCCTCTAGAGGCTTTACTATGTAAGACGAGGCATGAGGTGGTTAACATTAGTCTTCCTCACTGAGTTGAAAACTATCATTATCAGCATGCCAGGGTCACTGTAAATCGACTTTCCACCCTTCAAATGACACTTTCACTTCATTCACCACAGGGTCTGGCTGTGTGATGAAATTCATTACTTTCAGAGGAGATACCTGTGACTAGTGTCTTTTAAACCTGTACCTACTCTGTTCTTAAATGCTTAAGTCATATAATTGGCTGACTATGTGGTAAGAAACAAAACTATTTTTGTAGCCCTAGAACTAGCAGACTAAATTTAACACTCCACCTGCTTGTTACGGGTAAAAGTTTAGATCAGTTTGTAATATCTCATTGGTTAAATGACATGAGGCTACAGTTATCAGTTACGGGCATTCCTATTAAAAAAAAAATACTGCAGTATTTCTGTATTCGATTAACTGCTGTACTATATTATAGATGTACTGGAACTATTAAATAATGTAAAGAATATTTTAAATATATTATAGTTGTAAAAATTTCAATCGAATAAAAATTCGAAGAATATCCTGCTAAAAAACCAATTTCCGTAATACAAAATTAGGAAGGATAATACATACGCGTAAAACTATCAGAGCTCACATTAACGCCAAGATAAATAACCTCGTGCAGAAAATGTTCTGAAAGGGTCGGCATGACAACTAGATAGATAGGACTAACTGTAATTGATAATTAGCGAGCCTAATGGAGTAAATTTGTAGCTCTTCCATTAGAAGCCCTCCATTTGCGGAACTGAAAATAACATTTAGCTTTGCTTTCTCCCCTTGCTTCAAAATATATATGCAAATTTATTAAAAAATACTTCCTTTACAACTCTTTTAAAAGATAAATTTTAAAAACAAATTGACTATTACTATTATTTCTTAATTTCTAACAAGATGATAATTAATTTTATTTTTTACAAGTTACTAATTAAACATTTTAAAAGTTTTCTTTAAAATTTAAGTTCCACTGAAGGACAAATAAAATCGTTAATTGTTCAAAATTAAAGGTTGTTGTTTAGGTCATCAGCTGAAAAGCTGTTTTGACCTCTAGAGGCTTTACTGAGTAAAACGAGGAGTGAGATGGTTTACTATTGCCTTTCTCACTGAGTGAAAAAGTATGCTTATCAGCTACTTAGGTCTTCCAAAAAGCAACTACTTTCCACCCTGGAAATGCCACCTTTACTTCATTCACCACAAGGTCTGGCTGTATAATGAAATTAAATACTCTTAGAGGAGATAACTTAGACTAGTGTTTTTACACCTCTACCTCTTCTGCTCTTAAATGTAATTGACTAATTATCTGATAAGAAACAAAACTATTTTTTGTAGCCCTGGAACTAACAGGTCGAGTGCAATTAATTTAACACTCCACCTGCCTGTTACGAGCAGGGTTTAAAGGTTATTTAACATGATCTTATTGCTCATTCGTATTATCCAAAATAAGAATAAACAACGATCCGTTTCATAAAAATGGGTAGTTTTTCGTTTTTGTTGGAAAGCAGTACATAAAAATTATCTATCAATAGAAATCTACCACTAGATTTAAATTTTCGTAAAGTATTGGCTTTGGGCAATAAATATCTCATGTAGAAATTAAACATGTGAACCTATAATAATTAGTGTTAAAACCTATTTGGACACATGGAATACTACTTTGAGGTAGTTTACATAAAATTCCAACATCGAATATTTGAACGTTACATCATATTTCTGAATAGAAAGTTACATAAACATTCCAAAAACCAGAGAGGTCATACCATCTTTTTAGAAACAGATTTTCTCGACTCCTTTTAATAACCTATGGTCTAATAATAATAAAATATGTTCAGATAATATCAGGTCTTTCCGATTTCACTGAGTGTTCATACTGATAACAACATTCCTGTTTCCAGTACTAAACGGTTTTATTTCTACAATCGTGATTTTGCCTTTAACATATTTTATAAGTTTATGTGAAAAGTTGAAAACTTTACGTTTAATTTGACGTAATGTGCAGCGAGTGAGGTGTTTCTAAGCTCAGATAATATATTTCATAAAAAATTAACCTAATAATATTACTTTTCAATTAGAAATATTGAAATTATAACTACGCCATAATAACGTCAAATACATCTGTTTCACCTGTTGTTTAAAAGTATGAATTTCAAAATCATTGAATTAAATGAATAAGCTTTTGATTTAGGACAAACAAAAATTAATTTCATGAATAAATCAATTATAAAATTATTTCGTTGTTAAAAAAATAACGATAAGTAATTATCACAATCAGATTTCATCGAAAAACAAAAATAATATTACCATGCAGAAAATAATTGGATACACAATACTTTTTTATATACAGCTATTGAAATAGGTCTATACGTTTAATTATCAATACGGGTTATCTGGTAAATAACAGGCACATACAACTCAAAAACTCAATTCCCAAATAGGATTAAATTAAATTACATTCATTCGATTAAGTTATTCTAAAAACATCAATCCAATCAATTAGGATGTAAATATTTTGATAAATAATTTCTGAGTTAATTTAAATTTTTATAGTTTACCTGCAGACTATTAAATTTATCTGAGATTTAACTTTTGAATTCAATTGTAAAATTTAAAATTCAATTGGGTTATCGTAGTATCATATAGTCAAAATTACACATTAAAAAGGAAAAAAATCATTATTATTATTTAAATAATCTTAATTGTTAACTTATGTAAACTGTCATTGTGACGATCACTCAATCTCTAAAAAGTGTCAATGTCAACCATTGAAAAAGTTAATATGATTAAATATCTTTGCGTTATTGTAGACAGCCAATTAAAATGCACTATTGTTAAGTCCTAATGAAGTACAGAGGATCACTGTATACATATGAGGTGTGGCTAATAAATAACGAGACTGACGTAAAAAATTGTATTTTTATTTTATACATAATCACTTAAAGTCACCTTCAATATACACTCCTTCTCTATCCCTGCAACGCTCCATGCGAATTTTCCATTGTTGGAAACAGTGCTGGAAGTCATCTTTTGTTAGCTCCTTCAAGACACGTGCCGCTTTCTCTTTTACTGCTTCCACAGACTCAAATCTTATCCCTTTATAATGCAGATTTCACCTTAGGGAACAGGTAGAAGATAATATCATGTGATGAAACGTAGAATTTTACTTATGATCCGGAAACAAAGCGCCAATCCAACAACTGTAGGAGCTGAACTTTACCATTTTTCACAAAAAAGCTTGAATGAGCTAGGCAAAGTTTAAAGCAATGATGATTGTTCTTTTTATATCCATGGGATTGTGTACCTTCACTGGGTTCCTGAAGGTCAGATAATTAATCAATATTACTACCTTGTGGTGCTTTCTAAACTACGTCAAAGAGTAAGGAAAAAGCACCCCGAAATGTGGAAGAACAAATCATGGGTTCTCCACCAAGTCAATGCGTCAGCTCATTCCGCGTTATCTGTCAAGAGGTTCCTAGCCAAGAACAGCATCTCAGTGTCAGAACATCCACCTTATTCACCAGATGTTGCACCATGTGACTTCTAGCTGTTCCCTAAGGTGAAATCTGAATTAAAAGGGACAAGATTTGAGTCTGTGGAAGCTGTAATAGAGAAAACGGCACGTGTCCTGAAGGAGCTGGCAGAAGATGACTTCCAGCACTGTTTCCAACGATGGAAAATTCACATGGAGCGTTGTAGGGATAGAGGACGAGTGTATTTTGAAGGTGACAATAAGTGATTTCGTATAAAATAAAAGTAAAGTTTTTTTACAACGTCAGTCTCGTTATTTAATAGCCACACCTCGTATATATATACGAATGCACAATTCCCTCACTCCTTTTCGACGTTTGGGATTTAATGTCGCTTTGATTTGACCAGTCTTTAGCACGGTATATCGAGGACTTACTATACATTTAGTGCATGGGCCTACATTTATACAGTATATTTTACTATATTAATTATTACTTTGTTGTATTTTGTTATTATTAATTAATTATTTATATATTTTTCTATTCAATTTGTTTTATGTGTATTTATTGTTTACCATAATTGGTCGAAACTGGTGCAGACACATAATTTTAAATATATTAATTTGCTTTTAATATTAGAAAAAGTAAACATATACTTAAAAAAATTCTGATTATAAATAATTGAAACAAATCATTAATTTTTAAACGAATGGTTTTATTTTAACAAAATAAAAATTGTTTTTGCTGTGTTTTTATTATTATTGAATATCCTGATATACAAGGAATATTATTGTAATTTTTATTTCCCTAATCAATGTATATCGGCAGTTTATTATACTTTTTCGAATTTCCATCCTACATTCAGACGTGCGATGGAAAGTTGAGTTGTTTTGTGTTTCCTGTGGAATCAATACGATTGTTTTTACAAATTCAAATTCACTAAATAAACAAAGGAAAAATAATAACGAAGCCGAAATACATAACAGTCTAAACAATGAACATCCTACTTTGTCTTGTTTATAATAACATAATTCTACAAAATTTTGTTCATTGTTAAAACAAATAGCAAATGTATGTTTTAGTTCTTAATACTAATAAGTTAACACTGTCACCGGTACAATTTATTTACTTTAATTTACCGATGTTTTAAGTTTAAAAACTTTTTATTCTTTCATTTTAAAAGATAGAGAATGTTCCAGGCCGTCGCGCTACAAAATTACTACGGCGCCACATATATTTCCCTTGTTTTTTTTTTTAGTAATGAAATTACGTCTTGAAAGAAAATGTATAAAATTGTAATTATTCTCATTATCCTATAAACTTTATGTTCTTTTTAAATAAACCGATTGTTCATATATCTTAATTTATTTTTTTATTAAAATTACTTACAGATTGCCAAAAATGTACTAATTTATTACAAATGGGTTTTCAGTCTTTAATGACCATTTTATTATAAGATTTATTCATATGGTAAGACGTAATAGTAATTATATAGTATGAGAACAAAACTTTACATTAACATGATAAATCATTAATAGACTTCCTCAAATTTTAGTGATGCTTTATAAGCATAAAATCTAGTTTATTTCATAATTGGTTGTAAGTTAAGAAGACATATTAGTGTGGTATCCAATTGTGTATGCAAATTATCTTGTCTATAGAATATAGGAAAAAAGTTGACTATTGTTTTCATGTCGATTTTTCGAAATCGAGTTTCCACCGGATCTACACTTTTTCAGACCCCCCTGAAACCAAAAAACATGTTTTTAGCGATTGGTCTGTGTGTGTGTGTGTGTGTGTGTGTGTGTGTGCGCGCGCGCGCGTGTGCGTGTATGTGTGTGCGTGTGTGTAAAGAGAATATCTCAAAACGGAACATCGTACGTACTTGAAACTTGAAACTTAAGTTTGACACTACTACCGGATCCGACACGAACATTTTCTTCAAAATCGGTCAACCGGAAGTAGTAGTTCATTCGTGTAATTTTTCACTTTTTTAAAAAAAATTAAAAAAAATTTTTTTTTTTAAAAATCGCCTCATTTACTAAACTTTTTATGCTTTACAAGTTAGAGTAAGCGCAATGTCTGCTAAAATTCTTGGAGAGGTTAATTTCCCGTAAAAAATTGTTTTTTAAGATTGTGACTTTATTATGCAATTTAGCGCAAAATGTAAATAATTAAAGTTGTAGAAAATTAAAAATCCTACAACGTTTATCTAAAACCTTATTTTTATAACGCTTAGTTTAGCAATTTTCTGATATTTTCTCACGAAAACGTGTAAAAAATTGATTTTTTTAAGATTTCGGCCTTAGTATGCATTTTACGATAAGAGTTTATAATCAAATTTATAGGACACTAAAAGCTCTACAACTTTTATTTTGAACATTTTTCTCTACAGAGCCTAGCTTAGCGTAAAAGAGTGATTTTCCGTATTTTAAAGCCAAACTGAGGTTGATTTTCATTTTGCGTCTTCCACTCATGATTAAAATGAGGTTATGTTTATTGGAGTTAGTTTTTTGTTTATTTCTAATGTTTTATTACTAATATTATTTTATTGTTCATTATTTTCATTGGCAAGAGAAAGTTGTGTGAGTGTTTCACACCAGATTTTCGTATTGAAAATATTATATTCACCACTTAGACCTCTCTTCTCCATATATCTTATAACACCACCGTCCACTCTTTTCTGGGTTGTCCCCGTTACCTCCGTCTAGCTGAAATAAAAAGCCAAATGCTCCATTCTTCATAGTTGACTGTACCAGAAAAATCTTTCAATTTGATTTATAAAAGAAACTTTTACGTCAATTTAGCACAGTCAACTGACTTCTTATCAACAAACTAATTTCTATAGCTAATATTCAGCTGTTAAAGTTTGATTGGAGATTGAAAAATAAATAGAGATACAATCAACAAACTAACGAAGATTCTTTTCTTATCACCACAAAATAATATGTGATTACTCCACAAAAGAGGGTATAAAATTCTGGTAATTGTACTTTTGCACAATTTTTCAAAATATCATTGACTGGTACCAGATAATTTTAAAAATTTACGTAAAATATTATCGCAGAAAAGCGGGTTTCATTTTCTTGTGTTACCCATTTTGCTTATATAAATTGTACAAGCTCTTCCACTAATTCAAGCCGATAGACTATTTTTTTTTCTTTTTTTATTCCTAATTTGTGTACGTTGCAATCTGTTCAATTTAGAACAATAAGCAACCCCATGACCCAAAGAGATGAGGATGATGTGTATGACGTGTAAATGAGGTGTAGTCTTGTACAGACCCAGGCCGACCATTCCTGAGAGAGTATGGTTAATTAAACCCCAACCATCAAAGTACACCGGTAACCACTGTTTAGTATTCAGATCCGTATAAAAGTAACTACCTTTACTAGGATTTGAACCAGGAACCTTCGTCTCCGAAAATCAGCTGTTAAACAGCTGATTTTGGCGACGACTTTACCTCTAGACCAACCCGGTGGGTTTGGCCGAAAATTATCAAAAATTTTATAGTTTTAAAATTACTATTACCAATGAATTCATACTACATAGATTAAATGGACATTACCAGTATATTAAATGGACATTATACAACTAGTTGTAAAGTAATAGAAATCTAATAATATTAGTAACAGCAATAATATAGGATTAACTGATAGAGAAGCTCATCAACTGATAAAGACTGGAGACTATTAGTTTAACAACAGCTAGCTGTTTGTAATTCAAACTACTTTGGTAGCAAGTGTGATATAAACTAAACGACTCTTAGTTAACTAAATTCATAGTTTAACACTTTTGGAAAATCCATGGAGACTAATTCGGGAAGAATAAATTATAAATTGATTACATTATGCAGTATCTTATGTGTTATCGCTTCAAAGTACGTAGATGATGTAATCGATTTAGTCATGTGTTCGAAGTTCATGAATAATAAATTTGTTAAAATTTAACGTAAACTTTATTAAGTTTTAACAAATTAAAAAAATATATATTCATATTATTTACGATATACTACAATATTTCGTTTTTAAGAAAACTTAATTTTACCATTTGTTTAAAAACATTGTTAAATCGTTTAAAGCATAAAACAATAACAAGTAAAGTTTTATAATCACGTTTTTGCGTGATTACAGATTCTTATCCGTGCCTACATTACTTAAATCTCAATTTTCTTTCATTAATAACTCAATGTTAAGAAACTTGTTTAAGTTTTGTTTAAGTGCCAAGTACCTAAAGTTTTATATTTTTCTATCATTCTTTCTGCAAATTTTGCTGTATTTTATAGTATTAACGTATTAAATATTGAAATATTAAACAAGTTTTCTAGCATAGACTTACGCGTTGTTTTTTTATTTACATAATTTATCTAAAAACCCGTTTTATAATGAACAATAAATAGCTTTGTGAAAAAAATTGTACGAAATGTAATTACTAGTGGAGATAACTATATAAAATACAAAATTAAAAATCTGGTGTGAAACACTCACGCAACTTTTTCTTGCCAATGCAAATAATGACCAACATAACCTAACATTAGTAATAAAACATAAGAAATAAACAAAAAGCTAACCTCAAAAAACATTACCTTATTTTAATCATGAGTGAAAGACGTGAAAATCTACCTCAGTTTGGCTTATAAATACGAAAAATCACTCTTTCACGCTAAACTAAGCTCTGTAGAGAAAAAAAATTTAAATAAAACTTGTAGATCGTTTAATTTACTATAAACTTAATTTATTATATGCACTTTTGTCGTAAAATGCATACTAAGGCCGAAATCTTAAAAAAATCGATTTTTCACACGTTTTCGTGAATATAAACCAAATAATTGCTAATTACTGCTAAACTAAGCGTAATACGAAAAATGTTGAAACAAAAGTTGTAGGATTTTAAATTCTCTACAACTTTTTAAAAAAAAATTTGCGCTGAAATGCATATTAAAGCTGCAATCTTAAAAAAACAATTTTTTTACGTGAAAACAGCCTCACCAAGAATTTCAGAAAACATGGCGCCTACTCTATCTTGTAGAGCATAAAAAATTTAGTAAACCAAGCGATTTTTAAAAAAATCGTAGGATCAGGTTTTGAGAAAATCGCAAAAGAGTTAACAATTAGCCTACAGGAATAAACTACTACTTCTGGTTGCTCGATTTTGACGAAAATGTTCGTGTCGACTTCAGTATTGGTGTGCAACTTAAGTTTCAAGTTCGTACGATGTCCCGTTCTTGAGATATTACAGTATGTATACACACACACAGACCATTCGCTAAAAACATGGTTTTTTGGGTTCAGGGGTCTGAAAATGTGTAGATCCGGTGAAAACTCGATTTCCAAAAATCGAATTGAAAACAATATTTTCCTTCCTATATATTTATTTATATAGGCAAGAGAAAGTAAAAAAGAGAAACGATTACTATTACCATAACCTGTAAAATTTATAAAATTTAAGATTTTTTTATTCGGAAAAAAATACTATCAGTTTAACTTTTAGTAAATAATTACAAAATAATGTAATAACAATAACAAGAGTAGGAAAGTGTACTGCGGCCCTTCTCTACAAAGTAAATACAAAAATATTATTGACACATAATTAATACCTGAGGTAGTTAATTATACAATTAACGTAAACATAAAATAATGTGTACCTTAAAATATAAACATTAAATGCTATTAGAAAACCAAACAAATTAATAACTCATAAAAACAAAAATTACTTAAAAAAAGTAACTAAAAAGAAAAAAATAAAAAAAATTTACAAAAAAAAATTTAAAAAAAACAGAAAAAAAATTATAAAAAAAATAAAAAAAAATAAAAAAATTTTTTTTAAGAAACGCTATTATTAAACAATGATTCAAATAAAAAATGAACTAAAAAGAAAAAATAAAAAAAATTACAAAAAAAAGTACAGACATTACTGTTACAAATATAAGCGTGGCGCATTTTATTTTAAAATATTCGTTGTATAAAAATGCGCCACGCTTTTATTTGTAGCAGTAATGTCTGTAATTTTTTTTGTAATTTTTTTTATTTTTTCTTTTTAGTTCATTTTTTATTTGAATCATTGTTTAATAATAGCGTTTCTTAAAAATTTTTTTTTTATTTTTTTTTATTTTTTTTATAATTTTTTTTCTGTTTTTTTTTGTAATTTTTTTTTGTAAATTTTTTTTATTTTTTTCTTTTTAGTTACTTTTTTTAAGTAATTGTTAAATTAAAGCGTTTTTTAAATTTTTTTTTGAAAAAAAATTTTTCAAAATTATTTTTTGAAATTTTTTTGTAATTTTTTTTTTTACAAACACCTATTTTCATCGAAGATAAACAAGTGTGCAAAGTTTGATTCATATTGATACGGTAGAAGTATTAAAATTTTAAGTTGCCAGATTTGATGGATCCAAGAGTAAGTTATTTTGTAATAAAAAAGCGTTTAAAAAAAATTTTTTTGTAATTTTTTTTTTATGACAGCGTATTGTCATCGAAGATAAACAAGTGTGCAAAGTTTCATTCATATTGATACAGTAGAAGTATTAAAATTTTAAGTTGCAAGATTTTATGGATCCATGAGTAAGTTAAATAAAAGCGTTTAATTAGTTACATTTTCGGTTACCAGAAAAACGTTGATATCTGCTATTAATTGTAATAATGATAGTTAATGATGATTTTATAATTACATTATAAAATAATTTTATATAGAACTTTTATATAGTAATCATATAATAGTTACATTAACTTTATTACACCGCTACTGCATAACATTACATTCGCAGGTTTTCATATTATACGCCTAACGGTGTAGAATAAAAATTCTTTCATATTCGTAAACTTAATCGAAAATATGGATTCTTTTCAATCTCCTTACAATATTAAATTTATTTTTAACAGGTTTAAAACCGGCGTATTATTATGGTCATAAGACGATTTTGATAACTTTAGTTAAATCTTCTGATTTCTTCTTTGATGTTTGGTATCTTCTTTGATTTATTACTAACAAACCAGTAGGGTTGTTGATGTTTAGCAAAAATTTAGTCTGAAACCACTGCAGGATTTCTAAGCTATTATTACAACAGGTTTCCTATAATCCCGTAAAAATAAAGTAAAAAATAAATTTTAAAAAAAGGTAACCACCATTTTCCAGTAAATTGTGGTTCAAATAATTATCCTGCGATTTAAGTTGATTTTTTATTCATCAAACTAAATTTTTAAATTTACAATTGTTAAAATAGGTCTAAACAAAATGTTTTTTAATGTGGTTGTTTGAAATGTATCAAAACTCATTTTTTTCATTTATTAAGTCTGACTGTTTTGCAATTGCTGCTAAGATGAACGACGACTGTTTTGCAATTGCAGCTGGCGAGAAGGGTGATACATCAAGATAAGTGATGAAAAAATGCCAGACTTGACCAGGAATCAAACCCGGGACCCCGGCGTAGAAGCCAGTTGCGCTAACCAAGGTTCCGGGTTCGATTAGAGCTCAAAGTATAGGGTGATTCAAAAAGAGCGCCGGTTTTGATATATCAAATTAAGAGATTTATTTTATTGAAAAACTGAAAATAAATACATCAACAAGTTCATCTTACCTTCCGATTTCATGTATGAAAAATGATGTCATGCATGTGTCCTCCTCTACTGCGCTGGCACGCATCAACTCTGTCCATGAAATTGGATATTACTGCACGACAAGTTTCGACTTCCATTTGCCCGATAACCCGTCGAATTTCCTCCTTCAAGTCATTGATGTTTCGGGGTTTATTGGCATACACCAATGACTTCAGATGACCCCAAAGATGAAAGTCACAAGGCGTCAATTTTGTTTGCGAAGGTGTCATCATCCTGCCGTTTTCTCAATACCCAGTCAACAAACTGTCGTCTCTTCTGGTGGTCTGCCACTTTCAAATGTTGCGTCAACTGAATTTTATACGGGTGATATTGGAGATCGTACCGAAGAATTCTCCGTACAGAAAAACATCGTAAACCCAATTGTTGAGAACGGCGACGTATTGATTTTGCTGGGCTAACAGCCACACTTTCACGAACCAACGCAACGTTCTGCTCAGTTCGGCCAGAACGACGACGTCCAGAACTTTTAAGGTCGACTGTTGAACCCGTCTCAAAAAACTTTTTCATGAGCCTGCGAACTGTTGATTCATTCGGTGCTTCATTACGTCCTAGAGTACCGCGAAGTCGCCTGACAGTAGCCGCATAACTCTCTCCACTCTGGTAAAATGTTTTGACGATTAACACTCGTTGTGCAATAGTAAACTTCTCCATGGTTAGACACAGACTGCGAGAGTACTACACTGCGAACAAGAGAAACCACAACTGAATCGTCAATCGGAATGTTCTCCGAAATAGAAATGAGGTCAAACAATGTTGCCAACCGATAAACAAAAATTTACCAGCCGTTTAAAAACCGGCGCTCTTTTTGAATCACCCATTACTTGTGATTGAAAAATATGTATAATTGGATAGTTTTGTGGAGTTACTGTATACGCTTCATATCGGATACCACACCATACTGATTTGAAAACAGTTAAATACATTAAAGGTTTGTTTTGTTGTGATAAATTTAATAAGGTTTAATTAGACAAAGAAAATGTTTAAGTATGAAGTCTAGCTGTTACATTTCTACCGTGTGAGCTTTTATAAAGGAGTATGTCTAGTTATTTCTGAAATATTTAGCCGTGTCTATGTGAATTAGTCTATTTTTTATAAAAAGAAGTGGACAATTTTGATTACAAAATGTAAATGTAATATTTAAGCTTTTTGTTTCGTTTATCTTTAAACATCACGGATTGTGGGTGACAGAAAGAGATGGAAATATAACTGCAGTGTACACGCGGTACTTATTGATACTAGTCACCCAGCTCTTGAAGTACGGTGTGATGTACAATAAAATATTACGCATAAATTTCCAAATGAATTATTTTACTAGAACCTACAATCTGGTTTTTAAATTCTCTGAAAATAATGTAAAAATGACTTAGTTTCCCAAAATATACTACTACATCAATTTTTAAATCGTGGCAACATATTTAGCCTAACAGCTGTTATATCATAGAACCACGGCTTTACACACTGTTAGTTCCTAATTCTGCCGATGAAATTCCTGACCTCTACGCCAGCGGTCCGGGTTTTGGGTCAGATCTGGCATTTTTTTCATTCCTGATTCTCATCTACCATCCTCCATCGACTGCATTGACAATAATATGCAAAACAGTCGAACGTAAAGCCAAAAAAAAAAAACATAAAAGTTTCCTACTCCAAAATGTCTTTAGTTTTCTGTGTGGGTCGAGTTGTAAGTTTTGAATGGAAAATGTATGAATTAAGATATTTGTTTGTCCTTTAAATTTATAATGGTAGGAATTATGTTCATTTATTTTTAATTGTTTTGCCATTTACATTCATGCGAGAGTTTCTTTGTAAAGCGTACTGACGTATGAAAGGCTGTGTTAACTTGTTAAAAGACTTAATTTTTAAAGGTTTTTATACTTTTAATATTTGATATCAGCAAGTTTACTGGCTTATTTAAATGTATGACTAGAAAAAATGTACAAAAATATAATATAATAATTTGTTATAATAAATGTTGTATTATAAAAAAATGTTTGTTTGTATTTTGTAAAATAAAGGTTAATTTTATTTAAGTTAAATTAAGTACATGGTCAATTAGGGTACGGTAGAAATGAAACTGTGTAACATGATATAAACGTAGTGTATATTTTTAAAATCTTATAGCCATCCGGCAAACATAACAATGAGTTGCATTACCAGAGAGATATTAAAACATTTATCTCTCAGCTGCATTGTACTTTTATTTCAGTACATTAATTACAGAAAAAAATTAGTAAATAAAAGAAGGAAAACATTGCTTACAAGCAAAATGTAAAACTTTAGTTTCCGTTATAACATATTTTCTGAAACAACTAAATTAAAAAAAACAAGTTTCTACATTTTTTAATTACTAGATAAATAGAAGCAGAATATTGGTAAGAACTGTTTGAATAAAAACATAATTACATAAAATAACAAAATACCTCTTCAGGCAAATTAATATTATTGAAAAAGTGTTTAATTTGAAAACATTTACAATCGTTCACAACTAATATTAATTTTTTTTTAATTTTCAACCTAGACCTATACACTATAGCACAACCGTAGAATTGATGAAAACATTACTTAGTTATAATTTTTTTCAGGAGGTCCAACAGCAGTGTTTCCTTCAGGATCATGTAGTCCAGTGTTTCTCAACCGCTAGGTCGTACCACCTGGTGGTTCGGAAGACATGTCTGGGAGGGGGGATCGCAAAATACGGGAAAATATAAAAAAGACAGTTATTGTTAGTTGTTTATTTAAAAAGAGACACAAAAATTGTACATTAGTTTTACAACTTTTTCAATTCAATAAACGCGAAACTTAGGCTTGTTTTGAATTATAATAAATTTTTCAGTGTCTGCTTTTATTTCTGTAACACACAAAACGATGTCATTTTTCAGTGTCAAACGATTTCTTGATTTGGTTTTCCAATTTACCACAGTGGAAAACAAACGTTCACAGTTGTAGGATGTGGAAAACGATATCAAAATGTTCAACGTGCGTGCAAGGTAATTATTTAGCAATGAACGTTTGGTCTTGAGGTCTTGAGGTGTTCACTTCACGTAAGTTTACATTTAACTGATTGTAGACTAAATGCAATCGTTTAGTTTATTTGTGTTAAATTTACAATTATGTAACTGTACTAGCAACTTGTATATTTCAATTATTTTAAAGTTTATTTCAATTAATTTATGGGTCAATGTAATCAATAATAAAGTCATATAAGTCGATACGACTTTAAATAAAGAAAAAAGAAAGTTACGGCACACATATTTTTTTAAAAATAATCTGACTATAATTTAAAATTTATCTACGCAGGGACAATAAGTAAATGATTTGACAAAATAGTAAAAAAATCGATAAAAAGAAAAGGTAATTTTCTGTGTAAAACAAAATAAAATGGTAATCTAAATAAAACTTCAAAAGCTTTATTATGCTTACGTACGTCCAAAAGAGAAAAAGTGAATAAATTAAAATTAAAAACATCTAAAAGCGCTTTAAAAAAAGTTCGGGTGATGAATTTTTTTTTGTAAACGGCGTTAGCTAGTATACTATTGTTTAGCAAACTGAATGCTTTGAGGTTGAAACTATTGTGTCGATGTTCATAAATTGGTGTAGTAGGCTATGCTCTTTGTCATGTACCACGGACAGATTGCAATCGTACGTCAAAATTTTAGAATTCCTGCAAAATTTCAATATTGCTGTTGTTGTCTGTTCCCGACTAAATGGATCATATTTTAGTACAAATAGGTCTAAAACTAATTTTGTAAATTAACAACTGTTTTTCACTGATAATTTCGATTTTATTTTTATCATTTAGAACATCCTTGAAATTTACGAATTAAAACGAATTAATTAACAAAAAGATAAATAATAATTATAAATCTTTGATCAACGCTTATCGTGGGGTTCACATGATATAGCAAAACATACTGTGTTAATTCGCGTCAAAACACTTTATATACGTACATTTTTTTATCAAAAATCACTGATTCCACTTAAATAAAACTGCACTTATTCAAAAGTTTAAATTATACCAATATGAACCTACGAATTGGAAATATTTGGCTGCGCAAAAAAACGGAGACTAACATTCACCGACTTCAGACTTTACAGTCTAAAATAGTACCCTTAATCACAAGAGCACCCTCGTACGTATCAAGTTCCATAATTATATACAATGATCTTAAAATTCATTTCATGTAATAAATCGCAAAATTAAGTTATAAAAACTTACACAAAAGACTACGCCATCACATTTATTTATCCTCGTCTTCAGTGCAACCATAACCGAGAAAACAATTTTGTACGACTACGAAATGATGGAGTAAAGATTTTCTGGACTAAATTGTCACAAAAAACAATTCAAATTTTATTTTCGAGGCTAAAATGAACACATAAGGGTTTCTATTTTAGGGCAATAGAAGCATCTATTTCATTAAGCTATTTCATTCTATTTCGTTTTATTTGATTTAACTTCTATTTCAAATTAAGCTTCTATTGTTTCCTTCCAATTTGTTAACATTTTAAATTTTAAGAATTCAATATAGTTTTACTTTTTCACTTAAGCTCATGTTTTAAAGTTTTTCTTAAAAGTAAATTTAATACTATATCAACGCTTAATTTATTGTTACTACACTTAAAATTTGTTATTGAACTTTTTTTGTATAAAATATATTTTCATGTTATTTATATTCATAAGTAATCATTACAGTTGTGATTAATTAAATAACAGTTAAAAGAAATTAACATTAGAGTATTTTCTCTATTGAAAGGAACGAGGCTTACTCTGATAAAATCGGATTGGTTAGAAAAGTTTTGATTTTTCATTAAAAAATAAATGTGTAGTTTTAATATACGATCATAATATATTTATCAAAGTGTGTAGGTTTGTAAAAATATATTTTTGTGTGCATACTATGACAGAATATAGGCCAAATCTGATGCCCGTGTAGAGCCACACGGAATCGTAACAGAATCACTGCTGATCCTTGTGTTCTTCAAGTTTATATCGATTTCGTTTGAAGCCGTCGACTTCAATTTTCTTACCTTTCACTGGTCGGCGGTTGCTGTGACGTGACTAAAGCTACCCACTTCTTCCCCTACTGCTGACGAAACATATTCTTACGTATTCCCTAAGGTTGAAACTTCAGTCGAGTATTATGTCAGCAATATTCGTTCCTACATTTTCATTCCTATTTAAAACTTTTCACATCGTTCTACATAAAATCAGCAAATTGGTTATTCTTTGCTTAACCCTAAAAGAAAATATTATCAAAGAACTGCAATAATTTTCAACTAAATAGGCTATAACGAATGAAAGTTTTTATGTTATTTATTATATTATATTAGTCATATTAGAATTATTTTGTAACTTATTGTCTATAATAATAAAAATGATTACCATAAATTATTTCCCTGTAACGGCTATTGTTAGGATAGGACAAAAACATCTGATGGAATTATCACGCGGTAAAAAAACCTTGCTATTAAAATAGTTTATAATGCATCAAATTTAATAAAAATTAGTGAAGTGTTAACGCCCTATAGTGAAAAGCGGAAGGCCAATTTTTCGATTCCCAGAGGGACAAGATTTTTTTTTATTGTACTTTATTTTGTTTATTAACAATCTGTTAATATAATAACAATTAGCAAATTTGAAGTTAAATACTTGTTGGTACTGACACCGCCGCAGCAACCAAATTAGTTCCTTTGGACTAGGTCTCTTGGCCGTTGCTTCTTGAGCCTTCTCCACGTATTACCTTGTATGTGAAAATTACCTGGAAATTTCTTCTTCTTTTTTTTACCTTTCAAGGATTAGGCATCTCTGCTTGTTCCAAACCTCTCAAATCTGTCCATCTCTTTTTCGGGCGTCCTCGTTCTCTTCTGCCCTTCGGCTTAAAGCCCAGTGTCTGCTTAGGTATCCTATCCTCCCTCATTCTGTTTCCACGCTCTAACCTCTGAATTTTGTTCTGAGATATCTTGTCGTTTATAAAGTGTTGAGTTCTTTCTTTATCTCGGTATTCCTGTAACGATCTTCTCTACTACACCCATATGTATGTCGAAGAAATTTCATTTCAGATGCTTGCAATCTACTCTCCTCTCGCTTTGATAGCACCCAAGTTTTACTGCCATAGAGTAGGGTCGGCACTGCTAATGTTTTACAAAATAAAAAATGGAAATTTTAAAATGTTAAAACGCACCGTTTCGTTAACACCCGTTGGCAGTAATGACAAAGAAGTTGATGCTATTCTAAAATTAATTACAGAAATGAGTTTGTTAGGATAAATTTTAAACTACTGATGAAAATTTTGAAAATAAGAGATTTCAAGGAATATTCGGCTGGGAGAAAAAATTGAATTAAATATCCGGGAAAACGTAGTCCTTGGTTGACCAGGAAACAAAAAGGATCTAACTTATCATACATTGAGACCTCAACATGCTTGCAGTATACACGACCATCAAAAAGTTAAACAATCGTTTCCATTCAAAATTAATAGATCACACGAATCCACAGATACGAACATTGTCACACCCACAGTAAATAGAAGAGACGGTAGGGGTCACGTGCATGACCGGCCGTTATGAGTACATACCGTAACTAGCACATGACGTCACCGGTGCAGAAAGCACCAGTTTTTTTAACTACGTTCTTCTACCTTAAAGACTTATATTGGGATATAATAATTAGATTTAGTCTAATATAATAATAAGAGCTAGAATAATAATGATAATAAACAATTGTAATGAAATGTAAGTAAAATATAAAATAATTACCTACCATTTTTCGTTGACGATTTAAGTAAACGGATTGTCATTAGATATTCACATTATGAAATGAAAATGTTTATACGATTCTGTAATTTTAATATAAATAAATACATGATATTCGTTAGCTTACTTGTAGGAAAATAAAATGGTTGTGAATATTTAACAGTTAGGCCTAATGTTATATATTATAATTTTTATGTTAATTTCCGCAAAAGGATGTTTTAAACTAGTATTCAGTGAGATTTTTTAAAATCTGTGTTTTCGACTTTAATTAAGGTTATTTCCCGCAAAAGTTCAGTAATTTTTTCTCGCAGATACAACTTTTCGTTTCTCAACACTATAAAATCTTTTGCGTTGTAGGTTGTGTGTAAAATAGACGAATTATTTTTATTAGCAATAGGAGGTTCGTAACAACCATAATTTTCTCCTTGCGAAACAAGAAAATTCTACTAATTTTTTCTTTCCTCATGTCTTAAATTTCGTTCGGAGTCACAATAATTTTAAAAAGTTCCGCGATTTGGTATCTTATGATGTGGATTTGCAGACGATTTTAAACTTCTTGTAGCTTTAAAGTTACAAAGTTCAGATTTTAAACCGCGTTCGACATCACAGTCTTCAGCATGAGCACCACAAACACGTGCAGAATCAACGGAAAAATTGTCTGCACTTTGACAAGCTTTCTTAAGAATTTGAACAAACTTTCGGAACACGGTGAAATGAAAATCGTTCATGTATATAATATTTTTCATTTGTAGTAGAACCCGCAACAATTTTCAATGTAATTATATTAGAACTCACTACATATAAACACGTAATAAATATTAGAAATAACAAAAAAAATACAGAACTATTAGTAGGACTAAATATTTTCTAGTTTTTTTATGTTTACTAATAGGCTACATCGTTTAAACTAACTGCACAAAGAATTCACATAACACCGTTAGTCGATAATAAGACGGACTGACATCCACAAATAGATTTATTTTATAATTTCTACCGAAATAATATAAACAGCTGGCCGTGTTATTAAGCACCGGTGACGTCATCGGTTACTGCGCATCCTAACGCGACCCCTACCGTTTCTTCTATTTACCGTGGTCACATCCACATGTGCTACAAAATCCACAAAGAAGATTAAGAGGAGACTGTACTTTATATCCCGCCAATGTTAAATTTGCTATTTTTAGGTATTTTTTTCATAGGATTGGTAAAAGATAGGGATATAAAACTTTACACACTGTACGTGTCGGGTTTCTTCTCGAGCTACTGACATTTTCTGGATTTAATTTTTGTACCATATCAATTTTTTTTAAATTACTAATAACATAAAATTTTTACAACTTGTTTTCTACGTGTTTTACGTAGGTAATACTAATTTTTGGAGCACCTGAGGAAGTCATAAAAATGTCGGTATATGTGGCTATACAAGATAATTAACTGGTAAAACTTTCAACCTGGTAGGTTTATTGGTTTCTGAGAAAAATGTACCTTAATGTTAAAAATCTAAATTTACGGGGAAAGTTAAGAAACAAGAAGGCACAAATCAAAAAAAAAGTGTACAAAAACAAGTAAATTTCCCATCAACAGTTGTTTAGAAAGCTGAACCAACAGCTGAGAGTATTGAAAACCATAATGCAGATATTTCAAAAACTCAAATTTCTCTTTTCACTAAAACCAGCAGAATAAAATTATGAAAAAATATTCGTTCTTCGTAACATGATAATTTTTCTGTGTAAACCTGATAAAACTTAATTTTTTCATAAAAAATCTTTTTTTTGGCGTAATTTAATGTTTTTTGGTAGATCCAGGCCTAAACTACTGAAAAACATAAAAAACCGAAAATCGAAATTTTGAGTTAAAACCATGGTGCAATCCCCCTTAAAAAAATACTGGAATAGAAATCTTATATAAAACACCAACGAGAATTTCCCACTGGGTGATTTCCTCAATGAAGACATTAACAGGACATTAAACACGTACATCATAAATACTGCTGGTCGTATGAAACTAGAATTGCATTGTTATTAAATAAAGACAAAAGAACAATATTCATCTTATTATATTTGTTTAGGAGTTTATTAATTGCATTGCAAAAGTCAAATAATTTATTGCAGTGTTACACCATTGTAATTATTTATTATTTAACAATACAGACTACAATACTATGCTACGTTGTATCTCTGTGTTTATTTTTAGCGACAACTGTAATGAGAATAATACCAATGGTGTTCAAGTATTGTTTTCTTAAGTAAAGTTCATCCCATGTGTAATATTATTTCAGTATAAGTTTGACGTAATTTATTTAACTAACTGTTCAAGTGAAACGATATATTTAGTACATATACATATATGGATTTTAGAATTGTATAAATACATTTTATTTATATACAAAAAATAAATAAATAAATACATTTTATCCCGAAGCTCTTTTGTAATAAATAATTTTGTTTTAATTTTTGTATTTAAATGCCATAACCACAGTCAATTTGCTTCACCGACTATTTATTAACTTAACTGTTTTTCTGTTTCAGTAACTATTATTTATTAACTTTTTGTTTGTTTCAGTAACTGTTATACAATACTTTATTGGGTCAAAATATTTTATATCAGGTAAATAAAGTATAATTCCCCATGATTTACAATTATTTGGTTATTTATTTTTAACTTTTCAACCATTTAAAAGAAAAACTAAACCCCCCGTCCCGTTGTTAATTTTTTGATGACGTTGCTGCAGACGATATTTAAATTTAAATTACAGAGTTTGGTTTGATTTGATTTTATCTCTATCTGAAAAACGATTTTTCTTAAAATCATCTCGTTTACTACATTTTCGTGCTCTACAAGATAGACGTAGATATGATATTAATGATAAATTTGTTGGAGGCTTCTGCTCTCGTGGTGAAAAATATTTTCGTTTGAAAATGCAGCCTTTGTACGTGGTTTAGGATAAAAGTATTCATCTATTACAAATTTAAGGTGACCCATACTGATATCAGAAAAATCCATGTTTCCAGTACTAATTGGTTATACCTACATATTATGTACGACGTGATAAATGTCTTTAAAACTTTCAAAGTTATATAAGAAGTTAAAATCTTTAGTTTATTGTGAAGCGTCACGAGTGACGGGTTGTTAGTTTAATTATAAAATAATTAAGCCTAGTTGTAGAACATACAGCAACTACCTTTTACGGATTATATCATATTTTTCATATATTATGTTACGGTCAAGGACCTAAATCCGGCCATTATGCTTACTGGCCAGAAACTTCGCACTTCAACGACAGCTACTGGCCAAAGTGCGAAAAAATATCATTTTACAATACTTGGGGCTCTAACCGGCCAGACTTAAATGTGGCCGCTACTTATCAGCCATAGACTATTTTAAAGAAGGAAAGCATTACAGTGTAACTTGAAATCATAATAAACAAGGTTGTAAAAATTAAATAACATTTATTTTAACGATAACATAAAGTACAAAAATATTTTTTTTTAAAACATAATAACACAAATTAAAGTAATGAAATTAAACTTATTAATTAAATAATTATATCAAATATAATTATTCAATTAATAAGTTTAATTTAATTTCATTTCATTACTTTAATTTGTGTTATTATGTTTTCAAAAATTATATTTTTGTATTTTATGTTATCGTTAAAATAAATGTTATTTAATTTAATTTTTAAATTCAATACGCATAATCCGTAAATATCTCAGTGCTTTGTAATCAGCCGTGAGGTTAATTTCTTCATTTATATTAGGTTGAAGTTTCAGATGTTGACAGAAGTTGAAGCCCGATCGGTATTGGCAGTAGTAATGGCTGTAGAATGTGACGTATATAAGCTTAGAATGGAACGTGTAATCTTAAAGCAACTGTATGCTAGCAATGAATAAGCAGTTTTTCAAGAAAATATTAACTTTTCTTGAAGAACTGCTTATTCATTGCTAGCATACAAATTGCTTTAAGATTACACGTTCCATTCTAAGCTTATATAAGTCACATTCTACAGCCATTACTACTGCCAATACCGATCGGGCTTCGACTTCTGTCAACGTCTGAAACTTCAACTTAATATAAATGAAGAAATTAACCTCACGGCTGATTACAACGCACTGAGATATTTACGGATTGTGCGTTCATTTGTGGGTTAAACAAACAAGCATGTTCTATAATGTCTGGAATTGGATACGTGATAATAAGCTACATCGGACCTAGGCCATCCTATGCCAACACCTTTGCACATTGGTTCGAACCATTGCCCGAACTAATGTTAAGATTCACTTTCCTTCTGACTCTGGCCAGCACTGTCGGCCAAAATGCGAAGTTTCTGTCCAGCGGGCGACGTGGTCGATTCCGGACCTTGGCCTTTTCATAATACTGCCTTATGCATTAATATTTATATTGTTGTGTACAGTGTTAATAATAATATTGTTGTTGTAATAATGTTGTACAATGTTGTTGTTAACTGTTGGATAGGTACTGGAACACTCTGATTGGAACCTTCTAGAAGGTTTGAAATCTTGCGATCCAAATCGCAACCCACAAATACCATCAATATTTGACCGTACACAATCAATATCTATCGTGAACCAGGATTGCATCAAAATATTGCGATCCATATTGAACATGTAAGGTCCGCCATTTTAATAAAAAGTAAATTTAATAATTTAAACTAATATTTAATCCAACAATTAACTAATTATAAAAAAAACTAATATGCTTTTCACGGTGTATGACCTCTGCTGTTCCACACGTTTAGACCAATCAGCACGTTTGCCAGCGTTGTCACATTGTACCTGACAAACATTACGCGCGCATGCGTATAAGAGCCGCAATAGTTCACTCTCATCTTGCATCTCGTACTGAACACATCGATTGTAGAGTGCGTTAACATGCAATACTTAATAATATAATCAGTTGATTGTATGTTTATAGGTTATAATTGTTATTGAAACATCAAAAAATGGCTGACGAAATATATAACAGTGCTACGAGAGCAAGTATTGGCAACGTTGCTGGCAAGTCATTGGCTAGCTATAAAATGGGTGGGGGCAATGCATACGTTCAGAGCTTATCAGCCTAGAAAAATAGTATAGTTAAATAATAATAAACAGTATTGCATCATTATAAATTTGTATGGTAACATACAATTTAAAAAAAAAATAAAATAAAAATCAAGTATTATTCCAAAGATGTGGTATTAAACAAATAATTAAGATGAATGGAAACATTCATGCAATGCAGAACAAAATAAATATAAGTAATATTAATTTTATAATAATATTTAAATGATTTAATTATGCTTAAACAATTGATGAATACAAGATACAAAAATATTGACAATGATTTGAATTTTATATTATTTATTTTATGAAAACCTGATTAACTTCAACACTGATGTTCTCCGCAGCTCACAATATAAATTTTAAAATGGTTGTGCCTTTACTTTACTTTATACAAAAAATAGTAACTGATGATAATGCAAAATCCTGCCTTCTGTACTAATTACACTCATACTGTGTCAAAATCACGCCATACTATATTGAAAAATTGAAATTGCTCTCTATATAAACACTCGGTACAACCCCCCCCCCCATGTATGACGCCGGACTAATGAGAACCCTTCTTTTAACTTTTGAAGGTCTCATTTCCCGTTAAAATTTCCAAAAGACGTGTAAGCAATTACTACACACAATACAAGTTAATATACGGTGTAGTGATTGCTTACTTAAACACCGACACATTAGTTTTACATTTAATGGGCCTATTGAGGCAACTAACGAACTTTTCGCCCCATACAAACATTTAATAAATTTTTGCTTACACAAACATACGCGTACATAAAAATGTATCACTATTATGTCGGTACCAATTATATATATTTATGGGCTAACAGTTACATTTGATTGATTTTTTCTTTTATTTTTAAAATGATTACTTATATTGAATACTTAAAATAAACTATTTTCTTCGCTTCTTTTAAATATACATAAATTTATTAGCAACATAATTAATGTCTAATTATGTACGACACAGTAATAACTGATATTAAGTTTATTTCTTGAAATTCAATAGAATTCGATATGAATCTGTGAATGTATGAATATTTTCTTATATATCGGAAGGAAATAGCAATTCCTCTGCAGTATTGTGTACAATAAATGTTTTGTAGATTAGCTGTTGGATCCCTTCAGTACATAAATATTCCCAGTAGTCTGTATTTAAATGTATAATGTTGTAATACATACATGTGTGATGATCTCCCTATTACACAAATATCCCCAGTGAATATATTATATAATAAATACATAACACGGTATATATATTTATTATATATGTACATAGAGAGTATATGCAGTGTATTCCCACTCCCAAAACATATATCCTAGTTTATGCTTTGAGACATTTCCCTGAAAACGCTCCTCATTTCTTGCTCTCCATTTCATATTTTCTTTAACTCGCCGGCGCCTATCCTATTACATATTACACATTTATATTATATCATGATAGAAGTCATTTGCATACATCACTTTAACTAAACAAAAGCCTGAAAGCCGACCCATTTGTAAAATGGTCCTTTCTGAAATCATCCAAAAACATTCAACTTGTCTGATATACATCTCAAAAGATAACTGGTACGCTTAACCATAAACAATGTCCATTATTATAATGCTAAATTATTATCAAGAAAATCGTTTACATAAAATATTATGACAATATCTAAAGCGAATATGGGTTCAAAAATTTTTAAGGAAGACCGAGAGATTAAAAATATTAACGTAAATGACAGAGTAATAATAGAGTTTTAAAGAAATAATCACAAAGGGTCTTTTATAGTCAGGTAGGGGTCTTTTGTTGAATAACTATTGTGAAAGAGTTGGGTGGTTACCTATTTAGATAATTGACCTTTTTAAAACACCTTCTATTCAATCATCCTTGTTGGTTTACAGTTGTTAAGATTTCTCCAGAAGCCGTCCAGAAGAATTTTGTATTTTATTATGATATTGAAAATCTCTGTCTTTTTTCGAACTCTCCATTAGCCCACCTATAGAAGCGCCGGGTTGTTTAAGGTCCAAAGTTAGTTTACGTTTGTCTGTGATTTAGTGAGCGTATTCGATAGTGCATACAGGTAGTCCAGTACGTTAGAAAAGGTCAGCGTTACTGCGAATTAGTGTGTATTGTTTAACTAACGTTATTTCTGTATCTTTTGTAAGTAGTGTCATCGACGTCCCCTTTGATTAAGTACACTGTTGGAAGCTACAAAGCTTCCGACGTAGCGACACAGGGAGCCGCCATAAGTTCCGAGAGGGGCGGTAGGCTTGTGTGCGTACCAACAGAGGCCTTTGTCATCAAGGCCGATCCAGTAACTGCCCTCTACCACAGCTGTCTCAGCAACTATATAAAGAGCGCTACACTCAATAGGGAGATTCCATTCCGATCCAGACAGCAGACAAGACGTCCACCATCGGCAACACGGCTACCGGACTCAAGCAAAGACTAATCGACGCCCCGCAAGAGAGAAGATGATGCTTCCGCTCACCGACCAGTCACCGTAAGCCGTCGACCAGACCGTCACCGTCCGCTGACGCAAGCGATGCCCACAGCAGTCCCTCGACCGAACCTTACGCCCACCGGACCCAACGAAGCAGCCATCGACGCACTAAGACGAGGGAAGCAGATGATGTCTCCGCTGGACGATGACACGCCGTGTCGCCCAGCTCCTCGACCGCCACGACGACTACGACCGACGCTTCCCATCAAGACGACCACCGCTTAAACGGCCCTTTTCAGGGCCACCAAATATTAAAGGTTTCAACTCGCCACTTAATTTCGCCATCCGGTGAGAGTAGTATTAAGTAAATTAGTTAAGATATTTATTGTATTAGTTAATTATAGTTATTTATTGTATAGTTTATTATAGTTAATTATATTGTATTAGTTAATTATATTAGTTAATTATAATTAGTTAATTATTAGTTTGTTATTTACTAAGTGATTTCATTTTAATATACTTGTAGATTGTAGTCATTTATTTAATTGCAATTCTAAGTTGTAATAAATACTTGTAATTTTAAACTTTAGCGTGTAAATTATTTAATTTACCCAGATCCTGAAACGGACATTAGAGATAAGTGCCACGATATAATTGATAATTATAACCGTAATACATATCCTAGTTTTGAATACTCACGAATTTTGAAAAAGAAACATTTACTTTGGCTAACCAGTTTTGGTATTAACATTATTACTATAGTTTGTATTCGCTATTGATTTTTTAACTTATTATTGGGCTACTATACTCACTGGATTGGTAAATTCGTCGCATTGAGTTCGCTGTTTAACAGGGGATTTTTTGAGAGGAAGCTTCCATGGTTCAAATGGTCGTAAAGGTGGTTACTTTTGTTCGAATTTAAATACTAGACAGTGGTTACCGGTGTGTTTTGATGGCTAGGATTCAATTAACCATTCTCTTTCAGGACTCGTCGGCCTAAGTCCGCACAAGACTACACCATATTTATTTATCATCTTCGTCTCATTAGGCCAAGAGGTTGTTTACTGATCTGAAATTGAACAGATTGCAACGTGAGCACGATAGGAATAAAACAATTATCTACTTTAAAAGTAGGCTCGAATAAATTTGAATCGGTAGGGAAAATTAGTAGAATGAATGTAGTTAAAGAAGATAGACAGAAAAAAGATATTTGGGGATTCATGTAGAGATCACATTGAAAAAACTTCAACAACCGGGCGAATTTGGTGAGTCAATTGCATGATGAGAAGAAAATAGGGAAGTTATGATGAATTTAAAAATTTAGGCCTACATTTAAATTTACGCAGCTCAACCTTGTTATACAAGTCAAAACAACAAAACTTACTACTTTTTCACCAAATATTAATTTTAAAAACTAACCCAAACGCTTTTCGGCATTTACGAGATAATTTTTAGAGAAAGGAAAAGACAACTCAAACAAACTCAACTTAAAACTACCAAGAACAATCTCACGATTTGCCATAGGCATATACTGTATATTGATTTAAAAAATAAATAACAACTATACACATACTATGGAAAACCGTGAGAATGTTGATCTGTATGAGATTGCTCGGAAACAAAAAAGTATTAATTCTTTGTAATCCATACAATAATCAAGTTACGGCACTATTCTGAAGTAATGTATTACCTATTATTTAGAATATGAAATTCAATTTTCTAAACTAAAATAAACTCATTAATCATCAACTGTCTTCGTTAAAAACATGGTAAGCCTATCAACTATACCTATATTATACCTATCACAGCACTGTAGTTATCTTTTCACTTTACTGCATTAAAACAAAAATTCAACAAAATCAGTGTTCGAGAGGATCCACGTAATGGCTCAGAAAATAACCTCCTCCCATTTCTTTTACGAACTTAAACCACAAACCATAACTCCCGCTCATTACATATAAGTGTAAATTGTTAAATACTAACAATTGAATCGATCTTTTCAGAAAGCCCATAAGTCAAAAAAACTAACTTTTGGAAAAATTAAAAAACTTGTAATTTATTATGTTTCAATTAAAAAATATATTGTTCATATAAAAATAAATATAATATTGTTCAGAGGGCTGTCCCCTTTAATATAAAATATACTATTATATTTTTAAAGACTGGCCATTTTTTTAAAGACTTGTTTAAAAAACGTTGACAATTTAGACTTAGTGTTTTTGAAATAAATTGGAGTAAAACTTTCGTTGTTTTATGTAAAATACATTGTTACACTAGAAGATGTGTGTGTTGTACTATAGTATTCATTTATTTATTTCAGTAGTTTACATAGGACTAAAAATAGGTTTCTGCAATAATCAAAATTGAATTTTTTAAGATTAAGAAAGAAAAATGTTAATTTTCAGGGCTATTCACATGCGGCATGGATGTCTTAAACAGTACTTATACATCTTAAAAAGATTTTTGCATAGAATCTTTGTATGGCCTCTTCCACTAGAAAGTAGAGCTTAAGCTTCAAAAGAACATCCACTTCATTTTTTAATAAGAAGGAAACACTTTATATCTTTAAGGATGAGCCTTTTCTTAGTGTTATATACTACTTAAGGAAAGCCAGACTTATGTGATTTTTGTAGGGATGGTATGTTGATAGGCCTATTCAGTTAGTTCTAAAATGCACTAAAGAAAAAATGTAAAATGTTCACTTATGGGCTTTCTGAAATGGCTGATTCAATTATTATAATTAAATAAGTAAAATACCGGGTGGCTCGTATACCAGTTTCCTCGTGAAATAGGATATTTTGAATCAATAAGTTTGTAACATTGTTACGTTAGCAGCAACCACGTATAACAATAATTGTTGTCCGTTATAGTAAGGTGAGTCTATAAGCCATATCGTTCATCTTTACTTCAAATTTTTCACGAGGGTGATCCCGATAGGCGATTGGAATTCTATAAAACAGTCGCTATCCGTACAGAAGCCGATCCAAATTTCTTGCGACCAATTTTGTGAAGTGTTGAGGCTTGTTTCAAACTCAATGAACGTATTAATCGGCGTAACTGTGTATACTCGTCGAATGCAAACCCTCATAAGGTAATCCAAGAAGAGCTTAATGTGCCTGGTGTTATGGTATGGGAAGAAACTTCGAGTACTGCATTGATAGATCCTTACTTTTTTTTGAAGGAAATGTTTAGCCAGGAAGTTACAAACAGGTACTGCAGGAACTAGTCTTTCCAGAACTTGAAAACAACCCTGTTTACAATTTTCAATTGCATATCTGGGAAAAAGATGGGGCCTTAGCATATTTCGGTATCAAAGTTTCAAGAGCTTTTGAATTCCAAATTTAACGAATGGCTTGGTCGTTGGGGTACAATTGATTGTCCTGCGTGCTCACCAGACTTAACCCCATGTGATTTTCACTGTGGGGTATTATAAAGGATTGGTGTTTTCTTGCTGAAAATTATTACTGAAAATTTGTCAATCAGTTTTAAGTCGCTGTATAAAGTGTATAGACATTAGTAGTGGCATTTTGAACAACCGCTATATTAAAGGTATTATGTAAGTACAGTTAAAATAATAAATCTGTTTTCTTCCTTGTAGGTTTCTTATTCTGTTAACTTGTAACGCCTTCATTTTCACTTCTTCCGTAAACGGGGAGACTGAAATATGGGCCACCCGGTTTAAAGTTGATGTTGTGGTGAATAATCATAACAATATTTAAATATAACCGTGTTAAATCATGTACATGGACTTCCGAATCGGTCTTGGATCTACGATTTCAGAGATGGTTTTCGGCATAGATCATGAGCAAGGCGCATACTTTTCTAATTTTAATGACAGAGTTAGCTCTGTTTTCCATTACACATTCGCCAAATCACCTTTTCTATTGAAAAGAATCACGTGCAGCTGTTAAAAAAGTGCCCGCATCTGTAAACGAGATCGTGTTTTATTATGGACCAGTAAATTCTTAATATGTATAGCGTTAAATTTTTAGGTGTAAAATATTTATCGTCTATTTTAAAGTGTTTAGGTACTCTAGAATATTAATGATGTTATTAAAATTTGTTGGGTTATCCATTAGATACTTTTATGAGAAAAATGTGGTGTGAAACACAACTTTCTCTTGCCAATCTAAATAATGAAAAATGTAACCTATTTTTTGTCATTAGTAAACAGTGTTAAATTAAAAAAAAACAATCTAATTTTAATTTTTAGTGAATGATGCAAAATTAAAATCAAACTGTAGAACTTAAAAATACAGAAAATCACTAATTGACGCTAAACTAAGCTCAATAGGAAGAAATGCTTGAAATAAATGTAGATTTTTAAAATTTTCATTACTTTGAACTTTTTGTCATAAAATGTATAGTCTTCTAAGGCCAGAATCTTTAAAAATCCCATTTTGTACAGATTTTAAAAGCAAAATACAGAAAATCACTAGTTGACACTAAACTAAACCAAGGTTGAAAGTAGAAAAACAACTGAAATAAAAGTTGTTGGTTTTTAATATTTTCTACAGCCTTAATTATATTCATTGTTGCTCTAAAATGCATATTAAAGCCACAATCTAAAAAAAAATTACCAGGAGTGCACAGTCTCAAGAATTTCAGCAGACATGGCGTTTACTTTACCTTGTAGACTACAAAAATGTAGTAGCTAAATGATGTGGTTTTTAAAAAATCGTAGGAGCCGTTTCTGAGAAAAATTCAGAAAGTAAAAAATAGCACGAAAAACTTATTACTTCAAGTTAACCGAGTTTGACAAAAATGTTCATGTCAGGTTTCCTAATAGTACCTGATTTAAGTTTCAAGTTTTAGTTTCGTACTATCTTCAGTTTTTGAGATATTTTATTCACAAACACACCGAAAGACACAATCACAGAGACCAATTGCATAAAACATGTTTCTTTGGGTCTAGGTGGCCAGTAAACGTGTATTTTCAGTGAAAACTCGATTTAAAAATTCGACATGAAAACAATACTCTCCTTCCCTATGTGTTCATACAGAGCAAGAGAAAGTAAAAATAAATTCTCTTAAATATGGACACAGAATCCAAAGGAAACAATGAAAGAAAATAATTATTAAATAAAATATGGCAAGATTATATTTATATTTTGAACGAAATGCTTAAATTTAGGAATAAAATCGAATAATGAATAAAATATTGGTAACAGATTGATAAAATTTATGTATACTCTATTGTCTGTTTCAAGGTACAAAAGGATTACAGATCTCAATGAAAGAGTTTAATTAGAGGGTAGAGTAGCATACTTATCAGTAACAGAAGCACCACTCGTTTAATTTCACAAAAAGGGGATTACATTTTTTTATTTTTGTTTTTTAATTTAATTTATCCAATGGTATTTTCTGTTAAATTTTCTTAAAAAACCAATAAATTCATTCGTAAAATATCCCGGTCTTCATTATTGACAAGTGACTTATTTGAATTAAAAGTAATAAAGTTATTTTCTTATTTCAAGTAATGAGAAAAGTACTTAGCCTAATTTTAAGCAACAGACAATAATAATTATACGACTTAATAGGGCAGAACTCACCGTTTGATCTAAATTCAAAATAATTAATTCCTGAGTTATTTTGTTTAACTAATCAGCGAGGAAAGTTTTTACTAAAACACTAGAAAGGTACAATTTTCGATCAAATAATTCAACATTATTAACCAAAACTTTATATAAACGTATAAAAAATTATACTGCGTCTAATCAACCAGCTGTAACGCTTTTTCATTAAGCAAAAAAGTCACTTGCCAAAATAAAATTGTACACAAAATGAAATGCAGCTTATTTTAATGTTTAAAAAATTTCTTAATATATAGCCATTTTCTGTTTTCCAAGGCAAACATTTTTTTGATGGATTCATAATTTATTGTTAACATCAAGAGCAAAGCATTGATCTGAACCAATTAAATTGAATATAGTTCAGATAATCAGATTGCCCGGATGATTGAGTGAGAAAGGCTTGTAAGAACCTCACTCCCAGCTTTATTTAGTAAAGCCTCTAGAGGTTCAAACCAGCATTTTGGCTGATGACTTATATAACAACAAAAAGAATGAATATACATGTGTATCGATTCATTTAAGTAACTACTTTACATTTATTCACTAAAACTAAAGTCGTCGCCATGTGTCAGCTTGACGGGTGGTTAACTTGGAAAACCCATGTGAGAATGAAAAGGAATGAATTAAATCTAAAATACAAAAGGATGTACTGGTTGATTGGCGGGAACTCTTTACTCTCTCTTGAGAATAAGTTGATACTTTACAAAATGTTACTAAAACCAGTTTGGTTGTACTGCGTTCAACTTTGGGAAACTAACAGCAAAAGTAACATAGAGATAACTCAAAGGTT
This sequence comes from Catonia carolina, assembly GCA_035578175.1. NCBI lineage: Eukaryota > Metazoa > Arthropoda > Insecta > Hemiptera > Achilidae > Catonia > Catonia carolina. The sequence continues at coordinate 431,661,566 of JAQMRL010000001.1, read as the reverse complement.
CCAGAATAAGGTTCTTCAGGCTATAACAAGGGCACCATAGTTTGCAAGGAATGGAGAAATACAACATTATTGCAATCTTTCTGATGTAATGGACGAAGTCAGTTGTTTTAATAGAAAATATCAGGCAAGACTTGAAAGTCATGAAAACGAATTAGCCATAAATCCTCTAAACAATGCAGAAGGAGTTAGATACCTGAAACGTTACCATGTTTTGGACTTGTTTGAAAGAGTTTAAACGTACATAAAATTATATATTGAAAAGTATTCCATATTGTAAAATGTAAATATCTTTGTACATATTAATTTTCTCTTTTAACACATAAATAATTGATATAGGCCTAATGAGAGGTACTCAGGGTAATGAGGCCTCAACTTGTGATTTGTAAATTCAAAAGATTTGTTTATAGTTTATTTTTAAAAACTGATTGCAAATAATGTTATTTAAAAAAAATGTGTCAACTGTTTAACAACCGATTTTCTGTACTGCGGCGCTTTTAATATGGTTTGCATATTTGATTGAAACCGTTGGAAAATCTCGATGTTAGAATTTGATGCAGTGCAATATGGAAATGAAAAAAAAATATTTAGTAATATTTTTAAATTTGAATTAAAGCATTTAATAATTAAATGCAAAACAAATTATTTTTGTTGCGCGTAAATTTACGGATTTACCGCACATATAGTTTACGTGCAAAAAATTATTAAAGACCTTTAATTACTAATGACAAAATGATATTACTCCTGGTATAAAACTACATTCCATTAATTTCTCAGTATTCCGTTTTGTAACAAAAATGAAAGCATATCCTTCCACAAAACTTTTGAATGATTAGTTTTAGATATTTACGCCTACTTTTCAATGCGCCATTGTCAATACATTACAATTTTTTTTCATTTCCGTTTTGCACACCATGAAACTCCAAACTCAAGATTTTGCAATGGCTTCAATCTAATGCGTGAACCATATAAAGCCGGCCGCATTGGCGCAGTTGGTAATGTGCTCGCCTCTCATCATGCGGTCTTGGGTTCGAATCCCATTCAGGCACGGTATATTTTCATACGTTACAAAATATCATTTCATCCTTCACCGTCTGCATTAGCAGTAATTGCAGAGCAGTCGGACGTTAAACAAAAAAAAAAAGAACCATATAAAATGGGCCGTGGTATTTTACTAACTCTGATATACCAAGAAGATATTATAACACAGTACTAAAATCTATGAGTCTGTACGCTAGTGAAGGTTTTAGAATTACCGGAAAGGCTGGTCTAATAGAAGCAGAGAAACTTGAGAGAAAGATCCTCTGCAAGTTAATGGGTTCGAAGAGAGTAGACAGACAGTATACGTACGAAAACGAGAAGAACTATACAAAAATAATGAACGATTTAATGGAAATTATTACAGAAAGAAGAATAAAATTTTAAAGACAAAAGAAAATGGATGACAAAAAGTTAACAAAACAAATTTTTGAGACACTAAACATTATATCTAAAGTAATGGGTCAATGGCTCAAAAAAGTTAGAAAGGATATTGAGAAAACCGGAATAAATTGATAAAACTTAATGAACCTAACCAAATTTAGCCAACTAATTGCGGATTTTGAGAGTTTCTATGAAGATGAAAAACAGAACATCGGGCGGACAGAAGAAAGGAGAAACGTACAGTGAACGAATGCTGAGAATGTTTTCTGCAAAAAGAGCTTTCAGAAACGTTTAAAGCCACTTTAAATGGTGTAAAATTGGCCCTTGGTCTATACGAAAAAAATAATACGGTTTACAAAATATAAAATTTCTGATAATTTTGGTAGGAGTCCACTTTTACTTCTTTAAAATTTATTTGACGATAATGTTTGTGCTCAATTTATTGTCTACAGAGAATTTCAGTACCGAATAATCGAATTTTAGACTAATATCTAAGAATATTGGATAAATTGAGTACCGTATTCATATAATAATGAGCACGTACTAAAACACTATTCCAACCTCTTCTTACATCTTCCCGTTCATTTGCGGTGAAGCGTACTTTTGGTTAACTGTTAATTAAAGTTTACTAATTAATAATATAAGACGATTAATAAAATCAAGTTTATATTAACTTTCTTGCTGTACACTAATGTTTCTTCAATATCCGCTTATAACTACCATTAAAAACTACTTTAAAAACAAAACCCTTCTTTTACATCATCTTTCATTGAATGTATGTCAGTAGATATGATTTTATGTAATTTTTCAACTTTTTCTGATCGTGACCGTTTAAGAGCCACGTAAAATAACCCTTTCACATTCATTTTCTTTTATTGTTTACTCTTTTTCTGACTTTCCAATAATCTATTTCACTGCGTTTTTTTCTATTTTCTTTCATTCAGGTATAATTCCTTTTCGTCTTTTCTTTCTTCAGAAACTCTTGAAGTTTTGTATCGACCTTCTGAACTTTGGCTTGTACCATAGCTTCTATCATCCCTATTTCTTCCTGTTTTTATACAGTTGACTAGCCAGGTGGTTCTGCTTCTTGGACTCCTACTGTGTTATTATACAAACGGTTTAGAATAAGGTAATGATTTTGAATTTAGACGATAGCTTTATTTTATTTTACTTTTGCTGTGTACTAAAACCAGTTATTTTGTCCTTTGTCTTATCGTAAAAAAGTAGAACTGAAAATTCTGTGTTAAAGGTTTTATAAGTCTACTACTTATATTCCGTTAAAGGCACGGTCGTACCATTCATCTTCCTAATGCTAAATAACCTATTTATGTATCCTTTTCTCAAGGTTGATTCAATCTAGAGACCCGGCATCTTGCACGGTATTCGTTCATAATATCTTTTTAATTATCAAAATTGTCTGAATTTTTTTTTATTAATTTATCTCATGTTTCGATATTTCGAATATAAACTAATTTAAAATTAGTGAATTTTGAACATGTTACAATCTAGTGACCTGAGATTTTGCCCGTTTTTATTTCATATAATTTTAATAACCAAAATTTTCTGATATCATTTCCATTAATATATCTCTAGTTTTGATATTTTTAATATAAAAGGATTAAAAAATTTTCTGAAAAATGTTTTATGTTTACATGAGGTTAAATCATAAAAAAAACATGAGGTGTAAAACATAAACTAAATTCCAACATGAGGTGTAAAACATAAACTAAATTCCAGCGCACGCAATGCTCTAATTGAAATTACTGATGACTAAGTTACCAGTCATGAGTAGTTTCTGAGGAAAAGCAATATAAATATAAAATAAGAAAAAGGCTAAAATAGATTCAACTTAGTTTTAGTGCATCCTAGACTGTATGAAAGACATATTATCTTACAGAGGAAAGTCCAAAAGAAAACAAAAACAAAAAAGTAACTGAAAATCAATCATTTTTCCAAACCGTGGTATAATCTCCCTACTGGTAAACAGAACGTTATTTTTTTTAATGATGTCTTTAATACTATCAAATTTCAGCCTCTAACTTATCAGGAAGATCGAGAACTAATATTCGGTTTATACGAAATGTAACTTTTTTCACCCTCCTAGGAGATAAATTTAATGTTTTATTTTGAGAGTCACTAGTTAATAAAAATGGCAAAAGTCGAATGTCAATATTTAGAGAACTGGAAGAGAAAAATAATCCCGTGTGTAGAAGATACAGAATAACACCTTTTCGGCCCTTTACGGGATGAAATTTTTTGAAAAATTCTTTTTTAGTTGGGTCTTTCACGCCTATTGAAAGATACGTATAAAATTTCAAGTTTGTAACTCTGGCAGCTTGGTTTGTGAGTTGATGAGTGAGAAAGGGAGCGAGGACAAATCGTTCATTTTGACATAGGTACTCGTACATTAGCTGACTGTTCTTCCTCTAAAAGAAATTTTCGAAGACTGTACTTATTGTCATGCATACTCAAAAAAAGAGATCAGACAAACAATTTTTACAGTTAACCTTTTTTAACCCTTTCAGTGCCGAAATAATATGTAAAAGTTTGATCTAAAGGCATTTAATTTGAATAAAGGTGTACAAAAAGTGCCAGGCCTTATTTCGAAAACTTGCAGGCGTCAGCCAGCCATTGCCGACCGAATTTCAAAGTTACAGAAAAATAAAATGTCCTGTCAGAAATTAATTTTTATTGTGTTCATAAAACCAGAAATCGTTCTAACACTAAAAATATTCAAAATATTTTTCCTTTAGTTTGTTTTCAGTCACATTGACAGCTTGGTAATTAGCAACTACTAAGAGTTTTGGTACCTTAACGGTGGTTTTAATGTTTTAAAATTTCCAGACCCTAGCCGGGAATTGAACCCGGGTCCTTTCGCTTTGTAGGCAAGAGCGCTAGTCACTACGCCACGGTGGCGGTTTCAAAATACATTATTCCATTAATTTTTGTTTAAAAGTTTTTTTTGGAAATGTTCGGTTATCCGAACGTTGGCAATTTATGCATAACTTACGGACGTCCGGTAAATCGGATGGTATAACTACGTAAAATATATCGACGTCCTGTTTTTCGGACGTAGGCACTGAAAGGGTTAACTTTAATATTTTTATTTAAAATTGTAAAATTACAACAAGTAAATTTGCTAAAGAGAAGGAAACGACACGCAATATATCATTTGACACCCTTGCCAGTCTAGCCCAGCCAGGTGTACTCTTACGTTGTAGTGAGAACAAATTACAATTTATGAGAATAAATTTCGAACAATCAAGCAAAAAACAAGAGAAAATATTTTTCAGATTTTACTTTTTTAATTTTTTTAAATTATTTTAACCCAATTAATTTACGTCACATCAGGTCTTTATTTTGGAATCTCCGCGAATATTTTGGTTGATTTCCAGGAAGATTTAGTAATGAAATTGGTCGTATTAGGCTAATTCGTTAGGTTTGTCGGTTAGTCTCTTACATAATCGTGCTTAAATTGTGCCTATTTTGTTTTTAATGAAGGAAACTTTGAGGTCAGTTATTCTAAAATTAAATTTTCGTATTGGGTTATAAATTATGCTTAATGTTTTACAATTTATAGATAAAGTACTCAATTTTTCAATTAAGCAAGTTATTGGCGATAGACCAGTCTGAAATAAGGTATATAGTTTCTACAGAAGTCCAGTAACAACTATGGGAAAATTCGGTGACCAGCTAACAACCCACTGTTAACACACCGCAATAAGTGTCCCTGATAAAATTGAAGTCAAAGCAAAGTAAGGATTATCTTGAATAAGTACCTAATAAACTGGATTCTTGTCACATTGATTTCAGGCAAATTATTTTTGTGCTGTTTAGTTTATCAGCCGAAAGGATGGTTTGAACCTCTAGAGGCTTTACTAAGTAAAACGAGGATTGAGGCTCTTTACCAAGCTGTCCTCACTGAGTGAAAAAAATGCTTATCAGCATGCCAGGGCCTCTAAAAAGTATGTACTCTCCACTTTGCAAATGACACCTTTACTTCGTTCACAGCAGGGTCTCGTTGGATAATGGAATTCATTACTCTCAGAGGAGATAACTCTGACTAGTGTCTTTTACACCTCTACTTCTTCTGTTCTTAAATGTTTCAGTTATATAATTGGCTGACCATGTGATAAGAAACAGAACTATTTTTTGTAGCCCTGAAACTAGCAGATCGAGTGCAAGTAACTTAGCACTCCACCTACTTGTTATGGGCGATTAAATTATTTATAAATAAAAACTTTACCTACAAACTTGTTTGTTTTAATGAAAGAAAAAATCTTTTTAAATTAAGCACTGTTACAACTTTATCAAATCAACGCTAATAGGTCTATAATTTGTTTATTAATTTTTTTTTTAAATTGATTTAGTATTAATTTCAATCTTTTGTTATTGTGTAATCACATTTACCTAAATTGAGTATCAAAAATAAATTGAAATAATAATTCTACTAGATCAAAGTGGTTTTCAAAATGTTCAAATTTTGTTAATGATATTTCAATTAATTAACCTTTTGTGTTAATAAATTAAATGTATATTCGAACCATTTTGTATTTGATTTTATAAATATTATAGTCTATAGTATTTCTACAGACACGAATCTTTTGACTTCCAAGAACTTATTTGTCATGTAATATGACAAATTTACTGGATATGGCAATTTACTGGAATTGTTTATTTTTGAGCCTATTGAAATAAAAATAGATATCTCCAGCTGGTTAAAATAAATATTTTAAAAATTATTTGATTTCAATAACAAAAGTATGGTTACTAGGCAACTGAGAAGAAGAAGATAGAACTGTAAATTATTTCAATGGGGGACTGGAGGCCGAACCAAGCGAGTAGGTCCCTCATTCGTTCTTAAAAAACAGTAATAAGTATATTATTTTAAATACAAATCATAACTATAATATGATTTAAATATATCATAATTGCAATATAAGGAAAAGACTTTTGTAAATCTTTCAATGGGGGCGTGAAACCTAAACGAATAAAACGTATTTTTTAGCGTCCCATTCAAAAAAGTACAATTTTTAAATATGCATCATAATTTTAAAGGATATTAACAAAATAAAACCAGTGAGTTGATTTAACAGTGTTTAGAACAGGAATATTATTTTAAAAGTACACTTGGACTGTGAAAGTTGTGATCGTAATTATTAAATTATATTGATTAAATAAATAAAATCATAATGTATTAATGTAAATGATGTTTTATTGAACGAAATAAGGGACAATTTAAATGGAGAAATAATAAAATCGAACTTGAGAACTGATACAACCAATAAAGAATGCAATATTAATAAATTACATAGCAAATCGAACAATTCCTCATGGGACGATATTTTAAACCTCTACAGTCAATACTGCGTAAAAAAATTTTATTCAATTTTAAGTGACATTAAATTGCTTCTTTACTCAATTTCCTCGTCTTTGCGTTACCTTTCGTTACCTATTAGCGTAACCTAGGTTACATGTGTTGTCTTCCCCTTTTATAAACGCGGAGTCTCTTTTCCTTGATGTAACTACTCGACTCTTAAAATAACAGGAAAAATGAACTCACGAAAACTGAACATAAGGAAGAAAACACAATATTGTAGTCAATATTATAAACTTAATATTTAAAAGGATAAGGGGTTTTCACTAGTTATTTTCTCAGTTTCCACATGACGGATTCCGATAAACCTTTGCTTTTATATGAAGCTATATCTAACAGGTTTTTGTAAAAATTCAGATATATTGTACAGTAATTGTGAAAGCAAGTTTGATTATGTATGTAGCTGTAACAGTATTGTGGCAATAATAATATTATTAGTTTGTGATATTCTAGGAATAATTTTGTGTTCTATAAAGTAATGCGTATTGAACAAGGATAATGGATTTTAATGAATGAAAGGTTTTGAGTAGGAATTCCCGGAAATAAAACTAGTAGAAACGATTTTACTTAGGTATTTTAATTCTTTCTACCACATTCAATTAGAGAAAGTCAATACAGTCAATTAGAGAAAGTGTCAGACGGACCTCTATCGTTTAGAGGAACTATCGATAAAGCATTTTTAAACATAGTTAGCGCCTTAGTAGTGAGTTTGTCAGTAAATGGACTGTCAATGGAATTAGTATTGTCGGTCGTTTCGAAATCTAGTGTCTCTAGTGTCAATACGAAACCGGTTCTGAATTACTTTACTAACACCTGTGAGTTTGGGTGCAAAAAAGTTGATTGAGGATATGTATATCACTATTTTTGTTTGTTAAGTGACAGGATCTTTTTTTTTATCCGAGGCGGCGAGAAAAACTCATGTTCACTCCCTCACGATGGGGAAAGTAGTGTTGGACTCAATTGAGGCGTCCTCGTCCAGCCCGAATTAGGCCGCAACCGCCTTTCCAACCGAAAACCCGCCGTCTAGCCACTTGATCCGACATCAGCAAACAACCCTTCACCTCCCTCGGAACTGTTTATATAACACTACAAGTGACAGGATATACTGGTTATATATTGTGAAAATATCGAAGAAAAAATGGTTCGCGTAATTTCTAGACTTTCATTCATGAAAATAGTAAAGAGAGGATAATAGAGTGAAAGAGTAACAATAGGGTGGCCATAAAGGTATGCCTATTCATGAAAGTTGTTTGAAAGGATACTGCGCTATTATCTATGAAAGGGTCGGCCTGTAACAACTTCTATTTACAAAAGATCTATTGTTGACTTGTTTACAATAGATTTTTCTAGCACTCATTTATAAAGGGTTATTTTTTGTGCTTTATTGTTTGCATGGAGTTTCTCTGCTTTTCTGGAATTATTTTTTTGAATTAGTATATAAGGAGACCCCGAGCGCGGTCAGAGTTAGTATTCGTTTGTTCTGTGACGAGTGACTACGGGCGTTGTGCAGCCGCGTTCCGAGCATTGTATTGGTCAACGATTGTTATACTGTCTTTGTTTGTGTGTGTATTGTGAAAAAATAATGTGATCTGTATTAAATTCAGTTTTTGTGTATTCAGTTTTATTTTGTATGTGTATTCTATAAAATTGATTGTAAGTAGTGCTAAGTAAATTATTAAGTTAGTTATTGTATTACTTTATTATTATTATTATTATTATTATTATTACTAGTCGTAAAACTCCCAAAGTGGAAGACGCTAAGTAAAGATGGTTCAGTTTTGGGGTTTCTTGTTGTTCGTTTTATTTGCCCACCAGTTTTTCATTTCTTGCGAGAATTTAGCTTTTCTTTCTTCACTCCATTTTACTCCAGTTCTCGGAGCTTTTGTCTTTGGTTTAACTTCCCATTTCTCAACCTTCCTCCTAAAATTGTTTCTTGTGTCCAAGTCTTCTTTCACAGTATTAGCCATTTCCAAGTCTTTTTTAACATTTCGGATCCATTCTCCTCCATTATCGAGGGATGCTACGTATTTTACTATTTTTTTTGTTAGTCTGTGATCGGGAAGCCTCATTATATGGCCATAGAATTTAAGGCATCTTTTCCTCATGTCTGTCTCTACATTAGAATATTCTTCAGCTTTAGACGTTTTCTGTAATCTATATCCATTTTCGGTCCATCTCGGTTCCAGAATCTTCCTGATTATCCTGCTTTCTTCTTTCTTTAGATTTTCCATATCTGCTTTCCTGTTTAGTGATAAAGTTTCGCTGGCATATAGCATTCCTGGTTTAATTACTGTAGTGTAGTGTCTTGTATTACTTTATTATAATTAGTTTATTATTTATTTTGTAAATCGTTTAGTGTAATAAATTTTTGTAATTGTAAACTTTAGTGTATTAATTATTTAATAACCTAGATCCCGTAACAGACCTTAGCGATAAGTGTTACAATAGATATATATACTGGATATACAGGATATACTGTCCAGTGCACGTTACGCGCAATTGTCAACTTATAGTGCGTTACCAGTAAGTGGTATTTATTTAATTAAACGCGAGTTAAGAATTTATGTTCATTATTTATTGTTACTATTAGTTTAAATTGTAACAATTGTAATTTACTTGTAGATTTAAGACCCTTTATTAATTGTAATTTTTTAGTTTGTAATAAATACGTGTAACTTGAAATTTTGGTGTGTAAATTTTTATTTTACCCAGATTACGAAACGGACCTTGGTGTCACAATATTATTTTGGTGCAATGTTATAGGTATAAAAAGTGATAATGTAGGCTAGTACAGGTCTGTTTTTAAACGGTAATAAATTGATATACTTGTATGTAGAAATTCATTTTACTTATACACAGAGCTTGAATTATTCTGGATTGTATTCTGGAAATCAGCATTTTTTAAAAACAAGTTACCGAATTGAAATTACCTGATTATCTTAACCAAGTACAACGATTTAAAATTTAACTTAAAATTTACTTAAGGAAAACTTCTAGAAAGATTAAAATATTCAACTATTTAAATCTATTGTTTTCACATTAAATTGTTTAATATCTTAATTCACATTTGAAAATTTTTATATTTGAGCTGATTTTATTATTAAAGAGTTTACGTATATCAAACAAATTAACTAGTTACCTTCTCTGTTGTTAAGCAAATATTCTTTCTGTTATATTTTTATCATGAATTTTCATTGTAGTTTCCAGTAAAAAGAAAAAAGGAACAAAACCTACTGTTGAAATCATTAAGTAAATCTCTTTATGCATTGGTGCAGTGAATCTGGTTAAATTGAATTTTATAAAACGTGGGTTTAAATCTCTCAGAAAATAATATATTTTCAAGCTGAAGTAAATAGGTTTCCTTTGTATAATAATTCTGTGCAACAAAATGCATCACACAATCTTTTTTGCATTTACCTTTACATTTTCGCATTTAGTTATATAAAACATACTGTACAGAACTTTGCTAGGAGTAGCTATTAACAAATAAAATCTCTGTTGATTATTATTATTAGTATAGTTAACTTTTAAAATAACTTAACTGCCGTGTATAGTTATATTATAATAGTCGTTTTGTTAAATAATTTACCATATTTTTAGTCATTTTTGTTATTACTTTCTGGAAGTACCTACAATAACGGGTTGCCTCAACTAATTCAGCTAAATTATTTTCTTTTAATTATTATTAAACAAGTAGTAAACAAATTACTAAATGTTAAAGTAGTCTAAAGTAGTTAAGTAAATGTTAATAGCACTTCGATCTTGTATTTAATAAATTAATCAAAATGTCATGCCAATAACAGGTAGGCTGAGTGTTAAATTATTTGCACTCAATCTGCTAGTTCCAAGGCTACTACAAATAGTTCTGTTTCTTATTACATGGTCAGTCATTTATATTAATGAAGCATTTAAGAACAGAAGAGGTAGAGGTGCAAAAGACACTAATCAGAGTTATCTCCTCTGAAAGTAATAAATTTCATTATACAGCCAGACCCTGTGGTGAATGAAGAGAAGGAGTCATTTGCAGGGTGGAAAGTATGTGCTTTTCAGAGGGCCCGGCATGCTGATAAGCATACTTTTCCACTCAGTGAGGAAGACAATGGCAAAACACCTCACTCCTCGTTGTACTTAGTAAAACCTCTACAGGTTCAAACCAGCCTTATGGCTGATGACCTAAACAACAACAATTATTCATTTGAATTAGCTGTATCGTAGTGAGCTGCAAAAATTACATAATATTGCCAAATAACAGGGAAACTGTCAAGGTATCTAAGATGTAAACTGTCTATAGAGTATACTCTTTCTATTGACACGATAAAATTATAAACAAAACGATCGAAATTCAAAAAATATAAAATTGAATAGGTGAAATAAATATTTTTTAATGGTTGCTTCACAAGAAAGTAAAACTATTTCGGTAAAATTATTTTGTTTTCTAACGTTTCCTTTTATTTAAGTAAAGAGAATTTGTTGCTGAAATTTTGAATCCAAAGATTTCTAGCAACGAATGGTTCCAAATTCAAATGTGCTAAATACAACAGGTTTAATAAAAAAAAGTGTAGAAAAATACTTTTTAATTAGGAAATTCCGTAGGTACGGAAACGAAAATTTGTTAGCTAACACTAGATATTTATAACACATGTTACTTAGCCCTAAATACTCGTAGTACACTGTTCGTTTGTATTTCCGAAATTTTATGCAAAAATGGCACGTAAAAGATTTATTGTTGAAAGTGTACGCCACGAAATAAGTCCATTGAGTTTGAAAAACTCTGTATCAGAAACTAGTAAACAAAAAAAAATTGAATGATACAGTAAATAAAAGCCTGGTCTTTTTTGTGTTGACTGGTAAAAATGAAGGTTTTTATTTAAAAAATGAGTGGGATCTCCGGTAGTTTACTCATAAGAAGTGTTTAGTTTTTAACATTTACCGCCAATGATTTTTTTTTATATATTATGTTACTTAGACAAAGTGACCAACGTCTTAAAAGCTCATAAACGAGAAACCTGCTAAAAACTGGGTAATTACTTTTATGTGTAAACTCCCGTTTCTCCATCTACTTTATAAATAAAAACCTTCAGCCATACCAGTCAACTCAGAAAAACATTCTTATTTGGTGTATTATTTGATAGTTCCTGAAATAGACTCCTTCAAACACAACGGATATCTTTCTTGGTGAGTAATATAGGCCTAGTAGTTTATAATAACGATAGATAGTGATATTCGTGCGGCTTGTGGTGAGTGGAAGCTGGTATAGTCCTAATTGCTCCAGTTTATAACTCGCATAAATAATCATTAATTTAATATTTGTAGGGTACGTTTCAATAAATTTGTTTTTACACATGTTTTTGTAAAATTATTATAGAAACCTATTTATAAATTTAAATTTAATGACTTAATATGAGGATGATCATTTATTTTATGGATCATTCAGGAATGCAGTCTAAACCTATACATATTAATGAAAGTATAACTTACGGTTTGGTTTATGATAAATATATTTGGAGGTAGGTGACTCATTTGTATACAAATAAGCTATAACAATAGTTAGATTAATAAATCGACTGTACACTTAAAGTGAAAAAGGCAGTAGCAGAGAGTGTGTGTGTGTGTGTGTGAGTGTGGTACTTCAGGTGTAACGGTTTATCGGTTGATGAGCTGTCAGTAAAGCCTATGGGTCAGGGGTTATAGTTGGGTTTCGTTTCGAGACATTTTTCGGGTTATTGTCGTCCTCCATTTATGGTTTGGGTCGGGTAGTCTAGAAGGTCTGGTCATTAAGCCTCGGCTGGATGGCCAGTAATCCCTATGAGACTGGGTGTCATTTAGGGGGGTTAGGGGTTTTTTCCCAGGGCACACCGGGTAGTAAGTAATGCCTTTTTGGGCGGGTCAGGTACCCGGTGTAGAGAAGGGGCGGTTAGGTTTAGTGGGCAAAAATCCTACATAAGCATCGCGCGTGTGATGGTATCTTGCAGAGCCACTTGGCTCTATGAAGATTCCCCTACTCTGTACGGCTGAAAAAAAAGCAGTAGCAGAATTATTCCTGCGGGTTGGTGGGGGCAGGTTCACTAGTCATGTGAAATGGCACCCCCTATATAGAGCGACTTTACTAGAGCTTAAATATTCAAACGGGTTCTAAATCACTCTGCTTACTTTGTTTTAACGGGGAAAAATAATTATACTCTGAAAACGACAAGTCTTAATTTCGAGGAAAAATTTAAATAAAATAAAACCAAATATTTTGTATTGTTTTGAGAAGATTCAGTAAACTTAAGAGATTAATATTGTGTATAAAAAAGATACTACTTACAGTCTTATCATGTAATAGGCCAATCTTGCAATCTAATTTAATTGTTGATCCTACAGTAGCTGTGATATTGACAGGACCGTTTGTTTCTTCAAAATATGGACCCCAACGAGATCCGTGAGGACGAGGCGGTAAATAAAACGTCGGTCTCGGACGAGATGTTGTAGTCGAATAAATTGTAGTTGTAGTAGTTGTTGTAGTTGTTGTAGTCGATGACGTAGTTCTAGTGACGGTTGTAGTTGTAATTATGGAAGGTGTCGATCGCTGTAGAAATGTTGGAGTTGTGGGATAGGTTGTCAATTCCCATTCCAACGTATTATTGACATCTTCCAAATCAGTAATTGTTGTCCCCATTTCTAACATCGTCTGGTTTTCTGAAACAGAATGAACAATAATACTTTACTACAACAATTTCATTCTAGAAAATATAGTTGAAATATAAATTTATCTAAAAGTATAAGGAATAACCTTCTCCGTATTTTAACCGAAATAGAAGAGAATGTGCAGCGGTGCGTTGATGTGTAAAGGTTTGAGGTTAAAGTAGGAGTAGAAATTTGTTGGTGAATATTCTTAGCTTCTAATACATGCAAACACCCCCGTTGTATTTTAAGCTATTATATATATTTTATATAAGCTACTATATTTTAAGTCTGTCCTACAAAGGGTGTTTTAAACTGTAAAGCCATTTTCTTTTGTATAAATAAAATGTAAAAAATAGGTATCCTGTCAGTGTTTTCTATTTGCAATGTAATGTATGATTTAAACAAAAATGTTTATAACATAATAATAATAACAATATCACCGCCATTTATCCTTTTGGCGTTTTAATAAAATGAATTTTTACGTAAGTAAAATGAAAACTTTGAACTGAATCTTTTTTCAAATTTTTAACCGCTAAGGGCCATTACATACCGTGTCAAGTCATTTTACACATGTCTGGAAAATTTCTTTAGAGCCAGCTGTCTCAATTCTCCGTCTCTGAAGCTTTTCATCCATTCACGTTCTTTATTTTTCGTGGAAATCATTAACTTATGAAATTTGTAAGCTCTACAACGTTCAGTATGTTTCCTCATTTTATTCCAATAACTCGAGGACCTTCCTGAACTCCCGGTTTAGATAATTTAGGTTCATTGCCTGGTATTTTAAAAAATTGGCTGGTTAGTCATTTGTCATCCATTCTGTGTTGACGACCTAATTATTTTAATGTTCTTGTTTCACCTCCATCATTGGCTCTTATGTAGTGTCGTGGTTAGTAGATCAATGGATTCTATGCCAAGGGTCCTGGGTAAGATTACACAGTCATATCTCATTTTTTTGTCTTTTTAAAGACAAACCACTTGTTTAAAAAAATTGAAAATTTAGACTTAAGGTGTTTCTGAAATAAATTGGAGTAAAATAAAATAATAAATAAAATAATTGGAGTAAATAAATTTGAGTAAGTGTTAAATTACGTTGTTTTCTGTAAAATGCGTTGTTAGATCAAGAGAAAATTTTGCTGTACAATAATATTCATTTATTTATTTCAGTAGTTCACATTATGACTTAAAAAAACTTTCTGCAATAAATAAAAATTGAAGTTCTTAACTTAAAGAAAGAAAAATATTGAGTTTTAGGTCGATTCACCTTCATCATCGTTGTCATAAACAGTAATTACACACCTTAAACAGATTTTTGCATAGAATCTTTGTATGGCTTCTTCCACTAGGAAGTTCAAAAGAAACAACTTAACAGTTTAAAAGGAACAATTTAAGCTTCAAAAGAACATCCACTTTCATTTATTAATTAGAAGGAAACACTTTATATCCTTAAGGATAAGCCATTTCTTAGTGTTATATTACTTAAGAAAAGCCAGAGTCATGTGATTTTTGTAGGGATGGTGTGTTTACATTCAGTTAGTTCTAAAATGCACTAAACAAAAAAAATGTAAAATTTTAACTTATGAACTTTCTGAAATGACATTCAAATAAGCTTGCCGGTGTAGTTGCACAAACAGTTCGGATTCAGTCGGTAGATTTCGTGTCTTAGTAGCCTACCCAAAGCCTATTAAATCACATGTTCTGAACGACATAAATTATCATCTTTTAGCAACATTAAAAACATTCAATTGTCAACATTGTATACAACAATTTACGCCTATCACATACAGAATATTACAAACTAATGTTTTCAGGTTAGCTATTATATAACGTTGCGAGAGCGACGTGACTATTATCAAAGCTAGTACAACACTGACCTTACCGCTCGGTAAGATAACTGAGCGCGCCGTTACCAAAATAAACCTTTTGCGCACTTCAGAAAACCGGCAAGCTTATTTTGCGGCCGTTCTACATATTATTAGAAATATGTTTACTTCAACGACAGATTTTAAAATAATCAACATCAACTCGACTTATCGATGAAACACGCAAGTTGGTTTCAAAGCAAACTTAAGATCTGAATAATATAAACTTTCCGAGCGGTTTTAAAAACTAAGTATTCTTATCACCTCTTACGAAATATGTAATCTGAATGTTACAACAAATCATGTCATTTGAAAGCGGAAATCATCTACGTGTCACACACCAAATTGATCTCCCGTATAATGTGAGGACTTTTATACAGTGAAGGGAACACAACTCGAACAATTTTATCAAGTTAGAAATTTTGATCTTGGTTGTTTCTTAAATAACATTGAAGCCAATCAAACGGAGATAGTAATAAGAATAAGACAAAGTCATATAGTATTAAAAAAATTTACATTGTCTTATGCAGTACCTAGATACGTCAAATTTTCTTTGGAGTTTTCTTATTTTACTGATATATGTTTCCAATTTTGTTGAGGCTTGAGCTTTGAAAGGAAATGACATGTTATGTCTTGAGATGTAATGCTGTATAAGAATATTGAAAGTTTCTTGGATGGAAAGTCTATTACTTTGAGATACTCAATATTTTGAAAAACAGCATAAAATTATCAGCGCCATGAAATAAAGGAAATTGGAATACTTTGCATTTGTGATGAAAGGTCAGATATATAGATCATTGTAGAAAATAATACAAGAAAAATAATGGATAAACGTGGTACAGTGTAAAGAAAAACCTCATGGCTAAAGAACCTACGCAACTAACATTGTGTAACCCTAGATAAGAATTCACTTTTTAGAATATAATAAAGTTTAAATTGCAGTGATGGTCTCCAACGTTTGAAAATACATTGTGCAGGAGGAAGAAGTAAAAGTTTCTTTGCTCACGTAGTAATAATTCCGGATTAAATTTTATCAGTCAAATCAAACAGATCGGTCGAATTGGTACAGAAAAATCTTTCAGTAGATGGATTCCAGAATCCATCAAAAAAGGTTCAGAATCTATATCGTCAATCCGTAATTCGAAGAAGTAGGCCTAGATAAAGAAAGAAGAAAATATTTTCAACACGAGTTAATAATTTTGAACGTAAAGAAACGTCATATTAAAAGAAAATAACGAAACAAGGTCTAGGTTTTACTACGTTATTAATTTGAAAGTGGATTTGTGTCACGGCTTTTAAACCACGGATTTTACTAGAGAGAGGGATACCAATTAGATTTTCCGTAAAAAAATTAAATAAAAATATGTCTAACGTCAGTATAAAAAATCTATGATATTATGAACTTTAATATACTGTACTTGCGATTTTTATAATATTTAGCCATGTGAGAGTTACGCAATCTCTTGTTCGTTGAAACCACTTTTTATTTTTTCTTGTCAAAGCTCAATATTTTCAGTTGGTGGATTTCAAGTCACTTAAACAGCACTTGAAGCCTGTTCTACGTATTTTAATTTTAGATTTTCTCTTTTTTATTACTTATCTTATTCGTTATTTTTCTATACCGTTACTAGGTTATATTAATTATATTTTAATTTAGCTTTAACGGTTCATTTCATTATAATTCTCATCTTATTTTGTTTTATTTAGTAAAATATAGCTACATTAAAATTACAATTAATTACTATACTAAGCTATGTACAATATTTTAAACTAAATATACTTATATGCAAAAACTCTCCTTCACAAAGAGTTCTGTCCGCGCATAGGAGTATACAGAACAAAAATAAATTACTTAAACCCTTAAAACTACTATAAAACTACTAAGTTAAATTACTACAGTTAAATAGGTTACAAAGATTGCGTTAAACAGAATTTAAAAAATAAATAAATAAATTATAAATTCAATTACATTTTATATAAAATATCAATAATATATTTTAATTTTAATAACAATGTCTTATCTGATTAAAACATACAAAACGAATGAGTTGTAATTTAAATTATAACGAATATAAAAGTATTACAATCTTGAATGCAAAATATCAAATCTTATGGGTTCTTATAACTCTTTTGCTGAAGATTTGCCCCTGGTGAACTGTAGTGTCAAGCGTGCTACTCAATAAAATAACACTGGCAAAATAGATTTGTTCAATCGCATTAATAGTTACACTGCAGTCTGGATAATGTCAGTGCCTAAATTAATACATGCTTTATTTTTGACTTCGTTTTCCTAAGCCACCCTTAGAACATTCACTTTTCATTTATTCCTCAAGAACTGGGAGAAAGCTTGAGCTCATGAGTTATACACACGTAAACCTATCGAAATATTAGAAATTAACAATCATTTTCAAATTCGATGAGATCCTAGCTCCGTACCACTCACAAAAACACCACCAATCCATTTTACAATTAAGAAGAATTTGTTTGACAACTAACTTCAATATTGTCGGGCGATAGAGAAAAGAGTAAAAGTTAAACATTTTAATTTTTCAGGAGACCAAAAGATGTTTCATTTTTTAAATTTTCCTTTTTTAATGGTATTAAATTATAAAACTTCATCAATTTTCATTTAGTTTGATTAAAAAATGTATATATATATATATATAATTTATTTCATTCAGGACTAATGTAGGCTATCTGAATGAGCTTTAGACATTTTTCTTGAAGCTCTTTTGGTAGCCTCTCTTAGCAATCTCCCACTGGATGCTATTTCATTTTTTCCATCCATCTAGTATTCATTCTCATATCATTGTTTTTAGGATTTTTAAAAGATTTCGGTGTCAATGTACTTGTTTGTACAAACTCTCCAGAATAGGAAGGCCTCTGTGCAACTCATGAAGCGACGATTTTCATGTGAGGTTGGTCACTACTTGGGGTGGTTCTATTCAAGTTTCTTCAAAGTAATAAATGTGAAAATCCATTTGATTTTTAAATTAGATTGTAAGCCGTAGAACTTTCCTCTTTAGTTTACAAAAGCATTTAGAGCCGGCCGCATTGGCGCAGTTGGTAACGTGCTCGCCTCTCATCATGCGGTCCTGGGTTCGAATCCCACTCAGGCACGGCATATTTTCATACGTTAAAATTAATCATTTCATCCTCATTGCACACAGTTACACCCCAACGTCGTCACTAATGACCTTTGATGTTGATGCGACGTTAAATAAATAAATAAAAAAAAGCATTTAGCAGTCAGTAATTCAGCTACATCTGATTATACTGTAATATAATAGAAAAAAACAGAAGTTTTTTCCAAATTCATAGTTAAAACGATATACTTTAAGTTCAACCTAAAACAATTATTTATTTCATCTTATTTAAAAGCATAAAGCTATTAAAAAATAATTTATTTTTATTTTTAAAATTTCGAATTGTTGCGCCAGGAAATATTAAGATACATTTTTTAACAGCTGTTTGCTTTGTCGGTTGAGAGAGACCGTACCGTTAAGTTCATAATTTAGTGCTGCAATTATATTACCTCCATCTTGAGCTCATTAACGAGAAGAAAGACAAAAAATTGTAAGAAAAATAGTTATTAAAAAATTTGGTGAGAACAATCTATGACGATAATATTAAAAACATATAATTTTAAAAATTTAAAATCAATTTTTTTATTAAGAGAATTAATTAAACAATAAAATTTTTGAATAAAACTGTTCTTTTATTTTAAACATACGCTACAAGGAGTGACTCTGACTATCTAGAATCACCACGAGGAGGTTACACCTCAAATTCTGGACCTTATAACCGTCTCCGGCAGAAGCTTTTGACAGTTCACATCACTCTTAATCCTATTCAGTGTAGAAGAGTAAGCTTGAAATCTATTTTATAATTAAGAAAAAATACTACACTTTCAGAATACGGAATTATCTCATTTTGGACTTAATTTCTTTTCCTATTGCATTACTCAACAGAAAGAATCAAGTTATAGTTACACGGTTAAGATTAGGAAATTTGGATCTACTTCATAAAGCAAAGATCCTCCGCCAAAGTTTCCCTGCCGTGACTCCCAAATCACACTATTACTTTTACAATTTCTTCCCAACCATTACGCTAGAAATTCGGTATCTGTACTTCATGTGAAACAAAATACCTTCAAAAGAACATATTTTGAACTTTCTCAACGTCCTCGATATAAGATATCTCATGTAACGTAAAAATTCCTCCTGTAATTTCATAAAACATAACCTTTACCAACACTGACTTCATGAACACCTACGCATAGTCTCGTCTAATCGATAAACTACATAATTAACTATATAAAAAAATAACCTTCCTTTATACGAGTAATGCTTTTGTAATAATGTTATTTGTTGTCGTTGAATTTTGTAACATGTTTTCTCTTCTATAACATGTCATCATCATTTGAATTTTTAATGTGGTCGCTAATGACCTAGCTTTTAAAGCGACATTATAAATAAACCAATAAAAAGTGTTATTAATTTGAAACAACTTACATAAATGTAAATTGTGTTGACCTAAAATATTTGAGGAGTAAATTATTTTATTGCATTGTGTTATTTTGTTATTTTATAGTAACGTGTAGGATGAAATTCTAAATCGAATTACATTGTGGGTGTGGAAACGCCTACACAATTTCACTGTTTAACAACAATTTTGTAAATTTTGGTACACTTATTCAGTACAAATTAAATAACCAAAATATTCAAACTCATAAATCAATTTTTGTGACTAAGTTTGAATTTTATATCTCTGCAATTTCATTCTGATACAATTCATCAAATCAAATTTCAGCTTGTAAATAACAATTGACTTGTTTGTACCTCGCAAATGAATATTATATTATATTATGCAAAGAGACGGTAATGGATTGATCCGTAAAATTTAAAAAAAGAACTTACATATAACTTATCGGATCGTGATAAAAAAACACGATAAACGATCGATTATCCATCTCCCGCTTATCCGTTTTATCCATCCTGGTTCAACACGTGACTATTTTGCTAAACGGTGAACGATTATAGAATTATAAAACTTAAAATTTGTACTTGGTACTGTATAGCTGGAAAGAGGTAGCTTTTTATTGGTGGAAATTTTTAAAATTGCCACCTATGTCCGTCTGTCCGTCTGTCCGTCCTTGTACCCTACCTATCCCTACCTACCCTATATAGTAATGGATCAGCTGCTTCTCCGCCATTCATCTTTAACTTGTTGTTAACCCACCGGGTTGGTCTAGAGGTAAAGTCGTCGCCAAAATCAGCTGTTTAACAGCTGATTTTGGCATTTTTCATCAGCTGTTTAACAGCTGATTTTCGGAGTCGAAGGTTCCTGGTTCAAATCCTAGTGAAGGTAGTTACTTTTATACGGATTTGAATGCTAGACAGTGGTTACTGGTGTACTTTGATGGTTGGGGTTCAATTAACCATACTCTCTCAGGAATGGTCGGCCTGGGTCTGTACAAGACTGCACCTCATTTACACGTCATACATATCATCCTTATCTCATTGGGTCATGGGGTTGCTTATTGTTCTGATTGAACAGATTGCAACGTACACACATTAGGGATAAAAAAAAAATTGTTTTTAATTATAAAGATTTTATTTTGTTTTTGTCCGGCTATTATATAAAAACCATTAAATTAATAGAGAAAAATTAAGTGAGCTCTTATTATACTCTCTTAATAAATTTTTTTTTAAATTTGTAAAGTTTTCCGATGTTAGGTTTTTTCATGCACTGTGTATTATTTTAAAATGGCTTCACAGTGACCCACTTATTTTCATCCTATGAGTCAGGGTAGTGACCATTTCACATACAATTTTGCTAACATAACTTTTTCACTTTACTTATTTTTCTACAAAACATGTCTTGTCCATTCTTACCATAATTGTACGGATCAATAACTTTCCTCGGAGAACTATTACAAATTTTATAACTGAAGTACCTATTACAAAACTTTTATAAAATAATATAATTTCCCATTCACCAAAGTAAATCCTGAAAGAAAATAAACTCAGTTTTCTACAGACAATAAATAAATGCAGTACAAACGCATCATATCTTTCTGCAAAACTTTTTAAACTATTACTAAATAATTTAATTTAATTTTTAAATTATCTTTATTTAAATTAAATTACCATCAGCATGAATTACTACAGTTGTACATTGCGTCAAAACATGTAGTATATTTCCTTTTTAAAATTTAATTTAGAGTAAAATTAAAAACGGCATTTTGGCAATACAAAGGAAATACTGTTTACGAAAACCCAATGAAGATTACTTATTACATCATCGACAGTAAACTACACAACGTTTACTTGTTACCATAAGCCATACCGATACCCGTACTTAAAGCCTATTCCACAACGCAACTTTACTTGCTGCTAGTAGACTAGCAGCTGGTTTATTAAAAGGGCTTAGAGTTCACTAGCGTGCTAATGTCTTTGAACATGTTTGATTTTACTAGCGCTAGTAGGGGAGAAAAGTCACGTGATTGACTAGCACTGCTGTCGATTTCTTTATTATAGATACCAAAATTTGGAGCCTTGTTCCTTCAAAACCACTAATTCAATTTTAACGTACTATACACCAAAATTTAGCTAATTTCAATTTGCGTTGTTGCATGTTAGTTTCATACGAGGCATATCCAGAAAGTTAGTTTACTGAGGCTCTCACGACCGGAGGAATTTTATTTTCGACATGCTGGCTACACTAACGTGTAGCCTGACTTCTCCTCTTTGAAACGAGACCGGTTTGAGGTACGTACGTTGAGAACTGTTGACGCGACAACAGATTTCGTGAAAAATGTCAATCCAATCTCCCGCCAAGTGCGAAATACGCGGCGTCATCCGTTATCTTGTTTGGAACGGAAAACTTTCAGTTGAGGTTTATAATGAGGTGAAAACTGCATATGGTCATAAAGCTATGAATCTTAAGAGTGTGTGCAAGGGGTTTTGCGAGTTTAAAAACGGTCGTACGACTGTGCATGATGATCAGAAAAGCGGAAGATCTTCAACTGTGACTGACGAAATCGTGAAAAAAATCGAAAATGAGCTTTGTGACGATCGCAGATTGACTGTGGATGAACTTTCTGCGATGTTTCCGCAAATCTCTAGATCTCTACTACATGAAACCATCACAGAAACTCTCTTATGTCGGAACCTGTTCCCGAGGTGGGCCTCAAAACAGCTGACAGACCAACACAAGTTGAATCGAGTGGAGACTGGGCAAGAGTTTTTGAGGCACTGCAAACTCCATGTAGATGAATTTCTTTGCTTCATCGTTAATGGAGATCAAACTTGGGTTACACACTACACGCCTGAAACCAAAAGACAATCTCAACAGTGGCGTAACACCTCTTCACCCTCCACCAAAAAGTTCAAAACCACAATTTCAGCCAAGAAAATCATGGCATTAGTGTTTTGGGACAGTCCAGGCATAATTTTAATTGAATATATGCCTCAAAGGGAGACCATCAATTCTGTAAGATACTGTGAGACCCTAAAAAAATTGCAGAGGGCGATTCAGAACAAGAGGAGAGGTATGCTGACAAAAGGAGTCTGCTTGCTGCACGACAATGCCAGACCACACACGGCCAACGCCACGAAGGAACTGCTTGCCTCGTTCAAATGGGATATCCTGAACCATCCCGCTCATTCCTCTGACCTAGCACCTTAAGATTACTGTCTATTTACCTCCATGAAGCTGCACATGGGTGGAAAAAGGTTTTCAACCGACAAGGAGGTAAAGGAGGGGTGGAGAACTTGACGAAGGGGTTGGCGGTTTCTTATAAGGTTTATGAAGAAAATATTTTCTTGGAATAAACCACAGCTTATAAAATGTATGTAGAAAGTGCACGGTAGTGAAATGTAGTGTCTCACTGTTGAGGTTGGCAGCACTGTCAAATTTTCACTTTCCTTCCTCACAGCTCGTTCATACGCAAAAGGCAATCTCGTGACTTCAGTATCTATACTAGCGCTAGTAAGGGAGAAAAGGTCACTTGATTGACTAG
Organism: Catonia carolina; assembly: GCA_035578175.1. Lineage (NCBI taxonomy): Eukaryota > Metazoa > Arthropoda > Insecta > Hemiptera > Achilidae > Catonia > Catonia carolina. The sequence continues at coordinate 431,638,219 of JAQMRL010000001.1, read as the reverse complement.
CGCTTGTAAACCAGCTTGGTGTAAAATTTAGTAAAGCAGCTAGTTACTATAAGCTGCTAGAGTTAGCAGCAAAAAACTTATAGTAAACTGTATCGTGGGGAGAGGCCTTTACAGTTGATGCATTTTTATACTGTTGACAATTCGAACTGGCACAACTCTTGCTCTTCGTTGAACACACAGTCCCGCATAAAGTAGGCCTATATTCATAACCAATTCTTTCAACTAGGTCTACAAATATTAATGTACGCAAATGCCTAAAACCTTATTTTTCAATATAGAAACATATAAATAATTATTTCATTTTTAAATATGTATTTAATTTTCCCCAGTAAAAATTTAAATTATAAATTACAAGAACTAAACTTCAAAACCTCACTAAACTATACTCTACAGACGCACGTAACTAGCTAGACAAATTGGTCTGAATAATGTTATAATGAACAGAAAATCATATTTTTTGAAAACAAATTAGTTACATCATTATATCTGACAGATTATTAACAACAGTGAAAACAAAGCGTAGTGACCGTACGTGGGTCGCACATTACAGTAGCGGTTGTATACTTTTGTGACTGACCGTCGTTGCGTGATGAGGGGCAAAGAGTGGAGTAGATAAACACCGAAGCTGCTTGTGCCAATTCGAATTGACCATGGTATACACGTACACACACACATCTTCTTCTTCCAGTGCCTATCCGTTACCGAATGTTGGCAATCATTCTGGCAATGCTGATTTTGTTGACAGCCGCTTTAAACAATTCAGGGGTGGATACCGAAAACCATGTCCTTAAATTTTTCAGCCAGGATATTCGCCTTCGCCCAACGCCTCTCCTGCCATGCACTTTCCCCTGCACTATGCATTTCAGCAGCTTGTATTTAGTTTCATTTCTCATGATGTGTCCTAGGTATTCCAATTTTCTTCTTTTGACTGTGTACATTATTTCAGTCGTTTTAGAACAATTAGACCAACAAAAGACATTTCTCCATGTCTTCTTTATTCATGGATTATCTAAATTATGTGTGTGTATGTGTGTGTCTTTTTATCTGTGAATATCATGGACAGATAAAAAGACACACACATACACACACATAATTTAGATAATCCATGAATAAGGAAGACATGGAGAAATGTCTTTTGTTGGTCTAATTGTTTCGTTAACTGCTAATTTTTTTCTAATCATTGTATCCCATTGGTATTAGTTTTCCAAAATTATCAAACAAGAATCGATTTGACATGGTTTTTGGGCCATATCAAGAATGTTTCTTTCATTCAGTTGTATTTTGTTTTGTTTAATATACCTATTTTGGTACTGTATTGTACATTCATAAAAATGAATTTTAAAGCTATAGAAACTATATTATTATTACTGTTATTAAATAACAGATTGTATTTAAAAAAATAAAGGTTACAACAAAGAAAAAATTCAAAACGAATAATTTTATTTTGGACATTTTTCTCGTAAAACTTCGCGGTAACAGCAGCAATTTTTTAAATATTGGTTTATAAGTTATATCTTTTATCTTTCGAACGTCTCTAAAAGAATGAAAAATTGATTTCCTAATTGGTTTACATTTTACTGAGTATTTTTACTGGAAATGACAATTTCCGGAAAATGTATCAAATATCTGTCCAAAACATAATTTAAAATGTTATAAAATGCCTTATGGTATACGAGTAATAATACAGATACGAGTAATACCTTTTAGTTTTAAAGAAAATAGGTCAAAAAGGAAAATGAAGGTTACATATTCCTGTTATCTCATTTTGGTATATTAGTTCAGCGTCAATCTGATCTAGAGAGAACAGCAGTTCTGTGAATCGAGTAAAGGAAAATTATTTGAAAAAGTAGAGTAGAATCCTAATCTCATACAATTCTAAATTGTTTGAAAACAGTGAAGCATACTTTTAATTCAGATCATAAAGTTCTTATATTCTAACAACTGCTTTTCTATCTTTGTAGCTATATTAAGAAATTTAGAACAGAACAAAATTTATTGGTGGAGTTTTGTGTGTTTGTCACATCATTATAAAAGCTATAATTATTCATCGCATATAACTCTAACGTCATATGCATCATATATGCAAGCTACACTTAATTGCATCAACAGTGTTGGTACTTACGAGTATTTTAATCGTATTTTACATATTCTATAGAGTGATAGAAGTGTGATTAATTGACAGAAATATGTCTATTGTTATAAGGGCAATCAAAATTCTATATTTACAAGGAAATTATAAAACTTGTATGTTGGTGAACTGAAAATCCGTATTTATAATCAATCTTCTTCTTCTTCTTCTGCCTTTCAAGGATTAGGCATGTCTGCCTGTTCCGAACCTTTCAAATCTGCCCATCTCTTTCTCGGGCGGCCTCGTTCTCTCCTGCCCTCCGGCTTATAGGCCAGTGTCTGCTTAGGTATCCTATCCTCCCGCATTCTGTTTACATGGTTAACCACTGCATTCTGTTCTGGGATACCTTGTTAACTGAAGAGTTAATTAATAAATATCTTGAAACATAAAGTAATTGAAGTTGAAGATGATGATGACTATAGCAGTAATAATATGATGTCGAAGATTAGTAGTAGAAAAAGAAAAAATTAAATGGATACATCATTTAACTCGCGACAAAATTTAAGTAAGAAAATAAGCAGTTTATTTTACGCATAAACCCACCGGGTTGGTCTAGAGGTAAAGTCGTTGCCAAAATCAGCTGTTGAACAGCTGATTTTTGGAGACAAAGGTTCCTGGTTCAAATTCTACTAAATATAGTTACTTTTATACGAATTTTAATGCTAGACAGTGGTTACCGGTGTACTTTGATGGTTGGGGTTCAATTAACCATACTCTCTCAGGAATGGTCGACTTGAGTCTGTACAAGACTACACCTCATTTACACTTCATACACATCATCCTCATCTCATTGGGTCATGGGGTTGCTTATTGTTCTGGATCCAAAAGATTGCAACGTACACGTATTAGGAATTAAAAAAAAAGAAAAGTTTACGCATTATAAATTAAAAGAGTTACAAATTTCAATTGATTAAACTCAATTACATCCTAAAATCTAATCTTAGTAATCCGAACAACCGTGGAACATTATTATTTCAAATTATTCTTGTTGTTCTGTATTTCAATTATCTATAAATATACGTAGTAACATTATATTACATTGGCTTAGTCACGTAGCCTCTTTGAAGTTCATCATTCTATTGTCTGTTCCTTTACAAGCTCCTTTCCACCATTAAGAGAACTACATCCGCTGCCATTTCCCGGTCAAACCACTTCTAACGCCATTTCAATGGTTACACTATGTTATTAAGCTGAGTGTTGCTAATACTAATACTACAACAATAACAACTGTAACGATTAAAACTCTTGCCTTTGGTCAAGAGAGGCCATATTATTATGCATCAGTAATTGTAAATACATTTTATAGGATGAATTAATGTTGTAATTTTTACCTATTAGTCTTAAAACCATTGTCGAAGTTTACCGAACTTATATTATGAAAAAAGACTTTAACTTATGTAAAAAATTACTTTTGAATTAGGTTTTGCATAATTTATAAGGTTTCAAAATATTATTAGATGTTTTACAGAGCAGATGTCACATTATAAAAAAAGTCGTCTAATAATCGGAAAAATGCGGTAAGTACCCTTCAGTCAACATTTTATAGTAACTTATTTAAAATATATTTATAATTATTATTAAAAATACGCTATAAAAAATCGTGTAGCTAACATTTTAACAGTTCTGTACTCTATTAAATGAAATTAGATTCATGTGACCAGAAAAAAAGAAAGTGAAAAGTGTCATTATAATATAATTATAGTTTGAAAGAGTTCCAGAAGAGTAATTATCCAGGAGCTTATAAGAGGAATCCTCATAGAAATGTTGAACAAATGCAGCGAAAGTAAAAATGGAAGATAAAAAGTTGTTGAGAGAAGAATAGAACGAAAGAAGGTTCTCGTTGCGGTTAGTTTGCGGAGTGCATGACGAACCCAACACTGGGTGAAGAGCAGTAGTTCAGTTGTGCATGTAACCTGCATTCACAACAGCTGGGGCAGATGCTGAGCAAGCCAGCTTCCCGCCATTATGTACGTACGTATCTTCAATTTGAAATAACCCTTAAGGTAACGCCTTTAACTATTGTTATACATTTGGATCGTTACGGTACTTTTTCTTGCCCTTTCTTTCTTTGCAAGTGTAAAGTGGATGATTACATCGGTATGTGGTTTTTTCTTTCTAGATGCAGCATTTTAAAATGTTAACAAACATTTCCTTTTCTACTACTGTTTTCCTTTTTTTGAAAATTTTTGGAGTAGAAACTATTCGACAGGTTAATTTTTTTAAGTTATTTATTTTAAGATTGCATCAACAATGCAGTCATTAGCGACCAGTTATTACAACAAAATTATAACAGTATCCAAAAAATTGCTGATACATAATTACAAAAACAATCAACAAAAATAACACCAATGAATTAATTACTAACAAAAATTAAAAACATTAAATAACAATGACTGATCGGCAAAATTCAATCTGTGGCAGAAAATTCCTGTCACACACACACATACACACACACACACACACACACACACACACACACACACACACACACACACACACACACACACACACACACACACACACACACACACACACGCACGCGCACACACACACACACACATAGAAACACCACTCATTTACATGTACACAGAACTAATTACATAATTTTTCTTAAAGACATCATATAAGTTATGTATAGTTATACAAATTTAAGCTCTTCATCACTTGCAACACACTTTCAATCGTGTCTTCATGGCAGAAAAGATTACTCAGAGACACATCTTAAAGCTGAAATTTTCTTCTCTGAACTTCTGTGAAACGACAATCACATAAAATGTACTTCACCGTTAATTAGTGCTCATGGCAGAAATGACAGATCAGTGGGATAGCAGGACTTGAGAACATGTAACTGTGCGTAAATTGAGTATGGCCTACACGTAATCGTGAAATAACCACCTAATCTCGTCGACTCTCCAATTCTATGGTTTTTTTTAAAGACGTCTTTTCTAATTTCGTGTAACTTAGATAATTTTGAAGTCCATTCATTGTTTCATTTTTCTTTAATACGTTTTAAACAAAAAGTAGCAACGTCTGCCAGAGTAACAGCATGGTCTTGTAGATGTTCTGAAGCAGCTCTTTTAGCAGCGACATCAGCCTTTTCATTACCGTAGATTCCGACGTGAGATGGGACCCAAAGAAATGTAACATTGTTTCGATATTTTTCGTTAATGAAGACTAACTTTGTGATTTTGCAGATTAGTAGATCTGTAGGGACTGATGAAAGGCTAGAGAGGACACTCTTGGAATCTGTACAGATTAAGAACTTTTTGTTTCTAAAAGTTGTCATAACATCTAATACCTTAAAGCCTTATATATTGCGAATACTTCACAAAATAAGATTGATAATAAGTCGCTAATTTTGAATAAATACTCGTTCGTTGGAAAAACTACTGTACAGCCTTGTCCGTCTGAAGAAAGAGATCCGTCCGTAAATACTACTAGATGATCCGAGTACTGTCCATCTGTAAGATCATGAAAAGCGGCGTTGTAGACAACAGGATTAGTGTTGTACTTAAAAGTGCTCACACAGTGTTAAAATTTTATTGACATTTATATCAACACCACATATAATAATATTATCAAAACATTACAGCACCCTGTTATTGTCTTATACTTTCTATAATCAAATTGTTAAAATTTGTCTTTACTCTTACTGACGTCATACACCACAAAAATTTCCTAACATGTTTTACTAAGATAGCTTAGAAGTTTCTTTTGCTTATTGGCAATTTTACTAAGAAAATTTACGCAAAGCCTTTTGTGTTTTTTTTGGAATATCATTTGTTGTATCTATATTAACCCTTTGGATATCAATTGAAATATTAAAAAATGATATAAAATCATATCTCTGTATCCGGACTTGTTTCATGATATCTGTAGCATTATATTAGCTGACATTAAACCTAACTGAAAAAACTGTTTTATAGTGTCATATTTTTTTTTGGAATTTTAGATTAAATTTTTAATTTAATTTGTCAGTAAAAAATAATCTATGAAATTTGCTGAAATTTGTAATTTCAATTTTTTTGTACTATGGAGAATTTTGTTTTCAAAGAAAATCACCTTCACACACACAAATCTCCAGTTAAAAAAATACAGTTTTATGACTTCTCAAAATCGTTTTGAGAATCCTGTAAAATTTAGCATTGTCACTTACCGTACTTGTAAGGAAAACACACATACCACACAAAATTTTTGTATTTGTCAATCTTACTTCTGTAGGTCTAAAGTAAAAATATTGTAGAAATATTATACAAGAAATGGAAAGATAAGAAAATAATAATATGTTATGACACTGTTTGGTAAAACTCACAAAAAATTAAAGATAAGAATTTCACAACACAATGTAAATAAATTTTCGTATACAAACAAGACTTATGTACAGGTAAAGCCAACAAAAATCTAACGTTATAACAAGGTTTTTATTTTTTTTATTATTTTAAGTCACATCAACCACCTTGCTACTACTACTTTTTTTTGGTTTATGTTCGGCTGTTCTGGAATTACTGCTATGCAGACGGTGAAGGATGAAATTATTTTTTCTAACGCATGAAAATATGCCATGCCTGAGTGGGATTCAAACCCAGAACCGCATGATGAGAGGCGAGCACGTTACCAACTACGCAAATGCGGCCGGCTACGTTGGATGAGGAACGGTGGGTTTGAACTTGTGATAATTTTCTAGACTCTGGCCGGGAATTGAACCGAGGATCTCTGCTTTGCAGCGTAGCACGCTAACCACTGGGCCATGAAGGCGGCCTGAAGTGAAAGGATGTTCTTTTTTTACTGAAAATTACTTTTTGTAAGACTGTACATACAAGCGTAAACATCCAGAGCCGCGCAGGTTGCACAATACAGGTTATGTTTTTGAAGTCTCATTTTATTTAACTTAACAATAATTATTAGATAACTGTTTTAAATAAGTTATATCAACTAATTTTTCTTAAAAGTACATCTTAAAAGAACTGATTTAACTAAAAATAGTACAAAAATAAATAAAAATGCATTTTGTTTCGATACCCTACACATCTGACATGGGTAAGCAAGCATAATACAAACTAGAAATACTGCTGTCCAATATCGGACACAGGTACCTTTCAGAACTCATAACAAGTTTTACCAGGAATAAAAAAGCTTGTTCCGATCCAAGGCCGATTCTATTATTTGTTAAAGAATAAACCATGTTTGTAAGAGACAAATAAATTTTTAAAACCGTCCCTTTTAATAATTTCCTGCAAATGCAAAACTTCCTGCTAATTTGAAATCTATACGGGTCACATTTAACAGATAATTTGCCACACAGACTTCGTAGAAGATGGATTACAGAATATATCTTGTAAAAAATTTAAAAAAATATATAGCTTGTGGGAGTCTTACTAATTACAGTTCTTCTTTAAATCATCACGTCATATTTTCACCCACCATCGAAAAACAGTCCTTAATACAACGCTGTATTTCCTGTATATTCAATCTTTTTCTCTTCAAAAATATCTGTTAACAACTGGTGTTAAGGCTAGTAATTACCCCGTTAACTAAATGACTAAGTCTTTATACTTTTACACGGGATTCTCATTATTTAAATTCGTATGTACGAGGTGTGGCTGTTAAATAACAAATACTAAAAAGATAAATGATTATGTAGACAATAAGTAAATACATATTTATATAAGAAGATTTTTGTCGTACCGCAGGGGTGTATTAATCAAAGACGTATTTAATTTTTCCGAAGTTCTGTAGGGATCAGTACTAGTACCTTTGGTGTACAGTATACACCGCCGACTTCCCCACTTCGATATAATTCTGGCTTCTTTGCTGACAATACCGTCATACGAAGGTCACATGAAAATTCACACAATACAACACTGAACTTAAAACATCATCTATTTAAACTTAAATAGTGATTCACAGACTGGAGAATTAAAGTAAACCCAATAAAGACAACTCACGTCACCTTCACGTTACGTAGAAACAGATGTTTATAATTTTTCTTGAACGGATCACCCCTACCACTGATTGACAAAGTTCGCTATTTGGGTTTACATATTGACAGATAACTGACTTGGAACACATATTGACTTGAAGAGAAACTTACTCGAAGGTAGACAAAACAACTTTTCACGTTACTCTCCTTACGAATTTTGGGTATTTAACTAAGCTTTCAGTATTCATCCAATTACGACGCTTTAAATCCAAGTGTACGAAATACCGATTATTACAGACGCCCCCGGTACGTAACTAACGAAACGTTACATAACGACTAACATGTACCATCTTTATAACAACATCATTTATCAATCTTACGTATATGTTTTAAACGTAAACTTCCTGCAAATGAAAATCGACTAATTTGAAAACTCTACGTGTCACAGTTAACAGATTGTCTCCCACACAGACTTCGTAGAACATGGAGTAGAGACACCTGGTAAAAAATTAAAAAAAATACCCGTGGGAGTCATATTACCTACAGTTCTTATTTAAATCATCACGTCATATTTTCACCTATCATCGAAAAACAATTTTTGACCATACGTTGCACTCGTCAGAGCAATCTCAGACTCACGGTTTCGAATGTTGTATGGCGTCTTAGGCCGCAAGGACCGCTCTACCTCTACACCTAAAAGTCATCCTCTATAAATCACTGGTACGACCAATTTGGCTATATATGGTGGACCAAATTTTAGAGCCTGTCACAATACAACACTGAATATTCTTCAAAGACACCAGTCAAAAGTACTTAGAGCAATAACAAACGCACCTTTTTATGTAACCAATTATACCCTTCACGAACACCTGAATATGCAACTCATTACACACAAAGACAATTTATCACATAAATCCGAGTGTTCAATCTCTTTCAACTAACGATCTCCCGGTTAACAGACGACTGAAACGAAGATAGAATAGGGATCTTCTCCGACCATTATAAAAAAGCATATCAATTTAACTTGTCATGGCTGTTTCATTTCATAAAAAAATTCAATTCATAAGAAAAAAATCATTCATCATAGTTTATAAATCATTACCATTCAAAATATTGGCCCCACATTAATTGCAAGTTTTCACGCCGAAATCGGTCACTAGATCGATTCACATTCACGTCACATTCCCGCCATTCCTCGTTCATTTCATCTCAATTACTAGTTGTGCTTTAAATAATATTGTACAGTTGTAAATAAAAATAAAGTTGAAACAAAATTACTAGTTGTATACACAAACAGTTGTAAATAACTTTAATGAAGTAAAAAAACGTAAATATGACTTGTTTTATAAGCAGAACTTATAAAATAAAAACAACATTTCGGTTGATTTAATTGCAAACTTTTACAGTATTCTCTCGTATAAGTAAATATATATTTTCTTCTAAAATAAATATTGAATGTTACAGTGAGTAAATATGAGTACCATTTATATTTACTTTAATCCAAGAAGTCTTTTCTTTGTTGTTAGATAAATTCAACTCGTTATAATCCATCTTTTACTTTGTTAGAAACGTTGTACATTAATTACACATCGTTAAAATACATAAAAATAAAATAAATACGTGAAGAAAAGTATAATTCATAGTTTAAATATTAAATAAATTTCAAAAGTTAAATATTTCTTATATAATAAAAGTAAATTAATTGATAGTACAGTACCTGCCAAGACGATGACTAGTAGGGTAATTGTGATGTAGAGGGTTGCGGCCATCTTGCCCGCGGCCCTCTTCATCCCCCAGCCATGATTTCTGAAAACGAAAGAAAAATTGATTACGTCTATTTTCATGTTTTCTCTTGCCATGCATGAATATATGGGAAAGGAAAGTATTTTTATTACAATGTTTTATAGGATCACACACGAGCACATTAAAATTACTTTGTTTATTGATAAATCCGGTGCCTACATTACAGTTTTGTTTTCATTTTAAGTTCTTTTTTTTTTTTTTTTTTTTTTTTTTTTTTACTTTTCAGACCACACTGGATCACTTTAAGTTAGTTTAACATTTATTTAGACTACGTTGTTTTCTCTTCTCCCACTAGGCCTTCATTCTAAGCGATCGGGCCAGTCTCACGTCATCTGATACGACACTCGTTTTATATTGTTTAGTTGGAGGAGGTGCAAATTTAAAGCTTTTAATGATGTTTAATTTTTCGGATTTATTTTGTAGGTCTTCAATTTTTAATCCCATCTCCTCCAGATCTTCATTTATTTCTCTCATCCATACCGGTTTGAGAGCGAGTCCACAACAGAAATTCAATATCTGTTTGACATATCTATTTTCTGGATATCTCAATATGTGACCGAGGTATGATATTCTCTTTTTCCTCATCGTCTCAGTTACTGGATCAATAGTTTTGTAAACTTCACTATTGGGCAAAAGTCTCCAGTGTCCTTCCACTTTGTTTCTCTTGCCTATGCAGGTTCTCACTATTTCTCTTTCCTTTTTGACAACTCTGTCAGTGTTAATCTTGGATTTTATTTTAAACAGGGTCTCACTGCAATAGGTAATTTTGGGTTGGACAACTGTTTTATAGTATTTTAATTTAGATTGAATTGAGAGGAATTTTTTGTGTTTTTCACCATCTTATAGGTGCTGTTTATCTTGGCTGATCTTTCAGTCCAATTTATTGCCTCATTATTATTTTTTGTGATTACTTCCCCCAGATAATTAAATGTCTCAACTAATCCCACTTTGTTGTCATTTATCATTATGTGTTTAGATTTGTCCTCTCCTAAGTTCATCATTTTAGTTTTTTCATACGATATTTTGAGTCCTATCTTTCCTGCTATATCTTCTAAAGATTTAATTTGGGAAATGGCTCCCTCTGCATTTGTTGCTAGTAGCGCTAGATCGTCTGCAAATCCCAGACAACTAAATCTCAATCCTTTGTTCTTTCTTCCTAATACCACTGTGGGAGGATTGATTCTCTGCCACTCTCTCATTATATACTCTAGTGCACAGTTAAATAGTAATGGAGACAGTCCATCTCCCTGTCTTAATCCTGTTGTGATGTTAAATTCTTTGGATAGTTCTCCTCTAAATCGTATTTTGGATTTGGTATCTTTTAGTGTCAACTGGATTAGTTTGATCAATTTCGGGTGTAATCCCAAATTTCTTAATATTTTCAGCATGGAATTTCTGTGAATACAATCGTAAGCCTTTTTAAAGTCGATGAATGAAATCACCATATTCTCCGATTGTTTCATTTTCTTGTGGTAGTCTATTAGTAGTTTTAAAGTTAAAACTTGATCAACTCCACATCTCCAAGGTCTGAACCCTGCTTGATAATCTCCCAATTGTTGGTCTAATTGGTCTTTAATTCGATTGTATATTATCCTTGAGAATATCTTGTACGTACAATCTAACAAGGAAATTCCTCTATAATTATCCGGGTTGGTCTTATCTCCTTTCTTGAACAGAGGGCAAATAATTCCTGATGTCCAATGTTCTGGTAATAGTTCTGAGTTCCAGATTACACATAAGTTCCGATGTAGTTGGACTTGTGTTTCCTTGGACGCATATTTCCATAGTTCGGTTGTGATTGGATCTTCTCCGCAACTCTTATTGTTCTTCATCTCTGTGATTGCATTTTGTACTTCCATTAGTGTTGGTTCTTGGATGTTTCGCTGTTCCGTCAAAATTGGGGTATTTTCATCAATTTCAAAAAGTTCTGTAGGATCTTCGCAGTTCAACAGTTTATCAAATGAATCTGCCAAGATTTCTGCGTTTTCTTGGTTGTTATGAGCAGTTTTCCCTTGACTATTTTTCAGTATTAGGGTTGGTGGAGCATATTTAGCTGTTTGTTGTTTAAGTTCTTTATAATAATAATAATTTACTTTTCTATTTATGGTAGTTTATGACAAAATATTAAATTAATTCTTTTACTAAACTGTAAATGTTACTAATCTTTTTCTTCACAGTCACGCTAAAAGACGAGAGGTGAGATGGAGCTGTTAGTATAGTGAAAATATTCTGTAAAAGAAAAATGTGACGTCACAGTGTCTTGGACCAGTCTAAGCTGGTGGTAGTAGTCTGTATGGGAAAGTCCATTTAATAAGGAGAAAGGGGTGTGCGTGAGTAGTGCAACTTGACAATTTTGTAGTTTAGTTCTAACCTTAGTGTATTGAAGTGATTAATTAGTGATTAGTTAGTTATTGAAGTGTTCATCATCATCATCATCATCCGTCATGGTTTAGGCTAATGAACCTGTTCCGGTTTCCACCTCTTCCTCGGTCGACCCACATCCCTTCTACCATCTGGTTTGGACATCCAGGCTTGAAGTGGCAAACGATTGTGTGGCATTCGGAGCAGGTGATCTGTCCATCTTTTTCTATATTGCTTGATCACATCTACAAGTGGCTGTACATTGCATTCTTCTCTTATCACTTCGTTTCTAATGTGATCCAGCCTTGTGTATCCCTGAATGTGTCTCAAGAACCCTCATCTCTGAAGCTTGTATGCGCGAGTCGTCTCTCTTTGTTGTGGTCCATACCTCGCTTCCATATGTAACTAGTGGAATCGCCATTGTCTTATAAAATTTCAACTCTGTTTCTTTTCTGGCTTTTCACTTCAATGTACGATGTATGGTTCCACATATCGCATTGAATTTATTCAGCTTCAGAGGTATGTCACTCTCACAATCGAAGGATACATTGCAACCTAGATATTTGAAACTACTCACCTGCTCCATAATCACATTATCTAACACAATTTTCGATCGCACTGGCCATTTGCCATGGAATGCCATTACTTTGGATTTTTGGGTCGAAATTTTCATTTTGAATTCTTTACTTAGATTCTGGAGTTTATAGACTGCTGTTTGAAGCTTATCTTCACTGTCTTGAATTATAACGGTGTCGTCGGCAAACATGAGTGAGTTGAGGGAAACACCTTGTCCAATATTTACACCTGTGTCAACCTTTTGTCGCCAAACAGTCATCAGCTCGTCAATATATATATTAAATAATGTAGGTGATATGGGACATCTCTGTCTGACTCCTTTATTTACATACAACTCTCTCACATCTTTTCCATCTGAACTAATCAGCACCGATGTTTTATAATATAAACTATTGATAGCAGTCACAATATGCCTTGGGTAGCCTTTCTTCAACATAATTTCCCACAGTAAGAACCTGTCGACGTTGTCAAATGCCTTTTCCCAGTCAATAAAAGCCAGATGAGTTGGACAATTGTATTCTCGACATCTTTCTATCAGAATTTTCAATGTGAAAATCGCATCTATACAAGACCGTCCCTTCCGGAAGCCCATCTGGTTCTCTGATATTAGGGCATCTGTTATAAGTTGAAGTCGTCTATTTATTAGAGAGGCGAATTGAAGTGTTATTCTACACAAATGTTATAATCTATCTTTGTTGTTCTATCTCATGTATTTATTTTTATCGCTTACTATATTGCTTTTTATCGGATTTTAATTTCTAATGTAGTGTCTTATATTATTCAAAGCTGTTAACTTTTTAGCTGACTCGGTTCAGTTCAGAGTTCATATATAAAACGATAGGGGAAAACTTAAGTTGGCAAAAAAGTCAAGTTCTGCATAGTCAAAGTGATGAAATTATTAGTAGTGTGATAACGTTTTTGAGCGGGAAGTGAAAGAGGGACCTGGTGTATCATTGGTTTTCATTTCTTATGATAGTAGCTAATAATATCAGGCAGAGTAGTATCGTTCAAGCTGCCGTTATTATGCGGTTCGGCTAGTATTACACGTGATGTGGAGTGGAAGGGGAATTCCTTTCTCACTTTCTCACAACTATAATAGTAGAGGTTGAAGATTACAATGATATGACGCACGCTTTAACACAGTTATTTTGTATTTGTACCAACATTGTCAAATCAATAAGAGAGTATATAAAATTTTTAATTACATTAAATGATTGAATAACTGTAAAAATTTTATAAATAAAGTTCACTGTCCTAACTTTCAATTGTAATATTTTTAATTACTTTAATAATATGATGTTTTATTTAGAGACAGCCCCCAGAAAAATTTTAGAACATATTGTTTTCGGTTAAAAATAACTGGTTTCGACATACTGAAAATGTTGCTAATTAATCTCATATGTTTTCTACATTTGACGCAGTGAATTATTATTATTAATTAATTATCAAAGACAACAGTATATATAGATAAGTTAATTACATATCACATGATCTTTGATTTAAAATTAAATGACGCACGAATCAACCCTCTGCACAAAACATGCGCTCATTATTCATCACAGGAAACCCCAGATTAAGGCTCAGACGCCGTTACCCATGAGACCTTGTCCGGGTAAATCAATGACGGAGGTATGATACTAAATGATAGCTCACCCAACAACACTCATACCAAAGTAGACAAATTTTTACTTTCTCTTGCCTATATGAATGTATAGGAAGGAAAGTATTGTTTTCATGTCGATTTTGCGAAATCGAGTTTTCACTGGATACGTTTTCAGATCCCCTGAACCCAAAATACATGTGTTTAGCAATTGGTCTGTGTGTGTGTGTGTGTGTGTGTGTGTGTGTTTGTGTATATACAAAATATCTCAAGAACGGAACATCGTACGAACTTGAAACTTGAAACGTAAGTTACATACCACTACCGGACCCGACACGAACATTTTCATCAAAATCGGTCAACCGGATGTAGTAGTTTGTTCGTGTAATTTTTCACTTTTTTGCGATTTTCTCAAAAACTGGTCTTACGATATTTTTAAAAATCGCCTTATTTACTAAATTTTTTATGCTCTACAAGATAGGGTAGGCGCCATGTTTGCTGAAATTCTTGGTGAGGCTGTTTTTACGTAAAAAAAATTGTTTATTTAAGATTGCAGCTTTAATATGCATTTTATTATATTTAGCGTACCCATTTTATTTATTTAGTCATTTCTATGTTTGGGTCAACCCATATTAAATGGCCCAATAAAAATAAATTTATTGCTCCACTTCATAATTATTTTTACTTGTAAATTAAAAAATTGAAAATAAATAAAACAGACAAGCAGCAACCCTTGGGTCACTTAATATGGATCGATTCCTTTATCGGTTTTTTTTGTGAAATCGATTGTTCCCTAAAGTTCTTCAATGATACCTATTAATAGCATAAGGGATTTTAAGGTCGTTGTGTAAAGTGTCTTTTCGTACTTAGAGAAGTTCGTGATAGTTCAAATTAACTTTGACTGAACAGCTTATAGACGAGCTAAATTGCTTCGAGGTGAACAACAGTGTGTTTGACAAGCATACGTCTAAGTAGAGCTTAGAAAGTATTTACAGACAGAAAGCTTTAGTTTATTGGTAAGTGAGAATGTTTTCAAGTAAGCCTGTAGAGAAGTTTACTTCTGTTTGATAATGTTTATCGCTTTAGTTTAAATAATAATCAATCAGGTTAAAAGTTTGTCAATTGTAACTCCTAAAAATCATCATAGTATGGAAATGAAACATTCATTTTTCGAATGATTTTAGCTCAGAATTTTATGCTGTGAGACTCTTTTCTTATAATTAAAATATTTAAAAACTTGTATTCATTTATTTGTTAAATTTTAACCTATGGATTAATAGCTCGTGGGTGGAGAAGGGCGCAACAGAGAAAAGAACGGGCAATTACAATAATTAAAGGAATACGCAGGAGCAAATACTGCAGGGAATTACTTAATCAATTAGGCCTTAATTTAATAAATCCCGGTAGGATATTAAAAATGCTGATATTTATATAAAACGAAAACCCTATTTCATAAATACAGATTCTGATTTTCATCTACAATAAAACAAAATTAGAGTAAAGCGATTTTTATTAGGCCGGTCAGAAGGGAGGGACCAAATATGGTAATGTTGTCACCCCTACCTCACTTGTCTCTCGCTACGGTTTCCTAAGAAAGCAAAGCCTTTACCTAACGACCGCAATATGAGGTAATTTGGTGGATGTAATTTCCTAATTAACATTTTTTTTTCAAATTTTAATGCGTCGCCGTCCGTACCTACTGCAAAGATGAAACAATGAAGTAAGCTGTTTAACACATTAAACAGTGGTTCATCATTCTTTATAAAAACATGAATCATATGATTGGAATGAGGTGGTTTACCATTTCCTTCCTCACTGAGTGGAAAAGTAAGCTTATTAGCGTACCCAGCCTGCTGAAAAGTATCTACTTTCCACCCTGCAAATGACACCTTCACTTCATTCACCACAAGGTCTGACTGGATGATTACAATCATTAATTTCAGAGGAGATGACTTGTGATTAGTGTCGTTTACACCTCTACCTCTTCTGTTCTTAAATGTTTTAGTCATTTTATTGGCTGACCATGTGTTAAGAAACAGAACAATTTTTTGTAGCCCTCGAATTAACAGATCGAGTGAAAATAATATTTAACATTCCAGCTACCTATTATGGAGAAAAAAGTAAATTACTTTACTAAAATTACATTGAGTTGTAGGCCTACTGAAAATAAGGAGCTCACAATAATAGCTTTTTTGTTATTATGATTTTGTTTTCAAATAAATAGACATCGATGTTTTAAAATATTATTTTCATTTTTGATGTAATTGTATTAATTGAGTACTATTTCCTTGTAAATTGACGCTTTGTTTGCTCATCCGTTATATAAAGATGCTGCAGTATACACATAAAATAAAATAAATGGGAAAATAAAATAACTATTTTGTTTTACAGTAATTATTAATAAAAAAATAATAATGTTATTTGTTTCATCTATATTATTTATAAGTTTATTTTTTGTTTTTCTTTCAATTTGCTGCACAAATACTTTGTTAAATAAAATATAATTTCTAATAAACAGCTTACTTACATTCTTTTATTTTATAATATATTGTATGATTTATAAAAAATTTAATCACGCGTTAAGTATAAAACAAAATGTGAATTCATTTTTGTTTAAGATATAATTTTATTTTTAATCCAGTACATTCCAGTCATAACATACATTTGATGAGTAGTGAAGTTTCCACGTTATTCAGTTTTTTTTTTACAACACCAAGTGCATTACTGTAAGTTTCTGTAGATGTTATAACTAGAAATTTTTCAACTATTAAATGTGAAAAAAGAAAATAGAGCAGATCCGTACAGTTACACATAGAGAGAAAATACAGAATGAAAGTGCTTAGCTATCTTGCTAGTAATGTTAGTATGCGAGTCGATACCACTTTGTTTTTTCTTCCATTTTCCGCATCTAATATAAAACTGGAATGAGACTGAATCAATTTCTACCATTCATTAGAATTCCTTTTATGTTGTTTCTTCTTTGGATTCTTTTTGTACGTATTATAATAACTATAGTGTTATCATATGATCAATAATTCCAATTTATTCTATGTTTTATTATTTCCATACTCGAATAATTTTATTATTATTACTAATTTCAAATAATACTTTATTTCTGTATTATAAATATTGATACCAGATGTATGTACTTTGTTTTATGTCACTCTTTAGACTAACAGATAGCATACTTAGATAACTATGCTATTTTATTGCATAAAGATTCTGTAATATGATATTATTGTATTATCCAGTACATTAAATGGATTCTTTATTTATAAAATTGTTTAAATCCATTTCAAGATATTTCAGAACGATCTTATTTTCTATTTGACCTAGTTACTTTTTAAATTACTAAAATAAATTTATTCAATTTTTAACAGTTAACAGACTATAGTTATTTCTATTCGTAATACATTGTATTAGGTGAAATTTAAAGGATTTCAAGTCAATTGTAAAAAATCTTTAACTTGTAACTTTTCTTATTCTTTTTCTCTCTTTGCAAGTAGGTTCCAATGTTTCATCAGTCGTCCCAAACTTCTTCTGCCTAGTGGTGCATATTCACTAACCAGACGGGGAATCTTCTGTGCACAAAGCTGTATACAATCTTACCGTACTGGTAGGCCTAATTATTTTGTATGTCA
Organism: Catonia carolina; assembly: GCA_035578175.1. NCBI lineage: Eukaryota > Metazoa > Arthropoda > Insecta > Hemiptera > Achilidae > Catonia > Catonia carolina. Next base: position 431,620,190 of record JAQMRL010000001.1, on the reverse strand, counting down.
ATTTTTCGAAATCAAGTTTTTACCGGAAATACACGTTTTCAGGCCACTTGAACCCAGAAAACATGTTTTTACCTATTAGTCTGTGTCCATATGTGCGTGCGCTGACACAAATACACACCACTGTACCCAAGAAAACATGTTTTTACCGATGGTATGTATATGTGAGTGTACATGTGTGCGCGCGTTTACATATGTAAGAGAGCGAGAGAGGGGGGAGAGAGAAGAAGATATCTTAAGAATGGAATATCGTACGAAATTGAAACTTGGATTTTATGTTAGGCACCAACGAACGGACGGGACGGGACTCAACAAAAACAAGACAATTGATATTATGTTTTTGTAATTTTATGATGGTTTCCGTTTATACTGAAATTATTATTATCAACTGAACAGTGAAATGAATAGAGTACACGAATGGAACAATTACATTTCATAGATAATCGGCCAAGAAGTCACGTCCAGTAATTATCCAAAATGTGTCCGATAACACATAGGTACTTACTTTAACTACGGACTCTAAAGAAGCGTAGTACCTATTACTTCCAACAGAAATAGTAAGAAAGTCTAAAATTAGGTATACTAAGTTTAGTATAATTCTGTAATTAACTACTTTTGTATTAATTTTTAAGAAACAAGATATCACTTTTTATTATTCTTAACACCCTTTAATATTATCTTAGAATTAAAATATCATATTACTTTTACCCTGAGATGGTAACACTTCCCTGCAGTATGTTTATTTAATTTTCCTATAACACAAGCTAAATAATTTGCTACCTCGGACTCAATATAGACGAAGACTTACATGGAAAAAACATTCCAGCAAAAAGCGCAACGCTTTAGATAGTAGTCGCAAACAGCTAAACAGTCTTCTGCCTCGAAGATAAAAATCACCCCTTCATCTGAAAGTAATTTTTGTAACTCCTTACTAAAACCTATGTGTATATACGGATGCCAGAATTATGGCTCAGCTAAACGCTTATTTTTGGCTAAACTACTGCGGTTACAATCTACATTACTACGGACAGTTCCTAATGGTCCTTTAAATTTTCTATCATACACAGCACACAGAGATCTAAGCATTCTTTACATAAATCAAACAGTTTAACAGACACACCAGCGATTTAAATAAAATTTATAAAACAATCTCACAAATTTGCGTTCAGAAACGTCCAAATTTACCAGGTAACCCCCAATCAACGTTAGTACAGAAGGTAAGGTAGAGATTTTAGATAAATTTTACAAGTAAACTATGGATTTTTTCTTCTTTTTAGCTGACGTATAAAAATATTTAAAAAAAATTAATCTATAATTTTGAAACACCGATTTTATAGCGGGGTTTAAACGCGAAGGTCCTTCTAATGAGTGCTCTTCTGCTCAAAAGTAGTAAAGCAATGTAAAATAAGCTGGAAATATATTTACTGGTTGTGAAAAGTTGCACAGTTTTAGATGAATTAAAATTAAGTGAAAAAACTATAAGACAATAGTTAATTAATAAAATGTAAATCTTAATGGAGACTACGTCCACTGACGTAATGCCGCATTCAAAATGAGTTTAATTGTTAAAAAAATATTAAAAATTTGCGCGTTGGTTAGTTTTAAGTTTCATTTGTACGTTAAGTATAACATTTTGAACCGTTTAAATCAGTGATATTTGTCTTCTTTATTGAAAAGATGAGTTACCAAAGAATTTTGATGACATTCAAATGTATTTTGTATTTCATTGTATATAATCTAAATCAGTGTTTACGTGTAAGTCATAGAAAATACATCTTTGGCTACGAACGAAGGAAAGTCAGTAAAATTTGAAGAATCTTCGATTGCAGAGGATGCACAATTACAGTGCTTAATTACCCTACCCCTACAATTAAATTCCGTACGTCCATACTGGTTTACAGTTTTAATCATTTATGTAGTCGTAAATTTTCCAGTCCGAGAGCAAATTTTGTTAGCATAATGTTGTAGAAGAAATAAGTTATATAAAAATAATGCAGGAAAGGTTTGCCATCTCAGGGTATTTTCTTGGCCAACAATTTTGTGTACTAATTTAAATTTGTATAAAAGTAACTACCTTTACTGGTTCAAATCCTAGTAAAAATAGTTACAGATTTGAATTCTAGACAGTGGTTACCGATGTACTTTGATGGTTGGGGTTCAATAAACCATACTCTCTCAGGAATGGTCGGCCTGGATCTGTACAAGACTACACCTCATTTACACGTTATACACATCATCGTCATCTTATTGCGTCATAGGGTTTCTTGTTGTTCTGAATTGAACTGATTGCAACGTACACGCACTAGAGATAAAAAAATATAAACCAGGGTGTAGCGGAGCAGGAACGCGTAGGAACGGTGTTCCCACACTGCTGTTTACAAGGAAAACACTGGTTTTTGTTTGCCAGGAAAATACGCGACATTTTTCCAAATAACCATTACGATTGGGTAATTGAATACTAAATTGCTTACGTTACGTCCGATGTTTTTCCAAATAAATCGTCTGCCTCAGTAAATAACCAATGAATCTAAGGTCTTCCGTCTGCGATGTGGTTTTGTCGTTTACAATCACTGTCAGACGAGTATTTTTTTAAATATAATAATTGACAATATTTAAACTTAAAATAATTTATAAATATATAAATGATACATAAATGAAAATATCTAGTTAACATAATTATTTAAAAAAAAAAGAATATCTTTTAAATAGGTAGAATAATTTATATTAAAAATAATCTATGTTTCGTATTGTATTACAAATTTTTATAAGTTATGAGATTTATAATCTACTTATATAAACAAAAACACACCTAACCGTAAACTGAAATTCACTTACAAGGGAGAAAGAACAGAAACCAAACTTTGGATAAATTTATTACTGTATCTACTTGGTAACAGGTTAGAATTTTGCATTATTAAAACTTTTCTATTACTATAAAGAAAAGTTTCAGTTCGAGGAAGAAATCTAATAATATTGTATAAAAAATTGATGAAATATTCTATCAGTTAATTAAACTCATCCAACCGGATTAGTGTAATGGATTCTTCTGTTTTGTATTGTGTACCTTGATTATATTATTGTGTAAATATACATTATATTATTATATTAACTTGCCGATATTTGAAGGCATATTGAAGAGTTCTCTGTTAAGGTTAGCAACCACAACTTCACGAAACTTATAATTGGGTCTTACCGTAAGTTGTAAATATACTAAGTATAACTTTCATGAACCATGTTTAAAGGAAAATATAAACTGATATCTTCTTATAACTCATTTAATTGATGTACTTTAAATAACATAAATTTCTTGCTTTATATAGTAAATGAATTTGATTGTATGATGATATCATAGGAAAACTTTACAGTTTGTATCAGATTATTATTATTTAAAGTTTTTGAAAAATATGATTTATCTAAACAATATGCTTCAATTAAATTAATTAAAAGAAACGTAATATAAGATTTTTATGTAGTGTTAACTGAATTTCATTATTTTCAATGTTGTAAATTGATTTATGTCTAAGTTTACATTTAGAACGATACAGTACCAACGGACTTAAACGTCCCATAAATCAACGATGTGTTCCTACGCACATACACACGATTTAAAAAGAAATTACCCAATAATCCAAACCAGCTCATTGTTGACCTAGACACACCAGATTTACCAACTGCCCCTATACGAAGACTAAAACGACTCTGGAGTAGAGATATTGTGGACGTCAAAATTAAACAAAAAAAAATTATATTAAGTAAATTATGAACTAACTCAATGATTACGGTTGGAGTACTGTCAATGGGCAGCGATCTCCTCAATGTCTTAAAACTCGTCAATATTTGCATTTATTTTTTTCTAATTTGCTTGTTTTTAATTTTATACAGCTGCAAATAAGAAATGTCTTGTATAATCAAAAAAAAGTTTACATTTAGATCGACGATTCATGTGAAGTCATACATGAACGAAACAAAAAGTACTTCGGCTGGAGTTATTTTTTCTTGGTCTGAAGTTACGACAATTGTTTTGGCACTTTGGCAAAAGTATAAACCTTCTCTTAAAAACTAAGTCCTTTTATACAAAGTAATTCTCAAACAAGTTCGGATTTACGGGTTAGAGTTACAATGTACAGCTAGTCAAATATAGAATAAAATAAGCAAAAAAAAAGTATAACGCTCTAAACCTGCTTGTCATAAAATTTATTTAGCGTATGGCTTTTCAAGACATTTAAAAAATCAGCATCATAATTGTTATATATTGGGATCAAATATGACCCTCTGTCTAATCTATCTATCTAAATATGTACATACAGTACGTAATTCTAAAAACATGCTTAAGTCTATATACAGACATCCAGTCTGTCCAAGTAGGCTATTGATTCTGGAGTTGCCATCAGGAAATCCGCTCTTGCCCTCCTCTAAAGGCAGTTATTCTGCACTCTTTCACTATGTGATCAATAGTTTGTCTTTGACCACACTCGCATAAAGGCGATGGTATTTTGCCCCATTTAAACAATAAATCAGCACACCTACCGTGTTTTGTTCTTATTCTATTTAGAGCTGACCATTTTCTACGAGGTAGTCCAAAACCTGGCGGTTTTTGTGAAAACCATGGGATTTGTTCTTGCTGCTTTGATGCCCATTCTTGCTGCCATGCACTGGGTATGTTAAATGCTTCCTCTTTGGCAGTAATTGCAGTTTTTGTAGGTGGCTTTCTTGATCGCAGACGAGTTTTATTTGCGTTTTCAATATCCTCATGAATTCTCAGGTCTTGATTGTCGACAATCTTATCATACTCCCTAATGAGGGCATTCTTGCGGCGCAGGTTTGGGGGTGGTATGTGGCTCAATACTGGAAGCCATTCAGTAGGTGTTGATCTGATAGCGCCAGTGATCATTCTCATGGTATTATTGAGTATAAAATAAGAAATTAAACAACGCAACGAGAAATAGTATTTAAAAAAGTAATAAGATCATAAAAATCCTTTCGAAATCAACCTTCTCGTCAACAGCAAAAATATTCATAAACTGAAACGTTTTAAAACATTGGACTAACCTTTAAATTTTGTGAATCATTTAACTCATTTTCTACACTGTTGGCTGAAGAGTTTTCAATTGTAAACTTACTGATTTATTCGATTTTGCTGGCCTAAGTTGATACAAATCCCGAACACGATTAATTTGTTCTACTTAAATAGGACACCTTCCAGAACTTTTATTTTTAGTGTTCATTTATTTTTATTTTTACTTACAATATTTTGAAACTTTTTACTCTAGTCGTAGATTGACATTATTTTTGGAGATTTGGAGATGATTTTATAAAATTTGTGGTACATTAATCGAGTTTGTTAATTCGAGTACACAAGAAGGTTTTCCACTGGATTAGCAGCTATTTGCCGAAACTATTAATCTAACAAAATTGATTTCATCAGTACTAACACCAACAAAGTTTTAAATTCCCTGTAAAACCATGTCGTTTACTGCCTTCACATACACAAGTTTAATTTATGACAAGGTTTTTGTATATTTCACATATAATCACCCTCAATTTAGTGATTTTTGTTAACGATATAATTGAAAATTTAATTAACTAAGTTACAAAAAAATAAAAAGTAGAGAATTATTTTCTTTGCTTTTTTAGTTTTATATTTAACAATATGATTATTAGTTATTAGAATATTCAATATTTACCATCACTGTTTAGGAACGGCCATTTCAAAGGAATAAAATCCTAAAGTTACCTTTCCCAATAAGATACCGATTGTAAAGAAATAACAATATTTGTTTTTAGAAACAAAACCTTCCTCTTTTTTTAAACAAATTTTCTTAAAATTATTATAATAAATTAATAATGATAATTTATACTCAGTTAAAAACGAAAATATTTTGAAAGAAATTAAAATTTTGCTTAAAAACAAAACAAGAAAGATTAATAAATTATTCGTTTGTAATTTATGTGGTGACGAGGATATAAAATGAAATAATGATATGCGCGACCAAACAGCAAGTGAGTGCAATATTTAATAACCCTCCATAATTTTATTCTCACGCGTATTTTTAATATCTCTTCTAAACCTAAAAGGTATTTACATACATTAATTAACTTTTGAACAACATTCATGAAATATTTTAAGGTGAAATAATTTATAACTTTCATCAAGAAAATTAATTACGTACTCTACTCATTCAGCGTGAAATAAAATATTAAATTAAATTGTAGCTGTTCTTCAACAACTTTTATTAATAATAATCAATGGCTATTATACGCTTAAAACTGTGTTATTGTTTTATTTTAATTTCATATCTACCAACAATGAAAACGATTATTACTTATTTAATTTAATTTTGCAATTATGAACAGACAACTAACAAAAATGTTTCGAATAGGTACATAGAAAGTTAAAAAAAAACTCAACAATGGCTTAACGGAAAACACTCACCCAGTGAGAGTGCTTCAGATAATAAAAAAATATAGTGTGAAACACTCCACGACTTTCTCTTGCCAATGAAAATAATGAGAAATATAACCTGTATAATCATCATTGGTAAATAATGTTAAATGAAAAACATAATTTAATTCATGAGTGAATGAAAAAATTAACGTTGAAAGATTGTAAAATATGAAAATAGGTGAACGGTAGAAAATGAAGCTAAGTAGAAGTTCATTTACTTACACCATATTGAAAGCTTGGCGTACATCGAAAAGCAGGGCAGAAGCGTACTGCTTATTATCTAAGATGGCAGCCAAAAAACATTCTTCATGGAGAACATACTTCATAGAGTTAAGTTATAAATTTAAAATAAAAAATTTGTGATTTTTACGGGTAAAAATTTTCAAAATTGTGAAAGGGAACGGATAATTATTTCTAAAATATAAATTAAATGTAACTACTAGTATTGTTATTAGAAAATTATTTGATTCATGCGAAAAGTTAAGAACGACAAAGTGACCAATTACCTTTGTCATACTGAATTTTTAGTTACATCATATATATCCATCGTAACTTCAAGACAAATCCAACGACATCCAACATACCAGACTTTGTCAAATAGTGTTCTTGGAAAGAGTTTTTGAACGACTGCGTCCTAGATTTCCGGCTTCATCAATAAAGATTGGCTACAACTTTGATATACGTACAACTCCGTATCTTGCCCACCATTAAAAGATTACAAGTTCCTGTTTATACAGTTTCTAACATTTTTCAATTGTGAGCATTTCCTTTCGTCCAGATTTGCGCCTACCTTTAACTTTGACCTCAAGAACAAATCTGAGAAGCTCAAACTTATAACCCCTGTAAAAGTGACCAAGTTAGTTGATTTACTTTCTCTGTAGCTTTTGACTCACAGGCCACATTCAATTATGCTCAACTGTCAAAACCTAAACGTCGTTTGTTTCGAATGACAAAACGTTCCACTACAGAATTTTTGAATACTTATAAATAGTGACATGTTTTAAAAGGCCAAACGATTGCAAAGATAAGTCGTATGTTAATATCAATCAAGCTGTTTGGGTTATAAGAACGTAAATTGAACTAATTTTTTTTATTTTTCAATATCTAAGAATAAAAAAAAATTTTCCTCTTCTGTTCATCGTTTCCCCTACAAACCTTTAACCAATAAAAATATATGTTAATTAAATTTTAAAATGTGGTAGTAGGTTCAAAAAATAAGATTATTTTTTTCTTCTTTAAAAACCACCGAAGATTAATTTTTAAGGAAATTGAAGTTCCTCTTGAAACAAGATAAAAAATTGAATCAGTCTTTCATCTTAAAAATAGCCTCTAATCAAAATAATTTTACCTTTAAAATCGAATTCATAGACCTGATCTCAAATATATTATATTCATAGATTTTCTTTTAACCGAAATATATTTTACAGCCTATGTAAATATTTTATGCGTACCTTATGTAAGAAATTTGTTGAGTACTATGTTGCTAATCACAATAATAAATTATTTGAACAGAAACCTAATTACACAGGCAGCAAAAAAACATAAATAAATTACTAAAAGCTTTAAAAAGTTCTAGTCATTTAAATTTGCCATGTTGTTGTTGTTTAGGTCAACAGTCAAAAGGCTGGTTTGAACCTCTAGAGGTTTTACTAAGTAAAACGAGGAGTGAGGTGGTTTACCATTGCCTTCCTCACTGAATGGAAAAGTATGCTTATCAGCATGCCGGGCCCTCTGAAAAGCACATATTTTCCACTCTGTAAATGACACCTTCACTTCATTCACCACAGGGTCTGGCTGTACAATGAAATTCATTACTTTCAGAGGAGATAACTCTGACTAGTGTCTTTTACACCTCTACCTCTTCTGTTCTTAAATGATTCAGTCATTTAATTGGCTGACCATGTGATAAGAAACAGAACTATTTATTTTAGCCCTGCAACGAACAGATTGAGTGTAAATAATTTGACATTCCACCTGTCTGCCTTACAGAGCTAAATAAATGCATGATTGATAAACAATTTTACAGCGTACGCGAATTCCTTTCTAAATAGATTTTGGTTGAAAAATTTATAAACTTCTAGGTAAACACTGAAGCAAATTGTTTGTTTTTTTAATTTATTTATTTATTTAAAGTCGCATCAACTGCAACGGTCATTACCGACGACGTTGGGGTGTAACTTTGAACAATGGAGGACAAAATGACTTTTTGTAACGAATGAAAATATCCCGTGCTTGCGTGGGATTCGAACCCAGAACCGCATGATGAGAGGCGAGCACGTTACCAACTACGCCAATGCGGCCAGCAAATTGTGTATTATTTGATAAGAATGTTTGGAGAATACGCTTATTGAAATAAGCAAGTAACTAGTGGTAATAAATGAACTGGTAAGTAATGAATTTGACAGTGTTAAAATTTAGACATGGATTTTTATTTTGGCAAGTCCTATGGTTCCTTCTTCTTAAGTCTCCTTGTTGCAATTATAAAAATTTTTTTTTTATAAATGTCCGTTATTAACAGTTTTTATTTCTAAATCCACCAGAAGTAATGATAACTTGTTCAACAAATATGAACAGTTTTGCTTTCTATAATTATAAAGTTACTGAAGTAAAAAGTTTTAAATTAAAGTTAGTCCTTGAGGCCAGCTTAACCTGTCAAGCGGAATAAGATCATAAGCGTATTGTAGTTAAGGTTAACATTAACAAGGCTGAATGTTACACATAAAAGTGTTACTAAACAAAAATGGAGGAAAAATTATTTACCATTTACTTTCTCACTGTGTTGAATATTATTATTTCTTTATCAGAATACAAAGCCTCCTTGAAAAACACTTGCTTGCCACTTGCAGATGATAGGTTATCTTTATCCAAAACAGGATCTGGGTGTAAATCAGATACGTTCAGAAAATTTAAATTTAATTAATGGTAGGGCCTAATTACGCCTCTATCTCTCTTTCTTCTTCTACTTCTTCAAGTATCAAATCTTCAGTGACTTTGACGATCATCAAGGTCCATCTATCCTATCTACTGCATATTGGTAAAGGTCCAATAAAGTTATCCATTGTCCCAGATTTTTGAGCGAGATGTACGTCTTCAGCTAGCGCTCTCTTTCTCTTCCATCATTCACTCCAAAGACAGCCTCAATAACTTGTATTTTCCTCATTTTTATGATACGATCAAAGTAAGAAATTTTTCGGAATCTCTCCCTCTTTATTTTCTTTAACACTTTCTTGTTAGTTACATGGTGCATCCAGGTGACTTAATCCTCCTTGGTAGAACCACGTTTCTTAAGAATTCAAGAAATTAAAGTAATGTCGTCCGTTAGGATCAGTGTCTAAATTCCATAACATTAAATAAATAAATAAATCTTTATTTGTCGGCAACCAAAAAAGGAGTAGACATCGTCAGATACAGTTATACGTAGTTTTAAACTTATTTTAACAAACAAATATTTTTTACAATTAAGTATTAACTAAAACAAAACAAAAATAACTAATTCATTAAATTACTACTTAATTGTATGCCTACATTAGGATTATGTTATTTATTTACACTACCTAACAGTGTTTCATAATTCTAAAATCTACATACATTACATTTAAAGAGCATTCATTGTAAGATAATTTAACAACTCCTGATAAGAATAAAATGCATGTTTTGTTAAAAAACCTTTTACTTCCCGATCAAAGTTTTTTTAAATTAAGGAGTCTTATTTTAGATGGTAATCTGTTGAAAAACCGAACGGAATTGGCGTGAATTCCTTTCGAGAACTTTAAAGTTCTATATTTTTCAATTCTGAAGTCATCATTGTGTCGAGTTTCATATTATGATTGTACTTATCTTTTGTAAATAACACAGTGTTCCTTTTCGTGAATTTTAAAATTTCATATATATAAAGAGACGGTAAGGGGAGAATATTGTATTTAACGAACAATCCTTTGCAAGAATAATGCCTTGGAATGTTTTCAATAATTCTAATTGCATATTTTTGTATGCAAAAAATTTTAAGGTGTTCGGTTGAGTTGCCCCACTGCGTGACCCCATAGCTGAGAACAGAGCGGAATAACGGAAATATACTTCCTACAATATTTTCTGGAGATTTCGCAAAATAAAACACTCTGAGCTAAGACGGTTCAATAAGTAAGATATTATATTGAGGAGACAACTAGAGGGTCTTGAGATGTGGTGCTAATAAAGGGTGTACCATTAAAAATACACTAAAACTGCAAATTACAAATGAAAATAAAAATATTAAAAATTATTAATCGAAAATTCATGGATTTGAACAAATACTTGAGAAGATATAAAAATTTCATGCAATGTAACAGAGAAACACGAAGTGTTGATACAATACAATAATTTAATGGTGTAAATTTTAAAATGTAAGAACTTAATACATGATTAAGAATAAAGAAAATATAATAATTATAAAAACCTGTTAAAGAACATGCTGTCCAGAAAAAAATTATTATAAATGCTGTATCAAAATTATTAAATCTGTAACTAAACTTCAAAATTCAAACTATAAAATAAAATTAAAACTTTGTCCGTTACCTTATTCCTATTTATTGGATTGTCTGCCGCACCTTGAATAGACTTGAAATAATCACTAGTTCTCCTTACATTTTAAATGTTCAAAAAGTTCACGTGTCAAGTCCGTTAGAAGAGGAGCGGTACTTTGTTTTATCTCTTGTCACACTGATACGCACACTTCTGTTTCGGCACGTTGCCGACAACGAAACGCGTAAAATTTATATTTATACAATGTGTTTTCTTTGAACCAATATACTTATAAAATACCAATACATTTTAAATCTTATTAAACAGTGATGGAGAATGATTCTAGAATTACACGGTTATTTTAAAATATACTATTTCCTTCCTTTATTTACAACATATTATTTTCAGCTACATAATTAGAAAAACTAATTATGGAACTTATGCATAAGTTCTGCAGGAGTGCAAAAAGTTTTTTGATGAAAAAGTAAAAGTGCAACTTCGAGATAATGCAACGTTTGAATAAGAGCTTTAAAATTAAAGGGACAATAATTAAAAATTAAAATCGAATACCTTGGTCACGTGACGAGAGGTAAGAAATATAGATGATTGCAGATTATTATCCAAGAAAAAATCACGGGTAAATGTCATCTATGTCGAATAAAAATGCCATGGCTAAAAATTCAACAGGACTGGCAGGCCTTAGTGTCAATATGAAAGCGATTATTAGACCAACTGACGGTAGAGCGTAAATTACTGTAATGTTTACCAACGTTTTGAAAGGACAGCATACATGAAGAAGACATAATAATATTATGGAAGGAATACTGTTTTGCTTGTACGATCTAACAACAAAGGCTATTGCACTATGGTTTTGTTAGGCGGTTAAACGCACTTCCGGGTTTCGCTATCCAAATTTTGATTCCTCTGGATCTATCCAGGGATAAAATAATATCCTCCAATGAAGTAGCAACTAAGATAAGTAATATTGACAGACATCTTCTTTAATTGGTGAATCAAACAATAAATAGCAAACACTATTTGATTGTTAATAATTTAGGGTTTTGAGAAACAAAATAATATAATCTCACTTATTTAAATACATTAGTACCACAAAACATCACAGAAGTTAGATTCGTTAAAAAAATTACAAGATGTCAAACTCTGAACTTAAACAAATTTTTTTTTTAACTTAACGGTACAAAATCTAGAAAACATTTTATCAACAATTCACTAGCGCACTCCTATTATACAACTTTCTAAATAAACATTCTAGAAGGTTCCAAACATAATGGTTTTAAAACCTTCTAAACATTTAAGAGGGCCGTAACTGTAAAAAATAATTTTTTCACACTAATTTCATTTTGTGAAGGTGCATAGTATTCTGAGTGTTTTGATCTATTATTTGTGGTAGTAGTGCAATTTGTACGAATATAAAAATTATATCATTGTACGAAGAACAGGCGCTGAAACCTGAAAATAACATGCTTCGTGCAATGGAACTACTGGATTCAGGACAAATAGAAAGCACTAAAAAAAGTCTGAATTTGAAAAATAGAAACGGGTAAAGAGGAGTTTAAAAAGAAAAACCTTGAAGATTTATATCTTCAAGAAGAAGGTCCAGATTAACCATCATACAGCGCTGGACGTTAATAAAAAAGTAAAATTTACAGTCAGTTTACGGAAAACTTCCAAGATTTTTGAAAGTTTATACAACTTTTCTCAGGAACGGTTAAAGATATCAGTATAAAATTTTCAGGACAGTTTCTAGTCATTATGGGCTAGTTCCGCACGCAAGATTATTTAATAATTGTTCATAAGAAAATATTTTACGATTTATTTTTCATTATTTTTTCTCTCGGAATTATTTATACTTTTTATAAAAATTAATAAACAATTTTAATACTTCATGCGAAAATAAGCTCCCGGGTGGAACTAAATAAAAGTCTAAAGTTTAATTTAAATTTTTGTTTTTTTGTTTAACGTCAGACTGTTCTGCAATTACTGCTAATGGAGACAGTTAAAGATGAAATGATTTTTAGTAACGTATGAAAATATGCCGTGCCTGCATGGGATTCGAACACAAGACCGCATGATGAGAGGCGAGCACGCTATCAACTACACCAATGCGGCCGGCAATAAAACTAAAGTTCTAATTTTTATCGTTTTTGTGAAAAGTTACGAAAATTTAACATGTAGGCTAGTTATATAGGCAGTTACGGTCCCCTTAATACAATACAGAGAAAATAAAAGTGAGTGTGAGTGTGGTTATACATAAAATAATAGACTATGACGTAGTTCACAAAGTTTATGAGTTAGCCCTATTTGATCATTTAAGCGTTCCAGGTTAAAATCCCGGACCAGGCCTGAAACCTTAACGAAAAATTTTGGACGATACACTATCGTTGTATTTATTAATGACCTAAATTTTTATAAGACAAAGTAAAAAGGTTTAAAAAAAAATCATGAGTTGTAAAGTATTTTTAATCTAGAGTATATTGTATTTTACAATTGAGTATGTAGATTTTCAGCTGTAAAAAGCTGAATTTATTTACACCCTTTTGTTGTAAAGTACCAGTATATTATTCTGTGTATCATGTTGAACCGGAAAGTATTTCAAGTACTATTACAGAACAGAGAAGTAATACCTTTGTAAAACTACTTGTAATCTGACAAAAGTACGGAGTATCTGAAAATCTGTTATACGTTCACTTGATTGAATGATGAATACAATTGTTCTTGTTCCAGTTGATTTCATTCGATCTTTATAATCAATATACGCTCACTTGAACCGTATTTAATCACAAATTTGTTACAAACTTAATAAATTTTGGTTTTAAGGTAAATTAAACAATTTTTACTTTTTTGAAATTTTTTATATTGTACTAATCTTGAAAAAATTTGATACATTGATTTCAAAATGGGTTTCACGGGTTATCAAGCCAAAAACAATTCTTGAAAACATTCATACTCGCGTAATGTTAATATTAATATTTAATATTCTGTAGAGGACTGGCGTGTTTGAGTGTGAATGCGTAAATAACTGAATGAAAATTTTCAATTATCTCCAGTTAAGTTCGGTGTACATTATATCGTATTTTGAAATCATGTGTTTATTATTTTGTACTTCTTCTTTTTTATTTGTTTTAAACGAGGTTTTGGTTATTTTATTTTTTTTATTTGTTTTCTTTTAAAAAAACTACATAAGTTTGATTGTAAATGATAATAATTAAGAGCAGTATAATTAAGCATTTCGCTTGACTTGAAATGCGCCCGGTAAGAGTTTTCGCAGCCGGCGCAAGCGAACTGCTTATTTAGCGCTAACAACTTTGATCGAATTTCACATTTATCTTTATTCTTTTAATTATTGATCAAAACATGTTTCCAATGCTTTAGTATAACATTGTTTCACTTTAAACGACATTTAGTCTTCATTTCAGTATTAAAAACAAACTGCAAACATTTATTTTCAATAATTTTAATGCCGCGGGACCCGATTTAGTATGTTTTTTTATATCGGACCTCGGAAAATGTCCTCCTCCTCCGATTGACGTTAGGTGGCAGCACCGTATACATGTTACATGTTACGGTTCGGCTGCCCTGTCTTATATGCTATAATTTTGCTGTGAGTTGGCATGCTCGGCTAGCTCAGTCGGTAGAGCATTCGACTCTTAATCTCAGGGTCGTGGGTTCGAGCCCCACGTTGGGCGGTTAATTTTTTTCTTCATAAAATCAATTTTATACAAACAATTTATTTACAAAAAATGTAAAACTATAATAAATTATTATTATTATTTTTATTATTATTATTATTATTATTATTATAAATAATAAATTATTTTTTAACGTCATACTTATCATCTCGCGTATTGTTATGATAGAACATAATTATCCTCACAAAATTACAATAAAATTGTAAACTGACCGGTAAGAGTTTTGCAGAAACGGTCGCATCAATAGTCAATTTATTTTTAGAAATTATATAATATATTCAACAAAACGTTATGATATCCTCTCAAAATTACAATAAAATTGTAAACTGACCGGTAAGAGTTTTGCAGAAACTGCGTTGTACTAACAATTCAAAGGTGTAACAAAAGGTTAAGGATATCTGGAGTAGGTAAGACTTTGAAAATATGGCACAAACATCACAAAAACGTATAAATTAAAAATTTATATATAATTAAGTTTGTATATAGATTTTTAATTTATACGTTTTTGTGATGTTTGTGCCATATTTTCAAAGTCTTACCTACTCCAGATATCCTTAACCTTTTATGTTTTAATGTTATAATTTGTTAATTACACCAGTGGGTTGTAATTTGTTCATGTGTTAATTCTAATTGATAAGTTGTATTTATTGTTATACAACAGATTATGCATTAAAAAAAAGTTATATGAAAAAAGTGAGCAAATATAGATTACAAATAGATAAATTCGATTACAAATAGATAAATTCAGCTAATATGGTAGGTCTTAAGTTTTCTATCAAACCATCCTAAAGGATGTAATTATGTGCCCTCAAAACTACAAGTAGATAACTCATTATCTCAAAAACAAGTAGTCTGAATGGTAAAATATTAGAACATTCGTTTATTTACTTGAGATGTGACGTCTCTTATGTCTCGTACAATAACAAGATCGAGAAATTTTTAATTGGAAAATTCTAATAGATAATTATGTTAATTTTTACTAACGTTTTATAGCTGCTCTGATTTTCCTTTGTATAATGATTATATTTACATAAACTTACGTGTTTGGGTGGGTCCACCATCATCAGAATACATAAGTAACATTAAAAAATTGAAACTAGGTATTAAAATGAAAATCTTGTCAGAAGAACTGTCACAACAATCGCTTTTGTACAAATGACTGAAGATCTAACTTCTTTTGTTAAGATTTTAATGAAATATACCATTTCCATATAACTTTGGAACACCTGATGCGAGCAAAATGAGCGTGACCGACGACATCTTGTTCGGACCGTCAGGGACCCGTAACCAGTCATGTTATAACAATTTTATGTTAATGTCTGCTTCTGACACAGTGATAGGTTACTTTGGCTCTTTAATTGTGTAGTTTAGTGTTTTTTTTTCTCTTTGTAGGAAATTCACAATCTGTTGGAAACAATCAGTGAATGTGATAACACAAAATTTGGTAAAAATTAACATGGTAAATAAACGTGAATGGAGACACAGTCCAGTGACAGAACTCCGACGTGAATAGATAAGTAGATAAGTGTAGCAATAAGTGCAGAATTTAGAACGCTGTAATGGATAGTCATTACAGTACTACGTTAATTGATGAGATCCCGGCTCCATCGACGTTTTAGACATCTTATTGGATTGTTTGGAAGAGTCTGCGTTGCCAGATTTGAGGTCAATGGGTTATGGTGGTTCACGAGTTTCTTCCTAAATTTTGTATCGAGTTTTAAGAAAATGTTATTTATGTAGGGTACGTTTAGGTCTGAGTGTACCGTTTTATTGGTTTCATAATAAGGAGCGTTAATTATCCTCCGTAAAAGCTTTGATTAGAAACGCTGAATTTTTGCATTTAATCATAAAAATTATCATGTTAAATATAAGTTCAGTTAGATGCGAATTTGCTCTCACCATTCAGATGGCCCACGCTAAGTATTTCCTGTAATTACAATTACGCATCCACCCAATAGCAAAGCAGAACGAATGTATACAATATTTCACAAAATAAGTGGAATGAACTATAATTTTAATTTATGTTATTTTATATATTCTGATATTGAAATCACGAAACATGTAAGTTAACGTAAATAAAATCGTAGATACAGTAAAATTAAAACAGCTATAAAAGGTTAGTAAAATTTAAAGTAATTATAAATGTTAGAATCGGTTATAAACTACAAAGCCGGATGTATTTTAAATATTTATTTCTAAATAACTTTGAAACGTTTTAAAAACTTATACACAATTAAAAGGAAAATTCTGATTGATATCGTGAAAAAGGATACAGTTTTAAAACTGTGTTTATCACACTATGATTTTCCCAGTTTTAATGTATGGTTCAGAGAGTTTTGGGCCCTGACTACTTAACGCATATGTTGATCAGTAAGAGAGGCTGTAGGGATGGGATGCTAACGTATTTAACAGAGTATCAATGCAGGAATGTAAAGGGAATGAAGATGCTAGGCATGAATTCAATGAGCTAAGGGGTTTATGAAGCAATCATTAATATACAAAAAAGTGGTATAGTTATTTTTTGCAGATGACATACTATCAAACAACCAAAAATAGTCTTCATAAATATAAGCCAGTATGTGTTGTTTAGGTCATCAGCCAAAAGGCTGGTTTGAACCTGAAGAGGTTTTACCAAGTAAAACGAGGAGTGAGGTGATTTACGATTGCCTTCCTCACTGAATGGAAAAATATGCTTATCAGCATGCCAGGCCCTCTGAAAAGCACATATTTTCCACTCTGCAAATGACACCTTCACTGCATTTACCACAGGGTCTGGCTGTATAGTGAAATTCATTACTTTCAGAGGAGGTAACTCCTCTCAAAAAAGACTAGACTCTAAAGACTAGTGTCTTTAACACCTCTACCTCTTCTGTTCTTAAATGATTCAGTCATTTTATTGGCTGACCATGTGATAAGAAACAGAACGTTTTATTTTAGCCATGCAACGAACAGATAGAGTGTAAATAATTTGACACTCCATCTGTCTGTTATGGGCAGAAGCCAGTATAACAACGTGATATTGGACGTTCTCGGATGAGATGGGTGTCCTAATATTTTTAGAAAATTATAGATTAACAACATTGAATTTAGATATCGTTAATGATGTTTAGGTCGTCAGCCAAAAGGCTGGTTCAAACAAAAAGGACATAAAGGATGTTTTATTAAGTAAACCGAGGAATAAAGTGTTTTAACCTTGTCTTCCTCGCTGAGTAGAAAAGTACGCGTATCAGCATGCCAAGCTCTCTGAGAAACATGCACTTTACACCCAACAAATGACACCTTCACTTGACATACCACAGGGTCTACTTGCATAATAAAATAATGAAATTCATTACTTTCAGAGGAGATAACTGACTAGTGTTTCTTACACCTCTACCTCTTCTATTCTTAAACGTTTCAGCCATATAAATGGCTGACCATGTGATAAGAAACAGAACTATGTTTTGTGGCCCTGAAACCAGCAGATCGAGTCCAAATAATTCAACACTCCACCTGCCTGTCATGGGCAAGTCCGTGAAGATAAAAATCAATGTAATTAATCTATAAGAATAGGCTGGAATTTTAAAATTCAAGATTTTAAAGTAATCAATAAAAATATAGCATTCGCACCATTATAGATTACAACTAGTAGATAAAACGTATCATTTTTTCATGAAAAAACTGTAGAGCCTTGGCTACGAAAATAATTACTTATAACTGATTTATTTATTTATCGGTGTAAAACAATAAAAGATGCTCTGAAAACGTATAAAGTTTTTACGTTAATTTATTTCGTACGGGTATGCCAAATTTTCATTAAGTTGTTTTTAAATTAAGGCACTGTATTGTCAAAAAATCTAATATTCCGTAAAGTCCAAAATAAATTAAGTATTTTTAATTTTCGTAACACTTAAGATTAAAAAATAATAATAATTATTATTTCTTGATAATAATTACATAGAACTAGTTTTAGTAATCTTATATTTTTAATGTATATTAAGAATTTAAATAATTTAGAACAACATAAACTTCATTTATTATAAAAAAAATTGCTTTAGTTCTTTCAGCAATTTGCTGCGTAAAACATTGAAGCATTTATAGCAGCTTGCACATTCTCCGCTTAATTGTCTACTAGCATTTTAAAAGAATATTAAATATTTGAAAAAAATTAGAAGTAAAAATTTTCTCGTAGCATATTCATTTTTATTACAGTTTCTCTAATTATATAAATTTTATTATTCATATTTAACAAAAAAATTTAGTATTTATAATGACCGCTTGTTTTTTTGTAACCATAAAACGAATTGAATCGTTACATCTTTTCAGTTTTCAAATTTTCTTAGTTGTATTTATTAATAGTTTTCTTTTAAATTCTATTTAGAACATCTCGGTTTAGTAATTTTAGATTTCATTATTATTGTTAAGTTATATTAATACAGAAAATTAAAAAGGATTTGTATTTTAATGAAATTTCTGTCAAGAATATTAATAAAATTAATAACTTACGTCTATAAACTCTAATTTTTTTTGAATACCTTCACCAAAAAATTAAATTGAAGCAAGTTTTCTTATCGTAATCATGTGAATAATGAAAAAATAATTCGTCTCATGTACTTTTTAGCAATAATTCAAGGCACAATTTTTACGTAACGTTCAAAATTAGATAATTTAAATCACATATATAAATAAAAAATGTTATAACAATTTATTAAAAGTGAAATACCTAAAAATTATATTTTTTCTACAGTATGAGTTCGTTTCATCTAATGGTTTTGGTTTTAAAGTAAATTTTTTTTGAGGCCACATTGGATCACTAAGCCAATCAATTTCTAGTGTTCTTCAGATAAAGTAATGGTGTAGCTTTTTGGTTTTGCCAGTACTTTTTAAGATGGTCCAATCTTTATTTCCGTATCTCATCTGCAATCTCCAAGGTGTGTCTTTGTGCTTTTCCCCAATAAAATCTGTGTGATTTGAGAGTACTATTTAATTTTTCCTTGTAAAACATGACTTCAATTGCCAGTCTAATTTCATTGAGATTCCTTTTAATCTCTTCGATTTATCTTCCCGTAAACTTCCTGTGCAAGTTCCTCAATCATATTGATCAGTTGTTTCAATATTCTATCATTCGGCATTATTAAAATGTGGAAAAATTAGGAAATCCTCCTATTCTTCATCACGATAATGGTCGGATAAATTTTCTTATAAACAGTTTCATTATAAAGAGTTCGCCATACACCATTTTTATTTTGATAATTCTTGTTAAGGCAGGTTCTGATAATTCTGCGTTCTGTTTTAAGAAGTTGGTCAATCTTAGGTTCATTCTTAATTTGGAATAAAGTTTCACCGGTGTAAAGCGCCTCTTGGAGAGCAACTGTTTTGGTTTTGTTGTTATAATTAAACGGTAATTACTTTTTTTCTGGGATTCCTTTTAATTCAAGAATTAGTTTTTTAAATTTTAACTAAATGTGAGTGGTTTTATCATTCTACTCGAACTGGTCGATTGGGATTATCATGGCGATACAGAGTGTTTCTACTGCTGCAAGAAATCTACCGAGGCAACCCTAAACCAGTTCCTCCGATTTATATAGTATTCAACCAAGATTTTCTTAACATTTAAAACAAGACTTAAAAAAGAATAAACAAACAATAACTTTAGAATTATCCAGAATAAACAGATCTTAAAAGAATATAATCCTAGGAAAATTTTAAACAATGACAGAAGAAAGAATATCAAAAGATTAAGGAGTTAATAATAAAAAATATAAAATAGGTATATTGTAATAAAATCCTTTCTACCGTATTACAAGGAAAAATTAATAAACTTGGCCGGAAAAATTAATAAATTAACTTCAAGGAAAAATTAATAAACTTAACCGGCTCTTCCGAGAATCCCACTCAAAAGGCACTTTCATTCATCGGCAATCTGCAGTTGTTACATTTTTTAAATGCAACCTGTATAAGACAACTTGAGCAAATATGTACAACTAGTTGAATTAGGAAATCATGAGAAATCGCTTGTCCTACCGGTGTAAGTTAAACTAGAGATAAATGGATGATACGGAGGCCTAAAAAAAGTTTAACTTTATACCAAAACGAATTGTCCCTACAATCACAAAGCAGTATAACAATCAGATAACAAAAATCTGGGTTTTAAACCTTTTGTTTCATTTATATCCTAAAGGTAATAACACGGAGGGAAATAAATAGCCAGAGAGAATGCTATTTGTAGTTCTGTGGGAGTCAATTAATTCTTCTATGCGCCTGGGACAAGTCATACCATCCAACACAGTATTCACTTGACGTAGTTAAACGCTAAATATAAAAAGTGGAATATGTATTTTCTGAGTAAGTAATATTATTATGTATAATCTCTTTAAAATAAATTAGCTTTTTATAAATCTAGTAATGAGATTTAATCTTTAAATTGTAAAATTATTTAATTAATCAGTGTAATATTTCAATGAACAAATTATTCACGTTCAATAATTTAAATAATTTTTTTTAATTCAATTTTTTTTTGAGAAATGCTGAAGTCCAAAATTAATTATTTTAAGTGTTGAAAATTCAAATGTTTGTACAAAGTTTTCTTTAAGTATCTGTTAACATTCGTTTGATTTTGTGCAATGAAACGTTCAATAATTAATCAAGCGTCTACATAGTTATGTACTAAATATTAAATATAAATATTATTATTTTTTAAAACAGCGTGATTACAAAACAAACAATACTGTTTTATAAAACTGATTGAAGATATACAAGTTCTGTAAAAGTTTTAAAGAATAAGTTTCAATTTTTTATGTTTTATGTACTACTACAATGATAGTGGATCACTGTAACAAGTGAGAATAATATGTGAAGGGCAAATTGAAGCAGTAAAGAAAGGTTTATAAATTTGATAAGTAATTTTACATTTGGATTATTATGAAGCCTATCTGTATAAGATTCCAGAAAGTAACACTAGAATATTATTGAGAAGTGGAATATGTATTTTACGTATATACGTGGTATATGTATTACGTATGACAGGCTTACAGATTTAAAATGACGGAATTAACTATTACGGAAGAGTTCATAAACCAGAATAGTGTATGCACGTTAGAAAGAAAAAAATGTACCTTACTTAACTAAATATATATATTTTTTGGCCTTTACCGTGCTAAAGCCGTAATAGTACGGCTTTGGAAATCTAGAAATAAATGTGGAAGACGTAAAAGGACGGCTTCGTATTTTTCGAGCTGTGTAATGTACAAAGACGTAGTATTACGTTTCTCGATGTTTTAGAACACTTCATCATAATTAGTTAACTTTTCGCACAATAGATAGCATCCGTCTACCATTTTTTTACAGTAATTTTAGAAGCGATGAGATCATGTTGTCGTGGTACGTTCATATGTTATTGTTTATTTCGTTCACCTAGCACGACTTTAGATGATTGTGATATTTTACATTGTTTATAAGAACGTAATAGTAATTTATTTGCAATTTATCAGTAATTATTTAGATTTTATAGTAATTGTATAAGTGTATTCAGATTTTAACGTTCATGGTACAAGCTTTCGTTTTTTTGACAAAAACCTAGTTTTTGGTTAAACAAATATGAAAATAACATTTTTATATGGCCCATTGATTTCTTCACAAAGAATTGAATATTAAAATGCAAAAAGAATCATATTGGTAACTTTAAATGCAAAAATGTTATATTGTGTCAAAATTTGCAAAAAATGGCCAGCACGGGTGTAGGCATCATGTCGGAGCGCCACCATGTTAATTGTTATATATTTTACTGGGACTTTTATAATAAATTTTTTTTTTTTTTTTTTTAATTCCTAATTTGTGTACGTTGCAATCTGTTCAATTTAGAACAATAAGCAACCCCATGACCCAATGAGATGAGGATGATATGTATGACGTGTAAATGAGGTGTAGTCTTGAACAGACCCAGGCCGACCATTCCTGAGAGAGTATGGTTAATTAAACCCCAACCATCAAAGTACACCGGTATAATAAATAACCACTTAAATTTGATCCATGTAAAATCATTTATGTGTTGTTTTGAATGGGTAGCCGTCAGCTGGGCATCGAAACAAATTCATTTGATCAACTGGTGATAGGCTACTTGACTTAATTAATTAATTAAAGAGACTTAATAGGCTTAATAGACTTAATAAAAGAGACTTAATTAAATAGACTTAATTAAGAGATTTAACTCTTAATTCAAAGAGACTGTACATCAGCTGACTGAGCCAGCCCAAATTATTACAACTGAATAAACTGCTAACCTGCTGTACCATCAAAAAGTGCCGAACTTACAACAAATTAAAAATTTAATAAATATATTTTGTAGAATTTCATATATTTTGTATTTATTGTCGGAGTTTTTTACTCTTAATTATTTTTTACCAGCAGTTAGGCAAAATATTTTCAAGTAGTTTTTTTAGGATGTAAGTTTAGGCTTCACAGTAATCAGATTGGAGTAATTTAAAATAAAATGAATCACAAATTTGAGAAAGGATATAATAAGTAGGTTAAAAATTTCATTTTTACCGGGAAAAAGTTGCACCGCTTGTTAAATCTCCTGCATAAAAATCATAAATCAATAGACAAAGTAACTTATTGCATTAAAATGGTTAAGAAAAGTAAAAGCCGTAAATTAGAGTAAGAAATTATCCTTAAAATTTAATTTGTGTTTTTTCTCTAAAAATGACTGATTCAGATATTTTTGTTTTGTTTTAATGTCCGACTGTTCTGCAATGACTTCTAATCCAGACGTTGAAGGATGAAATGATTTTCTGTAACGTATGAAAATATGCCGTGCCTGAATGGGATTCGAACCCATATTCGATCTGTAAATTATACGTTTCATTCTAGGTAATCAGTGAAATAAAAAAATCAGTATTTAATAGAAATATTCAAAGAATAAAATAATAAAAAGAAACTAATTTTATAATCAACAAGCAGAAATTTGAAATGTAGTAATAAAAGTTGTACATTGATGCTTAAAAATAAAACGCTAGTAAATAATTTATTGTGTTCTATATATTTTTTACTCAATCCTTCTTTGATAAAGTAAGTTACCATTTTAGGAAACTACTTAGACTATGTACTACTAAATGTAAAACTCTTCTTGTGAAGGGAAAAAAGAACAGAAACACCTTTGTACGATAACCAAAGTAAACAAATCGACATCTCTTTTCAAGACGCTTTAAGATATCCATCCGGCAACGTAAAGTGTATGTAAAACAGTTCTTTAACCTTATATCAATATGTTTGAGTCAGGTGTTCCAGTTTAAAAATAGGTTTCTTCTATCAGTTGGAACAAACATTTATTGATAGAACACACTTAGTTTAAATTAAATTAAGTGAGAGGTGGTAATCCAATAAATCTGTAATTAATTGTCAACTTGTAATTATGTATATTTCTAAATAACTTATTCAAACAGACCCTTGTTTAATTTTTGATGTTTAAATAAAAATATATTGAGATATTGTAATTTTTTCTCTCGTATAGCCTACGGGCAATTTTAGACCTCGAGAGGTGACTTTAGACGTTTTTGGAAGCTCTTTTGGCTCTGTTGGCCAACATTCTAAGCATTCGCTCACTGTAGGCTTTTCTCCTTTCTTCTGTTCACCCGGTGTACTGTTTTTGCTCTTCATGGAAGCCCTTAAAGTTCGTAATTAAATTGTTTGAATTTGATTCGATTCATTATGTTTTCTTGGTTTATTCCAGTTTTATTTTTATTTATTTTATTTCGAAAAATGTAGCTACATTAAAATTATAATTCATTACTATACTAAGCTATGTACAAAATTTTAAACTAAATACCTACTTATACGCAAAAACTCTTCTTCACAAAGAGTTCTGTCCGCGCATAGGAGTATACAAAACAAAAAAATTAAATCACTTAAATACTTTTAACTACAAAAAATTAATAAGTTAAATTACTACAGTTACATACACATTGCGTTAAACAGAATTAAAAAAATTGATAAATTCAATTACATTTTACATGAAATATCAATATTATATTTTAATAAACAATTTAATGACAATAGAAATTTTAAAAAAACTTTAAGATTATGTTTGTATATTTTGTAATAGAGAGAAAAAAATGTATATATTAACTTTTATTTTATAACTGTAACTACTATACAATAATATATTTTAACTAACACAATGTAAATATTTTAACTTTATGGGAAATTAATTTAATAAATGAGCTCAAAGAGACAGTTAAACTATCGCAAAGAGAAAAGTAAAAACTAATAAGAACAGTTATTTTAAGACCTGGAAAAGTTTCTCAAGTTCTTGCTCTTAGATCGATATTATAAATATGATTTATTTTAGAGTTAATGTTTTAATAGATGTGGTGACATAATACTGTGTATATGGGGTGGAAGTACGTTAACGAATCGCCTCTCAAGATAGCGAAATGACTTCTGAAAAAATGTACTATTTGGTTTTCTAGTCTTAATTTTTTCAGCGTTTCTAGTACCATAATTGGTTTTATTGGGATCAATTATTACTTCACGGTTACCACAAGCCCAAAAGAACTGTATCAGTACCTTGAAACCAAATACATGCCTTAAAGGAAGGACTCTGAATTCCTGGAATAGGCTCATACCATCGCACTTTCTCAATATCCTTTTTGACTTCTTCAAATAATTTATCGGACACCTTAGATCTACTGTTTAGTGTCTTAAATGTTTTTGTCAACCGGTCCTCATTCATTCTATACAGGTATCCATACAATTTTAGTTTTCTTTTTCTAATCGTTTCTATTAATCATACAGTTTTCTTTTGGGGTGTCTCTCGACCTCGTAATCTATATTGTCTGTCTACTATCTTCAGGCACATTATCTTGCGAAGGATCTTTCTCTCAAATTTATCTGCTTTTCTTAGTCCCGCCTTCCTGTTTATTCTAAGGCACTCACTCGCGTACAGGATTTCTCACATGTTTATCACAGTGTAATAATATCTAACTTGGCTTGTCTTGAAAGTGTTTTCTTCTTATTCAAGTGGTGAGTTTTTGAAGTGCACTGGCCAACTTTCCTCATCTGTTTTTGTTCGCTTCCTTTTCACTGGTCTTTGGTTGTATTTTTTCTCCGAGGTATTTGAAGCCATCAACTTTCCCAATTTGTCCGTATTGTGTCCTCAGCTGATATTCTGATGTTTTGATATACGTTATGTATATTATTTTTTTCAAAGTAAATCTGTAGTCTTGCTTTTTCTGCTTGTCCTTTTAACACGGTGATTTGTTCTATTGCTGTTTCCGTACTCCTAGAAACAATTGCTAGGTAGTCTGCAAAAGCAAGACAGTTTATCTTTGCACTGTTCTTTAATCCTCCCATGTGTACTTGGTTTAACAGTCCTTCATTGGAAAGTTCCATTTTCCATTCCTGAATAACTTTCTTTTAGATATTGTAAGATATTGAATTAAAAATTCAAAATAAATATGTAAAATGTAATAAAAATAACATTATACCGTTGGAAATTTTAATTTCAAGATTTTTATGCAGGAAGTCCTGAAGTTTTTATCTACCTGTAGGGTTTTTTATATTATGTCAACTATTTTAATGATAAACGAATTTTATGATGTTGTGCTATTAGGAGGTTATTGGGTCTGATAATATGTCACCACCGGCTTGTTGTAGTCCAATCGGTAAAACCAAAATAGGACCGGCCGGAGCGGCAGGGCATCCGGCGGCGTAGTTCAAAAGACAGCAAAGCATGGTTGGGGAAGCCTTCGCCACTACCTCAAGAGGAGCAACCGCTGGCGAGTGAAATGGAGGTCGTCTGTACCGCTGTCTAAACGAATAAGAGCAGTCACCGACGCAGCGAACACCTTTTACCGCTACCTACGAGAGGAGCAGTTGCCAGTGAAGCGAGGGGCAGAGAGAAAAGTGTGTGGAACAAGATAAAACTCAATGTTGAGCGATAATTCTTCCTCCGTATCGATCTTCTCTAGTGATGGATTCGATGCTGTATGATCACCTTCTCGACTATCGCTTTCGCCGGTACCTCAGATATATCTTGCCACTGGCACACGCACTGCGAGACGTTTGACCACTGCACTATCTATCGGCAGCAGCAACCACATCCCAGCGCCAACAGCGGAAAAAATGTGAACGACGGACCGGGGTAAATTTAATACAGTATCAAACAGTTGTAAAAAAGTGTCATTTGTTAATATTATTTTTTTAATGGTGGGTTCTTCCTTTTCAATATGGTTTCTTCTTTTATAAAAGGTAAATTTTTTAGTCTATTCTATTTTCTGTATAAGTTTTCATACTTCGAAAGAATGTTATTGTATTTCTATTGAGTGATTATTATCTTTTCGAACAACACCTGAAAATATAAAAATGAGTCAGCTCTTTGGTTACTTAAGTGTCAGATAGCATAAATAATGCAAATATGATTAAGTGTGTTTAGTTTGTTAAAACCAGTTTAGTACTTAATGAAGTTCGATTGAACAGGTCTTTGTATTCAGCCAGTTTAGATACTATATTTGGTTTTGTAGGTAAGAGTAATTTACTATTAGTTGTACACGGCCATTATTTTCCTTTAGTTAAGTTTAGTTTAAGCTTTAGGTTTGTAAAAATTTGTTTGTTATTAATTGACGTTGCAAAACAACAAAAAAGACAATACACGTACATTCGAATCACATTAAAACACTGTCATACAAAACATGTAGGCTAAGATGATTTTAAAAGCTTCAACAAGTAAATCAAATCTTGGAACATTTAAAAAAGTAATTAGTATAGTTGTAATAGGCTAAATAAAAATTTTACAAAAAATTGAATTATGTAAATTAATATTATCTATTTTAATTTTAGTGAACAACAGAATATTGCAAACGATTAAAAAAGAACAATGGGAAAAATAATGAACATTATAAATAAACAAACAATAATAAAAATTATAACAAGAAAATTAAAGTTAAAAAAATCTTATCAATTTTAATAGATTCATAAATTTTGAATAGTTTCCACGATTATTTCAATGGAGTATTTTGTATCAGCAATCAATAAAATAATTAATATAGTAGTAACAATTTTCAGTAAAAATATTTTCAAAATTAAAATGTATGATAACGTTTATAGAAAAAAATTTGTAAATAATGCGATGGCGTGATTATTATTTAAATTTTTTATCAATTTGTGTTGAATTTCATATAAAGTAAAAAAATTATATAAAAATGCACTTTTATCTCTCTGAATTTGAAAAACAAAATAAAAACAAAACATTGAAATTCAAATACAAATTTTCTGGTGTTATGATTCAGGTTCAATGTAAAATGAAATACACTAAAAAAAGAGAAAGATTGTGAAAAGTCAATAAATAATGTGAATTTCAACATTATAGAGTATACATGAGGGTTTTGATTAACGCCCTCTCATATACGGGTTGTCAATACAACATTAAATAAACATAAAACTGGAATAGGAACAAAATAATAGCAATAAAATTAATTTTAAATTAGTTACTAAAAATATTAAACCTGCGGGTAATGGTTTTCACTCTATTAATTCCAAATTAAAATATATTTTTTAATTAATTAATATAATGCAGTGATGATGGATATTGTACGAAATAAATATATTGTAGTTTTAATATAAAGAAAACTATTTTCCTTTTGGTACGGTAAATCACATTGACTTACTGGTAAACTTCAAGCGTTATTCAATTTTACCTAATATATCTTGTTTTTATTATTTATTTTCTAGTTTAATTTATGTCTATTTTCATTTAATTATTTTTCTATTTAATTTAGGTCTAACTTTTAGTTTACTGAAAAATTTTCATTTAAGGAAATACTCAGAAGTTTTTCACTTTGACAACGTCTATCGATTTTACAGGGAAAAGAACAATAATAATAATTATTATTATTATTGAACACCGTAGAAGATTACCTTCATTAGAGGCAGATACTTTATGATGGTGATGGATGGTTCGTCCGGGAGATGGTGACAAGAGGTGCGCTACAGGGTTCTCGTCTGGGGCTACTCTTCTGAAAATTTGTGTACAACGACCTATTTGAAATCCAATTACCGGATGGAGTAAATATCGTGAGATTCGCCGATGACCATTGTTGAGTCTTTGGAAGAACATATCTTGGAGGTCAGAATGGAGTATCATTGCCATTGTAGAGAGGTGGCTGACTAGCAGAGGGCTAGAGATGACAGTCAACAAGACGGGGGCGGTACTGGTGACGAAGAAACGATCGTACAGGATACCAAGATTGGTTATAGATAGTGTGCGGATCGACTAGAAGAGGTAGCTGACGTACCTTGGAGTTGAAGTGGACAGGGGTCTCACATTTGGAAGTCACGTGATGAAGGTGTCAAAAAAGGCCGCCGTGGTGGCAGGGAACCTATTACGGTTGACGCCCAATGTTGGTAAATCGAGAGAAAATGAAAAAGATGATTGTATGAGAGTGTTGTCCATTCAATAATACTCTATGCAGTGCCGGCCTGGGACGATGTGATGACAAAAGAGGTACATAAGAAGAGGCTGCTGTCGGTTCAGAGACAAGCGGCACTAAGAGTTACGGCGACATACCGAACAGTTTCAGCGCGTGCAGTAATGGTGATAGCAGGCATAACGTCTATAGATTTGCTAGCCTGGGAAAGAAGTGAGATATCTGAGAGACTTAAAACTGGAGAGGCTACAATGGCTATGATAAAGAGAGAAGCCAGAGATAAACTTCTCATGAGGGGGTAGGAGAGATGGGATGAAAAGGTTTTCGGTCGATGGACACATAGATTAATTCCGGATCTAAAAAAAATGGCTGAATAGGGATCCGGCGAGGTTGGTTATTACCTTATGCAGGCATTGACGGGGCAAGGTTGCTTTCGGGCGTATCTCCACCGGTTCAGACGATCAGATGAAGCAAGCTGTCTGGATTGTGAGGCGGAGGAGGACAGCGCTATACATCCGATTTTCAACTGCTGAAGATGGATACCAGAGAGGGAGGATCTGGGGATCATGCTTGGGCACCCATTTCTCCAAAAATCTCTGTGATTTTATGGTTGCAGATGAAGAAAGCTGGAAGGCCATTGAGGAGTTCATCCAGAAGGTAATGAAGAGCAGAGAAGCCCAGCTGCATTAGTCCCAAAAAAATCACTCATAAAGGGGAAAATGGGTGATAAAAAGAGAAATTTGGCAGCTAATAAAGAACCTCCGGCTTGTAGTGAAGTTATGCCCAACAGTGATCCCGCGGCAAGTCGGAATGGAGTAGAAAGGTACTGAGAAGTATTTGCCTTCGGCAGAGCTCCGCATACCCCAGGTAAAGACCTACCTGGGTACCGGTAAATTCGGTTTCCTCTAGTAAAAAATAAATAAAATAAAAAGTAATAATTATTATTATATTTAAAGTTGAAAACAACTGATTGAATTTTAGAAATTTTATGGGACGTAGCTCATGACCGATATCTTAGAATAAATTTTAAATAGATTTTTAGCTACTTTCTTTAATATTAGCCTACACATTTTGATAAACGGATAAATCTTTTCATTTGGTTTTTATAAATATAACAGTAAACTGAAGAAAATACCATGCCGATGAACTTAGAGGTCACTCATCTAAACTGTAACAAAATTTATAGTACCCTAAGATCTTCAATGTAAAAAGTTATAAAATTTTGTAACTTTTTAATAAAGTATTAAAATCAAGCTGAATTAGCAATATATTAATTAAAATTTCATTAAATTAATAATTATTATAAATCTGTTTAAAATAACAATCATGACGTTTCTTTAAGATGTAATAAAATTAAATTTTAACTTATTACCTACCCTACTAAAGGAACCAAGAAAAAATTATCAGTCGTATTTATTGCAGCAATTAAAAGTTGTTAAGTTGTTACGTCCTATTAAAATCACAGAAACCTGTGGTTTTTATTAATCTATAATTATCATCATTTAAGTCATAAATTTTACCTTAGTCGTTATAATTTGTATAAATTGGTGTACTTTTAGAAGTTTTATAATTAAATAGTTTTTAATTACGGATGAAAATATATTTACTATAATTTAATCAAAAATAATTTGACCTTAACAAATGATGAGTATATTAAAAAATTTTAAATTAAATTTTGTTTCATATGGTAATGAATTATCTTTTTTTTTAAATCGATTACAAGTAAATCTAAAGTTTTAGTTTATTTAGGTCCAAAATCACAATAATTATTAAAAAGGTAACAATTTTTCTAAAAGTAGCCTAATAATTATAAGGTTATTGTTACCTTGTAGTTATATTAATTAAGATTTGAAAATGTGCGGATGGTTAAGAGCACATGCAATTGGATAATAGAAAATTTAAATAAGTGTTATTACTCGGAACAAATCTATAAAGCGCCATTCAAATCTATAATTATTTATGGCATTCAAATAATATCTTGTACAGTAGAAATGAATAGACTAAATTGAAAAAAAACTACAATATGTTCATTTAACAATTTTGCGTTTAATTTGAGAAACTCATCCGCAACAAAATTTTACACGATGATTTAAAAATTCCTTTTTCTGAAGATATAATTATATCACGACTTTTTTTTTATTTTTTCAAAATACTCAGTAGAGGTTCCACTTGTAATTCAGCTCTTATGTCTTCATTCCTTATCTTGTCTAGTCGAGTGCAACCTTTAACCGCTCGTAAAAACCTCATTTCAGCAGCTCGTATCCGAGACTCAGTTCTCTTCATAGATACCCATGTCTCGCTACCGTATGCTATTAGCGGTACTGCCATTGCTCTATAAAATTTCAGTTGGGTATCATGTCTTGTTCTCCTACCCAAGGCTCTCCTTATACTACCACAAACAGAACTGAATCTCGCTATTTTTTCACCAACATCGTCATTTACATCAAATGAAATGTGGCATCCCAAGTAACTGAAACTTCTTACTTGATCTAATGTGTGGTTGTCAAGCACAATTTTCGATTTAACTGGCCACTTCCCTCTGAATGCCATTATCTTGGACTTTTGGGGTGAGATCTTCATGCCAAGGTTTGCTCCAATTTTGTTAAGTTTGAATATTCCATAATATTGTAGTTTCTCTTCTGTGTCGAAAATGATTACAGTGTCGTCTGCATAAAGTAAAGAGTTTACAAAGGCATTATTGGAAAGTTCAATGCCTGAGTCAACATATCGATTCCAAATATCTAGAATCTCGTCAGTATATATATTGAACAAAGTCGGGGACATTGGGCAACCTTGTCTTACACCTTTATTTATTATAATTTTCTCTGTTTTCCTATTGTTTCTAAATGTGATTATAATGTCTGTATTGATGTATGCCCCCGCAATTGCAGCAACGAGATGTTTGGGATATCCTTTTTTGAGCATTATATCCCACAATTGGGCTCTTGAAACATTATCGAATGCTTTCTGCCAATCTATAAAAGCCATGTGAGTTTCGCAATTGTATTCACGATTCTTCTCAATAATCTGTTTTAATGTGAAAACAGCATCCAATAGAGCCTAATCCTTGTAAGATGATGATAATTATATCAGGAAACAACCTATTCTACAGAACATTTCTTGACAAAAAACTGCACTTTTAGTTCTCCTTTGTGATTCATTTTCTATGAACCCTCAAAGAATATTGAATCGTCAGAGTAGGTGCACTTTCAATAGTTTTTGTAAAAAACAAAGAATGAATGAAAATAAAAGTAAATAAAATAAGACGCCGTATCAGTAGTGAATAGGTTTTTTTAAATATTTAAGAATGAAATAAAAAAATAATTACATATAATTATTTAATTTTAAGACACCTACTAAGAAAACACACATTATATTGCTTTAGAGACCAAACATTTTATTTTATTTGTTAATAAAGTAAAGTCAACTCCTCAGGAGGTACAAGACATCTAAGGAACTTAAGAACGTACTTTATTATACTTAGTATACGTACTTATTTCAAGAAATTATTTCTACAGAGCCTAGTTTAGTTTCACTTAGTGATTTTTCTTACAGTATTTTAAGTTCTACAGAGATTGATTTTCATTTTGCCATTCATTCATGAATAAAATTAGGTTCTATTTTTCAATTTGCATTGTTTACTAATCATTGGTATAAATTTTATTCTTGTGAATAAAACCTTTGCTTTAAGCAAAGGTTTTATTTTTAATTATTATTAACATTCACATGAGATATTCGAGTGAGTGTTTCACACCAGATTTTGTACTTTTTTGTTGACTGTTAAAAGAGGGGATATTTAATGAAATAAAATATTCGTGGTTACGTAGTTATTGTTAAAATATTATTAGAAACAAAACAATAGTGGTTGTTAAAAAATAAAAACAAATACATACGTACGTACAATAAAATATTTAAATTACTAGTTTATAAAGTAATGAACTTTAAAATTTGTTAAAAAATAACAATTAAAATCAAAACAATGGCTTAGTTATTTCGTTTTAAATAGTGAGTCCACATGTACCAACAATATAATAGTGCTCTTTTATATAGAAAAAAAGTATTTTAACGATGTAATGCTAAAAAATGAAAATACATGATATAAAATAATAATGAAAAAAATGTTAAAAAGCAAAAAAAGTTATGAATGAGGATGTTACACAATGATGTAGTTTATCAGCAACTTTTTTTAATGTAGGCCTACGTATTAAAAATTTTAAAAGAGAATGTAAATCAATTGAAGGGGTCGGGAGAAGACAGTGCTAACCCACATCACCATCATTTTAAGCAATGTCATTTTAAAAGTTTACTGAAATCTACAAATAATTTTTTTGAATTTTTGTTCAACATTTGCTTTCTCTGTTAATCTAGATTCTTAAGATCGTAAATCCAGTAGCCTTTTTAAAATGTGCTGTACATATAATTTTTACTGAATATTTAAGAAAAAATCATGCTGGAAATTTTTTGGGTTAGCACTTTCTTCTGCCAACCCCTTCAATTTATCAATCCGCTGTTGAAATAAGTCAGTCTCTTCCGGAACACCATACTGACGAAAATTTTTTAATAGCCAAACCAGAAGGGAAGCTCTCAAAGTTATGCTTCTTATCCAAAATGCTGTTCATACAACCTTTCTATAAAGCACGAAAACTAACAAGATGGCATAACAATTCTTAATTGTTTCGTTTCCGTGAGAACTCTTTTAAAATTTCTACGCCCCTTACGATCTTCACACCCACATTCCTTAATTTGTTCAAGCAAATGACACCATTCAAGTTAATTTATGTTAACCTTCTGAGATTTATGTATCTACCAAATTAGGCTGTCTCACTTTTGATACAGGAGCAAGCTATCTTGTATATGCTGTAATAGAGACAAAAAAGCAGAAGAAAGAGGAAAAGAAGGATGAAGAGGAAAAGAAGAAAAAGAAGTTAAGAGATGGGGGAAGAAAAAGAGGGATGAGGAGGGGAAAAAAGGAGGAGGAGGAGAGAAAGAAAAAAGAAGAAGGATAAGGAGAAAAAGAAAATTGAGGACTAGGCGGAGAGGTGAAAAAGGAGAAGAAGAGCAATAAAATGTTTATTTAATGCATAAGGTAAAAATTGATGCTGATATAAGAGAATTTTGTTTGACAAGAGCGGTATATTGATATTATAATAAAATATTTTGTCGAATCAGTAAATTAATAGGAGAAAAATATTGTAATTTTGGAGATCGGATATGATTATAAGTTATTTTATTTCTGCAAAAGAGTAATAAATGAAATACTTCAAAGATGAGGTTGATTCAATATTATTACATTGTATTTTGCCATGCTTTCAGTGAAAAATCCAATTTAATATACACGTATCAGCATTCAGAGAAAAATCTCATAAAATTTCAAACAAGCCAGGATCATCATCGCTGATGAGGGTGAATACAAACGGATTATAAACTTGTTTGTTTGTGTAAATATGTACAATGTCTATGTGTACAACGAAACAAAACAAAACACAAAAACATAGCAGCGAGATGACCGCATTGTAATGCAGCAAATACCCGAAACCGTTACACCACAATTACATTTTAAACAGTAAATATATGGTAGGATAGGTTAAAAGTTCGCACATAGTAATTTCTTCATCCTAAATATTTTACATACAGACCGTAATTTTCATAGGTTTACCCTATCTAAAACCTCGGAAAACAACTCTGCTTCAAATTCATACGAAGTTACGTTCAAAACCTTAATAACCTCTATTAAAATTTGCATTTCATGAAAAACTCCTATTTGATTTGTCATTTTGTATAATATTATACAACAATGTAAAAATATAACATGTATCCTTCTTTTCCATTAAAAGAATAGACATAACTGTAAATTTTACCATCTAGATTATACAACTATAAAATGCCGAATATAATTCCGTTATTTTTATGTAATTTGTGTGTTGTTATTAATTGTTAATTAATTTATTGAGGATCATATAAACAGTAAAATAATTGGAGTTCCTAATCACAACTTGTTTTCTCGCGTACAGTAACGACATATTATATGTTTTTTTCTTGAAAAAGGAGAATTAATTGCAGCTGACAAAATTAAATCGTTAAAACTGTAAAAATATTTATATTCATCATTGTTAAAATTAATATTGCATTACATTCACACGTATAACATGGTTACAAACACTAATACTATTAATTTAAGACATATTAAACACAGTACTTTTTTCTCGTATAAAATTTAAACCACTTGAGGTGACTTTAGACGTTTTTGAAAGCTCTTTTTGCACACCGCATTCTCAGTATTCTCTCACTGTAGGCTTTTCTATTTTCTTCTGTCCACCCGGTGTTCTGTTTTTCCTCTTCATGAAAGACTTTAAAGTCTGTAATTGTTGTTTGAATTTTGTTCATTAAGTTTTCTCAACATCGTTTTTGACTTCTTTAAACTATTTACACGACAAATTAGTATTGTTTAGTGTTAAAATTTTGTTTTGTTAACCGATTTTCATTCATTCTATACAGGTGTCCGTAAAATTTTAGTCGTTTCTTTCTAATCGTTTCCATTAATCTTTCATTTTTCTTGTACAGTTCTTGTTGACCTTTTAACCTATATTGTCCGTCTACTATCTTTGGACCCAATATCTTAAGAAGGATCTTTCTTCTTCTTTCGACCAGGAAAGCTGGTCTAAGGGAAGCAAAGAAATTATTTCTTTGCTTCCCTTAGACCAGCTTTCCTGGTTATTTTAAGGCACTCACTCGCGTACCAACACATGGGTTTAATCACAGTAAAATAATTTAGAATATCTGGATTTAGTTCAGCCGTTCTTAGTTTGCTCTTACTGTCAACACACAAAAGCCAGCTACTACAGAGCGCACGCTAGAGTCCGCGACTTTATGGATGTCGTATTCCTGTTAAGTTAACTATGTTTTAAATTATAAGTACTTAAAGTACTTCAAACATCAGTTATTATATGATGTAGACCTAACAATTTCATTTAAAAAAATACTTTTAAAAGTATTTTGTATTCAAATACTTTTGTTGTTACTTTTTAATCAGCGTGTACACATTTTTATATAATGCGCATGCTCAGTGCGTCATTTTTTGTTGACAGTAGGAGCAAATTAAGAAAGGCTGGACTTTATGTATATTTAGCTTTCTTATTAAATCCGGGGGTTTTATAATCAATACGATTTACAGTTCTAGTATGATAGGCTAATTGTGTGTAAATTTTTGTAGTCAATTTATTTGATTTTATGTAAAGAACCAGGTTCTTCATGAAAAAATTTTTATGACTAGTAACAGGTTGCAGAATGACTTGCAATATTCATTACTACAAACCATTTTGCAGGGGAAAATATATGTAAAACGTAGTAGTCATTTTTTTGAAGTGATTTGGCATGAATTTTTGAACAGGGACCCTCAGTGGAGTTTGTTCAGGAATGGCTGTCATTTGGTCACCATACAAAATAACTTGTTCAATCAGTGTTGCTTAAAAAAAAGCTACTTTCTACCAGCTGACTGACTGGGCTGGCCCTCATTAATGATTCACACAAAAACTTATTAAAAACCATTATCCTTCCTATTTAAATGGTCATAAACACTATTTCTTAGTCTAAATAATACAAATCTTAAAATATTTTTAAGTACGGTCAAAACACAAATTTTCAATGAACGTTTAGAATTCATTGTTTTTGGTTTACACCAAACGTTTTTCCATATATCCAATGAATATTACAGATAAATAGCAGACCGCAATCATTAATTAAAATTTATTTTCAGTTATTCAATATCCAAATATCCAATAGATTTAATTAATAAATTGAATTCACAAAATCAAATAAAAACTTTTAATTCAATAAAAGATACCTCATAATTAAAAATTAAAGACTTAATTTTATGAAGGAAGCTTTTACTCAATTAACTAGTTTTATTTAAGTAACACACTTTTTGGTTTAACACAAATAAAATCTAGCAAACATACGAAATTGTTAACATTAGTTTAACCTAGTTTTGTTTTGTTTTAAATCAGTTTGTTTTTCATGCTCCAAGGGAAAATACAAGAACAACCAATTAATCTACATAAACTTCCATTATAAATAGACAGAAAAACATTCAAAGAAAATACTTAAAAACTAATAAGTTTTATATTTAGGAAATATAATACTGATGGAATCTATAAAAGATCAAATTAATTACATTTTTGTATAATATAGAGTGTTATTTTAATAACATAATTAAATTTGATGTATCGCATAATTTTTATCTTCAATAACTTTAAAGCTGGTGTTCCTCAAGGTTAAATCCTTCCCTGTCTCTTTTATACAATTTATAGCTGAAATAACAGATTCTTTTTCCAATATCTAACTGGAATTTTTTCTGTTGATGTTTCCATTCTTTATAGTTCCGCAAACATTCATTACACTTTCTTGACTCTTTAAAATTTCATGAAAAAATTTCTTTGTGCTTTAACAAGTAGATAATTAAAGTAATAGTAGTACTCGTGTATATGGGTATATATAATAATAATAATATTTATTTATTCCACTTTATACAAATACAAAATTATATCTTATCTACCAGGAATAACTAACCACCAACTGAAGTAAACGGTGGTTATATAAAAAAGACAAAACAAAATACATAAGAACAAGTTTACAAATGAATTACAAATCAATGTCGTCATCCACTACAAATGACAATTTACAAATTGTAGTGGCAGCTACAGCGCATGGTAACTATATTATTTTAAACAATAATATTATCCAAGCCATCAGTCTTCAGAGTAGATATTCACTTGTACATGACTAACACTAAAGTCAGTTATTATTGTTATATTATTTACTAAGATCAGTAAATTCCTACAAGGACTGAATAGCAAGCACTGCAAGACAGCAACGGTAAATTTTTTTAATCAGATGAGAGTCACCTATCATATATGTGGTGTTTTTACATTACATATAATTCTAAACAATACACAGGAAAACGTTTAACAAAATTAAACATAGGTAATACGGTTTATTTTATACAACTGCAAGAAAAATTCATGTGAGTGTTTCACACCAGATGTTTGGTGGTTTCGTTGTCTACAAAGTTAGTTATGCGGAAGTTAGTGGGACTAAATTGGGTTTGAAGTTCCGGTTTTGACCGCGAGTGGCCCAAAACCAAAAGTCAAGAAATCAAAATTTGAATTTGGAATAAAAATGGTTTCATCCGATTCCTCTTAAAGAGTAGGTACAGAATTCGCTGATGGTTTTTTTATTTAGGTCAAAAGTAAGTCTTTTTTAAAAATTGCCACCAGCCATAAGACGTGTTGTCTACTGAAATGGATATTTTTAGATATAACACTATAAGCTTTGTTTTTGGCTTTAAAGCTTTTGCTTTAAACCTTCTTAAATAATAGTAATAGTAATACGAGGTGTGGCAATTAAATAACGAGACTGATGTAAAAATTTCATTTTTATTTTATACATAATCACTTATTGTCACCTTCAATATTCACTCCTTCTCTATCCCTTCAACGGTCCATGCAAATATTCCATTGTTGGAAACAGTGCTGGAAGTCATCTTTTTTTAGCTCCTTCAGGACACGCACCGCTTTCTCTTTTACAGCTTCCACAGACTCAAACCTTGTCCCTTTTAATGCAGATTTCACCTTAGGGAACAGGTAGAAGGTAATAACATGTGATGAAACGTGGTTTTTTACTTATGATCCGAAATCAAAGCGTCAATCCATGCACTGGAAAAGCCGAACTTCACCGAAAGCCAAAAAACTCGAATGAGCAAGTCAAAATTTAAAACAACGATGATTCTTTTTTATATCCATGGCATTGTGTATTTTTATTTTCTACCGGTTCCCTTAGGTGAAATCTGCAATAAAAGGGACAAGATTTGAGTCTATGGAAGCTGTAAAAGAGAAAGCGGCACGTTTCCTGAAGAGCTGACAGAAGATAACTTTCGGCACTGTTTCTAACAATGGAAAATTCGTATGGAGCGTTGTAGGGATAGAGGAGTGTATTGAAGGTGACAATAAGTGATTATGTATAAAATAAAAATAAAATTTTTTTACAACGTTAGTCTCGTTATTTAATAGCCACACCTCGTATTTTAATAAGTAGTGAGTAGCTATTAAAAACGGAAAAAATAAAGAATGTTTTAAAATAATAATTGTGTTAAAACACATGATAAAATATAATAATGGTTATTTTGTAAAGAGTAAGAGATAATTTTGTACAGACAATAAAATAAACTACAATTTCCCTATGAATATTTTATAAATTAATATTTACAACGGCATAATTTAACCTTAGTTACGTTTAAATAACAAAGTAGTAAATACATATTACAAAATATATCACGAATGAAATTTTGTTTTAGTGCGGCAAATGAGTAGGCTATACGGTATAACAAGAGTATAGTGGTGTAGGGTGTAAGTGTGTGCGATGGTATATTCCTTGGGATATGAAGTAGTAGTAAACTTTGGCCTCTTTACTTTACGCCTTTGTTAATTAATCACGGAAGGGATTATAATTGATTAACTGAGTGCGATATAGGCTCTATCCGCATCCAGATAGGCTCATAGTTAAGTGTAGTGGCGTTCAGGCGAGCATCTAATAGCCTATCCCGTACATCTCCGTAACAACTCTTCCCCCGACGCTGTTACAAACTGCTTTAATCATTCAACCAAACAGATATTATGCTTTAAAATTAGTGTTTCATATTTAGCTGTTCTAATATCCTAATGAAAAGCACATAAATGAGAAGTAAACACAAAATATTTTTTTGTTTTTGAATGTGTTTCATAAACAGAAAAGTATAGAAAAAACAAGCGCACTCGTCCTATTTATTCACATAATTAAAAAGAGTAACATATATATTTTTTAATATGCATTAAACAAGCTTACGATAAAATATAAGTTACAATATAAAATTTTATATCAACTCTTGAATGGAATTTATTTTTAATATTATACTTCATTAATAATTAACTGAAATTAATGTATAGTCTATTTAGTAGTGCATAAAATATGTTAATATCAAAATTATTCAGATAAATTTTCCATTCATTGTTTTTAATAACCGTTATAAAATGATGATATATTTATGAAATATATTTTATAATAACAGATTATGTATTTCATTAATATTACTTTTTTTGCATCAACTAATGGATTATGTAATATTGGTTGTTTTTGTCCTATAAATCGACGTTATCAAGTTTGTTATTTGATATTAAATAATTAAAATAAATTTATTTGTATCTTAATATCTGGTATTTTTCTGGAGACTTGTTCACAATAATAGTCTAATAACAATAATGTCCTTTGAGAAATGAACATGAAACGTGTATTTAGTCTATAAATGAGTGTAATAAAAAAATCTATATTAAAAGTACGTATATTTACATATTTCAGATATATTTTTAAGTTATTTATTTAAGGTCGCATCAACAATGCAGTCACCAATTATTAGCCGTTTAGCGTGTTGTTATTGCAAGAGTTTGTTATCAACGCTCTTATATTTTTACTATTAGATATTGTAAAAAATTGGAAGCAAAATTACTTTTTTCTAAATGATTCATGCCAATTAATTAGTAAGTTGATAATTATTTCATTTAGTAATTTTCTTCTGATTTCTTTTACTATTGGTCAATAATAATACGGGTCAATGCTGGCCGCATTGGCGCAGTTGGTAACGTGCTGTGCTCGCCTCTCATCATGCGGTCCTGGGTTCGAATCCCACTCAGGCACGGCATATTTTCATACGTTACAAAAAATTATATCATCCTCCATTGTACAATAGTTACACCCCAACGTCGTCGCTAATGACCGTTGTAGTTGATGCGACGTTAAATAAATAATTAAAAAAAAAAATACGGGTCACTCTAACATGAAAGCCCACTCAGCTTTTTTATTATTTGGCTATCGATTAATCGATCTCAACATGGCCTATGATTACGAGAGTTTGCAATCTGTTTTCAATAGCTATCAATCTACGCAACTAAATGTGTCGAAAACGAACAGTAATGATCCAAAAGTTAGCTATGCAAGTGCGACCTAAAAAGATTTTTTCTTATCGAGATATCAAGCTGTAGTCTTAGATGTAATAGAAGATATTCCACTTAGCGAGTATATCGCAGCCTTAGGAAAATTAGTACACGCTTCAAACATCCGTTTTGCTTCAAAGATCTCAATGAACCGCGTGTGTATTTATCTGGGTAACAAAGACCAGATATTTTTTAGTGACTATTTTAATGCAGGAATAAACGATTTTATTTATCTCTTTTGTCTTTATTTAGTGACAACTCTAACTTTAATTTAATAAATAATAATAATAAATTAATTATAATAATAATAATCACAACAAATAACCAAAAACTTAAATAATAAAAAATGCTTATCTATACAAACAAAAATTAAACACTACAAAACAGTCATACAACCACAAGTTACATATGGCAGGGAAACATTAGCAAAAGTGACCAAGACAAAAGCAACAGTCAATGTCATAAAACTCGAAAGACGAATCCTAAGAACCTGTATAGAAAAGAAAAAACAAAGTAGATGGGTAATAGAAAATTCTAACAAACGAACCTATAACAGATACAATAAGGAAGAAAAGGATATCTTTTCTTGGAAATCTTATCAGTAAACCTAAAGACAGAATTTTAAACAAGATGATTAGAAAACTCTTTCCAACGGTAACATCAGAAGCATAGATCCGAAATATCAAAGAAGGCATGATCAAACTCGGATTAACTTTCGATGATTTAGAAAACAAAACAGAAATATTAAAAATCTTAAGAATTAAGGAAAGTAGGTTTGAAACAAAATCAGATGGAAGAACAAACCCAAGCAGGAATAAACCGGTCGTTTCAGAGGAAGTTCGGCAACCAAGATCAGCAAGAAGAATCAATGATTAGCAAGAAGAATATTAAAAGGAAGAATATTAGGATATTCTATTATGATATTAGGATATTAGGATTAGGAAGAATATTAGAATATTATTAAGAATATAAAGGAAGAAGCTTTCTAAATTTGACTAAAGTGATCCATTGTGGTCATAAGAGACAAAAAAATACAATGGTGTAATACTGAAATAAATTATGTGGCTTTTGCAATGCAATTAATAAACTCCTGAACAAATATAATAAGATGAATATTGTTCTTTTGTCTTTATATTTTAATAACAATACAACTGTACTTTATACAGCCAGCGCTATTTACGATATACGTATTTAATGCCCTATTATCGTCTTGATTGAAGAAATTACCCAGTGGCAAACCCTTGTCGCTCTTTAACACAAAATCCCTATTTCAGCACTTTTTGATTTCCTTACAGGATTTTATGGTAAGTGTAGAGATGACATTGTTCGTATCTCTGGATCCATATGATTTAATATTAGTTTTTAATGAAAACTAGTGTATAAATGTTAATACTTGTTTATACTGTGTCAGTGTTAAGGTATCGATGTATGACAAGAGTTTCATATGCAGTGGGAACTGGACCTACATATGATGAAACATAAACAATTTTTTTGAAAAGTTTGTAGATATCCTGTTTACTTTTGATTTTTTTAACTAACCATAAAAAAGAGAAGAATTTCTGCTGTAAGGCATGACGTTTAGCTATCAAGGAAGTTCAATAATTAGTGAACAAATCGATGCAGAGAAAAAAATTATTTATTAAATGACAATGAAACTTACACTACTCTAAACAAGTCTCCAGCAATATTTATACATGACTCGCCGTTGTGCAAGCTTCCTGATTTCTACAGAATAGACATCTTTACATTGTTGTTTGAACTATTCTTGTTACGCTTTTTTAACCGCTATGTTATTGTTGAACTTCTTGCCACATAAAAAGTCTTTGAACGGGCCAAACAAATGAAAATCGGATGGGGTAAGCTGTAAGGAGAATGTGGCAACTCGACTTCCGAAGCGTTTCTTTCGTACTCTGAGCCATGTGGAGCCCCGCGTTGTAATGGAAAGGGATGACAACTTTTTGAAAAAATTTCCTTACGTCTTCCACTCATTGTACGATTCAATGAGAAGTTCCAACACTAATATTACAGAAACTTTTTGGGAAATTTTGATTTGCCTGTTTTCATGAACAAGGTCGTTATGTGATCTTGCAGCTCGGTTCTGTCCGAATTAAACTGTTACACCTTAAAAAAAAAACCTTTTTTTTAAAGATAAAAAATCTTTTACCTTTAAGTGGGAGTCCTACAACCACTGCCGCATCCCGCTTCCTAATCTTCACCTCAGTTTGTTTCACCAGTCCTCCTCCTCAAGCCTCCTCTGCCACATAGCCTCTTTTACCCCTTCTTCCCAAGTTCCGCAGGGTATGCCTTCTCCAAACGGCTGGATGGTAGTTGAGGATGTTTTTTGGCCACCTTTCCTCTTCCGTTCAATGTACATTATCATACCAAACCAATTGTCGTTTTCCTATCCTTTCTACAATTGTATCGTGCGCCTCCGCTCGTGACCTTTTTTATTCATTTCTCATGTACTCCAGCTGAGAGATACTACAAGCACTTCTCAAATAATCTATTTCTACTATATTTAGCCAACTCTTGTTCCTCCTACTAATTTAC
Source organism: Catonia carolina (assembly GCA_035578175.1). NCBI lineage: Eukaryota > Metazoa > Arthropoda > Insecta > Hemiptera > Achilidae > Catonia > Catonia carolina. The sequence continues at coordinate 431,576,575 of JAQMRL010000001.1, read as the reverse complement.
CAACATTCTATTTTGTAAGTCATCCACTACTGCTTGGCAGATTATCATCTTCGTTTGTACTTATCAGTTTCACCTACTTATACAAATTACTACGGTTTAAACATTTTTCAGTATCCTATTAAACATTCTTTACTAAGTTTCCGCTTGTTTTACACCTGCGAGTGGCAAAAATCTTATAACTGAACGTTCTTCCGGCGAACACGTTTCAAGCAGAACTGACTTTTTGAAATTAACAAGGGAGATTATTTTTATAACAATCATGATGAAAAATCTGATAAACAATGTTCCCAAGGTTTCCAACTTGAACCTTAACAATTGTTATTATCATTAAATTATTAATAAACGTCTCTCGTAGTTCGGAAGGTCAATTTCCGCCACATCATCAATGCAAGTTTATAGTCTATTTTATTTTTCGAATAGATGTAAATAAATTCAATATTGTAAAAGATAAAGAAATAAAACAATAATTAACTTAACTTCACTCGTAAAAACAAAATTGTAAATTTTAACCATTACAAACTGCGATTGTTTGAGAGCAGCACCAGTAGCTGACGACAGTACATGAAGCGTATTGTTACGTCAATGAGTTAAATATTGTAATTCCCAGGTTTACTCCATAAACGTTTATTGCAAGCCTAACTTTGAGAAGGTTTAAAGGAAAACAAAAAGAAATAGTAAATGTAATACATTATACACATAACTATATTACCAGAAGAAGTGAATTACATTAAATAAACTGCAATGAAAGTTTATGCGCTGAATAAAGGAACTCTAAGACTTTGTTGAAATTCAAAAACATTAAAGACTTGTTATTATAACCTATCACATTGAATTCTATTATAAAATAGATGAAACGTATATGAAAACGATAAAATAGAAAATTAATATCTGAAAGTAGCAGTATACCTCTAGGCGTGTACAATGTTATTTAACTGTCATAACCAGAGTAGGTAAGATGAAACGTTTTTCATTTACTCAATGCCACATGTTAAAGTGTAACGTAGATACAAGTACGGTTGGTTATACGTGCTGTGAACAGTCGTATTTTAAAAAGTACTGCACTTTATTACGTTTCTTACACCCTTACAATTCTCATGGTTCATTTGAAATTTTTATATCTTTTACTTAAATTACTATTTTTAAATGGTTTCCCAGAAAGAAAAATCCATTAGTTAGGTTATAAATGATATACTAATGTTACTTTTTTAACTGGTAATAAAGTTAAACAAAAAAACCCTTCTTGTTTTGTATTAACTTTATTATATACTTCAAGATAATTTCATAAAATATACATTGAGGTTAATTTGCAGCTGTTTTTAAAGGTTTGTTTCAGACATCTTCATCAACTATATAAAATGATCTACAATTTGAAACTCACTAGATATCTACTAGTAAATGGCAATGTGCTTGTATTTTTACTTTCTTTTGCTTATATGAATATATAGGAAGGAAAGTATTGTTTTCATGTCGATTTTTCGAAATCGAGTTTTCACCGGATCTACTCGTTTTCAGACCCCCTGAACCCAAAAAACATGTTTTTAGCGATTGGTCTGTGTGTGTGTGTCTATGTCTGTGTGTCTGTGTGTATGGTGCGTGCGCGCACGCGTGTGTGTGAACAGCATATCTCAAGAACGAAACATCGTACAAACTTAAACCTACTACCGGACTAAACTACTACCAAACATTGTGTATTCAGTTTCATTTTGTATGTGCATTCTATATAATTAATTGTTGTAAGTAGTATTAAGTAAATTATTAAGTAATTTATTGTATTACTTCATTATAATTAGTTTGTTATTTATTTTGTAACTCTTTTAGTTGTAATAAATTCTTGTAATTGTAAACTTTTGTGTATTAATTATTTAATCACCTAGATCCCGAAACGGACCTTAGCGATAAGTGTCACAATATGAAGGGTCACTAATCGCCGCTAAACTAAGCTCTGTAGAAAACATTCTTAAATTAAAGTTGTACATTTTGTTTATTTTTTATACTTAAATTATATTCACTTTTGTCCTAAAATTCATACTATGGCCGCAACCATAAAAAGTTTATATTTTTACCGATTCGATGAGTAAAATTCACAAAATCTGTAACTCTGTCGAAAGAAATACGTCTTGAAGAAAAAGTTGTAGGTCTTTTAATTTACAACGATTTTAATTATATGTATTTTTACCTTAAAATGTTTATTAAAGTCGTAATCTTGAAAAAAATACCACGAGAGCACAGCTTTTCCGTTAAGTAAACGATGCGATTTAAAACAAAATCGTAGGAGCAGTTTTTGAGATAATCGTAATATAGTGAAAAATAGCACAATATAACTATTAGCGTACTTCCGGTTGACAGATTTTGATAAAAATATTCAAGTTAAATACCCTAGTAGTACCTAACTTAATTTACAAATTTCAATTTTGTACGATATTCCGTTCTTAATATTTTGTTCACACGCAGACACACATACACACAGACCAATCACAAAAACAAGGTTTTTGGATTCATGGGGCCTAAAAATGTGTATGTTTTTGGTAAAACCTCGGATTTAAAAAAATTTACATGAAGACAATATACTTTCTTTCCCTATATCCATATAAGAAAAGAGAAAGTGAAAACTATTACAACATCTTATTATGTTTTCAACACACATAACATCTTGTACAACGTTGTTACAAAACTTACACGTTATAACACTAACTTGTTCAACTATATTACCTGATAAAGCATCCGTTTAAAAGTTTTTAAAGTGTATTACCTATATTGTGCTGCATATATTATACGATATAATATTCATAATAAATTACATTTAATCATAATTAATAAACTTTCAAATCACAACCTAACAGAAAATCAACCATTTAAAAATAACAATAGATTTTCAATGTATAATATATGTATCAATGTATAAATAACATTTTATAAATCATTGAAGAGTAAAATACTCTTGTGATATAGTTCATGGCACTTTTCTGCTATTCTTTTTCTTAACAGTATAGTATTTCTTTTGCAATCAGTTAATAAATACAATAACTTTAAGCAAATATGAGAAAATCTGAGTAATGTCCTTAGAATTAAAACACAAACGACACTCAGCAGTGTGTTTGAAAAAGACCAAACTGTGAAGAAACAAAAAATATATCTATACAAAACTAAACTTGATGAACCGTGAATCAACATCCCGAAACACAAAATGTTGAACTTGGAGATGACAATGACAATGGTAGAGATGAAAACGACGCCAATTATGAGATGCCGATGATTAGGAGTTGACGTAGAAATACGCATGCGCATACTTGACTTCGACCCCACATACCGTCCGACCTACAGTAAGATGTACAGTCAGAGTGTTGTTGGAAATTAACAACACCTATAGTATTTTATGGGCATGCTGTTCCATTGTTGATTACATACGCTGCGCTATTGTAGTACAAACAAGACTATACTAATGCAGACGCACGTTTTGCCCAGTGCTCTCCTTACGAAAATCAGGCTATAGTTCGTTGAATGAATGAATGAATTCAAGACTAATGACTATAATGCTTTCCACGGTTGATGAGCTCTGCTGTTTCACGCGTTTAGACCAGAACATTTACCAGCGCTGTCAGGTTTTACGACTATATCAGCTTAACAAACGTTACGCGCGCATGCGTATAAGAATTGCAGTTGTTCACTCGTGTCTTATACCTCGTACTGAGCACATCGATTATAGAGCGCGTTGACATGCAATACTTTATAATATAATCAGCCGGTTGCATGTTCATAGGTTATAATTATTACTAAAAGATCAAAACAAAAAATGGCTGACAAAATATAAGAGATCTACGAGAGCTAGTATTGAAAACAATTGTGGCAAGACTAGCTATGAAGTGGGTAGGGGCAATGCGTACTTTTTTGTTTTTGTTTTTTTTTTGTTTAACGTCCGACTGTTCTGCAATTACTGCTAATGCAGACGGTGAATGATGAAATGATTTTTTGTAACGTATGAAAAAATGCCGTGCCTGAATGGGATTCGAACCCAAGATCGCATGATGAGAGGCGAGCACGTTACCAACTTCGCCAATGCGGCGGGCAATGCGTACGTTCAGAGCTAATCAGCCTTAAAAATAGTATAATAGTTTTGACTAATGAGTTTTGTTTATTTTAACCAAAAATTCTATTTACAGTAACTTTTACAGAGGTACTCAGTAGAACCTCTTTAATTGATTAAAAACATTACATTGCGAACCCTATCGTGTGAACTTAGACTTTTACACAAATTTTAATTATATGGTAACATAGCTTTGCTTTCAATATAATACTGTTATTGCACCATCTCAAATAGTTTATTCCGTTCAATTCGCCCTATCAGATCATCATTGTCAAGTAGCTAGATGCTTCAACGTAGTCATGTAGATGAAATCTTTCCTCCTCTTCATAGCTCCTCTGGATTTCTCTGTTGGTAAAGTCTATTTGTAGATCTTTGTGAACGTTGTTACTCTTGATAAATAAGGGTGCGTCGATAATGTTTCTTTGCATTTTGGAAGCGTTATAATATAATGTTTATATTGGTTGGTTTGGTACTCAACAGAGTTGCATATCAAACGTCCTTTGTAGCATCTGTTTGTAAAGTAAAAAAAAATATAAACTGACAATGATCTTCTTTCCAGCAATGAGTAAAATTTCTGGTATATTACCCCGAGTTCCTATCATTTTTTGATGTGGGTTTTCCAGCGAATCTTATCGTTAAGTGCCATAACGAAGTATGTGTCAGTGTTTACGAGATTAGATCAACTTCCCTTTTGACGAAGTTGACGAGAACTGATTTTCTCTGATTCAATTTTATTTTCTTCATTTTAGTCCATTGTTCAAATTTTCTGAAATCGGCCTTTGTAGTATAGGCCTACTTTTGTTACTCTCTCAGTTCTGTCATAGCACAGTTTTAATATTTAAAAGTATTGTCACTTTCTCGTCGTTAACGTTTTACTTGACAATTCATGTAACAGAGAAGTATTATAAAATGTATATTCTTAAAAAGTTTCTTTGAAATTCGTAGAAGTTGGAGTAAAATATAACTAGTGTTGGATGAGTAAAACTTATTTGACGAATGAAAACGATTGTATATTTACTCGGTTGTCCATTCACCTCTTAGTGTTTTTAACTTCTTAACGGTTTTAAAAATAGCATACTACATTTTAAAAATTTTATAAACTCAGCTACAAAAAAGTTTATCCTAATAAAAAATACCTACCTTTACTTTCTGGATAGAAACTAAGGATTTAAACCTTTTAATGTTAAATATAACGAGTGGAATAATAAAGTTTCATAAGTAAAAAAAATCTGGTGTGAAGCACTCACAACTTTCTCTTGCCGATGCAAATAATTAACAATAAATCAAACATTAGTAATAAAACATTAGAAACAAACAAAAAAATAACCTAAATAGACATAACCTAATATTAATCATTAATGAAAGAAGCGAAATGAAAATCAATCTTAGTTTGGCTTAAAAGTACGGAAAATCGCTCTTTCACGCTTAACTAGGCTCTGTAGAGAAAAACTATATCAATACAAGTTATAGATCTTTTAATTTTCTATAAATTTGATTCTATAATTTTTTGTCGTAAAATGCATACTAAGGCTGAAATCTTAGAAAAATCGATTTTTCACACGTTTTCGTGAGAAAAAAACATAAAATCGCTAATTACCGATAAACTAAGCGTTATACAAAAACATATTTTAAATAAAAATTGTAGGATTTTATATTGTCTACATTTTTATTATATAAATTTTTTCACTAAAATGCATATTAAAGCTCCGATCTTAAAAAAACCTTTTTTTACGTGAAAACAACCTCACCAAGAATTCCAGCAAACATGGCGCCTACCCTATCTTGTAGAGCATAAAAAATTTAGTAAACCAGGCGATTTTTAAAAAAATCGTAAAACCAGTTTTTGAGAAAATCGCAAAAAAGTGAAAAATTACACAAATAAACTACTACTTCCGGTTGACTGATTTTGATGAAAATGTCCATGTCGGGTTCGGTAGTGTTATGTAACTTAAGTTTCAAGTTTCAAGTTCGTACGATGTTCCGTTCTTGAGATATTCTGCACACACACACACACACACACACACACACACACACAGAGAGAGAGAGAGAGACGAATCGCTAAAAGCAAGTTTTTTGGGTTCAGGGAGTCTGAAAACGTGTAGATCCGATGAAAACTCGATTTTGAAAAATCGACACGAGAACAATACTTTCTTCCTTTATATTAATATAGGCAAGAGAAAGTAATAAATCCCTAAAATATAAGTGCAAATATTAAATAAATCTTAGTAGTATTGCGGTTAGGTTCATAATTCACACATAATTTAACAACTATTGGTGTTGATAAAATTTTTAAAAAATGAACCAGTAGACAAAAATTTAATAAGGAATTAAGGTAGGCTACTACATAAAACAACACGATTTAATTGATTGTATAACAGGCAGAAAAGCTATTTTTTAATTTTCTCGAGAAGTTTATTTTAATTTTGTGATGAAGTGTTAAAATGTTAAAATGGAATATATACATGCTAACGGCTTATTAAAACAGCTTTTAAATTGAAAAATTAAATTATGTAATATAACTTTACTCAGAACAATACTTTATTTTCTTTAATAAAAATTGGATATAAAAGTTTAAATGTTCACAATTTACCTACTTCTAAATTTAAAATAATGGAAACATTTCATAAATTTTGTTAAGTTATGTATTTTTGGAGGATACCAAATTTTGCTTGGCGCATGTCAATGTAATTACTGCAGCTTATTGCTGAAGGTGAGTGAATACCTTTAAATATCTCAAATGACTGACGTCACAATTTAGCTGAATTAATAAGTTATAAGAATTCGTTCATTAAAATATACTTCGTATTAAATAATTTATCACTATAATTGAAAATATTTGGTGGCTATTTATCCATCCAGTTCCCATGGTGAGAAGAGAAACATTCTCTTTATTATATTTTAAACTGTACCTTGTTTTGTTTTATAATTTGTTTATTATAGTCGCATCAACATTCTAAGTTTTTAGCGACCCCATTACATAAAAAACACAAATTACATAACATAAGATTATAACAGTACACTTTAGGTTTGCATATATTTTTCAAAATTAAGTAAAATTTACACTTAACAATTTTGAATCTTAGACTTTTAAATTATAAATTGTAATATGATTATAAACTGAATATAAATTATTTTATATGAATTGCATTTTTATTTGACTAAAATTGTCTTTGAATATTTAAAAATTGTATAAAGTCTAGTGTCTTTGTGTATCGTGTGTGATTAACGCAATCTTTGTAATTGTCCGGTAAGTGAAATATTGTCTCCGTATAGTGTTCAAGGAAGGACATTCCACAAGAATATGTTTGACGGTTAATTTCGTGTTGCAGTGTCTACAGTAAATAGTCTTGTTTCGTCATGAGGTGACAGTGTGTCAGTTTAGTGTGACCAATTCGTAGTCGTGTAAGAGTCACTTCATCAAGTCTGTTTTTAAAAATTTCTGGCTGCTCTGTTTGTTTTTGATTGTATTCAACACGAATGTTTTAACGTTTTTAATTTTTCCTTATGTCTTTATCAATTAGTTTTAATAGAACAAATATGACCAATTTCGTTTTTACGAACTTAAAAAATTGCGTTTCTAGATTTTATTAATTTTCGACAAATTTTTTTTTTTTTTTTACCGTAATAAAAAGAGGGGCACGTGTTGCTACCAGAGCAAGTCCTAACTCGTCTGAAAATTGGCCCTGTCTCTTTTGTATGTACCTGTGTTTCACTTATATCTATAGCCTAGTTCGATAAGGTTCATAGCTAGCGTAGACTACAAGATGAATTTGATTTGGGTTGTGGCCTCGGATTTGGCGTACATAGCTGTGGGTCGTATAAGGTGACTATGTTATACCATGGGCCAGCAGGGATAACCCACGGAAGTAAGTTTAGAATGTTGGGTAGTACCGGACGAGTTACTGTACATACATTATCTTATTTATTTAGACGTGAAAACCTTAACTGCCGAAATTCTACTGCTGCTCTACAAATTTTGGGTACAATCGAGAGGAAAATTGGACTAGATGAAAGCGAATCAAACTATTTGTCTTCCCTTTTTGATTCAGAAACAACTTCAACTGTTAATTATGATAAATTATAATAATAACAACTAAGTTAATAGTTATTTCATCGTTTAAAAACTATTGAGACCTAATTTCTTTACGAAAATCTATCCGTATCAGTAAATATTACTTTTTAAGTAAGGAAGGTTCTGAATACCTGGAAGTCATCTTTGATAGGAGCGGAACAAGTGCAGTGGAAGTAAAGAGCAAGATTTCGCAAGGGTGAAGAGTTATAGAGCAGTTAAATTCTGTCCTTTCGAATGATAAAACACGGAAGGAGAAAAAAGATAAATATTTATTATGCTATCCTGGAGAGTGTGTGTACTTATGCTGGGGAATGTGGGTATTGACAGAGAGAGAGAGAGAGAGAGAGAGAGAGAGAGAGAGAGAGAGAGAGAGAGAGAGAGAGAGAGAGAGAGGGAATGGTATTGACAAAGAGACAGAAGGATCACCTAAAAGCGGTGGAGATGGATTTCTGGAGGCAAAGCTGTAATGTGTCGCGGATCGATCGAATTCCGAATTCTGAAATTAGGAGAAGAATCGGCGTTCAAGAAAATATCATGGATACCATATCTCGGAAGCAGTTAAAATGGTTTGGCCATTGGTAGAGAATGGAGGATGGTAAATGGCAAAAGAGGGTATGGGAGTGGACGCCAGCTGGTAGAAGAAGGAGGGGTACGCCGGAAGTGACATGATTGGATGGGGTTCAGGAGGCAATGTCTTTGCGGCAGCTCTCCCATAGGGACTGGTGAGACAGAGAGAGGTGATGCTTAGGAAGTGAGATACAGCTGGGGCTGTAAACCCTCGCATTGATATATAAGTTAGGAAAACAGTATCGGTCTAGTAAATTTATATAAAGAAGAGAGAAATTTAAATTAATTAACTACACCGATACCTTTGTCGTAACTTAAAAAATAATATATAGTTACATGGGTAATTCTGAAAAGTGAAGACACCTTAAATACTTTTTAAACGGCAATATAATCTATTCAATAAAACGGTTGTTGCAGTGTCAATACAGCGTTCAATATCGTAAACACATGACAAGGCACAGCGGAGTGAGTTGACAGCTTGGTGCAAGCTAAGGTTTCACCAATAATTAATCACTGTCAAAAAAAGAAATAATATAAGATATATCTTTGACGCTATCAGAACAGGAGGCTTATGGCGGAAAGAAATTAAGTTTTGCTTCTTAGCTCACTCACTACAGAAACAACGATCAACAAACTGCTGTTACAAATTAACACGGCAGCAAGATCAATCATCTACACTATGTTAAAATGGATTACAAAAATTCTGATCGTAAAGCAACCGGTGCTGTGTTTTAATTAACGTTTATACTGAACATGTTACGTTAATTTTCATGAAATTCCACTACAGTTTAAGTGATGGTTAAATATACTATCAAAAACAATTTTTATATTTTTCTGACTTAAGTCAAATTAGAAATAGATATTTTCATAAAAGATAGAATATTTTATGTCTAAATTAAAAAAGCCAATTCCTTCAACACATTCGCAGTTTAGAACCCGAAGGCTAAATACGAGTCCAACAAATAGTTTCACTAGTACACATTGGTTAGTGTGTTTGAACTTATTTTATGGATTTCGCATTAAAAAATTACACTGGTCTGCAAAAAAAAAAATAAAAAAAATTCCCCTTGGAGTTTGATGGGTGATTCTTATGTATCTTGACCCCCTGAATCCAGATTTGACCTTCGTTTCTCTCTATCACCCACCGTTTTTGAGGGGGCGCCCCCCCGAAATTCTAAAAAAAACACCTAAAAGCGGTTATTCCTAATAAAGCGAGGGATGGGGGGATGTTGTAAGTACCCCATAGAAATCCATAGAAAATGTCCTCCCCTCCATAGAAAATGTTATCTCAGTGTACACACATTTATGCATGAAGACCGTAGGGGGAGGGGTGACATCACCGTTAGTTCAGAGGTGTAGCAGGGTGGGAAGCCGGGCCAAGTGATAAGCTTAGCGATGATTAAACGTTTTCAGTACATTTTTTACGCTTAGAGCCTCATCTTGTCACAAAAGAGGAGCTTAATGATCTCATCCGGGATTTAAACCTCCCAAAAACTAAAGCCTAACTGCTCGGGTCTCAGCTTCAGCAATGGAACCTCTTGGAAAAAAAAAGTGAACATTTCTGTTTCTAGATCCCGGCTAGATTCGTTTAAATGATTGTTTTCGGGGGATGGTGACTTAGTGTACTACAATAATGTAAATGGATTAGTGATTTAACCTAACATGCCGATGATCCAGATAATTGGCTCCTATTCATCGACTCATCTAAAACCAGTTTAAAAGCTGTTTTGTTGGCAATGATAATGATAATGATAATGATAATGATTTGCCCTCAGTTCTGGTTGCATACACGGTCAACATGAATGAGACATACAAAAATATCAGCCGTATCCTTGAAAAAATTGGTTACAAAGATCATCCCCTGAAGCACTATGCTGATTTTAAGGTTGTGGCTTTACTTACAGGACTTTAATCGGGATACACCAAACATTGTTGGTTTCTGTATGAGTGGGATAGCAAGCTCGCGGTAAAAATTATACTGTTCGAAATTGGCCCTCGTGTGAAAGTTTAGTTCCTGATCAAAACACTGTTGCCAATGAGCCTTTAGTTTCGAGTGAAAAGATATTTTTGCGTCCTTTGCGTATCAAACTCAGTTTGATTAAACAGTTCGTGAAAGCTATCGATAAAACGGGAGATGGATTCCAGTATTTGAAGAGCAAATTTCTACGTTTGAGTGAAGCAAAAATTAAAGAGGGAATTTTTGTTGGTCCACAAATTAGAGAGCTTTTTAAAGATTCAGTGACCATCAATCACTTAAATTGAAAAGAAAAAAAGAGCTTGTGCTGCATTTAAGGACGTGTGTGAAAAGTTTTCAGGATTTAACAAAAATGAAAATTATGTTGAATTTGTCGAAGAATTGCATATGAGAATCTGCATATGAGTTGAGGGGTTGCAACATGTTATTAAAATTGCACCTTTTATACGCGCATTTGGACTTTTTCCCAGAAAACTTGGAAGTAGTTTACGATGCACTCGGAGAAAGGTTTCATCAAGACATCGCACTCTTCAAAAAACTGTTCTCTGGGAAGTGGAACTTAAGTATGTTAGCAGACTACTGCTGGTTACTCTTGCTTGAAACTCCCAGAGATCAGTACAAGAGAAAAGCTACCTCCAAGTAAAACCACTCTCTTTAAGTATATGTATTCGATGACAAGTATCTTGGACCAGAAAAATTGTATAAGTAAAAATGCACTAAATGTATCAATACATCAATACTCTCTTATTGTACTCTTTCAGTGTTAGGTAGGTCTTGAAGTACCATAAAAACGAGATACAACTGCACAATTTCATTTCATAGTTACACCAGACTGATAAAAAGTTGAAATTTCCCAAATAAGGGTGAGTGGCCCACCCCTTCAAAATGGTGGGTGATGGAGCAAAACGGAGGTCAGATTCGGATTCAGGGGGTCAAAATACATATAGATCACCTATTCAAGTTCAAGGGGAATTTTTGATGCAGACCAGTGTTATTTCATATTCAAAATTGAGAACTGACCAATTATCTTTTCCTCAAGTATTTACTTACAATCTGTAAATTAATGATGTATAAAGAAAAAGTACAGTGGAAACCCACTTATCCGAATCAATTGGGACCTAGGTTAAGACGGATATGAGAAAATCCGGCTATGGGATACAAAAAGGGATGTCAGAATTTCTGAAATACAGTACAGTATGCATGTAGTACAAAATGGATGTACACAATTGAAAAACGCAGAGTTTTCAATTACAATTTACATAAATGTAGGCTATATTTGTTTACAAGACGTACTACAGTTACAGTAAAGATAAGTATAATAATACAGTATACGGTATTAGTCAAAAAACATAAAAATATGTATGTACTGTACATTATTAGGTTTTGCATAACACATACAGAACCTATAACCTAGCTACCCTAGCTAGATTACCTAGCTTACCCTAGATTACTCTAAATTTAAAAAAAAAATTAGATTTAATACCTGGGTTTTAAAAATTAATTAAATGAAAAAAAAATTAGTATACGTAGGGTCATGTCGGTAGGTCGGGGCAACAAGATGGCTTCGCGATGCTTGTTTGGTATCTCAGAACTAACTTCGCGTGATTAAACTTCAAATATATTATTTATGTTATTAATAAAAAAAAACTTTAAAATATTTCTTTAAGTAACAAATCCAATGTACATTTAAAAATTTATATCTTTTCAAGCAGAAATATCCGGTAGGATGGTACTGCCCATTCGGCTTTATCCTGTATAGTTGGGCGTAACAACAAGATGGCCTCCCGGTCGTCTGTCTGTGACTAACAAATGATTTTTTTCTATTCATTTTATAAAATATGTTTTAATGTGAGTACAGCATATACAATCTTGCTTACGTTACTATAAATTTTGAATAAAATAAAATATTAATACCTGGGTTTAGAAAAATTAATAAACTGACAGGCACTTCAGTGTACGTAGGGTCATGTCGGTAGGTCGAGGCAACGAAATGGCCGCACGGTTCCTGTTCTGTATCTCAGAGCTAACTTCGCGTAATTAATTCAAGTATATTTATGTTACAAATGAAAAAACTTTAAAATATATATTTAAATAATAAATTCTATGTATATATAAAATATTACATATTTTTTTAACAAACATATTTGGTGAATTGGTACGGGGCATTCGGCTTTATCCAGCATAGTTAGGGCATAACAACTGGATGGCTTCCGGGTCATTTGTCTGGGAACTAACAAATGACTTTTTTCTTTTCGATAATATTATTTGATGTGAATCGAACATTTTATGTACATTTGTGTACATAACGCGATCGTTCATTTGTACAAACTTTATTCTGACGTCAGTCACAACAAACGTAAACGCAACTTAATACATAATAGAATTATTTATATATTTTAATAATATTAACGTAATAATTCGGATAGTTATGTTATTTATTTAATGTTCGTCGTATTTTTCTAACTCTTTAACAATTTAGTCCGTGTCATATCCATTTAGTTAATTTGGGCCTTTTTTATTGTATCCGGATATGAGAGGATCCGGATTTCTACTGATTTTTGGGATTCTACTGTATGCCCATACAGCCAGGTGGAGTGTTAAATTATTTAAACTCGATCTGCTAGTTCCAGGGCTACAAAAACTAGTTTTTTTTCTTATTACATGCATGGTCAGCAAATTATAGTAAATAATATAATATTTTTTTATAAATATTAATTATTATTGTAAGATTTTAATAACTAATCTTCAATTCAAATTTTTAATAAAACATATTTTTGTCATTTGCATTTTGTAATTTTTATACATTTTTATAACGCCGCCTTAAGGAAAACAGTAACATACAAAAGCACTGGTTTTAGTTTGTATGCGGGGTGCATATAAACTAAAAATTGAGGCTGTGCTCTGAATTCTTACTTGAATCTTCAGACGATTGCTTCAAATACTACATACGAGTAAAACACTTCATTTTATTTTTTAAGTAATGTATCTGCACCACGATTTTTTTTGGAAATAAATTAGATACACACATAAAATTTATAAGTTTATTGTTATCTCGTTACAAATATTGTTACGTTTTTTTTATTTTACCACCTTTAAGGATCACTTTAGTCGAATTTCTGGGTCAGTCCATTCTGTAATTGGTTCTTCTTATTCCCGAAGCGTGTAAGTTGTTTTATTCTTGCTTCTTTCCTTTTCGCCCACATCTTTTAGGCGTTCCAACCTTTGGCGCCTGTCCTCCCTTCCTAATAGACCCTGTTAAATTCCTTTCTAGTTTTAGGCTCAAATATTATCGTATTATGTTTAATTAGCTCGTCATGTTTTCCAGATTTTGTTATCAGATCCTCCCTTGAAGTTTTCAACTCTTTCGTTTTTTTTGGACTTACTTTATCCATTTTGGTTTTGTTGTCTGTTCCCAGTAAAAGTTGAATATGTGATTAGCAATTCTTGTCTTTTCTGTACTAAGTAGGTGCATAAGAATGAAATTCTTATTTCCTGAAGAAATGTGTTACCAGAGTTATTATCTTATATACTTCTTCATTTGAGATTACCCTTTACTGTCCTTCTACTATTTTCTTCTTGTTTATTCATTTTTGACTATCCTCCTTTCTGTTTTTTTCAATCCTTTCCACTTCTCCAACTTTATATGGCCCGAAGAGAGTTTGCTGGCATATTGTACTTCTGGGAGGATTACTGTTTGGTAGTGTCTAATTTTAGTTTTTATCGATAAGAAGTTTTTGAAGTATATGTTTGGGTAGTCATTAATGATTTTGTTAATTTATCGATTCTCTATTCACAAACATAAATTATATTTTTAATAACTAATGTATTTATCTCTGTAATTTCGTTTGCAGATATTTTTAGAAATATTTTTAGTTTATAAAAATATAATGGGATCGATATTATTGTCATTAAAAAGATAAAAAGTTTCTAAATTATTTAAGTGATTTATAAATCTTAAAAAATAATTGTACTAATGATAATATTTTATTCTCCGAAAGAAATTGCAATTTACAACATAATGTGATGTTTATACCAGGATCACTATGGATATGAAACATGCTAGAATATGTAAATATTTTGTTCACTAATAGTTTGAAAATATTATAACTAAACTTATGGTAAGTAGCTCACAGTTAACTTTGTTTTACTAACTTAAAATCTTTTCCATTATATTCTTTCCGACATTAACAAACCATTTTATTAACAAACAATATTTTGTAAACCTCAAACTATTTTGTAACCATCGATTAACAGCTTGATCAGCCAAACCATATTTAATTCTTAAATTAAATTAAATTTTTACTGTTAAGATTTTAGAAAAAAAAACAGATACAATATATGAGAAAAGCGTTGGTGACAGAACACATTTCTCGCTCTGTCTGAGAGGAGCAGGTGTTTTTTTTCTTGTGTCATACTTATTATGGGTCCATTTGTATGTTTGATTTACTGTTGTGTATCTTTCTCAAAATCTCCTTTCGAAAACTTGCCTATAAGCTTGATCGTTGAATTCTACGAGAAGTAACTTTAGTTGGATATAATTGAGTAGTGAAAGCGTCAAAGGAGTAAAATTCAGTTATATTTTCTTGAAAACAATTTTTTAGAAGTTATACACGATTTTAAGGTGTTGGTTCTTCAAATTACAAGGTGGTAAGTTTTATTCTAATTGAATACTGGCATAATTCACCAGCTAATGTTTAATATCGCTAAAAACATTGAGGCATAATTCAGTTGTCAAGTATCAGTATTCTGATAAAAATATTGTTTTTTAAGAAAAACAATTATTTAATTTTTTTTAAATTGTGAAGAAAGTTTAAATCTTATTCAGAAAAAGAATTGAAGAACTTAAGACCAGAGGAATTTTATCTTTTTTTTTGTTTGTTTTGTACATGAATTCTAATGCAGATGATAAAGGATGATAAATGT
This sequence comes from Catonia carolina, assembly GCA_035578175.1. Classification (NCBI taxonomy): domain Eukaryota; kingdom Metazoa; phylum Arthropoda; class Insecta; order Hemiptera; family Achilidae; genus Catonia; species Catonia carolina. The sequence continues at coordinate 431,560,957 of JAQMRL010000001.1, read as the reverse complement.
CAGATTTAAACCTAAATCAAATGCAAATTAAACCAATCTAGCCTCTGTGACCTTTAGTTGCGCTGATCACTAATACACGGACAGCCAAATCAACAAAACTTTTTTCATTCCACTTCGGTATACGTATTGTTCTTTTTAAAAATTTTACAGTTATGTAAGTAAACATCCACAGGCTAAAATTCAGAAAAAACTTTTCCAGAGAAAAACGTGAAGGAAGGCAACATACCTACAAGTAAAGTGACGAAGGAAAGAAAGCAATAACAGAATTAATGAGGAATAAATGAGAACTTAATAAGAACTCAAGCAAGAAAATTCGAGAAGCATGACTATCGTAGTCCTTAGTTGACTGAAACAACAATATACTAAACAAAGTTTACCGAGCGATATTTTAATAACCAACGACTAATTTGAAAATAAATTAACAACTTGATTATTGTTAACCATAAGTATTTGAAGGATAGTAACGTTGGTTACTAATTTATGTGCATAATTAAAAACACGTATAAATCTTTCTAAACTCTTGTCGGTAACTGAATTAAACCATTAAGATAACTAAATGGAAATGTATTAACTTAATTGTTATTCGGTAATCTGTTATAACAGTAAAGAAAATTTGAAAGTCACAAAATTGATTCAAGCAGTGTGTGGTCCTTAATTAAAATAAGTTACTAAAGTCAACATTATCTTCAACACGAAACTAAAATAAACCACCCACTGGGCTTTGACATGGAATACAACCCATACGAATTATTAAAAATTATTCATTTTGATTTGGTTATTAAGGTATTTTGAAAGAAATACTTAGATTAACAGCTTGTAGGCGTCAATCTAAGCATTACTGAAATTATTGATTAAAAAAATCCGGATTGTCCACCTCCGTATCACAGTGGTACGCGTGCTAATGTGCAAAGTGAAGGCACCGGATTTGATTCCCAGCTGTACTCGGGTAAATTATAACTTGTTCAAACCGTAAGTCCCCTTTTGGGATTTTAATGAAATATTTAAATACCAATATTTCCTAAGGTAATCGAAAGTAGTCCTTAATGACCAAAATGTCAGTTCAACTTTCAATAGACTAACAAAAAGATAATTCCGGATTCATTTGTATCTAGTAGATTAAAAAAAGAACTATTAAAACAAATACTCGTAGAAGGATGGGTAAACAGAGAAATACATTTTAAAATATCGTATTAAAATTAATATTCTTTACTAAGGTTATTGCTGATAGTATTTAAGATTTGAATAAATTGATCATATCATTAACATAACTTAGGATACAAGTTTATTTATTGTGGTAACAGACTATTATAGATTAAATGACACTTACACGACTATGAATTGGTAACGTTAAACTGACACACAGTTACCTGATGAGGAGACAAGAACCTAATAAATGCAATACAAAATTAACTGTACAACACATCCTTGTAAAATGCCCATCTTGCACATTATAATAAGACAATTTCACTGATGAGACTTTAATATTCATTTAAATAATTACATTACTGAAACGTACGCAAAAACACTAAAATTTATAAAATTTTTAAATATTCAAAGTCAACTTTAATATAAAAAATACAATTCATGTAATACAATGTAAAATATCTAATACAATCGCTTTATTACTGTAAATCATTACTGTAATCGTTTATGTTATTTGTTTTTGTTACATTATGGAAACGCTAAAAACTGAAAATGTAGATGCAACCGAAATAAAGCTGATTGTAAGTTTATTTATTCTTTAATATAATTCTATAGTGAATTTCCGTAACAAACAGGGGGAGTATTCAATTATTTTCACTCTTTCTGCTAGTTACAGGGCTACAAAATATAGTTCTGTTTCTTAACACATGATCAGCTAATCAAATGACTGACGCATTTAAGAATAGAAGAGGTAGAGGTGTAAAAGACACTAGTCAGAGTTATTTCCTCTAAGAGTAATGAATTTTATTATACAGCCAGAATCCGTGGTGAATAAAGCGAAGGTGTCATTTGCAGGGTGGAAAGTAGATGTTTTATAGAGGGCCTGGCATTCTAATAAGCATACTTTTCCACTCAGTGAGGAAGGCAAAGTAAACCACCAACTTCTGGTTTTACTTAGTTAACCATCTAGAAATTCAAACCAGCTTTTAGGTTGAATCTAAACAACATCTCTACCTTTTATTTTTTGTTTAATTGATTTAGATTTTATTGTTTAATTTTGAAAAAATAACACGTAAAGTATGACATGCATACACTTTAGTTATATTATAGGATATATGCGTATGAGTAAATAACATTAATTACAGTCACAAAAGATTTATTTAAAACAATTAATTTGAAATTAATTTAATTTTGAATAGAAATTTGAAAATGATATGAATAGCAGGCGTATAGTTTATAAAGGCCACGTAAGATATACTGATACGTGATTACGTTTGCTTTTCATCTAGAGTACTGTCTTTTAAAATACATATTTAGACGGGACGTTGGGAAATTTAGGCTTTATTATATGTGAATTACAGTACGGTACTTCAAAGAAGAGTAAGCTAAAATTTTGTCTTGAAACAAAATTATTAATGAATAGAATAGAATAGAATGAAAAGGAAATCAATATTGAGATAACATTTAATAAATTTATACACGTAAAATAGATGAAAGCAATCACTATTCTATTATAATTATATCAAAGATTTATACAAAGACCGAATCTCTTGTTATATAATATGTGTATTTAAAGATCGATTAAAATTAATTTAAATAAAGAAAGATGAAATATAGTTTTGAAGTGGATCATTGAAATTGTTTCACAATAAAGATATATTGGCATTAAAAATGGAAAAGATAAGATAAAGCTTAGAAAAAGAACGATGGAAGAAAATTGCGTTCAATTTAAGTTTGCTTGATTTGGCCTTTAAAAGAAGAAGGAGGTGAAGAAGAATAAGAAGAAGCAACACCAGAACGAACTTACTACAGTCGTCCACTTGAACTAAAAAGTTGCGATACACTAAAAGAAAAGGTGAAAACAAAAAGCGTTAGAAATTTAAGTGTTTCCCAATACTTGAGGACATCTGGCAAAATAACTCGCATTCACTTTATCACTGATCTCATCTTTTTTATTCACAAAGCTCAAGTTCTACCAAGTCATTCTTTAAATTTTACAAAACTTCTACCACTTTTTAAGTCATTATTGTTATTTTCTTCCTTATCAATTTAACCCATCTTTGTATCTCTTTATAAACATGTAAGCATATACAGAAGAAGTTTTTTCGAACAATGGTCAACTTTGAGATTTTATCCAAAATGTAGTATTTTACAAGATCCTTCATCACTTATTGTGTACATTTCAACCAACTGAATATTTAAAACGCTTTTGACAAAATGTAACATACAATTATTTTACCCTTTTATATTTCTAAACTGTTATAACAAAGAGAAAATGAAATCAGCTATTGTGTGATTTTGACAGTCTCAACAATTATCCAATGGGGCCATCGGTATTATAGTTCTAGAAATAGTTAAAGAGATTTATTGTATTCTTTTAGGATTTTTTATTGATTTCTGTATTATGAAATCAATTTATCGTATCGTTTGTTACGTAAATTATCGTTCGTTATGTCCCATACATCAACGATGTGTTCATACGCAAATATACACGATTTAAAAAGAAATTACCCAATAATCCAAATCAGTTCATTTTTGACCTAGACATACCAGATTTACCAACTGCCCCAATATGAAGACTGAAACGACTCTGGAGTACGGATATCATGAGACGACAAAATTAAAGAAAAACAAAATAAAATTAAGTAAATAATTAACAAATAATGAAGCGATTTCCTCAATGCCCTAAAATTTGTCAATATTTGTATCCTTTTTTTTATCAAATTTGCTTGTTGTTAATTTTATACAGTTGCAAATAAAAATATATTATATAGTTAAAAAAATTATCGTATTTTCTAATATGCATTTTTCGCTTATTATTTCCAAAATTCAAAGACCGAATTTTATAAAAAGTAGCTGACTTTCCATTATGTAACTTTCTTTTTGTTTTACGTCTGACTGTTCTGCAATGTCTGCTAATGCAGACGGTAAATAATGATGATAATGAAAATGAGTGATGAAAAAAATTCCAGACCTGACCGGAAATTGAATCCGGGACCCCGGCGTAGAAGAAAGTTGCGCTAACCACTACCCCAACGGGCTGGCCTCCATTATGTAACATTGTACGAGGCATTATAAAGTGAATTTCGTATGAACCGTTTGAAGTAGGGAGTACCTAAATGATTGATGAAGTAAATAATATTTTTTTTTTTTTTTTTTTTTTTTTTTTTGGTTTAACGTCCGACTGTTCTGCAATTACTGCTAATGCAGACGGTGAATGATGAAATGATTGTGTGTAACGTATGAAAAGATGCCGTGCCTGAATGGGATCTTTTCATACGTTACACACAATCAAGTAAATAATAGTTATATATCTTAAACAGTGTAAAGAATTTATTATGTACTTAAAAATTTATTATAAGGCAATGGATCATTCAGAATCTTGGAGGTGTAAAGATCGGACGAGAATCAGACAACATCAAGACAAGCTGCTTACGCTTTGCTGATGATCTAGTCGTTCTTGCAAACACTGTAGAAGAAGCCAGACACCAGATTGGAACTCTGGAAGAACTAACAACAAAAATTCGATTGAACATCTCGTATGAGAAAACCAAGTTTATGATCATGGATCCACTCTGCATACATGAAATAGACATACGAGGACACAATGTAGGAATAATTGAAACATTTAAATAGCTAGGTGAATACATTCATCTCAGACTTAATGAGAAGATATAGTGGGATGACCGGATCCCTAAACTTAGAAGTGGACAAGTGTTAACACGGAACACATACAATAAAAAATAATTATCAGTAAACACAAAAAATTAAACATTATAAAAAGACTTTAAGAACCAAAATCTTATGCAGCAGCGAAACCCTAGCGTGGATAGACGGGGGAGGAATCAAAGAAACCTGCAGAAAAGTAGAACGCAGGATATTTACAACTTGCATAAACAAGAAGCAAAAGGTAGACAATCGCTACAGACTTTTGCCTAACAATCAAGTCTACAGAGACATAGAACCAATAACAGTGGCCATGCGCAAGAAACAGTTGTACTTTGGACATATACTAAAAACACCAAACACCAGACTTTTACGCAGAATAATTAACCGTGCAATGAGACAAAAACGGACGCGGGTAACGCATACATGTGGCACAAAGAAATCAAAAGGGATTTACAAGAACTTGGACTAACTCACGAAGATCTAACGGAAAAATCACCCAAATACAAACAGGTCATCAAGGACCACAACCATCGGCTTACGACACAGAAAAGAAAGTATAAGAAGAGGGAATTTTTAGAAGCGCCAAACAGAAGCGTGCTCAGAACATGAGAGAATATCGCGCCAAAAAGAGACTGAAACCTTTCAAATTGACTTAAGTGGGCCATTGTGGCTAAACAGCACTGAAAAAAACATTGTCAAGTCAATCATTTTGTCGCACATTGAAAACAGGTTTGTCCGTGAGAAGGTAATATATAACATGGTTTGTTATCTTTTTTATACATATCATAATTATCATGGCAAACAAAAGTTCATTAATTAATTATTTCGATGGTAAATGTTAACTTCTTAAAAACATTTGGGAAGAATGTTCGTAAAATATTCAAAGTATTGGGGAAATGTTGCATGGACTATTATTTTCTTTTTAAGAATATACTTTATTTGTCCTTTTACAAGTAGTAACAACTACAAATTTTCTGAATAATGTGAACCATAATGGTATTCATTAAAATTAAAAATTTCAAAAAGTTTAACATAATAATCATGAATAAACTACTACTTCAGGTTAATCGATTTCCATGAAAATGTTCGTGTCGACTTCACTTATGGTATCTGACTTTAGCTCCAAATTTTAACCATAGAATTTTACGTTTTTGAGTACACAGACAGACCAATCGGTAAAAACTTTTTTTTTGGCTCAGGAGATCTGAAAACACACGTTTTCAGCTCTTGGGGTTTCACCATAAATAAGCATTTTTGGTGAAACCTTGATTTCGAAAAAATGTAATGTAGTTTAAATTAATGAAATGAGTGAAACGCAAATTGAAATGAAAATAAATTGATTTAATGAAAATGAAAAGTTGAAATTAAATAAATTGACTCAGAAAATGAATTAAAAAATTTATCAAAAATGTTTGTTATTATTTTTATTGATGATACTATATTATAAAACTAAGTATTTTAAATAAATTATTAATATATAGTTATATTTATTGCAATATCAAATTGCATGTTAACATTTGTTAGCTATGAACTCAAAATTAATTATGTTTTTATAGTTACTATTTGAATTATTCTCGGTGTCTGCCTCTTGCTGCTTGTCCATACATTGACCGCGAAGCAATTGGGGGACCGAGTTATTGTTGCAATTGGTTTTATAGTCTTGAATGAATTTTTTCAAATTTTTCTTCATATCTTAAAATAATAAAATTTATTTTGTTTGGTTCCATAATTAATTAGATTCTTGATACTTTAATATTTTCCTTTATTTAATTTTTTATTATTTCAAATTATTTTATTAAAATTATAAAGGGTGATTCAAAAAGAGCGCCGGTTTTTAAACGGCTGGTGAATTTTTGTTTATCGGTTGGCAACATTGTTTGACCTCATTCCTATTTTGGAGAAAATTCCGATTGACGATTCAGTTGTAGTTTCTCTTGTATGCACAGTGAGTGACAGTTTGGTGCGGCTTTTGGTCGGGCGGTGTCATCGGCCCTTACTTTTTTGAAAATCAAGAAGGACAAGCCGTGACAGTAAATGGAGACCGATACCGTACGATGATTAGGGAGTTTTTGTGGCGTCATTTGGATGGAATGGACATTGACGAGTTGTGGTTTCATCAGGATGGTGCCACCTGTCACGCTGCACGAGAAACAATGTTGTTGCTCCGTGAACGGTTCCAGGATCGCATCATTTCTCGTAATTCCGACCATCAATGGCCACCAAGGTCGTGTGACTTGACGCCTTGTAACTTTCATCTTTGGGGTCATCTGAAGTCATTGGTGTATGCGAATAAACCCCGAAACATCAATGACTTGAAGGAGGAAATTCGACGGGTTATCGGGCAAATGGAAGTCGAAACTTGTCGTGCAGTGATATCCAATTTCATGGACAGAGTTGATGCGTGCCAGCGCAGTAGAGGAGGACACATGCATGACATCATTTTTCATACATAAAATCGGAAGGAAAGATGAACTTGTTGATGTATTTATTTTCAGTTTTTCAATAAAATAAATCTCTTAATTTGATATATCAAAACCGGCGCTCTTTTTGAATCACCCTATACTATCTTTTATTTTCTTACTTAAATTTGAAATATTTGGTTTCTGGAATAATTAATTTCTTTGAATATTATATTTTCTTCATATAATTCATCTTAATACATTTAATTACTGTTTAGAGTGTTTAAATTTTAAAATGTGATGGTGAAATTTTGATTATTATTTACGATTATTTTTAAATTACTTCTTTAATTGACAATAATTGATTAATTGAATTAGATCAACGATCAACGACGTACTGGAACATAAACTGCTATTCTACAAAATTTACATAAAAACATAACTTTTTTCACCAACTTTTAATATAGTCCTAGTGCAAAAGAAAGTAAAGAAAAGAGTTTCAAAATACGATATTAATTAATATAAATAATTACTTAGTAGATTAATTAATTATTTGTTAGCCACTTCTATTAAAAAACCAAATATAGGTTACGCTATTTTTATATACAGATATTTGAATAAAAATTATTTCCTCTTACAAATAAAAATGTCTAAACGTTAAATAAAATGTTTTTTTTTGTTTTACATTATTGTATACCGTAACGTAAATTTTTCAGCTGGAGATACAAATAACAAACATGTTCATCTTGTATCGAATAAAACCGGTACACCGCTCACAGAGTAGAATATTTCTTTCGCTTAAAACAGATATTGATTCTGGACATTAGCCAAGTGGTTTCACTGAAGGCGCCGAGAGTTCTTCGGCCTTAACTAAAATTTTTATGGAAAACTGTAATAGGTCTGGACAAGGGAATGATTTTTGGATCCTAAGAGCAGAGGTAAATGGAATTGCTTAGTCACGTACAAGTTACTGTTTTCCATTTCATCTTGAGAAAAGACAAGAATGTGCTTCTTAAGTTTAATCCAATTAACTTTCATAATAATGTTATTCCATTTTATTTGTCAAACTGAGATAATTATATTAAGCGAAAAACCAAAATGTTAATCTATGAGGCAGCGTTCAACTATCCATATTACAATATTCACAATCGACTGAGCAAAACTACGTACAACATTTTTAATGTTAACATTTTGATATTTAAAATTATTTTTTTTTTATTCAAAAAATTGTTTTACCTCAAATCTATTGTAACGAAATAATTTTCCCTTAAAACTCGAATTGTTTAAATAAAATCCAGTTTTTGCAATGGAAAATATATTCATAAATTATAACGACCTTTAAAAAGTTGTGGTAATATGTATTTGGTTAAAAAAAATTAAAAAAAAATAATTTGTTGGATGAAACATTTTTATAGTAGACTATACAAGAGTTTTTACTAGATTATGTTTTATTTTAGAAATAAATATTTCTAAACGAACGATGTGGTAAACTGTGTACGTTAAAACTTTATCATCATCATCATCATCACAAACAATATGGATTTGGCCTCCTGCTTTGTCCAAAATTCAAACTTAGTAATGTACTGTTTCATAAACATAAGGAGGTGTCCATCTCTTCCAAGGTCATCCAATTCTATGTTGTCCGGTTGGCTTATAACTAAACACATTCTCGTCGCCACCCCTTCTAATTAATTATTTACTGTGTTGCCAGCCTTCAATACTTCTTCCGGCCTTTGTCGGCGCGGTAGGCCCTTTAGCGACGCACCGACAAACCTTTCGGCTCCGCACCGACAGAGGCCTTTGTCATCAAGGCCAAGCCAGTAGCCGCTCTCTACCACAGCGCTCTCGGCGACTATATAAAGAGCGCTGAACTGAGCCGAGGGATTCAATACCGATCCAGACACAGAGCGATTCACTTCCGATCCAGACAGAAGAAGATGAGCCCAGCCGAGACCGGACGCACCACCCCTGGTCTACGCTACCGATGGTGGACGCTACATTCCCGCACCGGTTAGCTTTCGCCGGCCCGGAGAGAGCCGCCTCGGCTGCGCTATCGGCAGACGGCCTACGCCGACCCGACACTGAGGGGCTCTGGGGGCTACCACTGTACGCTGCAGTGGGGACCCAACTGCCGCTGAGGGAAGGCTAGGCCTGAACCCGGTAGCCAAGCCGTCACTCTTCGGGCTCCGCTTCCACCACGCCAGCTCGCCCATTCCGATCCAGACAACAACAAGACGTCCACCACGGCACACGGCTGCTGGACTCCAGCGAAGACAAATCGACGACCCCGCAAGAGAGAAGATGATCGCCCGCTGACGCAAGTGATGCCCACAGCGGTCCCTCGACCGAGCCTTACGCCCACCGGGTCTGACGAAGCAGCTATCGACGCACTACTGCGAGGGAAGAATATGACATCTCTGCTGGACGACGACACGCCGTGTCGCCCAGCTCCTCGACCGCCACGATGACTACGACCAACGCTTCTCCAAGACGAACCGCTTAAACGGTCCTTTTCAGGGCCACCAAACAGAAAAGGTTGGCCAATTAATGTCGCCATCCGGTGACAACATGTTTGCGCATTTGATCATCCAAATACTATTAAAATACTATTTGTAATTTAGTTTTGTAAAATACAAAACATAAGTACTTTAACATACTTTGAAATACTTTAATAAGAAATTTTTAATTAAACAAATTTTTTATGTATTATACTAAAAAATGTTCATTTTTCCTTATTGTTAATAATGCATTAGTATTTGGGCATTTGGTATCCTCGAGGAATAACTACACCACTCCTACCTGTATTTCTGAATAGTTAAATAGTCACCATAGTACATTAATTGCATGCCTAATACCTTCATTTCTTTTATAATCCACCAATCGAAATCCTGCTAGAGGTCTTATTAATATCATCTCAGGAGCTACTTTTCTTGGTATATCCTGAGCAATTTAGGGACAACAGTGGTTAAAACTGGCAGAATCAAGGGTAACAAAGCTGTAAAATGGTATCTTTTAGCTCTTTAGTGACTAGGGGTTTTCTTGGAGTTTATAATAAACCTTTGAAACTTTTGAAATTTAATTATTACTCATCGTGATTGTATGTAAAACACATCACATCCCAAGTACATAAACTAACGTAGCTGTATCAAGGTTTGCTTATTCAAAACTACATTGAATGTAGTTTTAAATAAGAAAACCTTATTTAAAACCATTAGAAGAAATTTTCTTCTACATTTTTTAAACATTAAAATTTATTTTGGCTCGATAAAATACTTGACTTGAGCTGTGCAAAGGATGATTATGATCATATGTTTCACATATAAAACTTCAGAAAACTTAAATACTAGGCCTAAGTTGTAAATTTATTTTATAATGTTTTAGCTAAAGGATATTTTTTATTTGTTTAATTTTATGATTTAAAATAATACTCGTATGTTTGAAATTTAAAATTAATTAAATAATTTTTCATTTAATTTTAAAAATATAAAAAAAACATTAAAGAACGTAGGTAAAATTCAAAGGTGCTTAAACTGGGAGGAATAAAGGTTGCCTTGCACCACCACACCATAAGAAAATGTCATAAATTTATAAACAAAATAATAGCCTGAAAATAAATATATCAAATAGTTGAATATAAGCGGCTGATACAATCGAAATACTTTAAAAAGAAATTTCAATTAAAATAAATTTTTTATGTATTTTATTCAAAACATTTTCATACTTCTTATTGTTAATAATGCATTATTAGTACGTTTTTGTTATTTTCCTTTTATGGTGAACATACTTGTACTAAAATGGTACACATTTTATTTTTAGACGTTTGTAAGCCTTATAGATGAAAGTTACTTAGAGACAAAGTTTCAAGTCTTTTTTGTAAGATAAATACAATAATTTCTCAGAATTAAAACAAAACAAGAAGTATTCTACTTATATTAAACGCCATTAACCTCAAAAGTAATTTTGTTTTGCCCATCAAAAAAGTAAAGCGAAATTAGAACTGAGTTATAGCCTGAAGGCGGGATTAAATAAATATTATTAGAAAATACAGAAGAGTTTTATGTTGTACATCTTCCGTACTACAAATGAGCTTATTAATTCCGACACAGGACTAATCCCAACTTTTAAAGACGTTCTGAGAAACGAATGTTATATTTTCGAAAATGTACTAAGAAAAACCTTGATAAAACAAGACAATTTTTGTAAAATAAAATGTAAAAATAATTTTACAACTTTCTTAAACCTCTGAATTTTGGGATTTCTTTACGTTAGTAAGAAACTTTCCTTAATTACTCACGCTATCACGACTACAGTGATAGTCTATGTATATCAACTTGAAAAATGTTATTTTAGTAAACTATTTGTAAAACTTTAGTAGTTTTATCTTTTTATTAAAATTGTTTGTTTTAATAATGGAATTTTAAACCTATCTGGACTTAAAGTTTCCAGCTGTTTGGAGTAGCGGCAGAGAGTAATTTAACGTCGATCCAGGCATTTCAATCAAAAATCTTAAAACTTGCTTTTGGTGCTCCTTTTTATGTAAGCAATAAAACCCTCCGCGACGATTCCAAAATTCCGACAGTAAAGGAACTAACCGCGTCCTTCTCTATTAAATTTCACAAACAACAGCCAATTGACCATCCAAACCAACTAGCCCGTGATCTAGCTATAGTCACGTGAGTTACGAGTTTGCCCTTGTTTGCAACGAGTGGTAAAGGGGGGAACGCATCAGTGCACATGCGCGACTGCTTTAATTTCAGTGCCACAAACATAACAACTTATACTACACCCAGAGCATGTAAAGTATATCGCAGAACCTTTTGTAGGTTAACTGTACGAATATAACTGTTTGTTACCGGAAACACAAATGTCGGTTTCTCGAAAACGTGTTCGAACGCAATGAAATAAAATTTTGTGAAGTTGAAGCTAAACAAAAAAGCCTATCCGTGCCTCTTGACAAAAGCCGTGAGCGAGCGGCTAACTGCTGTGTTGTTTCTCTTTCCACAATTCGAAAAATAAAGAACTATTCACAGTGCTGAACGCAATGTAATAAAATGTTGTGAAGTTGAAACTAAACAAAAATGCCTTTCTTTTTTACCAGGTGTCAACAAAACTGTTAAAGAATAGCTTCTTTACGTCCTTAATTTCCTTCTTTATTTTTCGAATTGTGGAAAGAGAAACATCACAGTAGTTAGCCGCTCTACGACTTTTGTTAAGAGGCACGGATAAGTATTTTTGTTTAGTTTCAACTTCACAACATTTTATTACATTGCGTTCAGCACTGTGAATAGTTCGAACACGTTTTCAAGAAACCGATATTTGTGATTACGGTAACAAACAGTTATATTCATACAGTTAACCTACAAAAAGTTCCGCGATGTACCGTATATGCTCTGGGTATAGTATAAAATGTTATGTTTCTCGTACTGAACTTAAAGTAGTCGCGCATGCGCACTGATGGTTTTCCTTCTTGGCCCTCATTGCAAACAAGGGCAAACTCGTAACTAAAGTGACCATAATAATAATTTTATTGTCTAAATGTTTAAGATAGCAAAAATTTATTTGAGAGAATTAACAACCCGTTAATTGTGTTGAACATAATCTGATACATATTGTTTTAAAATGTGTGATTATAATTTTATAACTTTTTCATTGAGTTTCTTCGACATAGATTGCCGTGATCATTAGCCATCGACTAAATTCTGTTAAAAACACATAAGACACCTTAACTACGGCTGGAGAAACCGATATTACCAACTTTACTCAAATAACAAATAAACTTTGAAATGCATCCGGCCAACCATTAACATAAATTACAGTATAAAAATATTTAAATTTATCACCTTACCTTTGGTTGCTTTTTAAGTTGAAAAAACTTACACGCATTTTGGTGGTAAGTTACCACCTTCTTCAGAACAACATTATTAAAATTTAAAACGAAATTTTCTTTCAGTCATTTATATATATTTAAAGTATTTCATTTTTTTTAAATATAAAATATAAAAATATGAAATATTTAAAATTATAGGCCCTACATCCACATAAATTAAAAAAAACATAAAATAATTAATTAACAATTTAATCGTCTAGTTATATAAGCAAATAGGCCTACATCCAAAAATGTAAATTTTTCAGGAGACTGAAAAACGTTTCTCTCAAAAACATGAAATGATACAATATTGTGACTTACTCGAGGAATAGCAATAGGGTAGAGAATTTTACATACTGACTTTCAATTCTCTAATGACCGTAATTTAAGAGAACTTTAACATACGAGGGTAGGCTGATAAGTAATGCACACATGCTTGTAGAAGACGAACAAAAAGAAATAGCAAGATGGGGTAAATAACAAATTAAAGTACAAATCTTAACCTACCAAATTATCTATTTATTTTTCAATATAGTCACCGTTAAGCATTACACATTTCTCCCAACGTTTAACAAGTTTTTTCATTCCGTCACTGAAAAATTCTTCCGACTTTCCTCGAACCCAGGACGCAATAGCTGCCTTCACCTCATTGTCCGAGCTGTAATGATTACCCTTAAGGTCTCTCTTCAGTAGAGGAAAAAAATAAAAATCGCAAGGCGCAAGGTCGGGAGAATACGGAGGGTGTAAAATTGGTTGAAACTTCAGGTTTCTCAGAGCCTCTCCAGTTGCACGCGAAGTGTGTGGACGAGCATTGTCGTGTTGCAAAATTATTGGCGCCAGGTTGCCTCTAACACGACAAACTCGACGTCGGAGGTGTTTCAGAGTCTGTATATACTGAGCAGAATTTACCGTTGCCCCTCGTTCCAGATAATCAGTCACATAAACTCGGCGAGCATCCCAAAACACAGTCAAAAGAATTTTTTTTGCGGACGGTTGTGTTTTGAACTTTTTCACAACAGGAGAATGTGGATGACGATATTCAGCGCTCTGCCTTTTTTCTTCGGGATCGTAATGATGAACCCATGACTCGTCCCCCGTCACAATATTCAAAAGAAAGTCGTCTCCTTCGTCACGGTAGCGCTTCAAAAGTTGTTCACAGCATTCCAATCGACGCTGTTTATTCTCGTCTGTCAGACGGCGTGGTACCCATCGTGCACAGATTTTACGGTATCCCAATTGTTCAATAATGAAGCCAACACGTTCCTTAGATATTCCAATTTGGTTTGCGATACGCTGTTGAGTGATTCGCCGGTCATTTTGAATCAAATCATCGATGAGTTTGCGACGATTATCGTCTGAGGCAGTGATTGGTCGTCCACTGCGTGTTTTGTCAACAATTAAGGCTTTTCCAGGTTGGCAATCACGAAATTTTATTACCCAACGATTCACAGTAGACCTATCAACAGTATCGTCACAATAAACAGCCTTTAAACGACGATAAATCTCACTAGGATTCACTTTCTCAGCAGTTAAAAATTCGATAACAGCGCGTTGTTTAATTCTCGTTGACATAGCACCAGAACACGACGCCATACTTCCACTACTCAAAACAAACTGAATGAAAGCAACGCCTTCAAACTGCGCAGGCTTGTAGAGGAGAAATAGTACTTCCACATGCCACCAGGCGCGCTACTGAAGTTTATTTAGTTGTCTTCTACAAGCATGTGTGCATTACTTATCAGCCTACCCTCGTACTATAAGTGAATGTATCTGGTTCTGAAATGGAATTCGGATCTATCTGTTTTTGAAATAAACTTAAAAAACAAAATATATAAAACGTATGATTATTTCAATTTGCAACATAATTAATCACAAAATTTGCTGTTTTAGGAATAAAATTTACAAAAATTATGTACAATAATATTAAATTATGATTATGAATAACAACTTTTCATAATGCTTCTTCCGTGATTTATTATTACTAACTTCTTCAGGATAATACAATTTTGTAATATTAAAATAAATCACTAACTTTAATGTTAATTTGAGAAAAATGACGACACTTATTATACAAATAAAGAAAAAACGTCCACTAAAATACAGCTTGAAACTACCTGCTCATAATACAACATAACCTCAAACTAATAAAATAAAATAAACTAATGTTCAAGCCGTGTGACATAAGCATATGTTTTTCGAGGTCAATACTAGAGAATGGATGTATCTGGTTTTGAAACTAACCAGCAACTTTATGCGCGTTTTCAATAAGGATATAGATGGTTTTTAAACATATGCATTTTACAGTGCATGTAAAAGGTTGTAAGCTGTTAGAAAATGCAAAAATATAAAATACGAAAGTTTTGGATGTATCTGGTTTTGTAATTAGACGATTTAATTACAATTTAAAGATTATAATTATATTAAAGAAGCTGCTGTCATCTACTTTAGTAAGTGTAAACGAATACAGGAATGAAATTTAAGGCAGGTTTAATCTAAATGACTGAATGGAAAAACTGTTCTAAATTTTAATAATAGTGCTCTGAAGCAGGTGGTACCACCGAAACGCGCGTAAGTTTTTTAAACTTAAAAAGCAACCAAAGGTAAGGTGATAAATTTAATCTATACTGTAATTTACTCAGATAATATTCACTTACACTTTATCAATTACTTAACAACTACCTAATTGCCAAGGTGTATTGATCCCTCGACAGTTTAATACAAAATACATTGAGTTCTTATAGGAACTTCGTCAAAAGTTAAACATTTAAAACATTTACGCTTGGTGTAAAGAAGCCACCGAAAGTGCGACAAACACACATTAAATAAATAATTTACACATAAAGTAACACATACCCTAAAATACACACTTATTCAATACACACTACATACACTTATCCGTTCAAATATAACTAAATAATCTACTTTGTTTAAAAAAGTCTAACTTCTTTTCAAACTCTAAACCAGATCTTCTTCAATTTTTACTTCTAATTTTAATCTCCCAATAAAATCTGTGTAATTTATGTATAAACTAGCTAAAGTACTCGTTCTTTGAACGGTTTTCTTGGTGTCGTGGACGGTTATTTGGGGTACCGAGTTCAATCCCTGTCAGGTCTGATATTCTTTAACTACTCATTGCTATCTACCTCCTTTCAACGTCAGCATTATTATTTATGAAAAAAAATAGTTGAACATAAAATAAAAACGAGATCTTGGTGTTTGTAAATTAAGATATGCAGCGCTTTATTATTTTCATAATAAATGAAAGGTAAATTACAATAGGAACACCACGATGGTGACCACTGTTAAGACGACTGATTTATTTTTGACAATGTGACTGAGAAAAAGTGTATAAGGTACTGGCGGAATGGGTAGGTAGGTAACTGACTGTATGAATACGGGATTTACCGGCGCGTAGGCCTGTGTTTATTAAACATGCTGTTTATTTTTTATGTTAATATTCTTCTAAAAATATTGGATTATTTTTTTTAAATTGGTAAAATCTCCGTTAGCATGCATTAAAATGAAAAACTTTGCATAATAAAACTTATTCGTTTTTAAACTTTTCGTAATTTCGATTATATAAAATTTTTTGATACATTGGCTTTTAACGGAGATATTCGTAGTTTTTTGTTCGCCCCTCCCTCTGAACTTCCTTATCCCTTTGTGATATTAAAATTATTTATAGCCTATTTTCATTTTGATTATGTCCAGAACCTAGATACCGAAATTCATTGAATTTGGTTCAGTGGTTCTCGCGTGATGCCGTAACATACAAACAGACAAACAGATAAACAAACAGACAAAAATTCAGGTGAACTTATTTTCGGTGTTTATGTGGTACATTTGGCGTAGAAACAAAATTTGGGGCATTTTGAAAAATTATACAGACTAAATCACAATTTTATTTATATAGATTATACGTAATTTATTTAATCATTCTTTACAATTATATATATAAGTAAATATTGAGTAGAGAGAAAAGTAATATTACAACTTTAAGTTAGTCGTTAGGAAAGAAGTAGTAAAATGACCCCAAATATTATTAACAATTACTATAAAAACACTAATATTTTAAACAATTTGAAACTCAATAAACCAGATTACGATTTAATCAAATTCAACACAAATCCGAATATTGGTTACAAAAACTATTACTGATCAATAAAATATAAGTAAAATAAAAAAAAAATTGTACAAAATAAGTTCACCGAAACATAAAACAAAATAAATATAATGAATAATAAATTACAAACCAAGAGTAATAAAATGAATAAATAAAATCATTATGCTTTGATTAAATTTATGAATGGGAACTGAAATCAATTTTACCACAAGCAGCCTCATCTTCCCAGCGTAAATAATAATTTATGTTTGCCACAACATAAATTACCTTTTTAATCAATCTTTCTTTTCTGAATAGATTTAAATTTAATCTATAGATTATTCTATTCAAATTTTTTACACATGTTAATCGGATAAAATTAGAAAAAAAGAAACAGGATTGAAATTATTTATTTAGTTTTCACAATGATTCCCGTTGCAGATTATAAAAAAATACAGGTACATAACTTCATCATGTTACCCCCATCTAAATCTAGTTTCTTAAATAATATCTAGTTTACTTCATTATAAAAAGAAAAATTATATTTTTTCTAAAGTCAATGAAAAAACTACACAGAAAAATTTTACAATCAAAATGAATAGTTTTTTTTAAAAATTAAACATTCTTCATGATAATATGATAGAGCCTGAAGTATTTTAAAATACAATGGTGTTTATCATTAACAATCTCGGTGGCATATTACGTATTGAAAAAAATTACAAATATGAAGATCCAAAGTTTTATTCCCCGTTAAGTGAAAGTTTGTTAAAGGAGAGCACTATATATCGAAAATAAAAATAAATCTATTTTTGAATTTTGGCGTTATTGCCTTCTGTATTTTTTCTGTGTGATTAGATACAAAAATTATTACAGTACGATAAAATTTACGGAAGTTATGCGGATTTTTTTTAAGTAATGTCATGGCCAAAATTTTTTTTAATTGAGTTAATCTATTAAAACATTTAAGATTTGCGATATTCAAAGAATACAAAAGGTTGAGAAGGCAATGGAAAGTGTGTCAAAAGAAGCAAAACTAGAAAAAAGGAAATTATTTGAAGAGAAAGAACAGTCTGATGAGGATCTAATACTAATATTATGGTCTAATACTATGATGCACGCCAATTTTAGGATAAGTAAAACTTTACAGCTCATTTCTTGCAAATTAATTTCTTCCATGAAGGTAAAATTTTCTCAAAAACTATTTGACTAACATGATTGAAATTTTTTTCAGCATATTCCCCAGTATGGTTTTGATATACATGATACTAATCATTGCACTATTATTACTAAGTTTAAAATAAAATAAAAAGTTCTACAAAAAAATTACATTGTTTTTGCATTTTTCAAAAAAAGTTTCTCAAAATTGTATCGCTAGCTCAATAATAACAAATTCTAGTACCAGAGCTTAAAAAGGTTTTTAGAAAAGGCACAAAAAAATGAAAGACTTAACTCTAACGGGTTTTTAGAAACGTGTACCTAAAAACAGTCAATTTAACATGGGTTAGATAGGAGGTATAGTGCTCCCCTTAATACAAAAAGGTATAGGCCTACAAATAAAAATTAAATGACTTATCTCTCATAAAATATTGCAATATATAATGTAGAGATATTATTAAAATTAAAAAGAAAAACAACAAGTATTAGAACAGCGTACTCTGTACTTAGATAGAAAAGAAAACTAACTGTTTAAAATATCTTAAATTGAAGATAAAGAAACGAGAGAATACTTTAAAATATTAGAGCGAGTGCTGAAGTAGAGTAGAAAGAGAAGATGATTACGAGTAATAACATAAAAGCTTGAAATCGGGGAAAGAGGTAGCCAACGAAAAGAAAAACCCTTGAAGAGGAAGAAAATCGACGTGGTAGGCGCAAGTTGAAATCAAGATGCAAGTAACGTACATTTCCAAGGACTTTACGTAAAGCCATTCAGTCCGTCGTTCGATAATCACAATAAATTTTTACAATGTTATAATCGTAAATAATATTTTAGTTTCTTAGTTTCTTCTTGCTTAAATTATCCAACACTAAATTCAAATTTTAATTAAAGTAACAAAATTATTATTATTATTATTATTGTTTTTGTTGTTACTCGTTATTGTAGAAATAATCTAGAAAACGTGCTTTTTGATCTTTTTTTACTTTCATTTTAATAATGGCAATGAGATGAATAAATTTGAAGTAAATTAAACATTTGAGTCGGCATTTAAATTCCACCGTCTGCAATTAATTTTCAAGACTCAATTGACATTTAAAATAACGGTGAGTTTTTCATATATTTTAAAACATTCATACAAGGTAGTGTTTTAATTTTTTTTGACTATTCCTTAATTTGGAACTAGGGCCATATACTACAAAAGCATAACCACCAAATGTGATGACAAATATAGAAACAAAATGATATGAATAACGTGATTAAGAACATCTTATGCAAGTAAACTACAATATGAATTGTCAAAAGTTAAAGAAAATACATAATAAATAATATTTAAAAATAAAACATTTTTAGTAATCTCTCATCTACTGGCGATGAAGACGTCGTAATGTAGGCAAGTTTATTAAGGATAACGTGTTTGCTAGTTAGTTATTTTTGGTTTTTTTAATATATATTAAAATAAAAATAAGTATTTAAAAAGAATTAAAATTAAAATTTTAAAAATTGTTTAATATTTTCACTTAATTACAATATATTGTTCAATTATAAGCCTTGCCGTTACCACATAGAAAAAAATAAAAGAATTTTTGTTGTTTCGGTGTTAATATTCACAATATTTCATTATATTAATCAAAACTATAGGAATAAAAATAGGGACTTTTAGTTTTATAATTCAGTAGGTTTTCTTCAATGCCATTTAAAAGTAACCGTTAATGGAATGCAGCACTTATACTTTTAGATAGATTTCTATTATTGCAGAAATATATTCTTATGCGTATTTAACAAAATGTAGATGGGTTTTCCGTTTTATGAGAATGAGATAGTCAGATAATTTGTGTGAGTGTGTGTGATTCGAACCTTTGGTATTTTCGACTGAATGTGTTGCTTCCTTATTGAATTGTTGGAATGCCTAAATCTCTTTGTGGCACTAATAGTTGTCATTGTAACATATTATATATTTAATTGTTATAGAAATATTATTATAGAAAGGCGATGCTGTGATTGGTCAAAGTAATTTTTATTGCACTTGCAGGATGTTTGACGTCACATCAACTACGTCTTACACTTAGGCTTACACTTGGACAGAAAACTTACGTGGAACGCACATGTTACACCCACACGCCACAAACTCAAAACACGCTTCTATTAACTGAAACGCTTACTCGATAGACATTCTAAATTAAACATGTCACACAAAATAACTATCTACAAGACAGTCTTAAGACCAATCTGGACATATACCCACAGTTCAACTTTGGGGATCTGCTTCACCCAGGAAACGTATATAAGCGATTCAGAACAAGATTCTACGAACGATAACGCAATGCCCCTTTGACATCTTAAACTCAATGTTGCACAAAGACTTACAAATCCCATACGTAATTGATGTCGGAAAATAACTATACAAGACCATGCATGACAAATTTGAATTACATGACAACCCTCTCATACAAAACATGTACACTAGGGTGATACCAGGTGCTCAGGGCAGACGTTTGAAGCGCCTCTGGCCAAGAGATCTTCTTGGCCAACTGTAGGACTGTGGTGATGACTGCACGCTTCTTCAAGTAAATCAAGTTTTGGAACATTAGCTTAATATTTAGAAATTGTATTAATTTAATAACAGATACTAAATTTCAATTGAAAGTGTCAAAAAAATAATGTTTGAATGAGTTGCTGAGCCCCACAATTGTAAAATTTCTAAGTTGACTAGATGCTTTTGTTATGTATAATGTGTTTTTAGATTTAGGCATTTGTCAAGAAGTACGTGTACCAAGGTATTTAATGGGTCTGCTTCAGGTTTGTTTAAATTATTAAATTAAAGAATCGACACCTTTTATTTGAAATGTTTGTACGGAGAGAGAATTCAATACTGATATGTAACAGAAAACAGTAAATAATATTAAGGGAAAAATCGCAAAACAGGTTGTAGGAAACAAATGAAAGAAAAAATTCCTGGGGAAGATGGTTTAATAATAATTAATATAAGCTATATATAATTTTGTAAATAAATATTGTTATAAGTTACTTTATCATTAATGAGTACTATACTTGGAACCCGAATAAACCTTGGCTTAGTTGTTGCAATATAACTGTTTCTTTTCTTCACAGTGTGTGAAAAGATTACAGGTTATTAATATTCGAATAGTAAATATTGTTTATGAATAGCAGTTAAATAGTTTAGGTTTATAATTAAAAAATAATAATGGATTGCAATAAATTAGTGTACTACCTAGATCAAAATTGTTGTATTTTGTTTATGCCTACAATCTTTTTACTGCATTGAATCCCGACCCACAAACACACATTAATGATAGGTACTGGATAGCTTTGGGATGTTGTAGAAAAAAAACAAATGATTTATATAAAAGCAATATCTGCAATGGGTTTTTCAGTAGCAGTAATAAAACAGGGCCAATTTGTAACTAATCTGCATTTGGTTAAATCCGGGGTATTATTTAATTTGTTCTTTTACTATTTATCTTTATTTTTTCCATCCATAATTTAATATATGTATGAATATATGGAGGGAAAAAGCTGCGTTATCACTTCCATTAATATTTACTACTCTTTTAATCGTGCTTACCTAATTTAAGGGGAAATTTTCATTTATATTTAAATGTGGTAATGTATATTTATTATTCCTTTTTTCTTGACAAGAAATTCACTGAATATTAATTCCGGATTTTTCTTTTTAATATGCATATAAATTTAATAAATGTTATAAATCATAGTTTAATTACCATGATACGAAATAGAACTGGAAAAATTTATTAAAAACTAATAAGAATTTCATATCACTGTAAACATTCAATTTATTAGTTTAATATATTAGAATTTTATTTAAATATTTATATACTCTGTAACAATTATATTTGGTGAGTTGATTTAAAATTTATTCGTTATTTTTCTTGGCTTTGTTGTGGATTACAAATGAGATTTCTTTTACTATCAAGTTATCAGCATGCCTTAAAATGTCCAACTTGGAGTACCAGAGTAATCATACCTCACCCGAGAGTGTTCAGTTCGATTCACAAAATAAGAGCCTTAGAAATGTTATTGTATTTTTCTCAAAACCATATTTTCGTTACATAAGTAATTAAACGTATTTTATTGGTAATAATTACTTATACTGTAAATGTATGGGCTGTAAACAAGAAGAACAGAAATAAAATTATAAAAAAGAAATGGAGTATTGGTTTAGGTGCTGTTTATTGACCAGATTATGATAATCGTCTCCGGTTGAAAAGAGAAAATTAGAGGGATAAAATGCAAGATTGTTATGTAATGATTAAGAGATTTTTTTGTTTTATCTGTAGTATTAGAAGAATTTAATTTTCTTGTAATTTTCGAATTTGATTAAAATGAACTGAAGCTGTTTTAGGTTTTTAGCTTTCACGACCTCTAGGATCACTTGAGTCAACTACCAGTCCATTCCGTAATCCATTCTGTCCATTTTATAATCGGTTCGCTTATTCCCGAAGTGTGTAAGTTGTTTTGATCTTGCTTCTTTCTTTTTATAAACATTTTTGAGGCGTTCCGAAGTTTGGCCTATGTCCTCGTCCGAATCCACCCTCCTGGATTTGTTTCTAGTTTTAGGCTCAAATGTAACATTATTTTTAATTAGCTCTTTGTATTTACTAGATATTGTTATCAGATCTTCCCTTGAAATTCTTAACTCTTCCATCTCCTGTTGGACTTCCTTTTTCCATTTCGATTTTGTTGTTCTTTCCCAGGAAAAATTGATTATTTGGTTAGAAAGTCTGGTGCTTCCTGCTTTATAAGTAGAAACCTCAAGAATAAAATTTTTTTTCCTGAAAAAATTTGTTACCGGAGTTATTATCTATACTAATATAATAAAGAAGAAACGTCTGCATGTTTGTTAGTTTGTATGAAGTAATCTCAGAAACTACTAAACTAATTTTAAAAAATCTTTCATTGTTGCATAACTTAGAGCTTTCTGATCAATATAGGCTATTTTGCTACTTTAAGTAACTTTAATTAAGTAAGTTAAGCAACTTAAACTGTGAAGATGTCGCATGTTTTAGTTTATTGGGTCCATAGCACTTTTATTTTTTCTAAGTCCTCTGGATGGAGTATTTTTTGGGCTAGAAGCACAATTCAACTTTTATATTTCATAAAAAACTGAAGAATAACATTCGATTCCAAAAACATTAAAAATTCGGAAATATTCAAATTTTTTATTTTTGTACTGCATTTTTAATATATTTGTTTTCATTCGACAGGTAGCAAATGAGATCATATATTTCCAATTACTCTGCGTACCACACCCACGTATTACTGTCTCTTATCTCAGCCATACATCAACTGTTTCTTTCTTTTACATCGGTATTCTTCTATGAATTCTATTCAATTCTGTTAAATCGCAGGGACAAACATTTAAAACGGTGGGCATCGATTTGAGACAAGAGTGCTTCCTTCACTCATGGACAACTTTATATCGGACTTTCTAGAGCTGGAAGTGCAGAAAAACAATTTATTTTACTGTCACAGGTCAACAAAACCACAAATATTGTATATAGAGAGGTTTTAAAATAATTTAATAAGGCCTACATTAGCTACTGTGAAGCGAAGCGAGCGGGGGTTGCTAAAAGAACTAGTCTTATATTCTGAAGCTTTACATATTTATACGAGTATATAAATATTTTTGTTATTTTCTGCCGATTCTATTTAATTATTTAAAGATAATAATTAAATATTCTTGAATTTGTGATTTCTGACGACAACACTGTCAACGCACAGGTAGAAGTAGTTACATTTGGTTGGTTATCTTCGTGAAAGAAAATATTTTGATTAATGATTAAAACTGCTGGATTGTATTACTCATAATAAAAATTGAATGAATAGGCAGTTTGGTAGTGACGTTCTTTGCAGGAGGAACAGACACTGAAATTTGGTGCTGTCGTAACATCTTCTTTAGTTACCTATCCGTTCCGATTATTGGTGACCATCATAGCAATTTTCACTTTCTTCTTTGCATTACGAAATAGTTCTTCTGAGCTTTTTCCATACCAACTTCACAGATTTTGAAGCCGCAACACCTTTCTTCTGTTAGGTCCTCATTTTTCATATAATTATTATATCTTTCCCTGTAGAATGGCTGGAAAGAATAACTATCTGGATTCATTTTTCATTACATGTCCACGAATTGAAGCTTTCTACTTTTGATGTCGAAAATGATTTCCAAGTTTTTTTTTCATTTTCCGGATAAGCTTTACATTTGTAATCTGATCAATCCATGGTACTCTCAACATTTGCTTATACAGCCACATATTAAATTCTCCCAGTTTTCTGGGTTTGGCTTCATCAAAAGTCCAATGTTCTTCACCATACAGGCGCATAAAAAGTCATAACATCTTAGATGTTTCATTTTTGTTGCAAGAGTGGTGTCCTATTGCTGATTTATTATGATTCACAGGTAGGACTACCAGGTAATAAGTCAGGTCATGATATAAGTGTTGGAAAGTGAAATGTGACTACGTCTAGAAATGGTATAAACATGTAAATAACATTTGTATAAATATCCTTTGTTCAATTTATTTTGTTCATTGTTATTTCTCAACAAAATATTAATTAATGAATAACCCTCGTCTATGTAGGGTACTTAGTCAACGCATAATAAAGTGAAATTCTTTATGATAAGTTAATTACTTTATAAAGGATTCTGTTTATAAATGAAATGTTTTCAGAATTGCTTGAAGTTAAAGAACTGTTTTAGATTAATGTAATCTGACAGATAAAGGTTATAACGGTAATTTGCACTTGAAGATTTGTGAGTAGGTACTATTTAAAATATATTCTACTGTATCATAATTAATTTAGAATCTACGTTCTTCAAAGGAATATAAAATAAATTATTACACGTATGTATTTAATTCATGACACATGACACGTGCAAAAAATGTTGAATTTTCATAAAAATTATGAAATGAATGAAGAAAAGGGATTAAGATTAAATCCATTTTATTATGTTAGTTAAAACAAGTTGATTAGCTTGTTAAAGGAGAGAATTTAACAAAAGCATTAATATGTATAACAAATCTTCACGTTCATTGTAATTCATGGGTTGTTTTCTGTTGTTCCATTTGAAAATTAAACGATACTAGAAGAAATATTTAATTGTAATGGCACATGTAATACTTTTCATATATCTTGTTAAAAGAAAACATACTATTATATATAAACTATAGGATTTCAACATTTTAAATCGCTAAAAGTTGAATTTTATATGATATATATGAAAAAATATACGTATCCCATTTACTGATTACCTACTCATCACAAAATTTCCAGAGTACCTACAAGATCTGAAAATATGAAATTTTTTCTTTTTAGGTAGTGTTTGCTAAGAAAGAATTTTGAAAAAAATCGAGGTTACTTCTAAATGAAGGGAAAATAATCGCTGTAAAAATAGTTTAAAAATTTCAGATCAACTTCTTAGCGTACCTAGTGGTAGCACGATAGCCTACAACGCTGATCTCCCGGATTCGATTCCCGGATAGGGTCTGGAAATTATTACAAGCCAAAACCCACCGTTACGATTAGATAATCCTGCGTAATCGCTAATAACCAAGCTGATGGTATAGCTATAAATAATTATACTAAAACAATTTAAAAAATTTCTGCATTATTGTATGTTTTCGGTTGTATTCCAAGAAAAATTGCTTGAAATACTGTAAATTTACTTACTATATTTATTAATTGATTTTTAACGTAAACTGCGTCAGCAGTCTCACATCACTTGAAGATATAGTTTCAAGTATCTTGAGGAGATAGTCTAACACATCGGAAGACTACCGGAAAAAGAAGTGAACAAGTGTTGTCGACGGAAAAGGCCACTGCACTATGAAGAATTGTACAAGAAAAAGTACTCTTGAGTCAAGCCAAGATCAGACATTATATTATTGTGATAACGTATACGTGTATTGTACTATCAATGTATAAGCTAATAAACAAAATAAATTGAACAAAAAGGATATTTATAAAAATAATCGTACGTATTGATTTATTACTTTCAAGACGTATTCCTTATCCATTTTCCAGCACTTATATCATAACCTGACTTTTTACTTGGTTAGCTGGGAATCATTATAAAAGGGCAATGGGACAAAACAGGAATTAAAATGACCTGTAGACAACGAAAGGGCAGTATTATATAATAAAATGAGTCCCATATTTAAGCACCACAACCAGGCGCTACTTTTGGCGCTTACTCTTGTAACAAAATGATACATCTAAGATGTATTCTCTATGCTCCTGTACGGTATATAATTCTGGAACTTGGAAGAAACCAAATAAGATTCATGTATTCTCTATGCTCCTGTACGGTATATAATTCTGGAACTTGGAAGAAGCCAAATCAAGGAAACTGGAGGAATTATAGATGGGGCTGTATAGACAAATATTTCCTTTACGTGATCGCAAAGGCTGTTCTAACAGAAGCAGAAAAGTGGGAGAGAAAGATCTCATGCAAGATAATTGATAATGGATAGTAGATGGGCAATACTGCAGGTTACGCGGCAGAGAAAAACTGTACAAAAAACGGAGTATTATAAAATATAGGAACGATTAGTAAAATAAGATAGAAATTCTACAGATATCTGTATAGATTGGACAACAAACGGTGGACCAAAAACATTTAGGGCACGAAACAATAGGTGTAGGGTAAAAGAATTAAAAAATAAGAAGCAATACTGAGAAAATTAGAATAAACCGAGAAAACTCGGTGGGACTGATTATTTAATCAAGGGCTGTCACGAAGAACAAAAGAACTATGAATGGACAGATTAAAGTAAGAATTCCTGTAATGAGAGAATACTTAGTATGCTTTTAAAAACCAAAAATAAGACTATTTTATGTGGTGTAAAATTACGATAAACAGCAACACTGAATTCGTTTAATAAGTTTTTAAAATTTCTTTCATTAAGTAATGATGCCTACATAAGCCTTGATGTTTGCGTAGACAATGATATGAGGTAATTTACAAATGAAAAATATCCAGACATAATTGAAAATCGAACTCGGGACCCCAGCATAGAAACTAGTTGAGGTGGCTACTACACCACCGGCCGGCCAAAAATATACTGTATATGCACCTTATATGTAGTTATACTCGTAAAGTTTTTTAATTTTTGTATTGTATAAAGTTTTTTCATAAAGTTTAAGGTAAAAGTAACTGTGGATAAAAAACAAAACTTTGTATTAACGATGAATTAATTTAAAAAAGACCTAGGCTACCTGTGGAGTAAATTTTAACTCAAAGATTTCATAGATAAATAGTTCTGATTCAATATAAGGTACCTGAACTAAATACCGTCATAGCCCTAATGTCACCAACTTTTCATGTAGAACAATTTCGATAGATAAATAGCGAAATAAGTTTTTAAATCGTTTGTGATACTGCCATGTGGTAACAAAAACATTAACTAGGAAGAACATCAGTTGTTTTCATCTAATTTAAAAGGAAAAAGAAATTCATCGTTGTGTGTATGTAACAATTTTTAAATATAATTAATCATAAACATCCTGTGAGATAATTATAAAATATGAAAATACGTAGATAAAACATCAATAAAATTGTCAGTAATTACTTTAAAAACAAGAACAATTAAAAGGTGGTGGTATTTGAGGCACGCATGCCTAACATCACCAGAAGGCAAGGATTTGAAAAAATGATGTGTATTTTAAACGTAAAAGTATTTAAAAAGATTTTGTATGGCAGTTTAAATAAATGAATAAACAAAATTATTATTTAAAATTTTTTCGGATGTTTAGTGTCTACTTGACATTAAAAACTGTGTTTCACTGAATGTTGGGGTAACGATATTTGGCTCGGTTACCTTATTCATTTTGCTAAAATATTTTACTTTAAATCCGCCAGGCTTCATTAGAAGATTAAAAATAAGATGGAGCAGAGATCTTCTTTAATTCTTTCTGTATGTTTATGTCGAAAAAGATAAAATAATGTAAAATATTAGATGTAATTTTTGTTTTGTTTTAAATACGTTTTATTACTATTGGTAATAACTTATCTGTGACATAAATTTTTTTGTTTTCTGTTCATACTTTTGTATATTTTACGTTCATTGTTATTCCAAATTTAACAATGCCGAATGTTGAATTTTATATCATGTCTGTTCTTGTTATTTGTAATTTAACATCAATGTTTTCTCATCTTTTAGTTGTTCTATATAGTACAGTTAAAGATTCAAAATAAAAAATTAAAAAAATTTTACTTAGTTGCTAGAAAATTGAAAAATCCACCTAAGTGGCATATATAACTGAAAATGTACGCAGAACTTTAAAATTACGAAAACTGCTGAAAGTTAAACACTTAAAATATCGTTAAGATAAATATAAAAATAGAAAGTGAAAAAATAAAAATGAGTATGCAAGTTAAAAACATGAAGCATAGCCTACTAATGTTTAGACATTATATTTTAGTGACATCATACAAAGTAAAACGCTTAAGTTATATACTTTATACATAATTAAGTTAAGCAATTTTAATATAGCAAAGTGAGTGAGTTACATCAAAGGATCTTAAATAAATAAAGCATTTTAGTAAAATGGTCGTTGAGTCTCCGAATTGCTGTGAAATTGCCTTAGGCTCTTTAGCTCAGACAACCTTCCTACCCCCCCCCCCCGTACCATTTCGTTTAGGAGACACAGGCCGTTATTTTTGCTATTTAGTTCCATCATATTGTGTTATAACTTATTAGTAGCCTATTCTGTTTTAAGACAAAGCATAAAAAAAACTAAACAAAAGAAAGTGTACCTCTAAAAAAATCTACTACGGAATAAAACAGAAGTTTTATATTTTAATTCAATTTTCTTTCTTTTCTCTTTCGAAATAAAAATAAATCAATTATGTACCAAAATACTTGAGAAAATTAGAACTTCGTTACTAAAATTTAAGCAATAATATATATTCATTCTCTATTTAGGCTTACTGTGTAACTTATATATGAGAGGAAAAAGACAGAGAGAAAATACAGAAAATGTAGAATAAAGTTAGTAAGCGAATTTTAAGAAGTTAAAAGAAAACGAGAAAATGTAAGGATGAAAGTCATTTTCTTTCAATCATTCTTTTCCTATTTTGGTTTGTCGTCAGACAGTTTTGCAATTTAATGATAATGCAGACGAATGAAAATAAGTGATGAAGAATGCTAGACCTGACCAGGGATCGAACCCTAAAACCTTAGAAAAAGGGCAGGAGTGTTGAGAGGGGTTGGTGAGGAGGAGTTTACTGCCCCGGAAATCCTGTATATACGGTATGAAAACTCAGTATTTAAGTACATTAAACGACAAAGTTAATTAGAAATTTTTACCACGATACAAAATGAACACATCAAAGTGCGTAAAACCCTATAAAATTGACCTTTGTTAACATTCCATAAATGCCATCATAACAAGACGCCAATGGTACCTCTTTTATACCCGGTTCAAAGTATCAGCGTCCCAAGACTCAATAAAATTTTTTTTATTCTTATTCTTCATATACCTTGTCATTTCAAAACGTTGACAATCATCACGGAAATGTTTTCTTTACCCTTATCGTTAGTCAGTCTAAAAATTTCACTTGTATCTTCATCATACCAGTCGCGTAGGTTCTTTAGCTATGGAGTTATTCTTCAAAAACCAACCATGAATTGAATCCATTATTTTTCCTTGCATGATATTCTGCAATGTCTATATTTCTGACCTCTCATCACATGGCCTTTTTTTAATGGTGTCTATAATTTCAATGATCTTATCAAAATGATGGAGGATTTCGGAGTTGCAGACCTTTTCCATCATAAAACTTTTCTACATTCGTCTGTAGTACTACAATGTAAACACCTTAAGTAGTTTTGTGTCATTACTGTTCAAAGTGCAAGCTTAAATAAAACAAAAAACTCACAGTAATAAAGTAAGCTTTTCCCATCACTACTATAAAACTTAATTTTCATTTCCGCTAATAGAACCATGTACAATATTGTAAATAGTTCAGTGTGTTTGAACAAAACACCTGATTTTTCTAATTTTGAGTTTGAACATAAATCACTTAATTTAATCATCAATAAAATAAAATTATCAATAAAATCCCTAATTTCTTTATTAGGCCTACCATAAATTTTTCAATTTAATTTTTGTTAAATATGAAAAATATATTTTGTATATTTATTATTTAACCACGATTTTTATGTTCTACATTATTTTTTTCATAAAAAAGTGAAATTTAAAATGTATGTCGTTCCTGGTAGCCTATATGTAGTAAAAAATGGTTTTAAATATTTTTTTTTGTAGAACCATATTGACTTTGCTTTTAACCTTTTAACTTTAAAAATTTACTTTAGCACTTTTCCGTTCTGATATGGTAGTAAACTAGCCTTTAAACAAAAGATTTTCACTATGTAGGAATAGAATATAAACTACTTTATATAATGAAACTAAGAGTATAGTTATGCAAAGGAACAATTACGAATGAAATAGGTAACAAAAATTAAAAAAACCATTTCACTCGTTTCATGTTGATTGTGGTAAACTTTTATGTCACTGATATAAATGCAAATTCTTTTAAGTTGCTACTATGGTAGTGAAATAAGAAAACAAATAACTTAGAAAACTAAGTAAAAAGTAAGTCTTGTGTTCGTTATATCCATTCTTCTAAGTAATTAAACACAAATTACAACAATAGTTTTTTAGTTATAAAAGAAACAAAGAATAATTTTACCTTGAAATAAACTCCTTTCTAACTATCGGTCGATAAGCGTCCTGTATTTACTTAATAATGCGTATTAAATGTAAATACTTGTATTTATTGTGAAGTCTCATTTCAACGAATAACTGCAATCCTGAAACAATAATTAAACATTAAAATTAATTAAATTACTGAGAAAACATACTAATTCATTCGTCTACTTACTTGAGAACAAAGCTTATCATTAAATCATTACGATATTATAGCTTCACAATAAAACTGACTGTGAAAATAGTAATAGTCATTACCGTAGGATGCCGACAGCGTGAACTATTTTTAATATCTGTTTTAAAAACAATTGAAAAATTAGATGAAAAATTTAATACACACAATTTACTGATGTTACTGTTGTCATTTAGGTCAACAACCGAAAGGCTGGTTTGAAACTCTAGAGGCTTTCCTAAGTAAAACGGCGAGTTAGGGGGTTTAAAATTGCCTTCCTCACTGAGTACAAAAGTACCCTTTGATTGTCAGCATGTCAGGCCCTCCGAAAAGCATTTACTTTGCACTCTACAAATGACACTTTACTTCATTCATCACAGGGTCTGGCTGTATAATGAAATTCATTACTTTCAGAGGAGATAACTCTGACTAGTGTCTTGTACACCTCTACCTTTTCTGTTTTAAATAGTTCAGTCTTATAATTGGCTGACCACGTGATAAGAAAAATAACTATCTTTTTAGCCCTGAAACCAACAGGTTGAGTGCAAATAATTTAAAACTCCACCTGCCTGTATGGGCGTTGATGAACTATACCTAGTTTAATGTATATACTGAATTTAAATGATCTTCATAGCAGTATTATTTTTCTTATTATCTGAAATTACCTGAACTGTTTTCGACCAACAAAATGAATTTGTCCGTGTTAAATAGACAATGAAAATCAGTTTTTGCTCAAAATGTGTTTTGTCCACAAATCTGCTCTCATCTTTCTATAAGGTTAGAACAGAGATAGTCGTAGACTATGTTGTACTGGAACAGAAGATCTTTTACTGCAGATATCTGTGATGCGACATTGGCTAGGATGTTGATAACAACGCGTAGAACAAATTTAACAGATTTCAAGCTATATGTGGTGCCATCAAACTGCAAAATAAAGTTAGGAGGGATTGAAATATGAGATTTTATAAGGTGATGGCTACTCTCGTTGTCATTTACGGAAGTGAATCTTTGGTCACAACTAAGTCACAAGAGAGCCGGATTCAGGCGGCAGAGATGAGGTTTCTAAGAAGGTAAAAAGAATGCTCAAAATTAGACAATATAAAGAATGAAGAAATAAAAGAAGAATTAGGAATATTATAGTTTGAACAAAAAATAAAAGTTAACCGTGGTAATTGAAGGCACAGTATCTGAAGAGAATGCCGGAATATACAGCTTAACCCTTTATAGGGCAGTACTACGGGGAAAAATATTTACGTTGTAAAATGTTAAATTTTGTTTTATAGGGACTTAAATAATGTACTTCAAGTGCCAGACCAGTAAGATATTTCTTTTTTATGTCAAGCCCTGGTAAGTATACTTACCAAGGAATGTTTATTGAAATGGGAATCACATAATATTTAGTGGTAAGAATGCTTATTAAAACAACTTGTAGCCCTATATAACAGAAAAATGTGTCGTATAACTTATCTTAACTTTATATTAGCATGAATGCTTGCTTTCCCGTAGAAAACCCGAATTTTCTAAACACTGTACTAAAATAACAACAAAACAACATTGTAGCGTACGCTGGTATGAATCCTTGCCACATTCGTGTAACTCACAAAGCAAATAGTAGCTGAGCGCTAATTTCAATATGTGGATAACCCACTTACCAGAAAACATCTATAACACCATAAAATGCCAATAGGGTTCAACTGTATAGCTTATTCTTTAAAAAATCGACCTTACTGCCAGTGGTAAGTATGACTACCAAAGACCTATAAAAGGTTAAAAGAAAGAATAAAAGTTAATCGTGGAAATTGGAGACGTATCTGAAGAGAATACCGGAAGAAAGAATATCCTACCCTTGAAAGTGAGGAAATTTATACCTACACCAAATGGACGAAGAGACATTGGAAGGCTACGAAGAAATGGTAGTAGTTAAAGAAAATGTTATACGTTTCAAAGATTTGAATTAATCAAAATATACAGCTAATTATTATAGAAATTAAAATATACAGCTGAACACAGTATAAATATGAAAATCTGGTGTGAAACACACAACTTTCTCTTGCCAGTGCAAATAATTAACAATAATTAATCCTAACATTAGAAATAAACAAAAACCTAACCTCAATAAACATAACCCAATTTTAATCATGAGTGAAAGACGGAAAATGAAAATCAACCTCAGTTTGGCTTAAAAATACGAAAAATCACTCTTTCACGCTAAACTAGGCTCTTTAGAGAAAATTCTTTTAATAAAAGTCGTAAATCTTTTAATTTTCTATAAATTTTATTACAAACACTTTTGTCGTAAAATGCATACTAAGGCCGAAATCTTAAAAAAAATTGATTTTTCGTGAGAAAAAAACAGAAAATTGCTAATTACCGCTAAACTAAGCGTTATACAAAAAAATTTTTGGATTAAAAGGTGTAGGATTTTAAACTCTCTCAAATTTTATTATACAAATTTTTGTGCTAAAATGCATGTTAAAGCCGCAATCTTAAAAAACAAGTTTTTACGTGAAAACAGCCTCACCAAGAATTTCAGCAAACATGGAGCCTATCCTATCTTGTAGAGAATAAAAAATTTAGTAAACCAGGTGATTTTTAAAAAAAATCAGAGGACCAGTACACTTCGACAGCACATTGACAGCAAGCTTAGCAAGGGTAGGGCCTTGTTCGCTTTACTCATCCCTTTGTTCCTCTCTCCTGCATACTCCTCAAAACTGAAACTTCTGATGTACTCCTCTATCCTACGTCCTTTCCTTTTGTACGGGTCACCGGTATGGTGGCCCTTTCTCTCCAAGTCCAACAAAAGACGTACTTCAGCATACCAGAACAAAGTCCTCCGGTGCATCACACAGTTCCACTATCTTATATCCAATCGCATCATACACGAACACCTTCTCTTCCCTTCTATGGAGGACTTTATTTACAATACCTCGAAACGGCTACACGACGCTGGGAAAACTGACGGACCCCAGATCATTCAGGACTTGTACCGACGCCTACACCCACCTGAAGTCTCTATCCCATTACCATTCCACGACTTTATCTAAATTTTAGAATGACCCACTTAACAAAATTTAGAGTTGCCACATTTTTATTCTGCCCTGTATTCCTCTTATTTACCCATGCCCCTCCTACTTGTATGACTCACTCCCCCCAGTTGGTAGTTGTCCCCATGTTCCTATGCATAATCACTCCACTACGGTGAAAAGAGCCGCCATTTTAAATTAATAAACACTCAGAAGATAAAAAGGCCGGTGATTATGCCAAACTCTACCCTTTCCGTCTCCCCTGAAATCATAAACTAACCCCTACCTTAAATTATACCTTAAGTCCACGTTCAGTAAAATGCATGCCTTCCCCTCACCAAAATATTAGGCCTCCCACAAAACTGAAAAAAGGCCACTGAAAAATAAAATAAAATAAAAGAGCCGCTCTTAAACCCACTTGTCCCTTAATTTAAATTTTCCACAAATAACTTCTAAAAATAAATTACCTCCTTTCAAGTCCCAGTTCCAATGTCCCACGAACCAGAATCCTATTTCCTATTTAAACTATAAAATTCCCCCTAAATTTCTTGAGGTTGCAATTATTCTGTTATATTGTTCCCCGAGCGACCAGGTGTTCCTTAACACGATGTCGCCATCATAGGGCTTCTTAGCCCTCTCAACCAGGATTCAGGATTCAGGATTCAGAGGACCAGTTTTTGAGAAAATCGCAAAAAAGTGAAAAATTATACGAATAAACTACTACTTCCGGTAAACCGATTTTGATGAAAATGTTCGTGTCGCGTCTTGTAGTAGTATATAACTTAAGTTTCAAGTTTCAAGATCGAACGATGTTCCGTTCTTCAGATATTCTGTTCACTCACACATGCACACACACGCACACACACACAGACCAATCGCTAAAACATGTTTTTGGGGTTCAGGGGATCTGAAAACATGTAGATTCGGTGAAAACTCAATTTCGAAAAATCGATATGGAAACAATATACTTTCCTTCCTATATATTCATATAGGCAAGAAAAAGTAAAAATGAGTTCGGAACAGGCAGGCTTAATCCTTAATAGCAAGAAGAAGAAGGTTAATTTTTTTATATTAAATTTTTTTTTTAACGTTAATTTTATTTAGAAACTATACAGTACAGTATAACCATCCAAAAGCTTAACTAAATTTTGAAAAAAACAAATATCTTGATAAATAAACAGAAATATTTTTTTAAAGAATACATCCCAGTGGATAATTCAAAAGTATAGTGGATTTCAAAAAAAATAAATTAATAAAAATATAGAACAATTAGATCAATAGATCTCTACTCCATTTTCTTCGTAGGCGTCGGTGTGGTAAGTTTCGTCTTGACATTTGCTGTATTAGGGGATTGATGTGATCTGTTAATTTCCTGTTAAATTTGGAATATTTTATTTTAGCAGTTTCTGTTACAAAAGGGATTTTCAAAACGGAATGCAATGTTAAATTTGTTACGTAATATGGGGCGTTTGTTATCATCCGCAGTATTTTTGACTGATGAGTTTGAATTTTTTGAATGTGAGTTTTCTTTGCGGTCCCAAAAATTTCAATACCGTAATTCCATATCGGTCGTACGGTATTGAAATTTTTGGGACCGCAAAGAAACCTCACATTCAAAAAATTCAAACTCATCAGTCAAAAATACTCCGGATGATATTAAATTAATTTTTTTTAAACGAATTAAGTAAACCAAACATTTATATTAACAAACTGAATAAAAACGACATGTTAAATAGTGAGTTTGCTAGGGTTTATGTATAAACCATAATTAAATAATAGCTGAAGTTTGTGATTCTAGCATGAGGTAGTTTTAGCGACCACTTAACAACATTCGCTTGATAATTGATGTGAAAAATACGTTTCAAGTTCGTTTCACAATTCATATTTATTTTGTACTGCTTTTGAAAACACTGTGCGTATGTAAATTAGCGTTATATTCTCTTTTATTTGTAAAAATATTTGGGCCCTTTCCAATTTATAAACGATAGGTTTGTAAATAACACTCAATGGGGTTTTGTGAACGCTTAAATAAAGAGGTTTACATTTCATTTCAGAATTACCTCATATAAATGGCAAACGAAACACACACACACACACACACACACACACACACACACACACACACACACACACACACACACGTGTACAGCAAAGTAACACAAATACGGAGTTGCTGTGTTGATATAATAATCGACATCGATTTGGTTTGTAGTATTATTATTATTAAATTTACTTTTGAGGCAATTTATTACCAATTTCCATCGCAGGAATTTTTTCAAATGAAGAAAATTTTGAATAAATGCTTTACTGAAGTTAATTAAGTAATTTAAATTTTATTTATTAATTATTGTTATAAAATATGAAAATTTTGTCACATAATTCTCTAGCTCTTTAAAATTAGAACTTAATTCTTATTCATTCGGAAATTATTCAGTGTTTTAGGTCCTTAGTAGGAATTTACTGTTAGAAATAAAATCAGGTTTTAAAACAAAAAGCTCAAAAGTGAAAATAATTTACACGTAAGAAAGTGTTTAAAATCTGTAGAAAAAATTTTTTTTCTTCAATAGTAGCTTTTTCAGTTTCTCTGCATAAGGAACTAGATTTTTATATGTTGAAGAAATTCAATTTTTTACATATTATTAATTGTAAAATATCTTTGTATATAACATTGAAAAAGGGTTTTTTTTAGAAATGAGCAAATTCTAAATGAATGTGTTTACAAACCCCATTGAAAAGACATCGATAAAACATTTTTTTAACATTTCTAAATTGTTACAGAAACGTGGTTTTAGAATCATTAAACATTCTTATCATTCGTTATATAAATGTACAATAACCAGAATCATAAAGAAAAACTATGGCATTATAAACATCAATAAACATAAATTGAAATTAATAACTGAACAAAGAAAAGACCTCAAACAACTAAACCCAGAAAGCGACATGAACGATCGAGACCAATTCATAAAAAAACATCAACAAACCCAAATTTCAACAAGAAATTACAGTAAGAACAAGATACAGATGGGCAGAAGATTGGAAGAAGAAACACAGTGAACGCACAAAGCTGAGTTAGGAGACACGAGAGATCGGCTGGAACATGAAACATATTCAAGTCCTTACGTTCTCTTAAATATGAACGTAAATCTGATTATACACTTATGTCGTAAAATGTATTCGAACGCTGAAATCTTAAAAAAAATCAATTTTTTACACGATTTCGTGAGAAGAAACAGAAAATCGCTAATTACTGCTAAACTAAGCGTTATACAAAAAAAATAATTTATTAAATGTTATAGAATTTTAAATTCTCTACAACTTTTGCCATATAAATTTTTGCGCTAAATGCGTATTAACGTCGCAATATTAAAAAAACTTTTTTTACGAGAAAACAGACTTACCAAGAATTTCAGCAGACATGGCGCCTACCCAATCTTGTAGATCATAACAAAAATTTAGTAAAGAGGCGATTTAAAAAAAAATCGTAGTAGGCTACTCGTTTTTGAGAAAATCGCAAAAAATGAAAAATTACACGAATAAACTACTACTTCCGGTTGACCGATTTAGATAAAAATGTTTGTGCCGGGTTCAGTAGTGGTGTGTAACTTAAGTTTCAAGTTCATACGATGTTCCGTTCTTGAGATATTCTGTTCACACACACACACACACACACGGACACACACACATAGACCAATCGCTAAAATCATGGTTTTTGGGTTCAGGGGCCTGACAACGTGTAGATCCAGTGAAAACTTGATTTCGTAAAATCTACGTGAAAAACTTTCCTTCCTATTCATATAGGCAATATTATATATTCGTATAGGTTAGAGAAAGTAAAAATATAACATCATAAACGGCGCAAGTGATTCAAATGCGATCGAATATGGTTTATAATTGAAACGTTCTGTATTTTGATAATTTCCTCCGAAGTAGAGAAACCTTAGAAATTTAGTGGAAGCTCAAAACTTAACAACTTCTCGAAATATTGTGTGGATTTGTACGAATATAACAATCCACATTTGTATCTAAGTGAATGAAGGCTAAAAAAACTGAGGAAAATAATCCACATATTTTGTATCTAGAAGAATGAAGCCCAAAAAACTGAGGGAATTATGGTGTATCATGAAAATCTGTAAAATTGAAGAATTTATCTTTTATATTCGAAGTGGGAGGATAAGTGAAATTATGCGTCCATTTGTTTAAAAGCCCAAATAGACCTTGATTGTTTAAGCTATGAAACAATTTCTTAGTTGCACGAGCGTAATCGATTGTAGTTTCTTTTATTTTCATTGAAGAAAAGCTAGGATGAATTTCATCAGATGAATAAAAATACAATTTAATCTTCAGTTGCGTTTGTATGTTTGTTTGTTTTCAAGAGGAAGAATTCTACAAGAATTTCAAATTGAAACTGAAATTTTTAAGTTAATAGTACACAAGAAAGTTAAATGTAATTTTTGTAAGTGCTGTGAATGTTATGTGTTCAACTTCTACATATAATTTTATTTAAACCATATGTTTACCGTTCTAACGCTAAAAGATTATTGTAAATTTTTGTTGGACAGAAACGAATGAATGCAGAAGGTAATATGAAAAAAAATGTAGTCAGGGAATAATGTAGTTTATTACACATGAATATTTTAAGTAAACTAACTTAGAAGTTTTAATAAAATCATACTGTATTCAACATTATTGAAAAACGTATCACAGTTCCCTCCAGTTTATGGTTTAATGTATAGGAATCATGACAGCCATTGTTAATAAATATCTATTTGATATAAAATTTATATTTTTCTTGCTATTATATATTTTTTAATTTTATTTACAATATTTTTATGACATACAGTTTATTATTTACATATTATTTTATGCATTGACAGATTTTATTTTATATATTGACCGAATGTTTTTTTGCTTTCTCTTGCCTTATTTATGAGTGGAGGAAAGGAATGTACTGTTTTCATGTCCATTTTTCATTGGAAATATTAATAATATGTACAAGCCTCGTAAACCTAAAGAAAAATGCTCTTAGCGATTAATCTGTGTGTGTGTGTGTGTGTGTGTGTGTGTGTGTGTGCGCGCGCGCGCGCGCGTGTGAGAGTAAGTGAGTGAATGAAATATGTCAAGAACGAAATATCGTGCGAAGTTGAAAATTGGAACTTAAGTTGTGTACTATCACTAGAGGATCCGGCACAAACATTTTCATCAAAATCGGTCAACCGGAAGCAGTCGTTTAATCGTGCAATTTTTCTCTTAGAATAATACTTTTTTTGCGATTTTCTTAAAAACGCCGCTAACAACTTTTTTAAGTCATCTCATTTGCCATATTTTTATGCTGTACAAAAAAGGGTAAGCGAATGTCTGCTTTTATTCTTGGGAAGACATCGTGGCAAAATGTATTTTAAGATTGCAACCTTATATTATAATATTTTAAGGCAGAAGTGTATTTACAACGTGTGGCAATTAAATAACGAGACTGACGTAAACATTTTTCATTTAGGCCTATTTTACACATAATCACTTATTGTCAATATACACACCTTCAATACACACTCCTTCTCTATCCCTACAACGCTCCTTGCGAATTTTCCATTGTTGGAAACAGTGGGTAAAAACCCACGTTTCAGCAAATGTTAATATGCACATTTGAGCTTTTTTGGCTCTCGGTGAAGTTCGGCTCTTCCAGTGCATGGGTTGGCCCTTTGTTTCCGGATCATAAGTACAAAACCACGTTTTATCACATGTTATTATAGTTTCCAAAAAATTTAGGTAATTTTTAATCGCGTACAAAGTGTCAGTACAAATTTTTTGAGAGCTTCATTTCAAACATTTTTGAGCGGCACGTGTCTTGAAGGAGCTGACAGAAGATGACTTCCAGCACTGTTTCCAACAATGGAAAATTCGCATGGAGCTTTGTAGAGATAGAGAAGGAGCGTATATTGAAGGTGACAATAAGTGATTATGTATAAAATTAAAATTACATTTTTTACAACGTCAGTCTCGTTATTTAATAGCCACACCTCGTAGACCTAATTAAAAGTTGTATGAAGTAACAAATAATGAAGTAATGAAGTTGCTATGTTTACTTTGTGCGTTTTTTTATATACAACGCTTAGTTTAGCGTCAATCAATTTTTTATAAAACTGACAAAATTGATTCTAGTTAAGTTGTTTCCCAGTTGATTTTATGTACTGTACTCATCAAAATCGGTAAAAAGGTATTTTTTAATATTCATGTCTTAGACGTGAAAAGTCTATAATTAAAATTGTAGAAAATTAAAAAAAATCTACAGGCATTTTCAGAATTTCTATACAGTATTTTTAAGTTCTAGAGCGGTAGGTTTTCATTTTTTGTCATGCAATTATAATAAAAATTAGGTTATGTTTTTCATTTCAATTGTTTATAAATGTTTAATTGTATATTAATTCAAAGTAGTGTGAGTATTTCACAGCAAATTTTAGTATTAATGGAAGGTGAGATTGGTTTCTAAAAATCCATTTTTTGTAAATTCATAAAAAATATTTTAACACCCTAGAAAATAGGTTATTTAATTAAACACTCTACAGGATATTTACTTTTTCAATTAAATTTCTCTAATGAACTTTGAAATTTATTTTTTCTAGACGATTCAGTAAACGATATAAAAATCCAATTTAACGTGTAATTTGATACTAAAATATAAATCATGTAATATTACAAAAATTAGGTCAATTAAAAGAAGGGAAAAAATTGAAATTCAAGAAGATAAGTGGATGCAAAAAGAGGATGAGTTGTGCGGATAGAAAGGAAGAGGAGGAGTGAGGATGAGTTGATATTACCCCATAAGAGCATTCACAGGGCGGTAGTAATATTAGCGACGTAGTCTAAGCTGACTGCTATAAAAAGTGACAACGTTTCTCCATCCTATAATCCGGTCGAATCGAGAAAGCTAACATTCTATATGATGTTTTATGTCTGCTACTTAAACTTAAACACGTTGTAGTCCAGTTAAAAGTAATATATACTTAGAAAATTTTATAACAAGATTAGAAGGGTTGATAGACTCCTTTTTACACAAATCAAGCGATAATTTGTTTTTGAAAAGAATTTCTGAATTCCGAGGATTTAAACAATACAACTTTATTTCCACAAATAAATAAACAATGAAGTTCATATATTTATACACTGAACAATTCAAATTATAAACGAAAAGTTCCGTATTTATAACTCCGAAACTTCTTACGGGGACTTTAAAGCTGAAATTTAAAAAAAATTTAATTCTAGTTTAAAATGTTTTCCCTTCTATGGTGCGTAAAATTGTATATTTTTATTACTGTAGACCTAGTAATTTATAATAATATTTTTGTAACTTTTTTTAATTTACTGTTGCATAATTATGTAACTCTCAAAATATTACATTGTCATAATCATTTCTTTATTTTTGAAGGGAATTTTTATCTTAGAAAATAATATTTTGTTTTCTTTAGTTTATAATAAAAATATTGAGATTACATCAGCGCTTAAAGTAATTTTTGAGTTTGAAACTTTAATGCAATACTTTTGATCTATACAAATTAATTTTTCCCATATAAATTAGTCTTTACCTCAGAAACTGCTGAAGACATGAAACTAAAATTTTGGGAACTTAGTACTACTGACATCAAAATAACTGTAAAATTAAAAGAAAATTACATATTAACATTTGAAACTAGTTATGGCAAAGCTGGAATACTTTAACACACTTCTTAAAGTTTTTTTAAAATCTCAAACTTTACATAACGTAAATGAATAATTTTAGTAATTGTTGTTAAAATCGGATATTTTCAGTTTGTTAGGTGCAACAGTACTTGAGAAAATAGGTTGAAAGTAAGTTCCACATGTGTTTGGGGTACCAGTTACGGGTTATTTAAAAAAAAAATATGGTAAATAAATTTGTAGATGAATTCAAGTATTTAGGAGAATTATTTAAAAAAGGGAATAACACGAAGGCTAGAATTGGAAAGAAAACAGGAAATGTAACAATTTTTTCTCTCCAAAGATTTATGTGATAAGAACATTTTTTTTAGAGAAACGTCAAAATTAGACATTAAAATGACGTTTTTAACATAAAATTCTTAATGAATAATTTTTTAAAACAAAGAATTCCACAAAAATATTGAGACTTTATAAGATACAATGATAATACGAGAGAGTATTTTTTTGGAAACGGAAAACATAATTAAACAAAGACCGTTTAATAAACATTTTTGCAATGAAGAAAACAAAACTAACTTTAACCACAAAGAAAAACTAGAAATGGAACACCTAGGGTTAAAAGAAACTGAATATTCCGATGAAACAAAATTCGAAAGAATATTGTACGGGTTTTGAATCACATGAAATTTAAAAAAAACACCGAAGAAAAATGGCAGTTCCTAGAAAATCCAAGAAATTTCAGATCATAACAAATGAAAAACATAATGAGACTAAGAGAAGAGAATATTAGTTGATTAAGAGAAAGAGGAATACCAAAGAGAAAACAGGATTTTCGCTAGAAGCTAGAAACAGTACATTGAATAAAATGAAGGCTTATTGAGACATAAGAAAATCTGAGAAGGTAAAGAGATCTGAATGAAAACATAGAAAAATGGGAATGTTAATTATTGTTAACGAAAAGTTCATTCGTAATAAATTCTTGTAAAAGAAAAACACCAAAATATAAAAGACGTTGTAACTTTAAGTAATTAAAATAGTTTATGAGGTTCCGAATATAATCCTACGGACATTTCTAACGATGAAATGTTTAACTTATTTCTAATATCATATAGTTAAAACTTTTGTAAGACTTTATTGGTCAATAAAACCATAGCAGAGACTTGATGATGAACATATAAAAGATTTATTTGGTATTATGCTCTAATCCGAATACTTAACAGTTGTCTTTTAAGTTATTTATTCATTCCTAAAGCTACTCATTTTATGTAGTTATATTATAGTATTTAACGAAAGTTTTAGTTGAAAGTATATTTATTTATTTGATCATCGGACATTCCTTCCGTTAGGAATCAATCTCTTGTAGATTGCAATAACACAATTAATTATCTGACCTTTACGTTGAACTCACCACTAATTTCGACATTCCCTTCTCAGTCACAAGACTGTTCTAAACAGATAATACCTACTTAGCCTACAGTAACTCTTTTTACAAATCTGTTGCTGTTTAATTTGAAATATGGAGAAAATATTCTGAATGAAACAACCTCAACATTGAATGAATTTTATTAAATTATTAATATTAAAGAAAAGTAAGTTTTATTAAGTTAATTAGCTTTATTTATACATTATTTATTTGTAGCTGTGTGATTAGTAAATTAGATAAATGGTTGGGATAGTGTTTAGCACAATAGGGGTTCGATTTCCGGTCTAGACTTGCATTTTTTCATTGCTCATTTCTGGCTCTCACCTTTCACCTTTATCCAGATCAATGCAGATCCAGCATTTGTCATGACAAATTGACGAGGTGCAAGTTTAAAAAAAACCAACTTTTTATTTAAATGTGCAATTTTTTATATTATAACGGACTAACGATATGGTAAACACCACGAAAGCAATTTCCATCAGGTAAATGTTCTTAATGATTCTTTTACCGTTCTGGTTGTTTTCTGTAATTTTTTATTTAAAATAAAATAAAAATTAAATGAAGGATCGTATGTTATAACGTTTAAATAATCCTAAAGGGTTTTTAGAAATGGAACACGAAAATGTTAATGCCGAGCCTGTGTCTCCTTACCTTAAAAAATGTGACACAAAATTTCAATTTCAAATTGTTTGTATTAATTCGGGGGTACCTTGTATCGGTTCGGTCTCATCTCTACAATATGCATAGAAATTACATTTTTTTGATTTCTAACTTTTAATTTTTTTTTTCTTGTAAGTTGTGTTTGAAACCTTTATTAGTGTGTAATTTTTGTGGGTTTTCTATAGGTCCATTGTTTATGACATTTGATTTTCCATATTTTCATGTAAATTGTATAGCCTTTGTACCAACACGCCATCTTGGTTACTGACTTGCGTTCTTTTGATTATTTATTTAATAGTCCTGGTTATTTTTTCGTAAATTAACCCTCTTTTTACTATAGCGTATTCATAAATTTTTTTTTTAACAACAATTTTCCAACCAACTATCTGACAATTTTATAAGTCGCATTAACAGCTTGGTCATTAGCGACTACTGTGAGTTTCTGTACTGTAATGGTGGGTTTTAATGTGTTAAATTTCCAAGACTCTGAGAAGGAATTGAACCCGGAACCCCCAGGTTGTAGGCTAGCGCGCTACCACTACGCTACAGAGACGGTCATCTGATATTTTAAATTTAAAACTGATGTAACCCCTCTGATGTTATCAATAAACCTACGCATGGCGTAGTCGCAATTGCTAGTTTATTTTAATTACATGAATCTAATTTTAGTACATACTGATAAGTGGGAAAGGTAGTAGCTACAATAATCTAAGTCTATGCAGTAGGCCTATAGACTAAACTACATTAATCATAGATGGTAGATATTAAGTGCACTTTAATCACAACGATCATATTAAAG
This sequence comes from Catonia carolina, assembly GCA_035578175.1. NCBI lineage: Eukaryota > Metazoa > Arthropoda > Insecta > Hemiptera > Achilidae > Catonia > Catonia carolina. The sequence goes on along the minus strand of JAQMRL010000001.1, from coordinate 431,516,124 downwards.
TATTTTCAATAAAAGTCAATAACAATAACGTTGTTGAAATACTTCACCTCAAAGTAATTTACGGCAGGGAATCAATAATAACTTCACTTGTAATTTATACTATAGAAAGTTAATGTGAAAAATCGTTTTAAATACAACCAACTTTAATTAAAATGTAATCTCAATTTCAACTATAATAATTAATTATCAGGTACTTATAATTTATACCTTATAGTATTATACATATTATATAATATATATTATTATTCAAATATATATAGTAGGCCTACTATATACTAATATACAATAGTAACCTACTAATTGAACAGAATTTGTTCAATAATCTGCACATTTATTCTAATGATAGAGTAATAAGATTAATTGATCTAATTAGAACTCAAATATTTGTACCTTATTAAGTATAATTTAATTACATTATATAGTATATAAATATAAATCAAAACTTTCATAATTAAACTTCTGAATAACTATCCTCAATTAGTAGTTTATTAACAAACTCTATTTATTATTTGTTAAATGTTCTTTAATTCAAACGACTACGTTTATCTAGTACTATATATTTATATTAACATAATTTATATTAACAAAACTTTAATGTTCTGAAATAAAGTAATTTTGCGAGGGAAGGATACCAATCTATCCCCTCAATTTCCTACCAGGAAGGCTAACAAATATAATATTAAATGCGATTTTATAAGGTAAACCTAGTTTCAACTGATATGCGAAGCAGTCACTTTTGTGAACATTTTAATTCTATAAAAAGGTAATTTGCTTTACGTACATTGTCACTTCAAAGATGTGCGCAGAAGCAACTGTAAGCAATTGAAGCTCCTTAGATACGTACCTTAAATTACTCCTTAAATACTTAAGTACTTGGTTCAGATGGACTCTGAATTCAAACATTGTACACCTTGTATTCTTTAAAGTAGTTTCCCACGACAAATAGGTGCCATATTTAGCTAAATTAAATACAAATTAAAAAGTGAATAACTCATTTTTCCACCAGTTAATTCAATTTGTATTTATATACTCAAATTGTTCTTATTTTAGAATGGAAAAATATTATTATTATTAATTTAAATATTATTGATGTACATTTATATTATCATTAATTTTTTATGACTTCTGGAAATAAAATAATAATTCAATGAAACATTATAATAAACTAAACAAGACAATACATTTATTTAAGAGACATTGATAGTGATGATAATACAATCCATTATATTTTTAATTACATTATTAATGCAAATACAATGATAGGCTTTATTGTTTAATCTGCATAATAATGTTTATGATAATAGTAAATAGTGTATTAAATTTCTAATACCGCTAATTATACAATAACAATTGTTTAATAAATTAATATTAATGCAATGGAGTGAATAATATCTGTTAGTCTATTGGTATTTATTACAATACTTCTTCTGTTATTGTTATATTACTGAGAAATTCTAATAATTAATCTTTTAATTATGTATACTTCTATTGTATACAATACATTTTACAATTAAAACATATTTAATTAATAAACTAAATATTAAATATATAATATGGTTTATTCTGTAGAATAGCAATCTATGTTCCAGTACGTCGTTGATCGATGATCTAATTCAATTAATTAAATTGTTGTAAATTTAAGAGGTAATATAAAAATCATAAAAAAATCATAAATAAAAATCAAAATTAAAAAATTTTAATATAAAATTTAATTATTCTAAACAGCAATTAAATGTATCAATATGAATTATAAGAAGAAAATAAACTATAAAAAAAAATAATTCCAGAAACCAAATATGTCAAATTAAAGCAAGAAAACAAAAGATAGTATAATTTAATTAAATAATTTGAAATAATAATAAAACAAGTAAAGGAAAATATTAAAGTATTAAAAATCTAATTAATTATGGAACCAATAAAATAAATTTGATTATTTTAAAATGTGAAAAAATCTTTTAATAAAATTTATTAAATATTATAAAACCATTTGCAACAATGATTCGATGCCCCATTTGATTCCCGTTCAATGGATGGACAAGAAGTAAGAACAAGACTCCGAGGATAATTCAAGTATTAACTATAAAATTTAATTAAATTGAGCTCATAGCTTATATAAATATTTTTTTTTTAACGTTAATTTTATTTAGAAACTATACAGTACAGTATAACCATCCAAAAGTTTAACTAATTTTTGAAAAAAAACAAATGACTTGATAAATAAACAGAAATATTTTTTTAAAGAATACATCCCAGTGGATAATTCAAAAGTATAGTGGATTTCAAAAAATAAGTTAATAAAAATATAGAACAAGTAGATCAATAGATCTCTACTCCATTTTCTTCGTAGGCGTCGGTGTGGTAAGTTTCGTCTTGACATTTGCTGTATTAGGGGATTGATGTGATCTGTTAATTTCCTGTTAAATTTGGAATATTTTATTTTAGCAGTTTCTGTTACAAAAGGGATTTTCAAATCGGAATGCAATGTTAAATTTGTTACGTAATATGGGGCGTTCGTTATCATCCGAAGTATTTTTGACTGATGAGTTTGAATTTTTTGAATGTGAGTTTTCTTTGCGGTCCCAAAAATTTCAATACCGTAATTCCATATCGGTCGTAAATAGGCTTTGTATGTTAATAATTTCAATTTTAATGATAAAGTTGATTTTCTGTTGATGAATTTTGAAAGTAATCTTGTACGGTTATTTAGTTGCAAACGTATTGTTTTGATATGATATCCCCAAGTCAGTCTACGGTCTAAATGGGAGGCCCAGATATCGAACTTTATTTTCTTGCGGTATCTGATTGTTATCCAGGTAAACAGTTGGACAAGTTCTTCTTCTTAAAGTAAAAGTCACTTGCACAGATTTCAGCGGGTTAACTTTCATTCTCCAGTTTTTGAGCCATGTAGATACCTCATACAAGTGATTTTGGATGTTCATCGAAGTTTCTTCTGGAGATTCACTGCTGCATAACAGAACGGTATCATCTGCGTACGCTGCTACTGTCGTGAAGTCATTTTCCGGGAAGTCAGACGTAAATATGGAGTACAAATATTAAAATTCAAATATATAATGCAATAAATTGTATACATTAATAATTCATTAAAATACTTAATTTTATAACATAGTGTCATCAATAAATAAGAACAAACAATTAATAAATTTTGTAACACAATTTTCTTTGTTAAATTTTCAATTTCACGTTTTTCATTATATTTTTTATTTTACATTTTATTAATTTAATTTAATTTAATTTTTTTATTACAATTCTTTTTATTTAAATAACTTAAAAGTAATTAGCTTCTATTCTAAAGTATTAGCGGCTATTCCAGTCATCCAGAGGATGATAAGTACGGCCTTATCAAATCTTATGAATGAAGGCTTAAATGTAGACGCATTGCGCGCTTTTCATGTCTTAAGACTACTTCGTATAATATCTGGAGTATCTAGTTCACAAGTCATTCTCAACTCTATTCTTCATGCCATGGTGCCTTTATTACATAACGCTCTATTAGTATTATTTGTTATTATTATTTATGCTATTATAGGCCTCGAATTATTTTAAGGCAAGCTCCATAAAACGTGCTATCATAATGAAACTGGAGAAACAATTCAAGAACCAAAACCATGCAAATTATCCTGGTGATGGTGAATTTTAGTCCTCAGAAGTGGGTGAAGTACTTACCGTGGTGAAAACTGGGATGGTCCAAATTCAGGTATAACAAATTTTAATAACTTTGGTTTAGCTATGCTCATAGTTGGACTGACGTTCTATATGACATAGAGGATGATCTCGGTAACACTTGGCAGTGGATTTAGGTATTTCATTTCGATGGTTATCTTGGGTGTCAATTAAGTATCGTTATGAATCTAATATTCTTAGTGTCCTTATCGGAGGATTCTCCAAAAAAAAGGGAAAAATCAAAAGTAAGAGGTAATTTTCATAAGCTAAGAAAGAAATAACATACTGAATAAGATCTCAGAGTTTATCTTGACTTGATAATGCAGACTAGGAGTTCGACTAGCAACATACAGTTCTACTTCCAAAATGAGACGAATTTTTCAAATTGTTAATTGAAGATTGTCATAAAATAAAGCTCACCCTGAGCCACACTTATTATCTAAGGAAAAAATATTGGATTTTATCTGCACGCATTATCGTATGACAACGCACGCAAACATCTAATATTTGTTTTAAAATTAATCCGGGGCCAACGATTTCCAAAATGGCTCCATTGCTAGAATCAGAGTACGTCCAGAGGTTAAGGCTTACGTTTGTTTTGGAGTTGATTACGCTGATCCATTTTATATTGTTTTGTCTCGCCGCAGAAAAAATGATACTTTTAATATTGCGCCCTTAGTAGGTCGACGTACTTTACGACAAAAGTGTATAAAACAATCGTGTAATCGATTTATGATTTAGAGGTATATAATCCTGAGAGTTTTAGGAAATTAAAAAACCTATAAATTTATTTTAAGAATTTTTTTCTACATAACCTAGTTTAGGGACAATTACTGATTTTCCGTATTTTTTAACTTTTACAGAGTTTTATTTTTATTTTGCGTAATTCACTCATGATTAATAATTAGGTTATGTTTTTCAGTTTACATTGTTTGCTCATGACTAAACATAGGTTATGTTGTTAACCTATGTTATAGTATTATGTTATTAATTTTGTTGACTACATTGGCAAGAGAAAGTCGTGCAAGTGTTTCACAGTAGATTTTTTAAAATAAATGTAAAAATATAATAATTAAAAATATTAAGTTTAAAACGTAATTCAAATTTGACAAACAAACGTGTCATTTTAGAGCAGGCGACTTTATCTTTTTTTTAATCATAGTTTAATTATAATTCAGCTTTCATATTGGTCCGAAATAAAACATCTAAAAATAAATCAGTCAACTGTTTAGGCAAAAATAATTCTTGAACATCTATTTTTGCTTGGCCAATTAGCCCGGTTATTACGATATATTCTTCATTTTTACAGTTCTATTTTTATTTAATAATTAGTACAGTAGATAATAATAAATTTACTTTTCATTTAAAACATAAAAAAATATATTTTTGGTTTTAAAATTTTGTTTTTAAGTAGTCTAATTTATTTTATTATTAACCAGAAAGAGAAAACTTTAATAGGGTAAATATTTTTCTTAATATTTAATAAAACTTTGAAAATAAGTCTAAAAGTTAATGGGGAAAATATTAACCTTTAATGAGTGTAAAAATAGGAATCGGTGTTTATAAGTTTATAGAGACGATTATAGTATTTGTACCATGTCTGTACAATTTCACAACGAACATTGTATCACTATAATCTAGATTAATGGGTTTTTTTGCTACTGTATACTAGTGCTGAAATTTAACTTATTTTTCTAATAAATTGTGACGCATTAGTACCAAATCCCTATATAGATCAAAAGTATAAAATAATGGTTTATTGACAACATACCCGATATATTTCTCATTAATACCCACCCACTCATAAGTTTTTGATATGTGTATGTATTAATTTATATTGTACGAGATTGTTTATCTTACTTACTGCATCTTACTTACTGCAGCATTATCTACATTAACTATATAGTACGGTTTTTTCTTAGTTAAGTCCTAGCGTAAACAAGCCACCGGGCGAGTGGAACGAACAGAACAGTGTTCAAAAAAATTTTCTTACACTACGTTCGCTCGTACCTTTCATGCTGTTGCATGATTTTACACGAAAAACTATTGAGCCTACTATTGAGCGTGATTTAACTTATTATGGGTAATCAGGACCATACGTGACGACCGACAAAATCTTTTTTAAAGTAGATAACTCATTTCTAAAGGAAAATTGATGAATAATAAGTCTTAAAGCAGTTTTGTTGGCATCATCAAATTTGTCTAAAGTAGGTGTTTTACGTTTTCTTTTTTAACTGAGGTTTTTAAAACCTCACTCTGTTTAAATTCTTTTCGTACTCTGTGAACACTTGAACAAGATACACCAATAAATTCAGCAGTAAGTGGTTCTATCTCTTTCATTTCTAGGTTAGGATATTTATTAGCAAACTTATTGAAAATATTAATTGCAATTGTCTTTTCTCCGCTACGTAAGGTTTCCGATTTTTATGTTTAATATTACTTCCACAAGAAGAGGGTTCGTCCGCCATCGTCAATACATCTGTAGTCACACAATCACGTACACAAACACGCACTAACACCCAAAAACTAAGAAAAAATACGAAAATTGATGGGAATAAAATAGAATTTTACATCAAATCGCTCACTAAATCATGAAGACATCACACCTCGTATTTCAAAATGTGACTGACTCATATACTACAAGATTTATTTTGTTTCAATTACACCAATCTATAAATAACTGATATAGTCATGTGAAATGAAATAATTTGTGTATAAAAATGACAAAACTATTATAATTTTATTATTAGGTCACTGACATTATACCTCTGACGATTAAATTGACAAAATGTAATGAGTAGGTGTTTTTGTTTAGATCACCGGTTAGCTCGCAGAGAGTTCACACAAGGCCACGCGTGTTTGTGTGTTGTGTATTTACAGGGACTAACACATACGCAGTTTATTTACAACAGGACTTAACTTCCAAAAAAACTGACTAAAGTGGTTTAACAAATTTTGTTAAACGTATTTAAACAATTAGTAGCCCTACATAATATGGCACAGAGGATAAACAACTAAAGGGAGCCAAACATTTATTAATATTAATACTAATAATTATTAATACCTAATATTACTCTTGAAATAGTCGTTAGATCGTGTTAAAAGAATTTATAAAAAATTAATTTTTTTTTCTGGTAGATATGAGCTATTTCCAAGAGAAGTGACGTTCTAAGTGTAAGACCAGATATCTGACAGTGACAAGAGTGGAATTGTATTACACGGCTTAACTACCGCACAGTCACCTTCACTTAAACTGAATGACGGATTGGTTTCATTACCACTAATAGATATTGTACGTGGAATAGAAAATTATCTTTAAATGTTTATCGTCTAAACACGTGAATTGATATGTGGAACCCTAAATTTTAGACAAGTCTTTAGAATACGAATCAATATTTAAGAAAATACAAAATACAGGTTATTTCTTAAAAATGAAATGAATTTTAAAACAATTTAAGTTGAGTTGTCTTCAAAAATAAATCCTTGAAATGCATCCTGCAGCTTGAAATCAATTCTATTTTATGTAATATATTTTTGACCAAAACAATCTGGTGAAGTGTCAAATTATTTACACTCAATCTGTTAGTTGCAGGGCTAAAATAAATAGTTCTGCTTCTTATCACATGGTCAGCCAATTAAATGACTGAATCATTTAGGAACAGAAGAGTTAGAGGTGTAAAAGACACTAATCGGGGTTATCTCCTCTGAAAGTAATGAATTTCATTATACAGCCAGACCCTTTGGTGAATGAAGTGAAAGTGTCATTTGCAGAGTAGAAAATATGTGCTTCTCAGATGGCCCGGAATGCTGATAAGCGCATTTTTCCACTCAGTGAGGAAGGCAATAGTAAACCACCTTACTCCTCGTTTTACTTAGTAAAACCTCTGCAGGTTCAAACCAGCCTTTTAGCTTATGACCTAAACAACACAAATAATAAATTTATACGATAAATTTCACTAACTTTTTTGAGCTGCTTTGATTTCTACTATCTGTCTCTTACACGTGTTTCTGTGCATCCACCATCTTCAGAGACACAATATTCATTTGAAACTGAAAATTTTTATTTAAAATCTGTAGAAAATTTTATATCTTCAGTTATCTATATAAAATTTTTAACTACACAATATTAATATAGATAAAAAATTTATATAGGTAACTGAAGATGTAATATCTTTTACAGATTTTCAATAAAAATCTTTAGTTGCAAAAGATATTGTGCACGCCGATGATGGTGGATCCACCAAAACATGTGTAAATGACAGATAGTAGAAATCTAAGCAGCTCAAAAAGGTTAGTTTTTTTTACAAGTAGCAACATTACCATCTGTTCACATGACTAGAACAATCAGCAATTTTGGTAAATGTTAGTTAACATGATTACAATTATTTCATTATGATGTTAACGAAATTGAAAATAGTAATAAATTAATAAGAAAAAAAGATAATAAATAAACTTTAAAACCTGTAACCTTAATCAAAAATACTATGTCTTTTCAGTCTTGAAAACCGGTATCAATGTTAATTAGCAGATTCAGAGCCAAGAAGTTTGATGATGATTGAGTCTTTCGTCATATTTACGGCTGAATTTTGATGTAAGTTGTTTCAATGAGTCAATATTAATATCGGCATATGTATTAGTGTTTTTGTTGTACCACGGAATTTTCAGGGCCCGCCGCAAGAATTTTGACTGAAAACGTTCGAATATATTTATGTTTGAAGTGCTGGATGTACTCCACAATTAAAGCCCATATGTCCACATGGGTTTTAAAAGGGATTTATACAAAATAATTATTGATTCGTTTGACAAAGGTGAGTATTTACCATTTAACCAGTGTAGTTTACGTACTGTCCGCTTAAGTTGTTTCTTTTTAGTTGTTATGTGATGTTTCCGTGTAAGGCGACGATCTAAATGTAGTCCCAAGTATTTTGCTGTTGTGTTGTGTGGTAGTGCAGTGTTGTTTAATGTTACTGGTGGGCAGTCATTTTTCCGTAGTGTAAATGTGATACGTGTTGATTTGTTTTCGTTAACTTTCGTTCTCCACTTCACAAGGTTAGTGAAATTTATTATATAATGTATAAATTTATTATATGAAATAGTATTGATTTATATTAGTTTTGTAATATCGTATTATAAAGTAATAGGATATTTTCAAATTTCTACACGTAATGGAATGATTTAACGTACGAGTATAATACAGGTAATAGTTTATTATAAAATTATTAAAAAAGACGGAGGGTGTATGATTTAACTACCTATATGAATATATTAAAACATCAACACGTGTATTACATCTCAGAAAAATATTTAGAAATTTTAATATAGAATGTAAGTTTCCATGAAACAGGCTATTTGTAATATGATAGCTTGGAACGTTGTCATAATTCTGAGTTAGTTTGCATACCATTACGTCTGGTGATGGTAGATTGGCATGTAAGAGATGGGTCTTATCATAAAGAGACTAGAAATAGGGGCAGCGAGCCAATATAGTAAAGCGTAAACAAAGTGATATCACGTTCTCCAATATTTTGACATAAAAATTGGCGTAAACTTGTCACGCTTGGTCGGTAAATGGGTGTTGTTTTTCCCCTTCGGTATTAAAAGTGGATTCATAATGCGTACGGTAGGTTTTCTTAGCGAACTGTATTCGATTGATAAATATTGTAACATTTTATTTCATGTATTTTTGTTTAAATTATGTTTCTACATTTCTATGCGAATTTCTATTTTTAATTGAATTTGATTATTATTGAATTTTATTTTCATTTCTACCTCTGTTCATGATATACCGGGTGTTCACAAATTATTCAGCGCATTTCATAGGTAAATCAAGCACACAAACCTAGCGTACGTATTTTTGTTTCATTGTCGTACTATGGAAAAATATAAGGCAATAAAACCAATTATTTATGAAGTTATAAGAGGTATACTGTTACCACAAGGTTCTTAATAATTTTTTGTCTTTCAATTACAACGTACGCGTCTACCATAGGCGTAAATTAGAGATGGCACCGTTTGGGGGGGGGGGGTTTCCACCCCAATATGACATGAAAAAGGAGAAAACATGTATAAAGATACACTGTTTTCATATACTGTTAATTATAAAAGAATTGAAAGATAATTATAGCCTTCTCTTATCAAAAATCATCATCTCTTAAATCCTCCACGTTGTTTTTTTCTCATCCGTTTGATTGAAAACATAATATTAGGTATTTTAAATTTTGCAGAATAAATTTATAAAAATAAAGTTTCATAACATGCAAAAACAGCAAGTTTTAGCTGAACTGCAATGGTTTTACAGTATGGAAAACATGAAACGAAAGTCCTTTGATGAAAGAGCAGACGAGCTTTTGAACAGAAACCTAAAAGAAGCTTTTCCAATGTTGTTCCGCTTATTTAGACTTTTACTTACTACACCAACAGTTTGAGCGTCCTGTGAGTGGACATGTCCTTACCTAGGACACCTGAAAACATATTGCTGAAATACCACTGGTCAAGAAAGGCTTTCATCCCTGGGGCCCTTTTGACTATTGAACAAGTGACGTGGTGACATCAACTAAGTGATTTTTGAATTTGATGTAAAAGAAAATCTAAGGCTTAGTTTAAATTAATAGACGATGGATTTTAAGAGAATATCCAACAAGCTAACTCTAAAATAATAACTTAAATTTAAGACCAAAGTTAAAGGTTGATAAATAAGAATGGTTGTTTTTGTCATTTTTGTGTATTTCTTAAAATATTAAAGGCCAATAAATACCAGTACTTATAAAGTTGTAATTTATGAAACCATTTTAATTAGGCCTACGTCATCTCTATTGAAATTGGGGAATGAATCTCAGGTAAAAACATTGGTTGTTAGCAATCACATAGTACTTGTAACTGGCTCTCAAAATGCTCTAAAATCTACCATTTTAATACCCAATTTAACAAAAAATCCTGAGGAGAATCCCTGGGCCCCCCGCCAACGGTGACTACGGAATTTTAATTTATAGTACTATATTCAGCTCAGCAGAATGTAATTTATATTTAAAAGCAAAAAAAGAAAAGACCTGGTTCAAAAATTTACTTTCTTCTATAATATAAATGATTTCATTAAAGCTTAAAATTATAAGTATAGTTACAACATTTTCTTTTCAAATACAACCTCTTAAACTGTGATTATATAAATTTTTCCACTGATTTGAAAAACTCCTTCATGTAAAGTACATTGCTTCGTTATTTTTTTGTTCGTCTATGAAATACACTCAATAATTTATGAACCCCCTGTACGCTTTAATAAAACTCCTGGATAGCACTACCCCTAAATTCATAAAAAATATCAGGCTAAAATCATAAGGTTATACGAAATTCAAAAATTTAATTTTAATAATTTAAAATAATGAATAAATAAACAGTCGGAGAATAAAAAGAAAATGTAAAACAGTGTACCTAAACAAAAAAATCATTTACAATTTAAATGAAGTTGCTATTTTTATTTTTATAAAACTTAACAAATATTGAAGTTTATGGAAGAAGTTACTTAACTTAGAAATACTTAATTAAAACATTTGAATAAATATTAAAGAATGAAATGATGCAGGGATAAGTTAATGTGGAATTAGAAGCTTTGAACTCGATTACAAGGAATTATTCCCTAAAGCCGAGTCGAGTCGTTTTGACTAAACTCGTTAAAGCATTAACCTCCCTAACTTTTACTAACCCTCAACAATATTAATCTTTATATTCGGCCGTTTATTTTTTTCTTCCGCTTTATTATTAGCATTTTCATTACATGTAAAATATTTCTTTAATTTAAAAACTAACAAATTCTATGTTTCTAACAAACAAAAGCGAGAACATGGAAACGTTGACCAAATTTACGTTGGCGTTATTGCAAACCAACGCACACCAGTTAATACATTTTTTTACATGCCTATAACGAAACTGGTCTTACGGATATTGTAGAAAAACTGGGACGATTAAATTAGTTACGATAATGGTGCTTTTTGTTTCAAGCAATATAATGCTTTAAAGAACAAAATAATAACACAAAGAGGGTTAATTAATCGAAAAATCTGGTGTAAAAGACTTTCTCTTGCCTATATAAAAAGGAGATCAGTGTAACATGTAAAATCGATTTCGAAAATCTGACACAAAAACATAACTTTCCTTACATATATTGCATATAAGTAAAAAAGTAAAAACACAACATAATTTTAGTTACGACTATAATATAATATGAAAAAATACTGTTTTGATGAAAGTGTTCGTTTTGGGTCTTCTCGTGTCAGCTATTTTAAGTGTAAAGTTTCAACTTCGTTCGTTTAGGTTTTTGACTCTTAAATGTTTTGTTCAGACACACGTTAAAAATAACGCACAAACACACAAGCTAATTGGAAGAAAATATTTTTGGGTTCAGCGAACTTAAAAATGTAAATTTCTGTAAACTCTCGATTTTGTAAATTTGACACGAAGGTATATGAATACCTCTCTTTACCTAAATTCAATATAGGGCAAGGCAAAGTTAAGAATCATCAGTAATTCTCAACGACTAGGCGTGATTGTTTTTAGGAAAAATTATAGGTGGCAATTTTAATTGCCATCTACCATTTTTCATGTCCGTCCGACATAACCATCCGACATAACCAGATGTCACGACTTACGAGAGATAGCAACAAACGGTTTTTGGACTCAAAAGTAACACAAAAAGTAAGTCGTCCTGGATGGAATTTGAAGTTTCGGTTTTGACCGAAAGTGACCCAAAACTGGAAGTCAAGAAATCAAAGTCGGAATTTGGAAACAAAAATAGTGTCATTTTATTCCTCTCAAAGAGTAGATACAGAAATCACTAATGGTTTCAAGAAATGGCTTCAAGGGTAAGCCATTTTAAAAATTGCCACAAGCCATAAGACGCGTCATCTCATGAAAGAAATTTTATGACATAAAATTCCAAGTTGAAAAATGTAGCTGGTTTGTATAACTTGAGTATACTATCAGTGGTCATAAGTAAATCAATGACATTTCTTTATAACTATCCTCAACATTTGAAGTTGATGTGGAATGGTCAAGGTATCGTACTGGTCAATGAATTCAAGTTTTCTGGATGTTTAACAACGTACTTTGGTGACATAGATATAGATCACAAACTGGAGATTTTTAATCGTAATACAGTGCGAAACAAGTAATTTACATCTGAAAACAATTTACTTCTGTAATATTGACAAACTGTAGGCCCTACTGGTTACATTTTATAATATTTGATTCCAAACTACAAATCTGAGACCAATAACCCATTCAATAGCGCTCCTGGTACCCAGAATGACATTTCACATTAGAAGGGACACTAATGACTTTCAAATTATGGTCAAGCATTCTGCTTTCTGTTTTTATAAGAAACCTTTAAAATATAACGGAAAAAATAAAAATAAATTGTACTGACAATTTTACCAACTTACTTGCCGAACCTGAAGCAGTAATAAAACCTGTCAAGAGAATTTCAGTTAGTAATAACACCCTCTGCGACGATTTCAAAAATCCTGCAATAAAGTAGCTAACCACGTCCATTTCTACAAAAAGTTTTTCGAACGACTAGATGAACATCCAACAAACTAGCCTGTAACCTATCTATAAGGAACTTTCTAAATGTACGACGTCGAAAGCAAAAATGGAGTAGAGACATCTTAGTCTGAATAACGGACAACATGCATAGTTCAAAACGGACAATGTACCACTGCTTTTCTCCTAAATTATATTTCCCCACTGCCTGTTAAATATTAAGTATCATATACGAAAGTTGTGCAGTTCATTAAACAGTACCGTAATAAAAATTATAGAAAACAAATTCAGAGAAATATATTCAGATTACAATTCTAGGACAAGGAACACTAATGACTTTTTAAAAATTCCTCTAATTTTTTGTGTACATTATTACGAAATTCAAAAAATGTCTGTTCATTAAGTTACGTACATCTGAAGAGTTATGAAAAACAATTTAGTTGTGGCACGTGTAGGACAAAAACGTCTTGGTAAAGAGAGAATAGCCCATGTGTGGAGCTAATCTCAGAACCTTACAAGAAAAACTTCAAAAGAAACGGTTATAAAGTTCTGCACATGTAAATCCAATGATAGCCGAGAGCAAACAGCGGAGGTAAAATTTATTCATTTTCAGGACTCTCGATGTTAACAAAACTACCAGTAAAATTTTTATGTTTAATTTTAATTTTATTCTATAATTTTAATCTTCTTGGTGTGCCTACTTGAATGAAGAAATACCCATGCATCGCCACAACTGGCTCGAAAACGTGTAAAGTGTACGAAAATAATGTCATATTCCTTGTGGTGCTCAATATGTTTTCAGTATGTAATCAGAGTCGAGAATAATAACATCCACAACGTTTTAAAATTAATTTGTTTTTTATGATATTGTTTTATAATTTTGTTTTAATTAGTATAATTAAAATTTAAAAAAAAACATAAAACAGTTAATTAGGTATAAGCTTTTGTGTTTTTAAGAGAATTCTTTATGATAACCAAACCCGAGGTTATTAAATTATACCTACATGCAGGCCTGCAAAATCGAACATAACTGACGCCATTTTAATAATATGCGTTATTACAAATTAACTAATCAAAACATAAATGTAATTAATATTATCATGTTTATTACTATATAATAAACACAAGAAGACAGGTATATCATATGTGATCAATTTTATGAAAATTAATTAAATTATTTTCTGATTAATTGTAACGTTATATAGTTTATATGATTGAAAATCTTGCAACCTTTTTCAAAATATATTAATAATTTATTACTAATAAAAGAAACCAAAACATGTAACCTGAACTTATATTATTTGCTACAAATTTGAAAACTGGTCACCATAATAAGCCGTTCACCTAACCGGTTTGACGATTTTCCGAAGTTAATTGTTTTAACGTTAACTGAGTGGGCCAGGATACGATTTTGGCCAAATACCAGTTGCAGCTGTCAAAATATATGCAGATCACATTTTATTAAATATGTACGGATGAAAATTTCAGTGGCATGAGTATATAGAAAGAATATGCCAATTTCTAAGAAAAATTCTGTGTCTCTTTATAAGTCTTCGAGCAATATTTAAAAATGGTTTAATACTCAGTTTTTCAATTAATACATTCTTATAGAATGTTTGTTTGGGGAGGAGAATAAGAACCTCACATAATCCCGCTTTTAGAAAACAATATTGAAAGAAAAAATCAAACAACACCAACGCTTTCCTTCTGATAAACTGTTTAAAGATTTCCCAGCCCTGGATATATGACAGTTTTATGCATGAATAGTTGTTATTGAATTATTTAAAAACAAAATAATTTTCTCCTGAACAAATCGTCACTATAATACCCAAAAGAGACACTTGGTTCCCCATCACAGAGCCACCACAAAATTATACCAATAATTGGTATAATTTTTTAATTAGCTCTTCAATTACAATTATTGTAATTGAAGAGCTTATTGGATGAAGGTGCTATGTAACAAAACTATAGTTTAGTGGAAATTGCTATGAAAGTAGCCTACTAAGGCCCTTCACGACAATTTTGTCTTATGCAATTAGAAGTTCTTTAAACTTTACTATTCACTGTCAATTTTTTATTAGATTTATCGAGCGTTGACTACCATGGTCATATTACACCTTATGACACTTATTATTACGAATATAACACTTTCATCAACTAAAATTCTTTATTGAACAATGCCATCTGTATAAAATGGATTAATTAATGGTAATTTAATAATACAAAATACTCGTAAAGATCTTTATAAGAGATATTTTTAAAGGAACACATAATGTATATTAATGATGAAGATTTATGTGTTCATTACTACATTTAACTGTTATTACTCTAAAAAATGTATATTAAGTTTTAGTGAATTCTATTAGAAGAAGGTGTCAAATGATCTTAACATCTTAATTCTTTATAAAACTTAAAATTAAGCAGTACATAGTCCGTTCATCCCCTAGTATTTCTGTAAACTGTAGATATACAGCGTTCTATGTCTTCTTCGTAACTAAGTATGCACTTAAAACCTTCAGCAATCACAAAAAATACATTTTTTCAAAAATGTTACTTAGCACCTTTATTCACTCAGCTCTTCAATTATAACACAGTTGAGTTATTTTAGTTTCTAAACTATTCAATCTTATGTCTCCTGACATTAGAAATGTGCCAAACGTCGTGAAGTTAAAATGGTAGTGAGTATGTGGTTCTTTAGCCAAGATGGTCACGATATCCACTGGATGTTGACTCCTCATTAAATAGTTCACTTACGTTTCTTTTTAAGAACAGCCTTCCGTCCTGACGGATAGCAATGAACATGATTCTGCCGTAGCTAGAATAGATTGATTTTCTCCGTATCGTAAATTATCAATTTTTGTAATTTGTTTTCTTTTTTGGGCGTTTCCAAAGTCCCCTATCCCCGCCGTCACCACCCGCTACTATGGCTGGTTGCAAGGATGCGAGTTGGTACAGTTAAACACCAATAGAATATTGCCTTGGTATACTGCATCATTATATGTTTGCCATTGTAATTTGTTTTCTTTCACCAGAAAATAAGTTAGCCATGCAGACCAACACATACTGCACAGACACGAAGAATATAAAACACATAAAATAACACAAACATCACGCAATATTCACAGCCTTCATTCACAATATCTGGTATAACTTTTCTTTCATTTTGGTCTCTCTGTGAAACAAATCTACCTCTCTATATCATTTGCTGTAGCTATATATTATATCTATAAATTGGAGCTATTCTACTTCTTGTGGCTCCAGCAAACAATCTGAAACCTCTTTAAGTTGTGCAAGGCACCCTCAGAAATACCTTCGAGATAGCTGGAACATTGACCCGTGAAGGTAGAATGTTGTAAATGTACAAAACTTCCAGCACTCTACGCTGCGCACTCAGACTTTGAAGCTTGCAAAACGAGAACGCATCCTCATAAGTATCAAATTTTCTACCAGATCTATATTCCGATCTATAAATCAGTCTTTTCTGCATACTCTGCAGTTCCTTATCTGTGACGTCTCTTCTATTATACCATACAAAAATTTAAAATATTTGTTATATATATATATATATATATATATATTTTATTTATTTATTTACTACCATAACCCATTGATCTCAAATCTGGCTACGCAGACTCTCCCAAACAATCCAATAAGACGTCTAAAACGTCGATGGAGCCGGGACCTCATCAATTAACGTAATTGACTATCCATTACAGGTTCTGAATCTTGCACTTAATGCTACACTTATCTAATCACGTCAGAGTTCCGTCACTGGACTGTGCCTCCACTCAAGTTTATTTATCATGTTATTTCTTTCCAAGTTTTATGTTATCACATTCAGTGATTGTTTCCAGTAGATTGTGAATTTCCTAAATTGAGAAAAATAATAATTAGTATTTATTTATGTTTTTCGTTTCTTTTTTCTATATATTTTTTACTATGTGTCATTTCTTAAATTTAATGTAACTTTTAATTTGGAAAAATAAAGTTAAATTTCAATACCGTCGAACAATATTCGAGGACAGGACGCACAAGGTTCTTATACAGTCTAAGTACTGACTTTTAAAATTTAAACTGTCGACTATCCAGGCTAGTAATTATATTAATAATATAAGTAATTAATGTTATGTGTTTTTTTTGTTTACATGTAAACTTAAAAAGGAGATGAAATGTATTATTATTATAGTCATGGAAAGTCGTTGTTTTAAAAGAAATAGTGTTCTTAACATGCTAATATAAAAATACAAAAAAATGTTTAAAATTTCGTTCTAACATAAAAATTTAGGTTGTACTTTCGACGATAGGACAAACCTAAATAACGTAGGTGTACTTCATCAGTATGAGTAACGGAGGGATTTATAAAACTCTTAAGTTAGTAAACTTTGTTCATGACCTAAAAAGTTTAAATTAAACTGGTTCCAATTAATTATGACTACTTTTGTATATTTTATGACCCAAAAATATTAACAAAGAAACCAAATTCTGAAAATTGCACTTATTTTTTTAAAGAGATTGAACGGAGATTGGAAGGAAGTTGACTCTGGCAGAACACAAATAATTTGATTTCGTTATAAAATGTAAGCTAAAGTCGATTCCATCTGCATTGCTGAGTTATTTCCAGTACCGTAACGAATATAAAACTAAGATATTATATAATTTGCAATTAAAATCTCTTGAGAAAATATTTGAATATTAAGAGTTGTCAAGAATACGAGTTGAAATTTGATTCGTGGTTACGATGAAAAAGAAAAATTGGATCGAATGAAAGTAAAAGTAAAAATCTTTTTTATTTATTTTATCGACTGTGTGTTAATTAAGTTTGTAGTCGAAACAACTATGAATTATTGACATTTTCATAAAAAAAACTAATAGTTTTAGAAGTGCTTTCACATCAAACTTCTGATTCACCTTGGTGTGTCTATCCACTTCAGTTGTTGGTGATCATCAAAGTTAATCTGACCTTGGTGTTGCTAACCGGAACTTCGTAGATTTGTTACCAGAACAGGCCCTCAAATTGGCAAATCAGGGAATTAGTTTTTTAGCCAGAAGTTATTTTTCCTTCTATTTTTTTTGCAGGATGGGTTGTAGTATTTCATAATTTTTTAAATTCCCTCCGACATACTGAAGGTTACAACTTTTTTTTTAACGTTCGACTGTTCTGCAATTACTGCTAATGCAGACGGTGAGAGTTACGACATTTGACGATCTTTATTACCTCTGAATCTTTATTCATTCTCTGTGAGATATGTTGGTAATTTTGTGCGTATATAGTATTCTCAAAATTCTTCCATGTTCAAATCCTTTGAGTTTGTTGTTATTCACCTTGTCTCAGGCTCAAGATTCCACAACATGCAAAAGACCTAAAATCATATAGCATCTCAGAAGATGGAGTTTGGTGTTGAAGGTTAGGTCATGGCTCTTGAACGGTGAGCTCTTTGTTTTGAAGACACCTATAATACTTCCGATGTGATTCTTGCAAGTTGTCCTACACCTCGTTGATAATGGTTTAAATAAAATAACGATCAAACCAGGGCGATTGAGTCAACGAATTTATTATTATACAGAAATTAATTTCATAGCATTGTTATGTATAATTAATAATTATTGTTGTTTAGGTCATCAGCCGAACAGCTGGTTTGAACATCTAGAAGCTTTACTAATTAAACAAGGTGTGAGGTGATTGTCTTCCTCACTGAAGGAAAAATATTCTAACCAGCATGTCAGGTCCTCTGAAAAGCATCTACTTTCCACCTTGCAAATAACATCTTAACTTTATTCACCATAGGGTCCTGGCTGTATAATTAAATTCATTACTCTCAGAGAAGATAACTATGACTAAAGACCTTTTACACTTATACCTCTTCTATTTTTAAACGCTTCAGTCATATAATTGGTTAACCATGTGATAAGAAACAAAACTATTTTTTTAGCCGTGTAAATAGCAGATCAAGTTCAAATGATTTAACCCTAGAATGGAAAGCCGTCGTAAAATTTACTACGTCAACTTCGTTTTTCGTTGGTACTACTACGTTTCAACGTTGACTGTACCGACCTTAAGGGTGTGTATCGTTTTGCCTGAGACAAGGTCAGCGTGTTATTGACATCGGTTACAACTTTTGTATTTTGTCGAGTGAGAGTATAAATCGTAAATATTACGACGGGTTTCCACTACCGTAAGTATTTTTTATAGGGCATCGATTTATATTTTAATTATTGTAGCTTTCGTAGTGACGTGTTTAGTGTTAAAATAAACTGTAAATAGTTAGTTGTATTATAAATTATGATCGGGCTACATAAACAGCTCATAACACCATGGTTAGAAGAAAGGATCAAATGTGTCTCAATTCAACGATCTTTGAAGACGATTATACTTCAAGTTCTGGGAAGAGAAAATGATCCAGTTCCTGTCCCTAAACAGGTCAAGAAACGAACAGTTTGTAAACATTGCCCAGCAATAAAGAGGCGTATGACAACAAGCTGGTGTATCATTGCAACGAGGCATTCTGCGGGGAGCACAGAGGAGATATATGCAAGAGGTGCACCGACGTCTTATCACGATTGAACAGTGAAATCTTTGCAAATACCTAGACTCTGACTACCTTGTTTTTTTCTTAGCAATATCAAACAGTTTACCTAACAATTTATACGACTTTATGGTATTTTACTAATTTTCCGACTTAATAAAAATTTACTACTTAACCAATAAATTTGAAAAAAATAAATATACTCAAGGTGCATAATACCGTTATTTTTACTTTATTGTATATTAAATTTGTATGAAATAAACTAAAAAATTATAAACATAGCACATTTTTATTTAAAATACATGCATCTATAAGATTTGGACTTATAAAGATCAGTAGTAAATATTACAACGGGTTTCCAACAACGTAACTATTACTAGGCTTTCCATTCTAGGGTTAACACTGTACCTGCTTGTTATGGACATTTTGATAATGGTACAGATACAAATAGATAATGCCATAATATTCAATAAATAACATTTATTGAAGTAATAAACTAATTAAGTAAATAAAAGTAATTAAGTATTGTTTTCCTAGCAGTATTATGTATTTAATTAATATAATTAGATGGATATTATCCGGAAGTACAAGTTAGATATTCTTGGAATACAATTTATAATTATTCCTAATGTACATAGAATATTATGTAATAATCAGTTTGGATTATTTTATATGGAATTACGTGTATATAATATTATATGGGAGAAAGACATAAACTAGGCAACGATATGCAGTAGGCGTAGACCTAACCGTACATATATATAAGACAAATAATATTTTATTCAATCGATGCAGTACCACATAGTAGGGAAGAAGAAGTGGAAGAAGGAATAAAGTAAAAAAAAAATCAAGGAAAAGAAGAAAAGAATGATTTTTATTGCCGG
Organism: Catonia carolina; assembly: GCA_035578175.1. NCBI lineage: Eukaryota > Metazoa > Arthropoda > Insecta > Hemiptera > Achilidae > Catonia > Catonia carolina. Next base: position 431,495,504 of record JAQMRL010000001.1, on the reverse strand, counting down.
TGATATGGATGGGTCCATTTAGTATACTTGAAGAGGATAGAAGCAGATCTTAAACTACCTCTTCTGGTGATTACCAAATATATATCTGCAGTTGTTACCGTTATAACTTATATTCGATAGGGGTAAAGTTTTCACACTATCCTCTTATCATCATGTAGCCTATTCCATACAGTGAGCTCATTCTTTAACTGAAACTCTGGTGTGAAACACTCACATAACTTTCTGTTTCCAACGTAAAAAATGAGAAATTTAATGTTTATTTTTAATCGTTAGTAAACAATATAAAATCAAAAACATAACCTATTAGTATTACAAACAGGAGTGAATGAGACACATGTTTTTTCACACCTTATTGACCCAATGGGTTGGGCTAGAGGTAAAGTCGTCGCCGCGAGTCAGCTGTTTAAAGAACACTCTTATTTTACATAACTTTTGTTTTCTTTTAACAAATTAAATTAGTAATTGAAATAATACTAAGGAAACTAAAAAAAACTTTTGTCTTTAATTTTTATTACGGTACTGTACATTGAGCTGCACAACTTCCGTATTCGATATGTGAATGGCGGTGGGAAATTTCACTTTAAGGAGAAGATGTACCCAGTGATACATTTTCCGTTCAAAACTTCGGGTATTGTCCATTATTCAGACGAAGAGGTCTCTACTCCATTTTTGCTTTAAACAACCCACAGTTGGAAAGTTCCTTGAAGCTAGATCACGGACTAGTTGGTTTGGCTGGTCATTTAGTCTTTCGTGAGATGTATTATACAAGGACGCGATTAGCTCCTTTACTGTTAGAATTTTGAAATCATTGTGAAGGGTTTTATTGCTTACATAAAAAGGAGTGCCAGAAGCAAGTCTTAAGAATTTTGATTGAAAGGCCTGGAAACTAATCTAAAAGGTAAATAAATAGGCCTTAAAAGATAATGATACTGGAAATAGGACTAAACTATAAATTTATACTCTGAGAATTTTATTCATTTTCTTCTTAGGTGTGGCGGTACCAATTTTGACAATTTTCTTGAAAGCATATTCTCCAGTGCTTATTTACTTTTTCATGTTTTGAGCCAGAACTTTCAGTTTTTCTTTTCGTATCCAACAGAAAAGGGATCTTAACTTCACTAATAAGAAATATATTGGTGAAGCTAAAGTCCGTTTCCCCTATTTGAAATACCGCCTATTTTTTGGGAATTTAATCACGTTTGAAATTCAAAATAAAGTAAAGTATTTTTTATACACAGAAAAGAAAAAGTAACATTTTAAACATAAAATGTTATTTTTTGACCTAATTTCAGTTATTTTGCTCTCCTGAAAATTTTGCTCAGTGAAGACAAGGTGCTTTTCCCATGGACTATCGAAATTTTAGTTAGGCTATTACACAAAAACTTCTTGAAGAGCTAATAAATTCTTGATAAACCATGTTGATGTGATTTCTACAATACGATTTATAATTAATTAAACATGATATTTTTGTACAGTGTAATTATAATATAAGTAATACATAAAATAGCTAACAATTAATTGTCCATTATCAAATTTGAATACAGTAAAACAATGATTATAAACCGTTTAAATATGTATAATAATATATTAATTACTTAATTAACAAAGTTAAATTGAATTTCAATTTAATCACTCCGAGTAAATCGATTAATCTTGTTTAAATTCCAGTTTATTGTTTTGCAAGTATTTATTGTATGTTATAACTTGTGTCATAATATTCAGCTAAAGGAGTTTTTAGATTAAATTTAACAATATATTAATTGAAATGAATAGAATAAAATAAAATATCAACACAACTATTTTGTACTCGGTTGTAATAAAATATAGTAAAATTATCACAATGCAGATGTTCTCTACAAAATGTAACCGCTGTGACATCGATTTCCCCCCTGTTTTCTTTCCGCTCGATTTTACAGCCATATTTTATTATGCATTTATACGCACTGATATACCGACAACGTTAAATGATCACTTTTTTTGTTTTTCTTCTTCAGGCTACATTACGTATTTTTAATAAATAAAACCCTCTTTATTATTGGTTAACATTATGTAGGCCTACATAATTATGAATCAGTAGTTATCTAGATACCCTTAAATTATTACTCAACTAATTTTTCCGCGGTAATCAATAAAAGTTATGCCCTACATTAACGATGAAAATAAAAAACAAAATTTTTCAGAGATAAAATTTTCTTAACATTACAACATATTTATTACTGTATTTTTTCATATAACTTTTTTTTAATGCATAACCTGTTGTATAACAATAAATGCAACTTATCAATTAGAATTAACACATGAACAAATTACAACCCACTGGTGTAACTAACAATAGTACCGTCTCGATACTTATACTTCTCGTACTTATACTCTATACTTCTCGTACCGTCTGCACATCCATATCACGATGTTTATCGGCGTTGGTAATATACCATGGTGCATTTAGTATGGTCCGCAGAGCTTTTGATTGAAACCGTTGCAGAATCTTGATGTTTGAAGTCGATGCTATGCCCCATAACTGAATTTCATAGTTCCAAACCGGCTTTGTATTGGCTCGTTGGTAGGCGTTCTCAGCTTTCGATTGACAACAAACTACTTTTGTTACTCTATGAAATTAAAAATTTCAAATGAAAATGCCCTTAACTTTTATAACTTTTTCTTGACCTCCATTAATTTATAACGGAAAAAAGTCTTCATGTTGATTTTTGAAATTGAGTTTTCACAGGAAAGACACATTTTCAGACCCCCCCAAAACCGAAAAAGCCTGTTTTTAGCGATTGTTCTGTGTGTCTGCGTGTGTGAAAAATATATCCCAAGAACTAAATATCGTACAAAATTGAAACTTGGAACCTAAGTTAAATACCATTGGGAACCCGATAAAAACATTTTCTACAAATTCGTTCCACCGGAATTCGTGAAATTTTACACTTTTTGCGATGTTACCTTTCACGGCTCCTAAGATTTAATTTAAAATCTTCACATTTAATACATTGCTTATGCTCTACAATAGATGTTAAGCGCCATGTAAGCGTAAATTCTTGAGAGCTGTGCCCTCATAGTAACAATCGTTGTTTTAAGATCGTGTCCTTTACATAAACTTTAGATCAAAAGTGTATTATAATTAAAAATTTAGGAAATTGACAACTTTTAACTATAAAAACGCTTATTTCAGCGACAATTAGTGATTTTCCGTATTTTTGTCATTGAACTTAATTATTTTTCATTGAAATTAAACATTGAAATTACATTGAAATTAATTACATAGCCTATTTAGGCTGAATATTAAAAAAATCAGCGTTTACAGTGTGTTAACGGTCACAATTTTCTCTATCCGTGAATATTTTAAAAGTAAAATCCGACGTGTCGTTTTAATCATAGAACTTAAATAGAGTTTTTAGTTAAGGTGCTTTTAATAAAACGGCCATTTAAAAATAAATTTCTCTCTCGGTTCCATGTAAAGATAATAAAAATTTATTTTTTATTGAACAATTTATATTTTTAGTAGTTTATTTTTCTCTAAGAATGAAGTAACTAAAATTTGGTAGGCTATCTTGTACCAAAAGCACTACTGGTAAGTTGAGTGTGTATACGACAAGACGGTTACTAATTTTAATAATCATAATTAATGAAATCAATTATCTTAAAGAAATATTAATAGAATTAATTAAGAAACTAAGTGAAAACTAAATTAAACTGCGAAAACTGATTAAAACTGAGTAAAAAACTGGGAAAATTATGCGCTGTATGTGGTTCTATTCGCAGAAAAATAGAAAAAAACGAGAAAAGACACCCAAGTGAAATTTTATACAGCAACAGCTGTACCACTTATAACATATGGGAGTGAAACATGGGTGTCATTACAGAGAAATGAATCTCGTATCCAGGCTGCTGAAATGAAATTTTTGCGAGGAGTCAAAGGTTGTACCCGATTAAATAGAGTACGTAACGAAGCTATTCGCGCCGAGTTAAATGTTCAATCACTGTGTGAAACGTTAAGAATATATATGAGAGAAACTGATCCAACCATTTACTTCGCATGCCAGCGTACAGACTTCCTCTACGAGCATAAAAATATAAACCTAGATGGAAGTGAGGCTTGGAAGACCTAAACAGAGATGGATGCCGGAACAGGCTAGTGAGCCTAATCCTTAACAGATGATTACGATAATAATTAATTAAGAAAATGTACTCGGTACTTCAAAACTAAAATTAAAATGAAATTCTATTGCTCTAAATGGTTAAAATAATACCATATAATATATGGTATTATTTTAACCATTTAGAGCAATAGAATTTCATTTTAATTTTAGTTTTCCCATGATATTATCATGGGAAAAAATGTATTCACAGAAAACTTAGAGACGTTAACTAAATCTTCAGTTCTTTGAAGAAAATTCAGCAAATTTATTCTATTTAATTGAAAATGATGTATAGATCTTTATCTATCTTAGTTAAATTTGCTTATTTGTTAGGTCATGGACTTGTAAGGTCATTGACCCGTTCTAGTTGATTACTACACTGTCTGTTGGGGAAAATGAGGTAGAGTGAATCGGAATATCGAATGTTATCTTATGACAAGAGAACAAGCCTCTTAATGGCAGAGTAAACAATAGTGAACAGCAATATTAGCCGTACAATGGGGCAATCGTTGATACTTACAGATGACTTACACTTGTCACACTTAACTACTGTTAAATTGTTATTGTCTCTACTTCCCTCTTCTAACATTAGACTGTTGGCCTACTATTATAACTTTTGCCATTAAAAGACGGTTTGCGTATGTTTTATAACAATCACATTATTCTAATGAAGAAAATCAATACAAATAAAAAAATCTGGTGTGAAGCACTCACTCAACTCTCTATTGCTAATGCAAATAATGAACAATATAACCTAACATTAGTAACAAAAGATTAGAAATAAACAAAAAAACTAATCTCAAAAAACATAAACTAATTTTAATCATGAATGTGTGATGCAAAAACCTCAGTTAGGCTTAATAATATGGAAAATCACTCTTTCACGCTAAAATAGGCTCTGCAGAGAAAAATGCTTAAACCAAAAGTTGTACATATTTTAATCCGAAAGGTGGTATGTAACTTAAGTTTCAAGTTTGAAGTTCGTGCTATGTTCCGTTCCTGAGATATTCTGTACACACACACACAGACCAATCGCTAAATGCATGTTTTTTGGGTTCAAAGGGTCTGAAAAAGTGTAGATCCGGTGAAAACTCGATTTCAAAAAGTCGACATGAAAACAATACTTTCCTTCCTATGTATTCATATAGGCAAGAGAAAGTAAAAATAATAATAATGAGTACTAAAGTTTTTTTGAATTTTGTAGTAAAGATGTTTCGGGCAGGTAACTGATTGATAAGATTGGTAATTGATTATGAGTTCTTTGATATTTGCTGAAATCAATTTTTGCAAAACTGGATTCAACTGGCTCGCTCGAATTTGCATGTTCATTGAGTAAGTTTGTGGTAGTGAAATATTCTCTTCCAATGAAATTGAAAAACAGCTTTTCTTGTAATTTCTTTTTCAGTGTTTGCTTGTGTTTTCTTTTGCAGTTAATTTAAATTGAACATCAAAAGTTTAACGTTTAGTGTTAAATATGTGAGTTAAAAAATTACGTTCAATTTTTAGTGGGTTTATAGGCTATAAATTAAATATTCATATAATTCTGTCATATAATTTATTTTTATCTGTATATTTAGTGAATTATAGTAAAAATTCTTTAGTGAACAATAAAGTTATGTTAAAATTAAGTTGACTTCAGAATTGTTATTGTTCAGGTCATCAGCCGATGGCTGGATTAAACCTTTAGAGGCTTGACAATTAGTAAAACGAGGAGTGAGGTTGTTTCCAATCGCCTTACACAGGGAATAGAAAAGTATACTTATCAGCATGCCAGGCCCTCTGAAAAGCATCTGCTTTCCACCCTACAAATTAAACCTTCACCACAGCGTCTGATTGAATAATGAAATTTATTACTCTCAAAGGAGATAATTCTGACTAGTGTCATTTATACCTCTACCTCTTCTGTTTTAAAATGCTTCTATCATATAATTGGCTGACCATGTGATAAGAATTTTTTTTTTTTATTCCTAGTGTGTGTACGTTGAAATCTGTTCAATTTAGAACAATAAGCAACCCCATGACCCAATGAGATGAGGATGATGTGTATGACGTGTAAATGAGGTATAATCTTGTGCAGACTCAGGCCGACCATTCCTGAGAAGTATGGTTAATTGAACCCCAACCATCAAAGTACAACAGTAACCACTGTCTATTATTCAAATCCGTATAAAAGTAACTACCTCTACTGGTATTTGAACCACGAACCTTCGTCTCCAAAAATTAGCTGTTAAACAGCTGACTAGCGGCGACGATGTTACCCCTAGACCAACCCGGTGGGTTCAAATCCCGGTGATAAGAAATATAACTATTTTTTGCAGCTTTGGAACTAGCAGATCGAGTGCAAATAATTTAACACTCCACCTGGCTGTTATGAGCAAGACTTCAGGATATGAACAATGAAAATTATAAGGGATAATTTGTAATTAATTAGTTTCAGTGTAACGTTTGGCTCTCCTGGTCCAAGTTTTCGTATTCTTTACGTTGATCGTTCCAAGCGAGTGCCTGGTTGCGTTCTATGGAGTAACATACCCTTCCCATTTCCTAATCCAAAAATTATTAACCTGTCTTGTATATTGTAACTCATCTTGTGATGTAACCTTGAAAATTACTGTTAATTAATAAATACAATGAAAATAATATTTTATGTCAGTAGAAATATTTTACGTTTAAAAGTAATTCATGAATAAATTGTGCGCTAATTTTATTTATCAGACACGAGTTCAATTCGTATGATTTATTGAACTGTACGTTAAATTTATTACTCCAACAATTTGTAGTGGAAAAGGTTAAGCATATCGTAGGCAAATGCGAATAGGTACGATGAAGAGGTATATAGTTCTATAGAACAGAAGAGATAATGCAGTCATCCGGTAACGGCTTGATATATTACTAGAGAGTCTGCCCCGCCTAATGTGAGATGGCAAAGGTCTGTAATCGAGTCATGTGAAAAAGGGACAATTCTGTAGTCCTTCATACAATTGATGAGCCTGCTGGGCCATCCCTTCGTGACGTAATTGAAACTCGGCCTCTCACATCTTAGGAACCGTGGAAATGCCCTCGTCTGGTCATTGTCCCAGTACGCCAGTAAATTTCACAGCGCTGTGGTTTTCTACTCGCTAAATTGAATTAGCCATTGTAACTTTGTTCACTTTACCATTCTTATTCGCTTTATGTAATATAATTTACTTTAACGCTAAATAAACTACTGTACACAGCAATAACTTCATCATAATTTTACCGTTATCATTATGACAATACTTTAATATAAAGTTAATTATTGTTGCTGCACTAAATTAAACTTTATTAACTTTGAACTACACCAATTATTATTATGATTAAAAAACTTCTTTTGTTTTTACCAAAAATAAATTAATTACGAACAATGTTAAGAATCTACCATACAAATAAATTATATATTTATGTTTCATAACTATAATAATTAGATTGTTTTTAATTAAATTAACAATAAAATATTTCAAAAATATGAATAAATAAATAATTTAAATATATGTAGGTAAATACAACATTTAGGTATTTGAAACTATTTTCATTCTTTAGAAATAGTAATCCTATCATAAAAATATTATTGTCTGCACCACACTATAATAAAAAAAATCTGGTGTAAAACACGCACACGACTTTTTCTGGTCGGTTTAAAAATTTAAAAATAAAATCTATTTTTAATCATGAGTAAATGATGTAAAATGTAAAACAACCTAATTTTAATCATGCGTGAATGATGCAAATTGAAAATAACCTCTGTTCGAAGTAAAAATACGAATAATTACTAATTTTCACTAAACTAAGCTCTGTAGAAAAAAATGCTCATAATAAAATTAGTAGATTTTTAATTTTCTATAATTTTGGCTATAGGTCCTATATACTTTTATCGTAAAATGCATACCAAGGCCACAATCTTAAAGAAACGCTACTTTTACTAACGTTGATAAGAAAAATAAAGAAAATCACTAATTTTGACGCGAAACTAAGCGTCGTAGAAAAAATGTTTATAATAAAATTTTGTAGGTTTTTAATATCTTACAACTTTAATTACCGACAATTTTGCCCTAAAATATGCATAACGCCGCAATTTTAAAAATGTTTTTTTTTACCGTGAACGCTCAGGTTCCCAAGAATTTCAGCAGACATGGCGCTTACCCTATCTTATAGCGCATAAAAATATCGTAGTAAAAAAAATTATTTTAAACAAAATCGTAAGACCCATTTTTTAATAAAATTGCAAAACCGTGAAAAATCGCACGAATAAACTTCTAATTTTGGTTGACCAATTTTCAATGAAAATCTTCGTGTCGGGTCCCCGTATTTAGGTCTACTAACTGAAGTTTCACTTTTCAACTTTAATCTGTTCTGTTGTTCTGCTATACAGAAGCTACCTATTCAAGTTTGGAAATTTCGACTCGTAATCATAACAGAAACCTTTTGATAAGTATTTATTAGTCAGTACTTCTGAATTTAAATGGTACCTTTCTTCTAGTTGGGCAAAAAAGTTTTTTACTTTTGATGATCTGAAAGTACTTAATAAATCATGTTCTTGGTTGCGTTTAACGTAAAAAGGTATTATCGAATTACCTGGTGATGAGACTAAATATGATACTACGTTAACTTGATTATTTTTAATTGTTGTAAAATCATTAAAAGTTAAAACAAAACATTTGTGTAATAAGAAATGGATTTAATGAAAGAACTTAAAAAATATTTGGAGAGCAAACATTTTCACGCAGAAGTAAAAGAGAAATAGAATATGATCATATACGAATGATGCTGATGGTACATTTGTATGTCAGCGTTGTTTTACAGAAAAATATAAGGCATGTGATGCTTTTTATTGAATCGTCGGAAAGAGATAATAGTTGTGTTGTATTATTTAAAAAAAGTTAATGAATAAGTTTAATTTTCATAGATGCAATAATAAATAAATTGTTTGCTCATTTAGAATTTCTTATGAAAGTTTAAAAAATATTTGGAACAGAAAGTATTTTATTTCTTATGAGTTAGTAGTATAGCCTAATGTATTATGATAAAATTAATTAAAAACATATTCCGATTTGGACACATACAATTGTCCAAATCGGTTGGACAAATATTTTTCTCCCGTATAACAAAAAGAAAAAGATGACAAAAGAAATTATAAATAACTTTACAACCAAATTGTTAATACTTAACGAGTCTTTAAATCAAAATGAAGTTAATTTGTTGGTCGAACATGCAGCTGTTCCATATAATCGGTACGAAGACTTCTTCTAGATTATAAGGTCATACGGCAGTGATTCAGTTGATGGTAATTGTCTGGTTGCTTGTAAATATATTCATAAGAAAGGCAAAAGTAAAGGTTTGTTTTGTACGGTTGAAATAAAAAATGAAACGGAGTATTGTCGTAAACACCGTCAGAGAAAAATCTGCGAAAAATGAAAATTGAAGCTTGCTAATAAATTTTTCCTTGTACAATAAAACGGATATTGTATGAAACAATCAGATATAATGACGGAGAGATAGCAACTCGGGAAGAAAGAACAGAAAAAATAATATAAAGTTTAAGTTAGAACAATCTACTGGAAATATTTATAATAAAAAATTCATTACAAAACACAAAACTTAGACACTATCAAACTGTAGTAAAACCAAAAGTGGCATACTGAAGTGAAACTCTCTCAAAATTAAAACAGAATAATTTAACAGAAAAGGTCGTAAAAATGGAAAGAAGAATTTAAAGGACATGCATAGGTAGAAAGTATCAGAAAAACGGTATATTTGTACTATAACCTAATAACCAAGTTTAAAAAGATATTGACCCAATAACAGATGTGATGAGGAAAAAGAGAGTTTCATACTATGGAAAAGCAAAGCACACTAGAACGCTACCAAGTTGGATAAAAGAAATAAGAGAAGATATACAGGAATTAGAAATAACAGACGAAGATCTCAAGAATAAAATAAGATTTCTTAGCGATAAAAATACAAGATTTAAATTGAAAGAGGAAACAAGAGGAAAGAGGATTTATTCGGATGAGGAAAGAAAAGCAAGATTTGAAATTATGAAAAGGTACTGGGCAAAGAGAAAAACAGCCCAGAAAAAGAAGGCCAAAGATTGATTTTAAGTGCTCCCACGTGGCCGTCCAAAATATCAGATATGGGTTTATTTAAAAATATTAATGTCTCTAACAACTTCGCTGTTGAAATTGGCTGCGTGAAAGAAAACACTGAGGTTGTTTTAACAATGGGCAATGGCAAGATTGTTTTAATGTTGACATGTGGACCGAGTTGTTTAAACTCCTGGATTTTATTAACACAGAGTTTTATCAAAGATTTAAATATCAATATAATATTTTAATTTCTTTTTTAAAGACCTTCGGGTCTTTTAAAAATTTTATTAGTTTATTTTAATATTAGACTGCCTTTTAGGTTTTGATTTTTTGAAATTGTTTATTTTGATTTAACGGCTTTTTTTGTTTTCTAATTGAATTGACTTAAAAATTAATTTTCTGATTAATCTTCACATCTTTTTCTGTTCCTGATTGGTTTAACTTAAAAAAGTTTTATCAGTGATTTAAGTGGGTTGGTCTGAAATCAGTATATTGTATCTACTCGCGCGCCCCGGTGTGTATGAGTTTAGCGAAGGGGGAAAAAGGGGATTTACATAAAAAGCTTGTCATATAAACCTGTGCTGTAAACGCGGAAAATGTATGAGAATATTGGTGCATTTGTAGTGAGTGGATCGTGTACGTATTACAGATGGGTGTTCCAGAATTGACGATCATAATTCTTATCCACTACCCTTTCATGAAATAACGAAGTAAATTCAGGGTTCTGTCTCTGTCATTCGCTCTTTCTCTGGTCTTACAACACACATACTTGAATGAATAGAGTTATAGAAGTGTGTGTTTAGAGTGCGTAGGAAGTTTGGGAGTAGAGAAGTCGTACAGAATAGAACACAATGTGAAGACAATGATGGAGGCCTGCCAGTGTAAGCACAATACCGTGGCTTGAATGTGAATACTACAGCTGATTGTGTCGCTGACTCTGATTGGATTGGTGAACACAACCACCCTCTTTTACCCCACCCGTTCTCCGATGTCACTGAGCTATTACTTTTACTATTATTATCTTAAATTTCGTATGGATGAAACGCAGTATACCTTAAATTATTCATAACACAAAAACACAAACACACGCACACAACTCACCGTGTAATACAAAAATCATTCAACTAATAAAATTATCAATCATTATTATGGTACAGTGGTCGAAGTAGGTTCTTTTGATTTAAACATAAACCGATTATTTATTATTTAGAAATATATCATTATAAAAATTTTTGAAAAGGCCTAAGCCAAGAGGATTTATGATCATAATAGATTTTTTGAAAATGTTTAAGTCCTAACAATATATATTTAAGTTTTTCCTAATATTTATATTAAGCTATTAAAACGCGGGAAAACAAGAAATTCATTTTTGATTTAACGGCTTTTTTTGTTTTCTACTCTCTTTTTTTCCTAACACATTAAATAATGAAAATTCAAAAGATCAGCGTGGTGTGCTTTTGACAGGCAAAAGTATGATCCTAAATACGTTAATGTAGTCTACATTGAGTAGTGTGTGGCAGCGGAATAGGAAATAGTTTGGTAGGTTGATTGTCTGAATATGTCATAAAATACTTGATATAATATTATTAAAAAGAACCAAAATAGTTGCCGGTGTATTATAAAATACACATATTTTATATAAAATATTTTTTTGTTTCTCAGTAAGTCTTGTTTAGGTCAACAACCGAAAGGCAGATTTGAACCTTTAGAGGTTTTATTAAGTAAAAACGAGGAGTGAGGAAGTTCTATTACTGCCTTCCTCACTGAGTAAAATGAGTATGCTTATCAGCGTTCCAGGCCCTCCGAAAAGCACATAATTTCCAACAACAACAACAACAGATTGTTTGAAAATTTTCAAGTCCTAACAATAAATATTTAAGCTATTCATAATATTTATATTTAATAATATTTAATATTTATTTATATTTTATATTTAAATTTAATTTATAGTTAATGTTTAACAATAAGTTATATTATTTAGCCTATATTTATATAATAATATAATATTGTTTTTCAGTAAGTCTACACAACCGAAATTCTGGCAAGTTTAGTAAAAGAAATTACACAACTCCGCTAATCGCACGCATTGTTGGAAAATTTTTGGCCAACGGTATATAATAAAGTAACAACTCACAACAGTACACGTGATGTTGACGTGAACGCGTGGCTGTCAGCTGACGATGAAGGCTTCAGTTTACAAACGATAAAACGTTTCCGTAATCAATGAAATCCGGTGAAGATCCACAAGAAACTGATGAATAAAGTAACACAGATCAGCTTATTTCACATTCAGAAGCAGCAACACCACGGAAAATGGTACTGCACTAATTCACTAATGAAGTGTTTTCTGACTTATGTTTATAACAAAAAATTTTAGGCTTATTTACTTTTACCTTGAGGATAACCTCCTAGAATTTGATATTTTTTTTTAAAAACACTCGTTATGTACACAAGTAAAACTGTAAAGGAAATTTTTATTATTTTTATTATTGAAACTTTTTTTTTAGTTTTGTTTTTTGTGATATAAAATCCTAATATTTTTTTATTGATAGATCATTTTGCATGCATATCTTCTACTTATATTTTATGATGTTGAAAAGTGTAATCATGATTAAAATTTGATCTTTGTATAAATTGCAATTTTATCCTTTTGTAAAGGCAAAGCTGAAAATTGTACCCTACTATTGATATAAGGCATTCTAACAACAGTACGGATAACGCAGAAAGATACAGAGGCAGTAAATTTTATTATGTGATTTTTGAGAAGTTTTATGCTGTTGCAATAATCGTATCTCTCTTTTTATTATTTATTGTGTTTTATTTTATTTTTATTTCGGTGTAGGTTAGGTGTCGGTTACTTTTATTCTCAGATAAAAACCAGAAGAACTTTTCCCATAAACATAACATGACATATTGCTACTTGAATGAACAGTCGGGGTTCGTCGTCGGTATTGTTAGTGTGAAAGTTGTTGCTTAAAATCCACTCTAAAAATTCCACCCACTCTGACACTCTCTCTCATTTTATTCTTTCCGCTGAAATGCTGCAATCAACTTGATGAAGTGTGCATTTTATCTCTTCTAATTTTATTGTAAACAAACTGATCCATCATAATAACATTTTATTATCATTTTATTGCTGTTAGAATAACCTATATATATATATATATCTTGTATTGATTCTAATTAATTGATAGCGTAGAATATTAAGTTGTTCACTGAAAATCTAAATGTTTACATAAATTTCAGTATCTAAAATATGAAACTAATAAATTGTGCGATATATTCTAACAAAACTGATTTTGGAATTTTGTCAAAAATGGTATCAGTATAATATCATTTTGCCAAATGAATAACGCACACTATTAAAAAGCCTGCAAGTTTGTTTTGTCATTCAAACCTAAATTTATCGCAAACGTTTTGTTCTACAAAACAACTCTTATCCAAATTTTCGGATAATCAAAAATGACTTCTAACGTTCTTTACATGATTTTTTCTTATAAAACGTGTTTAAAAACAAAAATTTAGTGTCAAACACGTATACTTTCTCTCGCAAATATAAATAAAGAAATATATATCCTATTTTTAATCATGAGTAAACAATGTAAAGTGAAAAATAACACATAATTTTAATCATGAGTGAATTACGTTAAATTTAAATTAAAAAAATAAAATCACAAATTGTTCTAATATTTTGCCAACACCTCATAAATATGACGTGTTTGTGCGTAGCAATATTGTGCTGTTCGAAGTAATCTAAAGAACTGTTGTTTTTGACCTAGTTACTTTTGTTTTATGTTAGATATCTTAAAAACTATGAGAGATACAGTTTTGGGATCAGGTTTCAGAATTCTGCTCTGCTTAACGTAAGGAAGTATCATTTTCGATCCCTGATTATTTTTTTTATGCTATATGTTTTTGAAACTATGGGAGATACTAGTTTATTTCAATTTTTCAGAATATATCTCATAAAGATACTACCAAATTTGTTTCTTAAGTCTTAACAATTTTAAGTATGTCATTATTTTACTCAGGTAACTCTTTTATCGAAGCTTTCCCGGAGCTATGTTTATACTATTAACATTTTTTGCTAAAAATTCACTGCCAACGTTTAGCCTTATTTTTAAAATACATTCTACATAAATAAACGCCTTAAATATTTATCTCCCAAAGTGAAAACCTCTTTTGCTCCTGTGTTACTTATAGAAATCCTGCATTTATATTCTCCGATCTTCCCTAAAATGCGTCTGACTCTACCCTCCTCCAAACCAACAGTTTGTATTCATTAACAAGTGCGTGTTGAAAAAAGGTCTGTATATTGGAAAGATACTGAACAATTTTAGTTTTTTTTTATCCGAGGCGCCGAGGAAAACTCATGTTCACTCCCTCACGATGGGGGAAGTAGTGTTGGACTCAATTGAGGCGTCCTCGTCCAGCCCCAAGGAGGCCGCAACATACTTTTATTCATCTCTTTCATCATCAGCTCAGGAAATTAGTGTGCCTACCTTACCTACTGAGATCGGGACATTATTGATTCACTGTGGGAGAGGGCGATCCCGCTGATCTCCATATGTCACCTTCCTCCGCAGTATCCCGACCACCCTCTCCGCAAACTGAGCGACCAACTTCCAGCTCTCCTGAGCAATTTTCGTTGGTTATGTAAGTAAGAATAAGTTAATTACTGGTTGTTAGTGACGATATTTTCTATTTAAATAAATTTACTAAAGTCTTAAGTGCTTGAAAATATTTTGTAATAAATTTATCTACTCGTTATTTGAACAAGAATAGTTAGTAATAATTTAAAAGTAGTGTTACGGGTTTATCGTTTATAAAAAGGAAGGTTTATCGTGTATTAACAACCATATCATTAAAAGAACCCGGATTAAACGTTGGGATATTTACAATAATCACATTTTGTTAACTAAACCAGATATTTTTAACTAGTTAGTTTACAAATTTATAAATAAATTAAGTTATAAAGTATTTATTTTAGTTAATTAAGTATTGTAGTAGATAGTACTTGATTCCCAACGTATGTAATAAGTTAGAGTTTGGCGTTGCTGTTAGTTTAGAGTCAGTTGGTGATCGATTTGCCGTGTGTACGGTACATCACTGCGGTGCAATGTACAATCTGAGTAGGGATCAGTGATACCCTCGACTAATAAATCCTTCTCCCAGTACAACCGAAATCAATTTATCTGAGTTCAATACATAAATTACTAATTTAACATCACACGAAAGTGTAATTAAATTTTAATTAATTTTTTAAATTAATTATTCATACAATTCTGTTTAATTTATTAATCTGTTATAACTTATTTACTAAATGTAAATATGTATTGTATAGGGTAAAGTTTACTTATGAATTATTTATTACCACATCAATGATAATTAATTAATTAATTACTCAATTAATTAATGAACCTTGTACAAATATCAACGTAATATTACTAATTGCGACACCAGTGTAAAATTTAATTTGTATTTCCAAGAAATTGTACTCGTACAGTAAATATACGAGGGGGTACCCAAAAGAAACCGGAATTATTTTTTAAAACTATTTATTTTTAATTTTTTTACAAAAGAACCTTATCCCCTTCAAAATACTCTCCATTACAACTAATACATTTGTCCCACCGGTGCTTCCACTGTTCAAAACATTTTTTGTACTCCTCTTCAGTGATGGCTGCCAGCTCATCCGTCGTTTTTTTCTTGACATCATCAACGTTGTTAAATCGGAGACCTTTCATGCCCCTTTTCATGCGTGGGAACAAGAAAAAATCACACGGAGCCAGATCGGGTGAGTACGGTGCGTGTGGTAGCAAAACCATGCCGTTTTTCGCCAAAAACTGGGTAACCGAGATTGCCGTGTGTGCAGGCGCGTTGTCGTGGTGGAAAAACCAGCCCCCTGTCTGCCACAAATTAGGTCTTTTACGACGAATGCTGTTTCGTAGTCTTCTTAACACTTCAAGATAAAAAGCTTGATTTACCGTCTGGCCTGGTGGAACGAACTCTGAATGGACAATTCCCCTCACATCAAAAAAAACAAATCAGCATTGTTTTGATGTTCGATCTGACTTGACGACTTTTTTTTGGTCGGGGTGATAATGAAGTCTTCCATTGACTGGATTGTTGTTTGGTTTCTGGGTCGTACCCATAGCACCAAGACTCGTCACCCGTAATGATCTTTGACATGAAATCTGGATCAGTTTCAAGCTGTTGTTTCAAATCACTACACGTTTCAATTCGACGTTCCTTTTGAGTGTCTGTCAGAACCCGAGGCACAAACTTGGCAGCGACTCTTTTCATTGTCAAGTCTTCTGTTAAAATGCGTTGGACTGAGCTCCAAGATAACCCACTAACCTGTGATATTTGGTCAATGGTCTGTCGTCGGTCTGTTCGTACAATTTCTTTCACTTTCACAACATTTCCGTCTGTTCGGGAAGTCGACGGTCGTCCAGAACGAGGTTTGTTCTCAATCGACATGTCGCCATTTTTAAAGCGCAAAAACCACTCGTACACTTGGGTTTTTCCAATAGCGTCGTCTTTGTAAGCTGTGTTCAACATTACAACTGTTTCCGCGGCGTTTTTACCGAGCAAGAAGCAAAATTTCACAGCCGCACGTTGTTCATTAAAACTTGCCATCATGAAAAACGACACGAGCACAAAACAGCAGTAGCGAGAACAATCACTGCACGAGAACAGAACAAGCTAGATCAACGAACAAAATGGCATTGAACTGGCAATGAGTAACGCTACAAGCAGCCTAGTGGCGGGAATTTGTACTGCACAAGCTCCGCCCACAGCAGAGCTATTCCGGATACTTTTGGGTACCCCCTCGTATTATGCTTACTAGTAATATAATTACTCGTTAGGTACCTTTTAAGCACCATTACACTCTCTATAACCTACCACAAATTATTTACTTTACAATATTACAAAAACAAAAATAAAATTGTAAATAAAATGCGCCGGCCGCATTGGCGCAGTTGGTAACGTACTCGCCTCTCATCATGCGGTCCTGGGTTCAAATCCCACTCAGGCATGGCATATTTTCATACGTTACAAAATATCATTTCATCCTCCATCGTATAATAGTTACAACCCAACGTCGTTGCTAATGACCACAGCAGTTGATGCGACGTTAGATAAATTAAAATAAAAATAAAATAAAATTACTTTTTTTAAAAGAGTATAAAGAAATTCTTTTTCAAAATTTAAATTGATAAACTCGAAAAACCCTTACAATTTTTAATTACTAATAAAACAAAAACTCAATTTTTACAACTATCCAATTCGTCCGATGTGAATGCATGGAGTTTTGATCTATGGTTCGGCGAAAAAGTTAAACGTAAACAGGACATAAATTACAAAATAAATTTTTACGTTTACTCATACGTAGTCCCTATTACGTATAAAACTGTATCATCTATTGAAACATCAATGCAGAGACAATATACTTAACCATCAACAAATTACACACTCATTTCAATTCATAACTAATAATCACATGAATTTAGAGACACAAACATTGTCACACCCGCACCTACCAGAAATCCAAAAATAAGATTAAAAAGATGCTGAAATTGGGATTTTAATACAAAACAGAGACTAAGGTTTGCCACTGGATAACTTCCTCAATTAAGACGAAAGCAAGACAATACATACGTATCATAAATGCCGCTGGTGTTTTAAATGGACGGTTGCAGTTTTTAGTAAATAAATTCAAAAAATTGTTTAAGTATATTGATTTTATTAAGATAATGAATTAACTTCGTAGGTTTTAGCAGCAACATATAAATTTAGCATAAGTTTTATATGCATATAAGTTTTAGTAATATAAATAAATAAATAAAATCAAACACGCTGGCCGCATTGGCGTAGTTGAAACGTGTCGCCTCTTATCATGCGGTCTAGGGTTCGAATTCCACTCAGGCACGGCATATTTTCATACGTTACAAAATACTATTTCATCCTTCACAGTTACAACCCAACGTCGTCGTTAATGACCACTGTACTACATATATAATACAGCGCATAAATATTTTAGTGATACGACGTTAAATAAACAAAGAAAAAGAAACTAAATTCAGCTGTTACGATTTTATACCTTATTTTAAAAATTTACAAACCTGTAAAAGTATTTTTATCTTTGGGGTAATATATGTTTTCCTTTCTTTTTGTTAACTCCGACCATTCATTAAACGTCTGGTGTCCTATATGTTTTTGTATCAAATTAAATTAAAAGAAAATAATTTTTAACAAATTTATACGAGTATGTTGAAATAATTCTTATAAAATTGTTACTGTTATTGCAAAAGCTTCACGAGCAGACTCGTACTATTAAAGTTACAGGAGATTCATTGTTATGATTTAATAATACAATATCGAATTCAAAAAAAAATTTAAAATCTCAATAGACTTTATTAAATTTCCCAGTACAAGTTATCGCACAACACTCATTATGAATTTATAATTGCACAGCTACTCATAGGCTTCTTTTAGAAATTTTCAGACAGAGTGTTCCACTATTTCCACTGTTTCGAACTATTAAAACTATTAAGTACTACTACAAGTTATATGATGTGTGAGTGCGGTTACAGAAAATATGTGATACGTCAATTATTCTTCAGGGAACCCACCCATACACTCAGAACAAAATGAAAATAGTTTTCTTATCATTATCTTCTAAATATTTTCTTACATTTAATGTAACTTAGAGTGTGCGTTAACCTGTGTGTTTGTACACGAATTAGTTCCTCAGCATACCGGAAAAGCTGAGTAAAGATCTTCTGGAAGCTAATGGGTTCAAAGATAGTAGGCGGGCAATATAAATTTCAATCCGAGTACAAGAAAAATAAACGATTAATTGAAACGCTTAGAAAAATAGGACCAAAATTTTATAGACAACTGTATAGAATGAATGACAACCAATAGATAAAACTAATTTTAAAGGAACTAAACAATATACGTAACAAAAGTGTCAGATAAAAATGGTTTAAAGAAAATTAGTAAGAATATTGAGAAAACCGAGAAAAGAACTGAACAAAATTCTGACAACTAATTACGGACTTTCAGGGCTTCCATGAAGAGGAAAATAAAAATACCAGGTGGAAAGAAGAAAGAGAAAAGCCTACAGTGAGGGAATGCTGATAATGTGGGCTGCAAGAAGAGCTTCCGGAAACGTGTAGAATCATCTCACGTGGTCAAAATTGGTCCTACACAAGGAAAAACAATTAACTTAATCCAATTTAGTTTTGAAATTAATATTTCGATGTTGTTTAGATCATCAACCGAAAAGCTGGTTGGAACCTCTAGAGGTTTAGTTTAAGTAAAACGAGGAGTGAGGTGGTTTACCAAGCCTTCCTTACTAAGTGAAAAAGTATGCTTATTAGCATGCCGGATCTTCTGAAAAGTGCATATTTTTACCATGGGGTCTGGCCGTAAAATGAAATTCA
Source organism: Catonia carolina (assembly GCA_035578175.1). Lineage (NCBI taxonomy): Eukaryota > Metazoa > Arthropoda > Insecta > Hemiptera > Achilidae > Catonia > Catonia carolina. The sequence goes on along the minus strand of JAQMRL010000001.1, from coordinate 431,475,809 downwards.
TTACTCACAGAAGAGTATTCTGATACTCTGATTAGAGTATTTTACACCTCTACCTCTTCTATTCTTAAATGATTCAGTCATTTAATTGGCTGACCATGTGATAAGAAACAGAATTATTTATTTTAGCCCTGCAACGAAGAGATTGAGTGCAAATAATGTGATACTCCACTTGCCTGTTATAGGCAGAATATTTCAATAATGAATGCAAATTAATAATAATAATAATAATAATAATAATAATAATAATAATAATAATAACCACAACAGTAATAACAATACAAATTAGAAAAAGTACATTATGATTACCTATATAAAAAATTAGATTGGATATTTTAAATAATCCTAATTTAAATTTTTGCCCACAATCACTGACTCTCCCTTGATAATATAACAATTATAATGATAGAGTAGGCCTATTAAAGAACATAAATAGAAACATCTGTAGGCTGTATGAAACATTTACATTTTCGTGTATTTTCCATTTATCAACCGCGACGTTGAGGAGTTTGAAAATACAAATAAGTTAAGCTGTTTTTTCAGCAAAAAATCGGTAATTCACGTACTATAAGGGATCTTAAGTACGTTTGTTAATCTAACAAACTTTAACATGAAAGTTAACTTTTAGTTGAGTTAACTGAAAAATGAACGTAATGTGGAGTTAAATCTTTTCGTCATCTTTACAGTTTTTCTGAATTTCTAAAGGAAAAACGAAATAAAAAAGTTCAGTTAGGTCTATTTAAAAAAGTTCTCTTTCCAATTTTCTCTTTGTATTTTCGTTATAAAAAGTTTTATTGTCAAATTGTTTATGGTATGATTCGTACCATTTTTTTGTGTTTAGAGACATTTCATAAAATGAATAAAATTAAAATAATTATTTTTAATTGCACCCTAGAGACTCCCGAAGGAGTGTATGTCATAAAACACTTATAAACACCGTAATACGTGCTACTTACATAAATATATGACATAAATTATATAAACCGACTTACATATTTCCTTGCTTTTACTTAATTACTTTCTTCAATAAATGTATATCTTAAAATTTATTTTTATTTACCTTAAAGTACTTGCACAGTTTTCTTCAGCATTCGCTTCCATATACATTCATTTTTATTAAAAAAAAACTGTATAGGAATTTTGTGCACTGTTAAATATACCATCGATCAAGTAATTTTTCAGCTCTTTTGGAAAACATCAGATTAGCACAAGTTTTTTGAAAACTGTGATAATTTTTATATATTTTCTGCCTGCGTAAGTAGGTTTTGGTACAAACAAACATTTTAATACCAAACAAACATTTTTAGGTTTGGTACAAACGTTTATGTTTCTCATGTTGTGATTGTTAACTTAAAGAATCTGTATGAAGGTATTTTGCTTTACACAAGTTATTACCTCAAAAATGTCAAATGAAGGAACTGTAAGCAATTTAAGTTCGTTAAGTCGTGGTGTGTTTGAGGTGAGGCGGTTAGTACCCACCATACACCTAGTAGCTTTCTTCTGATTTTTAACTCTTTCCATTTAACTCAGCAAATTACCGTACAAAAATAGTATACCGGATATAGGACGGAATCAGACCATGATAAGCTGAAATTCGATAAATCCTTTACCTAAAATTGAGGGTGGTTCGATGTTACATCTTCTCAACAGTGTTACATGACACGGAATTTGGACGTTAAAGAAGACGAATATCAGCAGAATAAATGCTTTTGAGCTTTGAGATTTACAGGCGCATGCTAAAAATACCCTGGACAGATAAAGTACCCAACTAGACAGTCTTGCGGAGAATGGGAACAGAAAAAAAGCTTGTTTACACCATCAAAAAAAGGGATATCTGGGTCATATTATGCGTGGACCAAGATATGAAATGCTTCGCTTGATAATACAAGACAAGATTCAGGGGAAGAAAGAAGTTGGAAGCAGAAGAATTTCTTGGTTGAAGAATCTTCGCGACTGGTTTCGTTGTACCTCAGCGGAGCTGTTCAGAGCTGCGGTATCCAAAGTCCGAATTGCCAACCTCCAGTCAAAGAGGGCACGTTAAGAAGAAGAAGCTAACATTCGTATATTTTTTAAATTTAAATTTTAACCTATCTAACTTTAATTTTTCTAATTTAAATTTAAACGCAATTTCTTTTAACATGAGTAAAGACCAAAATTTTACTTCCCTAGAGGAAAAAAGGTCTAATTGTAACTGCTCTCCGTTCATCTTCTTATCTTCCAGTTACTAACAGAAGTTACAAACCATCTAAAAAACTATCTAATAGTCGTGAAAACTTCTGCGGTTATAAGCGACTACTAATATGGGTTACGGTAAGTCTTGGGTTAGCACAGGATTTTTCACGGTGCTAGACTGAACAGTAACTGATAACAAATTACTTGATACTTTTATATCAGTACCCATACACCTAATCAGCGAAGAAAGGTCATTAGTAATAATTAATAAGTTAATTAATAGTACAACAAAAATTAATAAGTTTTGAGCATAAAAATAAAAAAAAAATTATTTAGTTTACACAAACAAGGAAAATATATTCTATTAATTTTATTATGTATTACTTATTTTAAATTTTTCACCACTTTCATTAATTAATCTGCAATAAGTTAGTACTTTATTAGCAACTTTTTAATATACCTATTAAAACAATTAAGTAATTATATCATAAAAGAAAACATTTTATTTTATTATTTGCTCTATTATATTACTTTTTTTTGTTACTTTAACAAAGAAAAATATTAGCTTATAATATTTCAAGACTTTAATAATGTACAATAAAAAAAAACTTTTGCGATTTGAGTTACTCTGAATACTAAATATTCCTTTATACTAAATAATAAGTGTACTAATCTTGAAAGGATGGTTTTCGATAAAAGGAATTAATCTCTCTTAATATTTCTTTTTGTTTTAATTAAAGAAAACTATAACTTATGATAGTACTATTAACGTACAATATAGGTTATAATATTACATAATTGTTATTTAGTTACTACGTAATCTATCCTGTCCGTAATCCTCAAAGTATTTTCGAAATGAAATAAAGTAAAAAGAATAATGGAACGTAATGTAAGCTATTCATTTTCATTATCTGATTGAGTTCTAAAATAAATGTACTTTATAAGAAGATAACGAACAGTAAATCCATTTTCGTAATCCTATTAAAACTGTAATTTTTATTACCGTATTACAAGTATAATTAAAAATCTGGTGTGAAACACTCACACAACTTTCTCTTGCCAATGCAAATAATTAATAATAAACCTAACATTATTAATAAAATATTAAAAATAAACAACAACTAACCTCAAAAACATAACCTTATTTTAATCATGAGTGGAAGACGCAAAATGAAAATCGAACTCAATTTGGCTTAAAAAAAAACGGAAAATCACACTTTCACGCTAAACTAGGCTCTGTAGAGAAAAATTTTCTAAACAAAAGTTGTAGATCTTTTAATTTTCTATAACTTTTATTATATACACTTTTGTCGTAAAATGCATACTAAGACCGAAATGTTAAAAAAATCGATTTTTCTCACGTTTTCGTGAGAAAAAAAACAGAAAATCGCAAATTACCGCTAAACTAAGCGTTATACAAAAAAATGTTTGAAACAGAAGTTGTAGGTTTTTAAATTCTCTACAACTTTTATTATATAAGTTTTTGCGCTATAATTTATATTAAAGCCGTAATCTTAAAAAAACAACGTTTTTACGTAAAAACAGCCTCACCGAGAATTTCAGCAGACATGGCGCCTACCCTATCTTGTAGAGAATAAAAAATTGAGTAAAATAGGCGATTTTAAAAAAAATCGTAGGACCAGTTTTTGAGAAAATCGCAAAAAACTGAAAAATTATACGAATAAACTACTACTTCCGGTTGACCGATTTTGATGAAAATGTTCGTGTCGCGTCCGGTAGTGGTATGTAACTTAAGTTTCAAGTTTCAAGTTCGTACGATGTTCCGTTCTTGAGATATTCTGTTCACACACACACACACACAGACACACAGACACACACACAGACCAATCGCTAAAAATATGTTTTTTGGGTTCAGGGGGTCTGAAAACGTATAGATCCGGTGAAAACTCGATTTCGAAAAATCGACATGAAAACAATACTTTCCTTCCTATATATTCATATAGGCAAGAGAAAGTAAAAAGTGTTAGTTCAAAGATAATATCATGAATGATAAAAAATATATATTGTACTATAATTTTATTGTTGTTGTTTAGGTCAACAGCCGAAAGGCTGGTTTGAACCTCTGGAGGTTTTACTAAGTAAAAACGAGGAGTGAGGTGGTTTACCATTGCCTTCCTCACTGAGTTAAAAGCGTATGCTTATCAGCATGCCAGGCCCTCCAAAAAGCACCCACTTTCCACCCTGCAAATGACACCTTCACTTCATCACCACAGGGTCTGGCTGTATAGTGAAATTAATTACTATCAGAGGAGATAACTCTGACTAGTGTCTTTCACACCTCTACATCTTCTGTTCTTAAATAGTTCAGTCATATAAGTGGCTGACTATGTGATAAGAAACAGAACTATTTTTTTTAGCCCTGGACCAAACAGATAGAGTGCCGTTAAAATAACACTCCAACTGCCCGTTTTGGGCATCAATAATTTTATTATATTATATAATATAGTTTTGCCCATAACAGTTAGGCGGAGTGTTAAATTATTTTCACTCGATCTGCTAGTTTCAGGGCCACAAAAAATAGTTCCGTGTCTTATCGAATGGTCACCAATTTTATGACTGAATCATTTAAGAACAAAAGTGATGGTGGTGTAAAATACACTAGTCAGTTATCTCCTCTAAGAGTAATCAATTTCATTATACAGGCAGACCCTGTGGTGAATGAAGTGAAAATTTCATATGCAGGGAGGAAGGAAGATGATTTTTAGAGGGCCCGGCATGCTGGTAAGCATATTTTTCCACTAAGTGAGAAAGGCCACAGTAAACTACCTCACTCCTCGTTTTACAGTATTTTCAGTGAACGGTAGCTATGGCTGTGCGCGTAAGGCCTGGAAACTTCTAAGAGACGAGAGTGAATAGTGCTGCTGTACTTTTTTCATATTTCACAACACAGTACTTCGTACATCTACATTTATATTGTTTTACTTTATGGTTAATATTTTTATTATGCAGAACTAAAATATTTATATTCAATTAATTAATTTTAAATTTAATTACTTTGATTAAAAGTAAACTTACATTCTTTAAGCCGGTGCTTCGTAGATTTCAAATTTTTGATTTTTGAAAAATGTCACTTTTTGAAAAGTTAATAAATTAAGTAACTAATAGGGCGCAGACATCAACAGGGTCATCAAATCGATAATTATCACTGTCTTCGCTTATTTTGTCACTACTACTTACTTCAATATTACTTTCGAAACGATCTAAAACATTGTTAACTACAAACTCTCTCTCTGAAAGTACTCACTTCTAACTTGTTTTACTTTGCTACACAGCCGGCCATTTATCTTTTCCAATTTTTGAGAAAGCGTCATTACACAATTGCATTACATTTTCTATTTTAAAAGTTACATTTCTCATCGATAGGCCTACATAACCTTTAATATTCGCCCAGATTAGCTCGATTGATCGAGATCTGAGTGATAAGGCGATAATCTGAGAGGAACTTAACCATTGGTGCGCAATAGTTCATCGGAACGGTACTTTCTTTCGGTGGATTAAAATTTTTTAACGAGTTCTTGCAACTCCGGTTTCATCAATTTTTTTCATCCGAGGCGGCGGGAAAAACTCATGTTCACTCCGTCACGATGGGGGAAGTAGTGTTGGACTCAATTAAGGCGTCGTCTTCTAACTGTTTATTTATGATACTACAAGGGAAATGTCGGATTAAAAAATGTACAGACTGTCAGCGGGGTGTGGAAGGGAACCGTAGCCTAATTCCCCTCTCACGGTCACTGACCAACACTCACCATTGAATCAATCGGTTGTATCATTGAATCAGAAAAAGGGACTCCTCTAGCACGAAGCCAGTCGCACATCTTTGCAATGCACGCATTAACAAGTTTCATGACAGCAAGTGTGTCACAGTAAACAACAGATTGTTTGGTAAATACTTGTTTTGACTACACCCGGTTGATAATATTATCCTCCGCGCGCGTCCTTTCTGTTAAAGACCATAGCTATCGTTCAAACAAAACAGCTGTACTTAAAAGCCTTTGGAGGTTTGAACCAGCCTTTCAGCTGATGACCTAAACAACAAAAGCATAGTAATATAAATATAATATTGTATTATATAAATATAACTATTGTATATAATATTATACGATTTTTTTCTGAAGCCTCGATTAGTAACTTAATTACTATTACGTTCTTGATTTCAGTATCGGAATGAAATGAAGGTATATTATCTTATAAGTATACAAAAACATTATCATACACAAGTCACACTCGTCATAAAATATTTTTCTGTTTTAGTTTTTGTATTAACGTTTATCTGACATGGACGATGATGATCATTAGTTCTCGTTGAAATTCTGTTCAATAAAATTACCGAAGAAACCTACTGCTTTTGGAACAACCGTTATCGGTAACTTCATTGAAAATATATCCTTAAGCTTCAGGTTCTTTTTTACCAACGTTGATGTTTTAAGACGTATGGGTGTGGACCGTGAGTTGATGGGCATAATCAAAAGAAGGAAGACTACCTACTTTAGTCATTTATACAGGGGTATTAGTATGTGTTTCGCAGATTGATTCTCGTCGGTAAAGTTGAGGGCAAGCGCAGGTAAGCCTGTGCGAAGGAAATGCTCATGGTTAAAGAACAGAGACTGGAAAAATGTGAGCCCGCACACTCTTTTGAAGGAGGTTCATGATAGAGAGCGATATTATTAGATGGTTGAACACAAGTAGGCTACATTAAAAAAAAGATTATCTTATAAATTATGAGTAAAAATGAAGTCGTTTGGTAATTTAGTATTATTTTTCGAACGTTAAGTTAAAATATTTTGTTTTTGTTAATTTATTTTGGTACTGTATAATAAAAAAACAAACAGTGGTATCAAACAGTATTAAATTATTTATTTACTAAGTTTATCTTTATCGTATATAGCACTATATGTTTTACTACAGTACGTAGTATTGTAGTATTACTACAATACTAAAAAATAGTATATTTATTACTACAGTACGAAATATACATTAATGTAATTGCGTTTTGTACCAAGTAATATTTGTGTTGTTTACTGATATTAATCTTGGGTTCGAATCCCATTCAGGTACGGCATATTTTCATACGTTACAAAACATCATTTCATCCTTCACCATCTGCATTAGCAGTAACTGCAGAACAGTCGTACGTAAAACCAAAAAAAAAAACTGAAATTAACTGTAGGTATCATTTTTTTCTTGCTTACCATTGAAATTGAAATATTATTTTCTTTTTAATTAGCAAGTTATTATTTTATTTTGTTTTCATATTATATATTATATAATTGTTGCTTTATGTATTATTAAAGTTAAATATTATTATTATTATATTTGACTGTTGCAGCCAACCTTCAGTAATTGAGTAGGCACTGTAACAAGAAGACGCTTCATTGGAATTTAAACTTAGGCTACTGAACTGGCAATGGTGTATAGGGCCCTTGACTTTTTAAAATAAAAATATGTGAGCAGGAATTCGTAAAGAGGCCTCTGGTGAAATTTTTTTATTTTGAGCTACGTATTAACCTTTTTAAATTTAGCCTTTTTAAATTACATCTTGACTAATTTGTTGAAAAATTTAGACTTTTTCTCAAAAATTGTGTTACGTCAGCTTTAAAATTTTAATAAAAAACAAATTACTCGTAGAATTTCACTAATTGCTTTTTTAAATGTTAATATTTGACACTGCGTTTAAATAAGGTGCCTTCACTTTTATATAGAGGTTCTGAAACTGAGTCTAGTAGGTGTGACTCGGGCTTAGGATACCACCAGAAGGTCTCCGCATCTTCCCTAGACATGCCTAAACCACACCAAATACCTGACTTTTTTCTCTGCTACGATATCCTGAGAACCTATTTGTTGTTTTATATCTTCACTTTTCACACACTCCACTATGAGATGTTCCATAACCTTCACAACAAACCATCTCTCAAGCCACAAGCCTTTGTTTATTTCTGAAGCTTACTTGGAGACGGATCAGGCACGTGGTGAGACAAAGCAGTCACACTTGGGCACACTTTGATCCAATGAAGACCTCATGGAACCAGCAGAGGTGTTTGAAGAGCACAGATAAGGCATGAGGTCAGAAGGAAGACTAGGAGAGGATGAATATTGACTATTTACGACGGGAAATCATGGGGAAAAATTGGAATAGGCCAATATCCAGCAATGGCTATGAAAAAACTAGAGATGAAAATCCAACACTGCAATGTACTATTATTATTTTATAAACCGAATTTTGTTACCTTACCTTATTATTGTAATGTTTGCTAATTATATGCAGTTTATAAAAACAGAAGATTGTATGTACTTTTATTACGAATATTCCTTAAATAAAGAGTTTATTGTTGTTCCGGGAAATAACCAACTGCTCATCAATTTGACAGGCTATAGAATTTTAATAATTAAACAAATTAGCCAATATAATAAAACAATATTGAATATTAAATGTTTTGTGTACCTATATTGTTGTAACGAAGAATATTGAATAGAAATTTATCTTGAACGAAAAACTATATTTATAAACAAAGTACAAACAACGTCACAAACTAATTGGATGTCTAGAACTACGAAACGTAATACAAAAACAAACAGAACAAATTGCGACACTATTAAATTTACTTACAATCGTTGTTTCGAAATTGAATTAAAATGGAGCAAGTATTATATAAAATTGCACTCTGGAACGCCAATGGCTTAAGTCAACATATTCAAGAACTAGTCACATTTTTAAACATATACAACATCGATGTCATGCTTTTATCAGAAACACATTTCACTAACAGGAGTTACATCAGGTGCAACGGTTATTCTCTATACTTTACTAATCATCCTGATGGTACGGCGCATGGAGGCTCCGCTATATTAATAAAAAATAATATTAAACATTACGAACTTCAAAAATTCGAAACACCTTATCTACAAGCAACAAACATTGTCATTGAGGACGTGCGCGGACAAGTAACAATTTCAGCGCTGTACTCTCCCCCGCGGCATCACGTTACGGCCGCTCAATTTGAAACTTTTTTTGAAAGTTTAGGTAACAAATTTATTGCGGGAGGTGATTACAATGCGAAAAATCAGGCATGGGGTTCTCGTTTATGTAATCCAAGGGGTAGAACTCTGTTTAATGTTGTACAAAAACATAATTTAGGCTTGTTATCGACGGGTGAACCAACGTACTGGCCAACCGATCGACGCAGAATTCCGGATCTCCTCGACTTTTTTGTTACCAAAAATATAAGTCAAAATTCTATTCGAGTAAAATCGGTCCTGGATTTGTCCTCAGATCACACTCCTATAATCGCCAGCGTTGGTTGTAAACTACAAAAAAAGAAGACACTCCCTATTCTGTGTAACAAAAACACAGATTGGGCCTCCTTTAAGCGTCTGGTTACCGAAAATATAATTCTAAATGTATCATTAAAATCGCAAGACGAGATTGAGGAAGCGGTTGAGCATTTTAATAAGGTAGTGCAAAATGCTGCATGGAAATCAACTACAGACGCCAACAAAAACACTCATGGCAACAGTTGTCCTGCTACCATTCGAGAATTGATAAACTACAAACGAAGATTACGTCGAATTTGGCAGCATAGCAGACACCCAGATGACAAAACAAGATTCAATCGTGCAGCACAACATCTAAAGTACACGCTTCTAGAACTGCGTAATCATTATTTCCAAGACAGGTTGGTTCAATTATCTCCAACGGCAGCTACTGACTATTCATTATGGAAAGCTACAAGATACATAAAACGATCAAAGAAACAAATTCCACCTCTTCGTCTAACGGATGGAAATTGGGCTAGGACCACAAAAGAAAAAATGGAAGCGTTTGCGGAATATCTGTCCACTGTCTTCCGTCCACACGACGATGATATCGATCGAAAATTAGAAGAAGACATTTTAGAACATCTTGAAGCCCCATTTCAGCTATCACCTCCTATCAAATCTTTCACTCCGGCTGAAGTGATAACTATGACCTATGACCCCTGGCTATGACCTAATTACCGGTGAGGTGTTGAAGCAACTCCCAAGGAAGGGAATTTTACTCCTGACATTCATTTTCAACGCAATTTTAAGGACGGGTTGCTTTCCATCTCAATGGAAAGTTGCCCAAATAGTCATGATTCTCAAACCTGGCAAAGAACCTACCGAAATTACGTCATATAGACCGATCAGTCTTCTATCCGTCACATCAAAAGTTTTTGAAAAATTACTACTTGATCGTCTAAAACCTTTTTTGGAAGAAAGTGTTTACCCGGATCATCAATTCGGTTTCCGTGAAAAACATTCTACGATAGAACAAGTACATCGGATAGTTAACCAAATTCGATATACCTTAGAAAAAAAGGAATTTTGCTCAGCCGTCTTCTTAGACGTAGCTCAGGCCTTTGACAAGGTATGGCATTTAGCTCTTCTACACAAAATTAAATTAAACCTGGATCATAATTATTTTCCTATTCTAAAATCATTCTTAACCGATCGTTTTTTCCAAGTGAAATTTGATGATGAGTTATCGACCTTGCACCTAATTCGTTCCGGTGTACCTCAAGGTAGCATTTTAAGTCCTTTTCTATACACGCTATTTACAGCAGATATTCCTGTAAATGAACATGTAACAACAGCAACTTTTGCCGATGACACTGCTATTATTGCATCTGATGCCTCCCCAGTCCACGCTTCTGAAAAACTACAGCAACATCTAAATGACATTCAAGACTGGTGCCAAAAATGGAGGATCAAAGTAAATGAACAGAAGTCTGCACACGTAACCTTTACGATGAAACGAGAATCATGTTCACCAGTAACGTTTCGCAACAACGTAATTCCACATTCAGATGATGTGAGATACTTGGGCATCTATCTAGACAGGCGATTGACGTGGAGAAAACATATATGGACCAAACGGAAACAACTTGGACTCAAATTACGACAACTATATTGGCTTGTTGGGAGGCGATCACAGTTGTCTTTGGAAAATAAATTGACACTGTACAAGGTGATGATAAAACCAGTTTGGAGTTATGGAATTGAACTCTGGGGCACAGCAAGTACATCTAATGTAGAAATATTACAAAGATTCCAATCGAAGTTTCTTCGACTTATATGCTGTGCACCTTGGTATGTGCCTAATGAAGTACTCCATCATGACCTGGGCATACCTACGGTGGGAGAAGAAATTAGCAGTCTGAGTGAAAAGTATATAACCAAGTTGGACACTCATTCCAATCATTTGGCTATAAATCTTCTCGATGACAATATTGAACATCAAAGACTCAAGAAGGCGAGAATATTAGATCTTCCATTCCGTTCCACCTGATCCAAAATGTTTAACCATCCTTTTAAGATCAAAAACAAAATTATATTGCGGTTGTCAACTCTTATTTATTAATAATCTAAATCTTGCTAACTCTCATTAATCTAAAATTAATCATCTAATAAATTTTCTATCATCAGTTACACAGATCATCAGTATCACGTCTTCATTCGCTTCTTTTCACACCTTCATTCACTTCATCCGTATAAAAAAAAGAAAAAAAATTGTACATCACCAGGACCAAGAAGAAACCCTTCATCAACTATAACCAAACGATGACTTGGAAGCAACGCTGCTGAGTGCTGTCTTCTTCAAGTTTTGTTCATCATCAACACATTTACTGAAAGTTTTTGTTAAACTGTTTGTAAATAATTCTTACTGTTAAAAAAAAAAAAAAAAAAAAAAAAAAAAAAAAGTCGCTTTGTAAATACTGTACTTAAAAATAAGATAGAGACAATAGAAAATGATTGAATGTCAGTCAACTAATTGTTAATGAACTTTAAGGGTTTTTATATGAAGATAATTAGACAATGAAACAAATATAAAATATTCTTATTTTGACATTCCTATGACGTTAAATACAGACTCATTGTTGTAAAACAAATTTAAATGAATTTTATATTATTTTAATGGGAGAAGAAATTATTGAGAAACTGTGATATATTTATCACCAGATGTAGCCTAAATAGCGTAAAAATTCACAAGGATTGGTTATATTTCGTACAATATATTATTATTAATATGATTATTGCTCACGTGTAGTAACTTTTTAAGAGACCGTAAGAACTTAAACAATCCCTCCACTTAAAAACGATTTTTGAATCAAGTAATTTGTAAGTTTCATCGCTTTTTCTAATAGAGTGGAATCCGGTTATGGAACACTGGTTTATTGGGACACCTGTTTAAATGGGAAAAATATCCTGGGACAAAAAATATAGGAGATAATGGAAATGAACTTCGTTTATACGGGACAGGTGTGCCGCTTATTTTGTATAGACAACTGCTTTGCGTATAAATAAAATATAATTCATTGCCTCCACCTCTGGTTATTTGGCAACTACGGAAAGGTAGTTTTACTTTTACAAAATAATTGTATGAGTATTGCCTAGTTACGTTCGTTATCTATGTTAGTTTAACCGTTAAAAGATTGTTTCTTTCTTTTCACGAAGGTGTCTAACATGCAGAATAAGATGTAAATTGCTGAGAGTTTAATGAACTTGTGAAAGAGATTTAGCTTGCCAACAGGTATGTAATATACTGAAGATTTTGAAGAAAGTTGAAAGAAAAATAAATTTAATTACTAATTACTTAAAAACATAGAGTTCAGGGGTGTAGTTTGATGGATCATATAAAGAATGAAAAAATCAGGCCCATTTAATTGTCTCCTTTCTCTTAGAAACAGTCGAAAAATACTACAATGAAAAATGGGAGGACCATTTAATACGAATTAGTGAAGATATATGGTCGAAAAGGGCTTTAAGCTACATATTACACGGACGAAGATATGTAGGTAGGTCGCAAAAAAGATGAGCAGAGAAGTTGGAAAGCCTAATATGACAGGAGGAGATAGAGGAGGAGGTGGAAGAGGAGGAGGAGGAGGAGAAGAAGACTAGTTACTTGAATGCAGGCAAATAGAGACCTTAGATTAGTTAATTAAGTATTTAATATCCTTACTATAAATTTCAAATTTTTCTCTTGTGTTAGTACCATTATAAAAAAATTCACTTCGTTTTATTAAGCCATCCGCTTTAATTGATCATCCTAGTTCAACATATATATCTGGCAAAATTAATTAGATTTTACTGTAAAATGAAAAACACTTAAAATTTTTAACACGTAGATAAGAAATCACAGTATGGATCTAATATGTTTTATTAACCCAAAAAATAAACTGGATTCAAATTGCATTTTTATTAATAATAATGAAACCAGAAGAATAAACAAACACCATAAACTTTAAATCTTTACTTTTGATACGGTGATTTTAATAAGCCTAATACTAAGTTATAGTAAAGTGCATTCGTTTCAAATTACTTCAGTTAGTAACATTGGAACATAGATAGTGCATTATTAGAGAAGATGAGCAGTTGTGTTGTGTTCGGCTTCCGCAACTGATTGGACTAATACAACCTATTATAATGCATGCAATACGTACTGATCACATAATTGCATATCTATACTCCCTCTCCTATTACTCAATCATTCTCTCTCTCTCGCACTCTTTTCTTATTCTACCTTAATATTTCTTTCTCTCTTTTTATTTCGTCCAAAGAAAACAAGAAACCGATAAACATTTTTATTATTAATATTTAAATCAAACAGATTATTTTCAATTTAAACCACGTAACCGGATGTTTGCGAATAAAATACTCGTAGTTTCCATAAAATCATAATTTTATTCTTCTAGTTTTATATTACAGACAAACCGTATGTGTTCAATTAAATCATTTCCATTTCGTGAATTTGCATCCAATTCCAATTATTAATACTAGTGGAAAATTCTAAACGATTGAATACGAGTTGTGCTATTTTTCATTTTCTGTTACAGTTGTACTATGTAGTACCTATATTTTCTTTCAATCGGAAAAATTATTGTTTATATTATTTCTTTTCAACTTTTCTTTACCCTATTTCAGTCCTGTAAAAAATAAAGTAACATAATTTATTTAATAATTTAACCTACCGAGAAAGGCACCGGAAATTACGATTTCTTGGAAAAGTATTTTAAATTTTTATTGCGTAATTTAACAACATTAATAAAAGTGGTTTTGACAACAACGTAAAAATAAACAAAGTATTATCGAACTTTTAATCTCAAGCCTTACTCGTACATCAATCAGCGTGGAACTAAATTAAAGTTTTCGATCATAAAAAAAGAAAATAAATTTTTCCTCTTTTTGTAAAAAATAGTCTATGAATTAGATAAAATACAAATTGGAATCTCAATTAGTACTTTCATTTCTATATTGTTACATTAATTTAATTTAATATAATAACAACCTCCAGAATAAACCCAGCTAACAGGGTGTTTACTTATAAAAAAATGAAGCTGTCTTATCAGACTGCGTTAAGACAATACGATTTATTACAAATTAACACAGTACTGTCTCTTATGAATCAATTTCCAATAGTTTGCCTATTTTTTTATTTTTTTGCTGTTTTATTTGACACTTGGAAGTAACTTATAGGCTACATAAAGATTTTTTTTACACATCTTCTTTTTCTGCCTTTCAAGGATTAGGCATCTCTGCCTGTTACGAACCTCTCAAATCTGCCCATCTCTTTCTCGGGTGTCTTCGTTCTCTTCTCCAGCTTATAGCCCAGTGTCTGCTTAGGTATCCTATCCTTCCGCATTCTGTTTGCATGCTCTAACCACTGCATTCTGTTCTGGAATACCTTGTTTTTTATAGAGAAGATGTTGAGTTCTTTTCTAATCTCGGTATTCCTGTAACGATCGTCTCTACTACACCCATATATATGTCGAAGAAATTTCATTTCAGATGCTTGAAATCTACTCTCCTCTCACTTTGATAGCACCCAAGTTTCACTGGCATACAGTAGAGTTCGCACTGCTAATGTTTTATAAAATCTCACCCTCGTGTTTTTGCTGGTACTATTTTTTAAAGTACGGTGGATAGTTCCGCATATTAGCTGAAATCAGTGAATCTTATTGTAAGCATCTTTGTCGTGCTGGTATGTAACGTTGCAACATAGATACTGAAAGTTGGAGACCTTTTCCAAAATATTATTATCTATAACAATTTTACTTCTGACTGGCTCCTTCCCCCTAAATGCCATTACCTTTGTCTTCTTCGTCAAAACTGTCAACTTATATTCTTTGCAGGTTTGTTCAGCATGAAAAGTGCTCTCTGCAGGTTATTCTCATTCTTCTGTAGTACTATCAGTTCATCGGCAAATAATAGGCAGTTTACAGCCCTATCTTCTCCTATGAGAATACCAGTGTATATTTGAGACTTCCAGCTTCTGATCACGTCATCTAAATAAATATTAAACAAAGTGGGTGATAGACCACACCCTTGTATTACTCCTCTATTAATAATTACTTCTTCGGAAGTCTTCTTCATCCCATGGCTGTTGCTGGGTCTGCTATCGGGAACCACCCCTGGCGATGGGAACACTCGTCAACTCTGTTGGAGAGTGCTGAGGAAATAAAATACTCAGGGTGGACAAAAACCAGTGATAATGGTCAACAGCTCCAAAGGCGGACATGGAAGACATTTCTAGGCGGAAGTGCCTAGAGCGGCATCTCGAAGGAACTGTCCTGCAGGCTCATATCCAGTGATGTGGCAATCCCACTAATCAGCTTAATCTGCGCAGCACTCGTAACGCGGCCAGACGATTTTCTTAAATACTGGCAAACCTCATGATGCCTCGGATGATGGACCGGGATAACCTTAAAATTTTCTATACTACATATAATAACAAAAATATGAAGTTTTTCTGTCGAGTTCTGGAATTCTTTACAATAATATGTAAACAAACACATTATAACATCACACAATTTTTCAAAAGAGTTAATTATTTGCACGGATACACCGGCTATTCCAGGTATCCGTCACAACAATCGGTCTGTACTATGCCTAACCATTTTTATGCTATAGGCTATTTCTAAACATTTCTTGGACGTAACCTGAATATTGTTATTTTCATTAATACTTCTTAAATCTTAAATAGTGAAATCTCGAACAACCCCTTTTCCCGTAGATATTGTCAAAATGTATAACCACTAAGTAGGGTACAGTAAAAACAAAATAAATCATGATACATTTTTGAAATAGGTAAAATATCTATTGACATTAAATTTGTCAGTTCAGGCGATTTATTTAGTTTTTTCAATTCTTATTTAGTAGTAGCCTATGAATTAAATATATTTGATAGCGCGGTAGAAACTAATTGAAATAAGGAGAATGGGTCTTTGGGATGCCTACTATTCATCATATCTTCCATGTTGTGAATTGTCCTGGTAAAGCGAAGAAAGTGTTAAAAGAGTCTCGATTGTTTGAGAAACTGTCAGACCGCAGGTATAAAGACAGTAGCGCCTTTGTATTAAGATAATTACTTGGACTCTGAATGATATTAATGTTGTTTAGTTCGAAATAGTGGTATTACGGGACCGGTTCTGAATTACATTAATAGTATGTTGCGTACGGGTGATAACAAGTGGTTGCAGTCAGGTAAATCATATTTTTAATGTAAAGTAACAGTAGGCCTATTATATTTAATATAGTCGAGTTTTATTTGTGTAATTTAAGTTTTGTAATTACCAGTAATTTGAGTGAAGAAATAAAATTGTAATTCATTAGTAGTCTAATTAAGATAATAAATAACTGTTGGCCTAAATGATTAATCGTGTAAATAAATTATTATTCGGATCTTTTCTGTTGTGTCAAGAAAGTTGCACCTAATAAGTTTTATTTGAAGTCGTGTCATTTTCATAACAACAGTGTATAAAATACATTGCTATTATTATAGTAGGATTACTATTATTACATACTATTAAATACATTTTATTTATTTTTTTAATAAGAAAGTACATGATTATTCCGTCAGACCGAAGTCTGTCGACAGAAACGGTTAAATAAAAATTTTAGTAATTTAACATAAGAAACAAAGTAACTAATCTAATTTAACATAATTTAGCGAATATCATTTTTAATTTAACATAAAAATAACTCTAAGAAAATCTTACAAATAAAATATACTTAAATAAATATAAAAAAATATGTCCCATACCTAAAATAATTGAAAAAAGATAGTAATACTTATGATTTAACATGTACAGAGGGAATTTATTGACACAAAATAAGAGAATGGAAATAAAGATTATTTTATTCTGTTAGTCGGCAAATGTATTTCTAGTGATGACTCATTATGAACTATAAGTCCAATATCAGAACTAAAAATATACAATCATATTTTGTTTCACAGTTATATTATACTTATTGTTACTGGCTTCTATGATAAAACATAAATAATTTTTTTTTAAATTTTAATAATACTAACTAAATAAATACATAAATAAATAATTTATTATATAATAATAAAAATTATATAATATAAAAATAATTTAGATCTAAAACGAACCTAGGCTTAGGTGTTATGTTATTTAAGCAGCTATCAGGAGTGTAAATGCAAATACCGTGGGCTAAAAAGATTAGCCTAAACGTTCGGTTAATCCAAAATTATGTTAATGGAAATAGAAAATGTATCTAGGATTGTTAGTTAGCTATCATTACCAGTAAATTTGGTCATTGAAGGTCAAAAACTAAACAATGTAACATTTTAATTATTCACTGTCACTACTGAAATTTTTTAAACATCTATTGTCATGTAAAATTTCCCTAACATAAAAGTGAACGCCGTATTTTGTTAAACATCAGAATGACAACTACGAATATCAAACAAAAATAAAGAGCTGTGGCTTAAAATGAAAATAATACAATACATCACTATTATTTTTATTTTTATTCTACTCGTAAAAGACGGCAAACTGTCATGTGTTGCCCATAGAGATGTCAAGTCTATGTCAGTTTTAATGCTTTAAAAATACCCTACTTGTTTTTATTATTTGCCAGCAGTTAGCTTTTCTTAATGTTTATAAAACCAGAATTAATTTTCATATAAAAATGGAATGGTTTTCAAATTATCAGAAGATAAAATTATGAATAAGCTGTATTACACGTCATTAAAATTTCTTTTGTGTAAAACGTAGTTGACCCTTAGTAATTTTGCAGTTAATTATAGTTCAAGGTCTTATTTCTTTTAAAAATTTTCTTTTTTCTAAACAAAAACACTTTGCCGGCCGCATTGGCGCAGTTGGTAACGTGCTCGCCTCTCATCATGCGGTCCTGGGTTCGAATCCCACTCAGGAACGGCATATTTTCATACGTTATAAAAAATCATTTCATCCTACATTGCATAAAGTTCCACCCCAACGTCGTCGCTAATGACCGTTGCAGTTAATGCAACGTTAAATAAAAAAAAAAGCACTTTACAATTAAAAATACCTCTCTATTTTAAAATACAAATTTTAAAATCACATCTTTCAAATCGTATATTTACGGTACAGAGAATTATGAAGTATAGAGAGGATTGTACGATTACATACTGCGTACGAATGTTACAGGAATTACCCATCTGGTTGACAAATGTGCATACCACAAGGTAGAACTTTCAGATGGTCGATGAAAGATTCGAAGGAGGAATAATGAATTTTAAGAAAGGATGACGTAGGCTGTGGTGTTATAATTGTGAGGAAGTAGTAAAATTTATGTGTGGTCCAAATCATCACGTATCATTAAATCCGTTTCAAACAGCAATTCATAAAGACTGCTTGTTACCACCCATACTGAAGCTGAATTTTATTGGTTTCATTTCTTTATGTAAACCTAATTGTCAACAAAAATACCAGAAAATGGTTTTGAAGACAACAAAAAAACTCATGTATTACATGTAAAAAAATTTCCACACACAAATTTTAAACACTACATAAATATTTTACATACAGACACAGCTCCTATCATGGATTACACCTAAACAGACTGAAAGATTGGAAATACGCGTATTCATCAGGAACCCACCGGGTGGGTCTAGTGATAGTGTTCACCGCGAAACAACTGTTTAACAGCTAATTTTTTGAGACGAAAGTTCATGGTTCATATCCTAGAAAGGTACTAGTTTTACTTTTAAACAGATTTGAATTTTTGACAGTGATTACCGGTGAACTTTGATGGTTGGAGTTCAATTAACCATACTCTTTCAGGAATGGTCGGCCTGAGTCGTACAAAACTACAAATCATTTACATGTCATACTCACCATCATCATCTCATTGAGTTATGGGGTTGGTTATTGTTCTTAAATTGAACAGATTGCAACGTAAACATATTAGGGATGAAAAAGAAATTACGTTAACAAATAAATATTTTGCTTTATGAGTAGTTTCTGTCAATAAGATATCTCCATCTATCATATAACATTCATTATTTTTTATGTCTTAGTAATTTAGTATTGTTTTACTTTTTATTATAAATAAAATTTTATAAAAATACTACCAGAACGGTCAAAGAAAAAGTAAGAACTGTTTCCTATTGAATAACACTTCCGTGGCTTTACCACATCATTAGCTTTTTATAATACTGAAAAAAACTCTTTTATTTTAACGGAGAAGGTTAATAAAATCTATTAAAAATGTGTGATTTTTAAATATTTTAAAGAACTGACGCTGTGGTATAGCCGCGTAGTTTAGGTCAACAGCCGACTAAGTAAAAACGAGGAGTTAGATGGTTTACTTTTGCTTTCCTCACTGAGTTGAAAGATTATGCTTATCAGCATGCCAGGTCCACCAATAAGCACCTACTTTCCACCTTGCAAATGACACTTTTACTTCATTCACCACAGGGTCTGGCTGTATAGTGAAATTCATTACTTTCAAAAGAGATAACTCTAAATAGTGTCTTTTACATCTCTACTTCTTCTGTTCTTAAATAGTTCAGTTATATAATTGGGTCACTATGTGATAAGAAAGAAAACTATATTTTGTAGCCCTGAGACCAACAGATCGAATCCAATATGTAATTTTACACTCCGTTATGGGCATGGCCGATTATGTAGTAAAGCCATGTAAGCGCTACTCTATAAGGTGTGTTCTTACTTATTAATTGACCGGACTATTGGTTTTTTTATAATTTATTTAAAATAAAACAATTAAAAATCATTAAACGATGGATGTACGCTAAAATGGTTTTTAACAAATTAACTTAGTAATAATCGTTTTTTAAATAATAGATAGTAGTAGAATAATGAATTCTCAGGATTTACCTTTTCATAACAATTTAATTATTTACAAAGATCAACTATACCATAGCATTTATATTTTTGTAAAGAACAGCTCGTATATGAATTCTCTTAATAAAAATTTATTTTTAATGACTTAACAACACAAAAATTCTGTATCACTTCATTTAATTATCATCAAGAATATAAATTAATATATTTAAGAATCAAGTAATATTTTTCCGACTTTGGTAACATTCCTTTAAATGTTGGCTAATGTAATTGTTTTTTACTTTTTCAGCGCGTAGGTATATCATCGTTAACGTTTCCTTCATTTAATTTAAAACATAAAAACGGCTTTTATAAACCTGTATCAAGGAACGTTACAATAACAACCGTAGGCTATATTTTATTTTGTATAACGCCCACATATCAATTAAAAACTGGGGCTGTAACATTTTGCGCGTGAGATTAATTTTTACTTGCGTCTTTGGATCATTGGTTTGAATACTGAAAAATTTAATATTTTTACAAATAAAATTACCATACTATTATAATTTTTGTCAAATTATGACGAATATAATGCAATATCATTGATTTAAATTTTTTTAAATGATCTTAGGTGAAGAAAAGAGGTCTTGATATTATACTATTTTTAATATTTAGTCATTAGCATAAAGTAAAGTTTAAAAACAATATATTCGTTTTCATCGTTCATTTTTTTATAGATGGCTTTAAATTGTAATTTCGGGAAACTCCCTGGCAAAATGGTTAGCGTACTAGAAAAAAGAAAACGATAGTTCCCGGTTTTGATTTCCGTCAAGGGTCTGAGTCAATTTAAAACCCTCTGTTACCTTTATTTATGATAGCCTGAAATAAAGTTTTGTTTGACGCGTGTGGTTAACAAATTCTAATAGAATTAAATTTTTAACACACTTATTTTTCTTTTTAACAAACTCGTAGAAATCGTTAAAATACCCGACATATTCATACGAAACTAATCATTTTTTTGGTTCATCTGAAATAGTACTAAATTGGGATGAATTTTCACGGTACAAAAGACTCAAAATATAATCTGTCCGTATATATTAGGTATATGACGAAGAAAATGATGGAGGCTCTAAGAAGATGCAGCCTAAAATCGAACTACTTACGGAGGACTTATCTACCGATTGGATTGGTTAGAAGTGATTTACAATTAGGAGGATAATTGATAGACGTTTGTAAGGATTATAAGTGCTTTGTTACAGTGCTGAGTAATGGAAAGACATCCAAAGAGAGATTATATGCAGAGTCTCGATGTTGGACCACATGAGGGAAGAAGGAAACTGGCAAAAGGTAGGAAAGCTACATAGCGTATTAGATGGAATTTAAAGAAAGACACTGTTGTGGTATGGACTCCTGCGTCAGACGAATTTATTTACAGATGATCCGGAAAAATATTGAACTGGACCCCAAGTTATAAAAGGAAAACGACGCACATCAGAGCAAAGATAAGTGGAGTAACGGAGGGGATAACCAGTATGTCTACAAGAGGTTGATTTAATAGATGGAGATCTTTGGCGTTTGCGATGTAAAGAATGAAAGTACCAGCTGTAAAAGTTTAAAACTTCGTTAAAATTTAAATTTAAGAACTCTATAATAAGGTATGTGACTATTTTGATGGCTCAGTCCACATGTACTGATTAAATAAGCCAAAATCTTCAAGTTTGGATTTCGAAAAGTGGACATAAATTTTTACCTGACCTCACCTTCATATTTTAAATTCATACCCTGTGTATGAATGAAGATCTCATTCAGTAAAACGAAGGTGATGGCTTTTGTGGGAAAAGATCCAATTCGGTCTAAGATAGTTCTTGATAACACAGTCCTGGAACAAATATCACATTTCAAGTATTTGGGGTGTGATATCACATATGGAATGGATCAGGACTTGAGCATGAAAATAAATAGACTCCAAGCTATCTGTGGAATAATCAACAGGACCTTGAGGAACAAAGCCAGAAGGGAAACGAAAATGAAATTCTATAAAGTTATGGCTATCCCCACTCTTTTATATGGTTATGAAACCTGGGTACATAAAAAGAAGGAATGGAGCAGGTTACAGGCTGCTGAAATGCGATTCCTAAGAGCAGTGAAGGGTTGTACTAGGGAAGACAGAATCCATAATACTGATATCAGAAAAGAGCTCAACATACCCTCCATATGGCAGAAAATCGAGGAAACCAAACAAAACTGGAAGGATCATGTGGAGCGCATGGAGGATGGAAGAATTCCCAGGGCAGTCATCTCCTATCAGCCAGTAGGAAAGAGAAGTGTGGGCAGGCCTTGTAAGAGATGGAATTGATTAATAAAGGAGTTTGCAGTCGGAACAGGCAATGTGCCTAATCCTTGAAGGAATACGACGACGACGACCCTGTGTATAATTGCGGGTAATTTTGAAGTTTGATTATTATTCGATGCGGTTGACAACCCTCGCTCGCTGACACTCCTACCAAACGTTACTCCTATATAATACACTGTTGTAGATAACACATATCACTAGAATTTCATTATTTGAAACGTTAATGATTACAACAAAATTTTTATATCAGTTATTGGTGATTTCAATTCTTGGAAATAAGAGAAAAAATAATGTGAATAGCGCTAAGGAAATGACTACAATTGTCGTACATACCTGTAAAACCATTGTTGATTTTCCTCGATATGATTATCAAATAATTAAATTTGGAAAAAACGCCGTTCTTCCGTAAGGTCCTTTGAACAGTTTTTTAAAATTGTTTGTCTGTAACCGTAAATGCGTAGATAGGGTAGGCTTATATAACAGCTTGTTTGTGTTTAATTAAAACATCCGGTTGTTTATATCTGTGGAACAGAAAACAAAAAAATCTTGTTAGTTTCAAATTTGTTTTATTTCCCAAAAAAAAGTAACAAGCCTATACCAAATATAACATGGACGAAATAATATTTTAAAAACAAAGTTAATTAGTCCTGTATGTATGTAATATCTCATATCAACGTCAGGAAAACAATATTAAAATTTCAGCTAACTTTGCTAAAATATTTACATTTAAAATTGAATTTTTGAGTAGGATTATTTCAAAATGGAGAACACGGTATATAATAATTTCAAACCACATTAATTATAAATCTGTTCAGTTTTAATCACTTTTAAAATCCATTTTGTAGTGATTTATAATTTTTTTTTTGATAATCTATCACAAATTTGTGTTTATAAAGAGATTATTCTTCTTATTTTTGGTTTAGTGGTAATTTTAAAGCCCATATGAACTTATGGTATACAGCTTTGGGGAACAACTAGTAATAATTCATACACCCCGTTTTCCATTCTTAACACCATATTAAAAGGTGTTGTGTGTAGGAGCAACTAGGGAGGTGTACAGAGACCAGAATCATATGATAAAGGTGTACAGCAAAATATGGATACTATTTTTTTCGGAAAAACGTGTGCGCCAAGGATGTTGCCTGTCACCAACATTATTTAAAATATGTGTGGAAGCTACTTTCCGGATTGAAAAAAGGGACTATAGACGTTTCGATGGAGAATGATAATGTTTATTCCCTATTACTTGTGGAAGATTAGATGGTAATGGAAGAAGTTACGTTTGACATTTATTAAATAATGAGAAAACTTGCCGAAACTTGAAAGGAACGGAAAGAAATAGAGTTCGGGTTGACAATAACTAACTGGTGGTTTGAAGTAAGGTAAAACATATAGGAGGGAATGTGGTCAAATGTGAAAAATACAAATATCTAGAAAGTTGGTAATACTGGAAAAAAATTCAAGGAATTATCTCCAACAAGGTGGGGCAGGCCAGAGAAGCGATTAGAATTGTATTAATAGACTTTTCGTCTATTTGACGGCAACTCAGTCCCATTCAATTCAGTTAAGAGAGAAATTAGAAAAATATTTTTTTTTTAAATATATATAAATAATATAATATAAAATATTAATATGATATAATTTTTTTTTTTTGATTTAACGTCCGACTGTTCTGCAATTACTGCTAATGCAGACGGTGAGGGAAAAAATGATGTTTTTTGTAGCGTATGAAAATATACCGTACCTATATAATTACATCATATTTTATAATAAGATATATAAATAATATAATATAATAATAATAATACTTTGTAAAATATTAGATTTATTTTAATTTTACCTGTTTTCAAACCGCAATATTTAACGTCAAAAAATAAAAACATTTTTTAAAGAAATTGTAATAAAAAAACTTATGAATTATTAAAAGAAAATGTTATTTCTAACTGTAGTACAATAAATTAATTACTAAATTGCACTGAAGACTAATTAACTGGAAGCTGTTTTTAAAATGTTAGTTACGCATTAAATTAATTGAGATTCGACCAAAACAATTTCTGGTTCCGTTTTTACTTCACTAACAAAATTATCAAGGTTTAATTAATAAATTGATGTTCTATTTTCTTCATTTTCTTGTAGAAATGAAGCGATGACGAATAACGTAACGGCTGATGTTAACTCCGATACTGCGGGTATAGGAGTCTACAACACCGACTGAAAATCAATTTGGAGTCGAGTTAAATTTTGAACCTAAAAGGAAACATAAAGAATTGAAAGAGAAAGACGGTAAAATAAAGTCAGAGTAGCAAGTAAGAGAGAGAGAAATATACTGCTTTATTTAATATAATTACATAAACTTGAAACATGAAGGGAAAATTATGTTTTCGAATTTAATGGAACTATAATATAATAATAATAGAAGTGTCACCGAAGAATGTATTAAGAAACTTGAATACGGTTTGTCATGTATTATGTAATAGGAAATAACTTTTCAAAGGAAAACCACGTTTTAATTTATTAAATTAATGAAATTAAATAGTTACCCTATGGACTAAAATGAACTTTACTTAAAAGTACAACAATATTTTGAAGTTTTGATATTTGAAAGTTACCGTACCTCATTGAAAGGTAAATGCAGTATAACAATGTTTATTTCATTACAATATAACATGAAATGCATTTCTATTTAAATATAAATTATAATGTAAATTCTAAGAAAAATCAAATAAAGGATTTTTTAATAACAATTGGATTTCATATTCGAATTTCATACTAAGATACGATTTTCCTTTAAGTATAACAATAGTTGTACGTATAAAGCTAGTTTAATTTTGTTGAATCGTTTTAATCTCAGTCAAATAATGTATTATAGTATAATAACATGTAGAAAATGAATTACTACGATTGTATAAACGATATTAAACAGTTAATTTAAATAAATGTGACTTTTTAGATAAGTGTACCTGTATATGAAACTGCCATAGTTTTCTGATTTAAAATTCTTGTTATTAAATCACATTACGTTATGTTTAATGGAATTGCGTTAGTTAATTACTAATGCAATTTTAGGTTTAGTAACAATTTTGTTCATAGTTCCAGATTAACAGAAATTAGTTTTTCTTTCCAATTATACAAAAAAGTTTGGTTATTTTTGGATCAAAAAATTAGAAGTCATATTATAATAATACATGTGGTTTTCTTTCACAAATACTATAAAATTGTTCTTTTCTAAATCAATAACCTTCTTTAATATGGATAGTCAGATCAATAAACTAATTTCTTTTGTCTCTATTTAGTACCAACTACAATTTTTTTTTATACAACCCCTAGTACGTGTAATGTCCTGTTTTGTCTTGACTGAGGAAATCACCCAGTGGCAAGCCCTCGTCGCTGTTTTAAATAAGATCCCTATTCCAGAATTTTTTTTATTTCCTTTGTGGATTTTTGGTAGGTGTGGGTGTGACGATGTTTGTATTTCTGGATTCGTGTGATTTATTAATTTTAAATGGAAACGTGTGTACAATTTTTTAACGGTTGAGCATACTATCTTTACTTTGAGGTCTAGGTGCAGTTTCGTATGGAACACGGGTTACGTTATATTTTAGTAACCTTCTTACGTTCGTTTTTTCGCTGAACAAAAATATTTTGATTGACCAAAACTCGATAGACCCACATCGGACGAATTAGATAGTTGTATTTGGTTGTAATCTATGGTGAAGTATAGAGTACATCTTTAACCTGTGTTTAGTAAATAAAATACGTTGTTGTGTATAGTGGTTTAATGTTAACCTAAAATTTAGATTCTTTTCACAAGCAGTAAAACTCAACTCCTATAATATTTTGGAAAAAATTATATTTTTCATCTAAGTAACATGTATAGCTTAGACTAAAAATTATTATCAACTCAAATGACTGCATTCAGGTAATAGTGTGAAATTGTTGTTCCACAATAAATTTCTTATAACTTAATTATAATGTAGGCCTATTATGGGCTATTCAAACGGTTTTTTGACAAACTGACGATAAATAGGTGATATGTTTTTGCCTTCAGTATTTTCTAAAATAAGTAATTAACACAAAACACAAATAAGTAAAAACTCAAAACATTGTGTTCTAGCACTTTGTTTACAAAAACTTTCCTACTCCTTTTATCAACATTTCAACGCTTCCAATACAGAGCAAAGTATCATATAAAGTTGAAAGTAAAATCACGCCGACAACTACAATAAAAAACAAGTAAAATTAAAGCAACAAAAGTTTATTGATCAAGAAAAAAGTTTTATATGGGTGTTAAACAATGTGTAATTCTTTTGCAATAAGTTTTTAAAATATAAATATAAAATTAAAGGCGATAGAAGTCTGAATAATAACGTTTTAAAATGAAAATATGAAACACACTCAGAAGTGTGCTTCGAAAAAAGATTGAATTCTAAACAGCAAAACAAACTTGACGCTGAACTGTGCGTTAATATTTTTAGAAATGAAGTAATGAAAGTTAAGATGACGATGACATGATGGAGTTGGTTTTAAGAAACACGTGAAATACAATTTTTGAAAATTTTTTAAAAGTAAACAGAATTGTCCGGCACCGTATATTCTGTTAAATACTCGTGTTTCTTTCATCCCAGTTCAAGCTTTTCCAATCCTATGTTGTTTTTATCTTTATTTTAATTTCTACTAAAACCATAAATTTACTGAGTGTTTCTGCTAAAATATGCAAAACAAACGACTTTGTCCCATAAAATGTAGATGTTTCTCAGAAATATCTGTACAGAAATTTATTTTTTCATTAGTTTTTAGTTATTTAACGTTAAAATTAATTGAATATTTAAATTTAGGTAAATCCGACGAATAAAAATGTAAAAAAAATACTTTCTGATTCGACATTTTACTTGTTTAAGTAGTACGGTATTATAGTAGTAGTATTAAGTAGTACGGTATATTATTGCAAAACACAAAAATGACACATCTGCCACGTTGGTAAAACAAACATTATATTATGTAACAAAAGGTATTCTCAATACACAAAAGAATCCTTCTAATAAACACGAAATATTGATAAACTTCCCAGAAAATTAAACTGTGAAACTAAAAACCTTTTTTACTTTTTACTTACGATTGCTACTATCTTTAGAAACCCTATAACCGTTCCTCAATCCTCCCATTTGAAAAGTCTATCACTCCTACATCTTCCTAAATCACTTCAACTGAACCAGCTCCCTCTGATACAATCTAATATTTTACACCTACTTATAAAATGATAGATGTTCTTACCTCTCGTGAATTACACAGATATTACAATCTTACCTCTTTCTCTTTAAAATATTTCCACTTTACTGAATTAAAATTTAATCCTAACCATCCCAATCTTGTATTAAGCCTAAGTACAGATTTCAAATGAATTAATGTCCCATAGCCAAGCGAGTGAGAGAGAGATATGTGGCACAACTACGCATGCACCTAAAGGTCTTTACCGTTATAATCCAAATCTGAAAACATACTACAGTCGTTATCTTGTTTGTTAGTTTACTGCGTGTATAAACGTTTCCTTACAACAATGAGTAAAATTACACAATGTTATTGGAATGGTGCGTATGGCTTGTGCGAGTGAGAGCGTTGTGCATTCTCTCATTCCCACGGCTAGGGGACTTAAGTTCATCTAAACACTGTATTAATCTTGTAATATATCCATCGTATTCGTCGGCTGTATAAGTTACGTCCCATCCGAAATATTTTAATTATGTGTAACATAATTCAATATTTCGTATTCAAACTTCCTTTTTGTTGACTCCTTCATTTTTATTTGTAGTAATATTAATAATTCTGACCATTGCTCTACTCCCTCCACACTATCTTCCTATTGTGAGTTGTAATCAGTTTCAACCACGCTCTAAACCACACGCACCTTTTTCCGTGACCAATATACCAAATTAGAAGCTGCAGTTGAGATTAAACCTGAACAACATTAATATGCTTTTCACGGTTGATCAGCTCTGCTGTTCCACACGTTTAGAGCAATCAGAACGTTTTCCATTGTTGTCAGATTGTACCTGACAAACATTACGCGCGCATGCGTATAAGAGCCGCAATAGTTCACTCTCATCTTGCATCCCGTACTGAACACATAGAGTGCGTTAACATGCAATACTTCATAATATAATCAGCTACCTTGAAAAATAGTATAAGTACCTTAATGCTTATAACGCTGAATACCTGTATAATACAATCAAACCATTTTACTATGCTATGTAAAAATTTATAACAGCGACAACCCATTTAAAAGAATTTCGACGTTGTAATTTTTAAGATAATTTCAAACGTTTTATACTAAAATAACTCATATTTTAACTTTCTCTTATCCTAAGTGAATGTATAAGGGGGAAAATATTGTTTTCATGTCGATGTATCAAAATTGAGTTTCTCTCAGAAGTACGCTTTTTTAGGTCCACTGAACCAAAATAATATGTTTTTGCCGATTGTCTGTGTTTGAATGAATATCTCAAGAACGAAATAGCGTGCGAATTTGAAATTGAAAACGTAAGTTTTTTATTATCCGATGTGGTGAGAAAAAACTCATGTTCACTCCCTCACGATGGGGGACGTAGTGTTAATCTCAATTGAGGCGTCCTCGTCTAGCCCAAGGAGGCCGAAACCGCCTACCAATAAAAAACCCGCCGCCTGGCCACTTGATCCGATATCAGCAAAAAAGCCTTCACCTCCCTCGAAACTGTTTATATAATACTACAAGGGTAATGTCGGGTCAAAAAAATTTACATGTCAGCGGTGCGTGGAAGGGAACCATAGCCTAATTCCGCTCTCGCTGTCACTGACCAACACTCACTCTCTCACTTTCATTCATTTCTTTCATCACCAGCTCAGGAAATTAGTGTGCCTACCTTCTGAGATTGGAACAGGATTGATTTACTGTGGGAGAGGGCGATCCCACTGATCTGAAAATTTAAGTTAGGTACCACAATAATGGTGGTACAATTATTCTACAACAATTATACATTGTGTATCAAAATCGATCGACCAGAAGCAGTAATTTATTCGTCCAATTTTTTTGGTTTCTTGTAATTTTCTCAAAACGATTTCATCGATTTTGTTCAAAATTATCTCATTCACAGTATTTGCTGTGCTCTACAAGATAAGACAAAAGGCATGTTCGATGAAATTTGTGGGGGCTCTGCAATTGTAGTAACTTTTATTAAGATTGCGGCTTTAATACGCATTTCACGTCAAAAGTTTGTCATAATCAAAATCGCAGAAAATTGAAAATCTACAACCTTACCTTCAAGGATATTTTCTACATCACTTAATTTAGCGTCAAATTATTCTCTATTTTACTCATTGAAATCGGTAAAAATTAGGATTTGTTAAAATCGTACCTTTAACAGGTGCATTTCATGAAAAGTTTATAAAAATTAAATTATAGAAAATTAAAAAAACTACAAATAACCGATAATTTTCTAAAGGTTTGCCGTTAGTTCTGTAACGTCAATAATTCTAAAGTTACCGTTAATTAGCGAATTTCCGTATCTTTAATTCCAACATAGGCCAGTTTGATTTTTATTTTGCGTCATTCACTCATGATTAAAATTAAGTTACATCTTTCATTTTACATTATTGTTCCTTTATGATTAAACATAGTTATATTTGTCATTATTTATATTGGGAAGAGAAGTCCTGTGCGTGTGTGTGTGTGTGTGTGTGTGTTGGGTGTATGTGTATGTATGTATGTATGTTTCACACACGATTTTATGACGTTAATTAGTTCATCGTTAAATGATAAAGTGTATTAAAAATAATAAAATCAGTGTATTAAGTATCTGCGAACAAATGTTATGTTATTTTGAGCATGTTAATCGAGAAAGTTTATGGTAAGAAAATAGTTTTTCGTTTTGATCACCAGGGATTATGTTTGGTTTCATAGATTAAAGTTCATTCTTTTTTAAAACTCCTTACCAACCCTCCTTCAATCTGTTCCTTTATCTTGTCTTCTGGCTGTATTTGAGACTAATGGTTTACTTTATTATCCTCTAAAAATCTATACTTATGTGTTATTCAATTTTTATAGAATTTAAATATTTGTTTATTAATCTGTTTTCATTCATTCTATAGATATCTCCATCAAATTTCAATTTTATTTTCCTAATTTTCTATTCATTCTGAATCCTAAAATAAATTTTATAATTATCTAAATTTATACTACACACCATTTTTATAATTCAGTCAATAAGTTTTTTAAATTTTTCTTTCTTCTCTTAACTTTCTTATTTTAATTTTTTTGGAAATGTTTGTCACCATTCTGAAAAATCTGATTCAATCAAACATTTGAACTATTTTCTGTATACTTTATTGATTTATTGGTAAGTCATCAACACGAGTCAACTGTTTACCAACTGATTTTCGTTGACGAAGGTTCAGTGGTCCAAATGCTAGTGTACTTTAACCGTTAGGATTCGACTACACTCTCTTATTATTGGTCGGTCTAAGATTGTACAGGACTAAAATTCATTTACACGTCATACAGATCATTCTTATCTAATTGTGTCACCGGGTTGTTTATTTTTCTTAAATGAACAGGTTGCAAAGTACAAACATTAGGGATATAAAAAACATATATTTTTGAACGACGGCTCTAGGAAGAAGTGCAGTTTTATATTATTTTAATTCTCAATTTTTAGATAAACTTTTTTTGTAAGTATATTTTGTAAGATAATAGTACACTTCATATAATGATGTTTATATTTTAAATATTAAAATGTCAATTGGCCACTTGCTATATATTATTATTCTGAGATTTTATTACTTTAATTTTATTATTTTTTATAGTATTTTTTTTGAAAAGTATAGTTTAAAACTTTATTACTATCGTAACAAAACAAAATTTTAACTTTCGGTTTGTGTAACATTATATATTATATTAGAACTATGACTTTACAATAAACTTCTCTATTTTTGAAAATCAACGCTGTACATAACGATCCTCTCTTCTAAGCAAATGTAATCAGTCTGCCTATATAATTAACCTTAAGAGTAATTAATTATTCATGATCCCATTAGTGGTGTCAGAAACGTTAAAACGTTAATGTGTATAAATACAGGCCTACTTCCATTTCAAAATGGTGTACAGTAAATCATCTATGATATAATCAGAAAACGTTTGTTACAAAATCTTTATATATAAACTAATTACTCTACACTTTTTATCGGTACTAAATTCATATCAGAATAATTTAATAAGTATGACTTACCCAAATAATGAGGAGTCTTGTACATAAATTGTGGTTTAAGTATGAGTTCTAAGTAACGAACGTAAAAGAAAACAAAATAAACTTATGCTGTTGTTCTAAAAATTGCACTAACCTAGAATACTATATTCCATTAAATAAATCCTGAATTTTTTACTAACAGAATTTTATTTGTTAATTTTATTTGCTGTGTCATACAGTTTGATGCGGTACATCCAACCAATCTTCGAAAAATGTTGTATAAAAATCTAATTAATTACGTTAAGATAGAAGAAAAGTTTCTTACTAGCCAATTTGTTTATTTATTTAAAGTTACTTATTTTGGCTCCTCAATTTTTTAATTTTTCTTGGCATACTTCTCTTCAGGGAGTTCTTTTAAAAGTAGTCGGTGATTTGATCATGAAATATTGAATTGTTTATTTCTTGATATTGCCTAATTTAACTTTTTGTAAATTCAGTGTTCTTAGTGTAATATTCTATAGAACTAAAATAATACCGTAAGAATGGAATTTATCTGGTAATTTGGTTTAACAAACTGAAGTTTATTAACAAGCGATGCGTATTCTGCTAGAAAATTACCTGTTTCTAGTGAGAGTATTACGAAATTGATGGCAGTATGCCTGGTCAGAACCGCAGACAAGCGGTAACGCAATAACTAAACAAATGGTTCGCTTAGTCTTGAAGAATTTACAGTCAGAACACCAAAAACGGGGTTTTCTAGAAAAATTCAAAAACCATTTAGTAGCTACTTCATGTACCTGTAAGTCTATTTATAATTTTATAAATTTTGAGGTTTTTCATCTAATAACATTAATGGTTCGCTTAACCGTACGTTCTAATTGAGTAGATTAAATAATTGACAAAATGCAAATCAAATTTGCAATGAACGCTCACAATCTGAAAAGTTGTTTATCCACTTTAAGTACAAAATATGACTTATTTATTATTTTTAACATCCAATTTTTGGATCTTTCATTTAACCTTCTTTTCATTGGAAAATAAAATAGTAGTGTACGAAGCTATCCTCAGCCATATCAGGAAGTACAGCCTTTAATTATGAGGGACTGCTAGTAACAGAAATATAAATATTATTCAAACGTTTTTGAATAAAGTATTAAGATATGGTAAATGATCCTTTTTATGCAAGAAACACTAAAGTTCATGAGTACTTAAACATTCCATTTGTTAAAAAAGAAATAAGAAGGCTCAGCGAAAAATATCACGTTAAATTGTGAACATATATAAATAATTGGGCTCGAAGTTTACTAGATAATAGTCAATGCACCAGACGTTTGGAACGGCATCACGTCTTGTATTTCTGTGACAGATCATAAAGAAACAAAAACTAAAAAAATAAAAACTAACGAACTAAAATAATTAAGTAAAAATATAATTAATGTAAATAACTAACAGGCTAAATAGATTATTAACATAAATCACATTTAATAACAATTTAAAATAAAAAAAGAAGTTAAATTGCAAAATATATATTTCTAGTTGCTTTTTATGTAAGCTCTTACACTCATATTCCAAACGAACCTAGACTTAGGTATTACAATAAATAAACATCACACTATTAAATATTATAACATATAATATCAATTTTATATATAATTAAAAATTTTAAACCTAAGAACGAAATTTGATGTTTACAACCTCAATGGGAAAATAGCAGAATATCGAAATCGATGGATGAAGCACGTAGAAAGAATGCTAGAGAGAAGGGTCGCCTCAATGTTTTGCAATACAATCTGGAGGGGAGGAGAGATGTTGGGAGGCCACTCAAGAGATTCCAATAATTCAATAGAGTTTTGTCGTTGTTGTGAGTTGGATTAGGCGGGAGCCTAATCTTTGATTGTGAGAACAAGAAGAACAAGAAATTTAAACGTAATACACTTTTAATTTTCTAGAACGTAGTTACTGGGTGGCGTCTTTCTCTAACCCATTAACGCCGTTTTCTTTTTTATCATCTATATTTTTAATTAATTCAAATAGTGAGCATTTTTCCCTAGTTGTTTATGCACAATGGCAATCAAATTAACGCTTAAATAAGTTAAATAGTAGCCTAATAAAAAATTTTAATAATTCACTTAATTATTGATTGGTTAATGTTACTGCATAATTAGATAGACAAAAGAAAGGCTTTACTAAGAATTATTAATTAATTTTCTCTGAAATTAACGTCTATGTATCAGAACCATTAAACAAAATCCTTACGCAGTAATACTTAATATATTAAGCGCTAAGAACTCAAAGTAAGTGTTATTATTAGAATTTTGTATTATTCTCTTTGACTAAATTTCAGGGAGTAGGAGTTTTGTTGTAAATTTAATACTGAGGCATTGTGTATTATTTCATAATTATATTATAATAATTATTTAATGATCACGATGCTTATAATTTTAGTGAAAGTTAATATTCCTTATTAGATTACATCTTAATCTAAAATTATATAGGAAAGAAATTCCTATTACAGGCAAACTGAGAGTTAAATTATTTGCACTCTATCTGCTAGTTCCAGTGCTACAAAAAATAGTTCTGTTTCTTACTCCATGGTCAACCAATTATATGACCTGAAGCATTTAAAAACAGAAAAAGTAGAGGTGTAAAAGACACTAGTCGGTTATCTCTTCTGAGAGTAATAAATTTCATAATACAGACAGACCCTGTGGTGAATGAAGTGCAGTTGTCATTTGCAGGGTGGAAAGTAGATGCTTTTGGTAGGGGCTGACATGCTGATAAGCATACCTTTCCACTCAGTGAGGAAAACAATTGTAAACCGCCTCACTCCTCGTTTTACTTAGTAGCCTTTAGGAGTGCAAACCAGCCTTTCGGCTGATGACCCTAAACAACAACATAGGTAAGTAGTTAACTTTAATTTATTGAAGACACAAGATAAAAGTTTTAAAGGTAAAAATTATGAAGGTAGGGTTACATGGACTTATAATATTGAACGTGATACCCATCACGTAGTAAAGTAACTCATTTTTCTTGGCCTGCTTTTTCTAGATATTTAAATATTTTTGGTGAAATAAAAGACTCACTCGTTCAAACCTATGGGTCTTCTTCTCTTCTTGTAGTTGCATTCTTCTAACGAAGATTAGCAATCATCATGGCTATCTGCACCCTGGAGACGGCTGCTCTAAATAGTTCACTTGTACTACTCCCATACCACTCTCTGAGGTTCTTGATCCAAGACGTCTTCCTACGGCCGGGTTGTCTCCTTCCCTCGATCTTTCCTTGCATCACCAGTTGGAGGATTCTATACTTCCCATTCCTCATCACATGAGCAAAGTATTGTAATTTACGGACCTTAATCTTGTGTAAGATTTCCGCCTGTTTACCAATTCTTTCCAACACTTCCGTATTTCTTACTCTTTCTCTCCATGAGATCCTCAATATCCGTCTATATACCCATAATTCGAAGGCTTCCAGCTTGTTACTCAGGACCTTTGTCAACGTCCATCCCTCCAAACCATAAAGGAGAACAGAGAACACATAACACTGCGCCATTCGAATTCTAATTTTAAGGTTGATGTTACGGTTGCTCAGCACTGGTCTCATTCTGCAGAATGCGCTACGAGCGGTCTCTATCCTCACCCTTATCTCCTGAGACAAATCCCATTTATCATTCATCCAACACCCCAGATATTTATATTGCAATACCCTTTCTATAGTCGCATTGTTAAGCTTAATTTGTATGTTGTTTATCAGCGGCGCTTTCAAAAATAACCTATGGGTAGATGACCCATATTAAGCTTAATACACTAAATTAAATAATAAACTGTTGATTTTAACTCATTTTAATGGAACTAATTTTAAAGTTGCGAGCAATCAGTTCGTCATGTGTGTCTACTTTTTTCAAACAGAGATATGGTTTTTAAACAAAGCAAATGGAAAAAAATGGGTCTCAGAATGTTAATTTAAGCAGTTTCGAGAACATAGGTACAAAGAAGATATAGAAGATAAGCACGATAGTGCTACAGAGAAGATATCGAAGTAGTACAGATTCTGTACTACTTCGTAGCAAAAATTGGAATTATGTACAAAGAAAACACTGTTGTACTAAGTTTAGATGGTAAACAGACTAATCGGATCCGTACAAACAAAGAATTAAAGCAGGGATGTTTATTATCATCAAAAATGGTCATGACGCAGAAGAGTGAGAATGGTCTCCAACGAGCTCTCTTTAGATTCGCCAAAAAATAAAAGAATACAATATGCACACTTGAAAAAGCAATACAAAAGTCATAGCGTTCTGTGAAAAGACCCTAATAGGGTCCAAAATATTGATAAATGGACACACACTAGCGCGAGCCACTATAAATACCTGGGAACCGATGTCTCATATGAAGATGATGGTGACGTGGAAATAAACTAACACAATTTATTCAGATATGTGAGACGATTCATAGAACACCGAAGCAAAATACGAGACCCGAAAAATAGAGTTAAAGTTTAATGAGACAGTAGTACGTCCAGCCTTGATATATATAAAGCAAAGCATGGGTGATGAGAATAAGGGAGGAAAGAAACAATCAAACTGTGGAAATGAAATAAGTAAGGTCCGTCAAGGGTTGTACAAAACTAAACAAAATCAGAAATGAAGAAATAAAAGACAAGAATTGGGAATTTTTCAACTTAACGAAAAAATAAAATTATATCGTGGTCAATGGTTTGATAATTTAAGTAAAATACCAAAAAGCCGCTTATTTGGTTTAATAAAAAGGTACAAACCAATAGAAAGCAGAAATATTGGAAGACCAAAGAAAAACGGGTGATGGAACAGGTATAAATGCCTAACCCATTTAGAGAAGAAGAAGACAAAAGAGAGAGAGAGAGAGATTTAAACACAAGATGTAGAGGTGACAATTGGCAATCTGAATTATTACCCAGATCTATTTACTAGTAAACCCAGATCTTATTAGACAAACTGTAAGGTGAATAAAACAAAACGTTGATTTGAAGGATGAAAAAGCACATGCTTTAATGAAGGCCGGATATACTGATAGAATTTATCACAATTTTTAACTTGTGAAAAATTGTAATATACTACATTATTTCCATATTTTGCTTCTTTTATTTTTAATTCTTGAGATTAATATCATCTAAAGGCTTATTAATATCTAAAGGCTTTCAATACAAACTGCAATATCAAATGTGAAGAATCAATGTTTTATTTTTTAAGAATCTCTTGACCTTTACAAATGACTTTACAATTTTATAATCGTATGGGTAACTTAGATAATAAGTAGACATTTATGATTGCAAATCTTCAAGGTTTAATTTTGGGTTGTTAAAAAGATTATTCAACAACATTATTCGCACTTTTAAAATTATGTTATAAAATTAAGGTATGTGTGTCCAATGTTTGAACAAATATAATAGTCCATATATAAAAAATTCGATGTATGTGTGTGTGTGTGTGTGTGTGTGTGTGTGTGTGTGTTTCCCTTTATCTCCTAAATTACTGAACCAATTTTCATGAATTTTTTTTGTTGTAGCTATGATAACGGTGCAGGTTTTAGGCTACTGAAACCCTTAAAAAGTTAGCCATAAAGGGTTGAAAATAATGTTTGTCTTACATTAAGGCTTTTATGAGGTTAGATAATCTGCTGCTTTTAAACCAGCTGATGTGATTCAAATAAAGATTTATCATAAATAAAGTCATATGATTTAGCAAATGTGCGACGTGGTGCTAAGGATCAGCTGGTGACATCACATAAATTTTATTGTATTTTATTATGTAGATACGATTTTGTATTGTTGAGTATTTTATGAAAGTAAAGTTCCGTGTTTTTTTTAATTTGTTTTAATTTTATTTTAATTGGTGAGTGACCAATTGCTTTGATAGACAATTGCAGCTATACAATTTCTGCTACTGATTTAAAAAAAGACAGTGATTACACCATTTTTCACGTGCAAAGCCGCGACAGGGCATGCTAGTATTAGATAAAGAGGCACCCGTTATATTAAAAGACAATAAAGTTTTTTGATATTACAAAAGCAAATTGGTTATTGGTGGAGGTAAATGAAATACTAATTAATTGTATAAGCCGATAGGGTATTTTTTATAGCTTCCATATGTTACATGATGAACATTAAAATCACAATTTCGTCCGGAAATTCGGTATGATTTTTATTTTCATATTTGGAACAGTTATCCTCTGTTTGGTACGAAAAGAGATCAAACGTATTCCTGATTACTGGATTCTCATACCCCTTTTAGGACTTGATATCTCCCCGTTTTTCTGACCATGAACTGGGAATGGGTTTTCACTGTTTTCTCTTTAATCCGATAAGAAAAACGCAACGCAAACGAATTAATTGCTATTAACTTTAGTACAAAATATCTAACTTTTAACTACCACTTTAATAATAACTTACTTTTGCTATAAAAATGATTAATTACGTATGAATAAAATGGTTTTAAAAATAAACTCTTGTCAAAGAAGTGAGTTAAATTATGTATAAAAAATAAGTTTATTTTACTATTACTAACTTAAGTACTTATTATTTTTTAATGCGGCCAAGTCTATTCTGTTAGAGAATAATTAATATATTGGACACTCTACACTTACACTCAAACACTTACTGAAGAAAGATGAAGCAGAACATTGTACACATTGCAACACGCCACTTTCAATCAAACACATCATCACAAACTGCCAAACTACGCATTCCGCACGGACACTAATTAACAATAATTTAGCACTCAATTTGGTAAACAAAGTAGCGGTTCAAAATACAATAAACTTTTTAAACTTGCACACAATTTCAGATTTAATATAGTCTAACTGTTTTTTTTTATTTAACTTATTTATTTACAATCAGCCTTTACAATGTGGCTTTAAGCAAACCATTATAAAAGAACTAAACTGACGTGAGCGAAGTAGACAGCCTTTGCTATCATTTCAACTAAATAAAATTATAAAATAAAGTTAATAACAATATAAGAAAAGTTGCAAAGTAACAAAATTAACTATAACAATGTAAAAGAAGCAAACAAAAAATGAAATGAACAATGTAAAAGAAGTTAACAATAGAAAAGTAAAATTAAATTAATTTTGAAATGTCATTTTAGATTAAAAACTAGTGATAAAAATGAATGTTGAATTTAATTTCGTGTATGGGATTAAAAACGTTCGTCTAAGCTGAGGATGTGATATCTTTACAGGCGCTTCGTTCCTCACTGTTGTCTAGCAAATTTAATGCCAGGTGGTTTTGGTGGTCGTTTAATCTTAGAAGAGATACGAGAACTGAGCCTCTGGTACCAGTTAATGTAACTGTAAAATCATAAATGTAATTTTTAATGGTGTCATTTATTTTAATTTTTATATTGTCTAAATTTTTATTGGATCTAACTAATTTTTCATTCTGTTTTTATTGATGACTTTATTGTGTTTGTTTATGTCTGTTATATATTTTGTGTTTTCTTTGAACATTTTGTACTATATGTATTTATATGTAACGTGGTCGCTAATGACTTTGTAGTCGATGCGATCTTAAATAAATAAATAGATTGTTTTTTTTTTATTTTACTTATCGTGTTGAAGGAAGCCCTCAATGGAAACCAAAGGTTGTCTCTGTGAATTAAGTCTATAGGATATCTTTGTTTTAGTGATCGAGTGTTGTTTGGATGTAACAGTGAGATGATCATTTGATGTGATTTGATTCGTCGTCTTTGGTATTTAGTATTGAATTTTAATAATTTCTTGGATAAGTGAAAAAATTTAAACTTTTGTGGAGTATGTTGTTTGTTAAATACTAAGGTGATACTAAGACAGTTCTGAATAATCTTAATTAGAACTGTTACAGAATCTCAATATTTGAATGCTGTGCTCCACAACTGAATTCTATAGGCCCAGGTAAATTTGATAATTTTTTTGTATAATAGTGAGTGTTGTTAGCTATCTTATTTATAATCCAATAAAATTGTTTCAATTTGTGATGCTTACATTATGTACATGTGTTTTCAAATTTAAGTTTATGTCTAGGTACATGTCAATATAATAAGCGGAGTCTGCTTCAGAAATCTGAGAGTTGTTTATGTAAACTGGTGACTCGCGAGAATATCCAATCTAGAGTAGGATATGATATAATCCTGAAAATCATCCGTTTCAAATTTTATTTGCATTATAATATAAAATTTAATTACAAAATATATGAGAATAATACGTAAGTTAACCAAATATAATAAATTTCATTTGAAGTGAGCTGAAGATCTGGCTGACAAAGTGGAAGATAAAGAGAATCGAGGACAAGTCTACGCATGTAACGTTTACTACCAGAAGGGAGCCTTGTCCTCCTGTTCACCTGAATAGCAATAATAATTCACAGGCTAGAGGTGTAGACAATTTAGGAATGTATTTAGATAGAGGTCTGACTTGGTGCAAACACATTCAGATGAAAAGGAAAACGCTAGATTTATCATTTAGGAAGATGTATTGGCTCGTTGGTAGGCGTTCCCAGCTTTCGATTGACAACAAACTACTTTTGTACAAATCCATGCTGAAGCCGGTTTGTACTTACGGGATTTATTTATTGGTCACAGCATCGACTTCAAACATCAAGATTCTGCAACGGTTTCAATCAAAAGCTCTGCGGACCGTACTAAATGCACCATGGTATAGTACCAACACCGATATACAATATAATATGGATGTGCAAACGGTACGAAAAGAAATACAAAATTTTAGTTGTAAATACATGAAACGTACAAACAACCACGTAAATCAGTTAGCACTGAATCTCTTAGACAAGAGAAATTATATTAATTGACTAAAACGTGCTACAGTACTGAATCTCCCAGGGCGATTCCGATAGTGTGATTTTACATTGTAAATAATTATATTATATATAATATTATAATAATGTTAATATTC
Organism: Catonia carolina; assembly: GCA_035578175.1. Lineage (NCBI taxonomy): Eukaryota > Metazoa > Arthropoda > Insecta > Hemiptera > Achilidae > Catonia > Catonia carolina. The sequence goes on along the minus strand of JAQMRL010000001.1, from coordinate 431,435,044 downwards.
TGTAGATGACTGGCGTGTTTGAGTGTGAATGCTGTAAATAACGGAATGAACATTTTTAATTATTTCCAGTAAAGTTCGGTGTACATATATTTTGGAATCATGTGCTTATTATTTATTACTTCTCATTCTGATTTTTTCGTTTTAAAAGAGCTTATGGTTATTTTATTTTATTTTTATTTGTTTTTTTAAACTATCTAATTTTGATTGTAAATAATAATTTAGAGCAGTATAATATGCTATAATGTTATAGTTTGTTAATTACACCAGTGGGTTGTAATTTGTTCATGTGTTAATTCTAATTGATAAGTTGCATTTATTGTTATAGGCCTACAACAGATTATGCATTAAAAAAAGTTTTATGAAAAAAAATTGGAACACTACTGTCGGGTGATAAACTCACTAAATAATTTGAAATCATTCATTGTTTTTATATTTTAATTAAATCTGCGTTATTTGTTGTAATCACAGTTGTTATAATCAAATAAAAGTAAAAAATATTTTTTCCACTGTTAAAAATGTTTTATTTGTGGTTGAATGTATGAATGATGATTAAATACTAATACTTATTTATATGATTTAAATACCGCAATATACGATAACACGAGAACATGATAACTAGGGTTACTATTCGTCCGGATAGTCGGGATTTTAAGCACATTTCCAGATTTTTCAAATATAAATAGAAAACACAACAACAAAAACTAAACATTTTACCAAAAAGTATTAAATAGGGATTTTTATTGATTTATACTCGTAATATGTCATAATTATGTCCAATACTTGATAAATTTGGCTAGTACTTTTTCTTTATTTTAAATTTATTTTCTTAAACCTGTTTAAATGAAAACCACTCTCCCTTTCCTCAAATTGAAACTGTAAACACCGATCCAGAAGAGGATTGAAAACAAAATATTCCCCGGTCCAAACTGGAAAGTATTCCATAACATAAACCCCTCCCCCATAGTTCCACCGTTTATTGGCCGGATTTGGCCTCAAAAAATTATGGTACACCTAACGAACCCACTTGTATATTTACATTTCATCTTTCTTTTTGACAATCTACGTAATAAGTATTAGACGCCTTAAAAAACGTTGGAGTAGAGACATGCTAATTGAATTAAATAAATTTCATTCAAAATTCAGTAGATTTTAAATAACAATCTTGGGGAGACACCAATAGGAACCTTACCGCTCTCATGGCAATCACATCATTTTAACACAGTCACCATCACTGCGTTTACTAGTTGTAGGCTATAGTTTTTTTACAGTCATAAATAAGGATTTAAAAGAAAAAATCCAAAAAATAACTATTGTATAGATTGATTTTTAAATTAACAGTGGTTTCTGTTGATGTACAATTAGTATTAATACATGACATGAGAGACTACACAAGGGGGATAGAATTTATCGATTGGCAATTAAGTTGTATACAAGTTTTTCTTGCTTCAATAAGAAAATTATAAACGAGGGAAAATATTTTCTTAAATTTCCACATAAACTAAAAAGAAATTACATTTCTTTTTTCGAGCTCCCCAAGGAGTAATTCATTTCTGATAATAAATTATTATGAATAAGTATTAAGTAATAATAAATGGGTTTAGAATGTTTATCCCGCAACTTTCCAACCCATTAATTTCTTCCTTATACACTAGCTGCATAACATTTCCGACACAACGACGTTATCCGACGTTATCCGATTACAGCACGCTTTAGTTAGTGCAGATGTAGATTGACCGATGAAATAACGATCGTCTTTTGTTGGCTCGACCAACCGCTAATAAACCCTCAGCATGTCAGTTCTAAATTGCCACCACTGTCCTTTCTCCCATTCTATAGACCTCCCATTCCTTCTCGTACTCAACGACCCGGCCAAAATACATCTTCATTTGAATTTCAATCACTTTTTTCATTCCGTACTCTGTTATTTATACGGTTTCATGATATTCTAGTAAGGATAAACAAAGTCGGCAATCAAAACTGTTATTTTGTAACATTGCATAGAGTATTGCTGTATCATTTTATTATATTAAAATTAGTCTACCTCTTTCCATTAACTTCTATATCACCAAGTAGATAAATCACGGAAGAAATTTTAATGTATATATAATGGATATTAGATAAATTTTCTCTAAAATTTTCAGCATAATTTTATTTATCAATTTTAACACAATATTTAAATTTATTCATAACTAAAAACTGCGCCAGGGTTCGTTCAGTATTATTAGAAGCACCAGTAGGTAGCCTACTGAAGATTTAACACGAGCTCAAAAAAAATTAACACCTACGCTTAGGTTCGTTCAGGATCTGGGTGTAATAAACAATAAACAGTCCTTCTTTAAAATAATAAATTATTTATTGACACAAGTAATAAAACGATCAATTATTAAATTTAGGAGTAGGCTACATCAATTAATTTAATTACAAAACTTAAGCTCTAAACTTGACTACATTTGAATTAAGTGAGTCATTTACTATTTCATATTTTTAGTTGTTTCGGAAGCAGAAAAATAGTTGATAATATATATTTTATAAGATCGAATTGCATATTAGTCATAATTAATCTTTTGTAGGTTTAGAGCTATTAGAAGAAAAATATCATGACTTTCAATTTTAAACATTTATTATCATTGGTTGCCAAATGTTAATGTTCAATTTTAGTTATAAATGTAGAGAAAAATGTCCGAATACTTGTTGATAAAACGTAAAAAAAACACTCAGAAAAAATTCTTTCTGTAGGGCCTATCTTATTGTGACATCTAAAGGGAATGTGGGTACGAGAATTTTCGAGGAAGACCGAGAGATTAAAAATGTAACGTAAATAATAAGAGTATTAAATAGCGTTTACTAAGAACTAGTTAAATATTAAGTGTTATATAAATGGTCTTTTATAGTAAAGGTAGGCCTTGCTTTTGTTGTCACTCGGTATTGTGAGAGCCGGGTGGGTACCTATTTGGATAATTGACCTTTTTCTAACACACCTATTCAATCATAGTTTGTTTACAGATGTTAAGATTTATCCAGAAGGCGCCAGAAGGATTTTGTATTTTTGTATTTTATTATGATATCGTAAATCTCTATCTTTTCTCGAACTCTCCATTAGCCCACCTATAAAAGCGCCGGGTTATTTATAGTCTGGAGTTAGTTTACATATATATGTGATTGAGTAAGCGTATTCGATAGTGCATACAGGTAGTACATACGTTAGAAAAGGTCAACGATACTGCGAATAACTGGATATTGTTTAACTTTTATTTATTCTGTCATTTCAGTAAGTAATATTAAGTAAATTAGTTGGGTAATTATTATACTAATTAATTATAGCCTAATTAGATTTTTATTTATTAAATAGTTACATTATAATATACTTGGAGATTGTATCAATTATTTAATAGTAATTCTTAGTTGCAACAAATACTTGTAATTTCTAAACTTTAATGTGTTAATTATTTAATTTACCCAGATCCCGAAACGGACCTTATAGATAAGTTGCAGTATATTTCAAAGATTTTCGATTTTATTTTTGAATTAATTCCAAGCTGATTTATAAAAAAGAAATGAAAAAAATTGTGGATATTTATTATTCCATTACAGAGTTCATAAATGTCAGAAAATCCTACAAAATGTTACATTAAATTTCTTATGTTTACTTCAAGACAATTCCCAACAAATCTTGTACATCTTTCATTGTTGAAGTTAAATTTTTAAGTGACAAAGAATATTATTGGGAATGAAAATAAACTGCTACAATAACAGAGATAAAATCATTTTCTGAGATGGCTAAATCCACTGAGATTAGAAAACCGCTTTCGATGATCCCATTTCTTAGAATTGAAAACTGTTAGATTGATAAGTGGAAATTCCAATTTCAATCTCTTGAAAAGGAGTTTACATAATAAATGGATTTTGTAATAGGTAATTCAAAAGAATAGCTAATAAAATCAAAACAATAAGGAATTTATCAAAAAACTTACATTAATTAGTTGAAATTTAATTTCTTAAAATAATTTTTATTCATAAAATACGTTTCTATTCGTATAGGACTTTCAATAAAAATGTTTTCTAATTACTTATTAATTTATTGGACAACCTCTAAAACTTGAAATACTACGGAAGTTTTGCTTCCTGCCCGTCTTATCAATCTCCGGAAGGATTGATTCGCTCGTCCTGAATCAAGCACATTGTAAATATTACATTTAAGATAAAAAAATGCATATACAGCATAAATTAAACATGCGTTAAAATTAACCTAAATTCTTGATGGTACTAGTCGTCTTCATAAATTTCTATTAAATAGATATCCTAAATTGTTTCTAGAAAGAATATTAAAAATCTGGTGTGAAACACTCACACAACTTTGTCTTACCAATGTAAATAATAAATTATAACCTACGTTTAATCATGAGAAAAAAAATGTTAAATAAAAACCATAGCCTAACCTAATTTTATTCATAAGTAAATCACTCTGAACGTAAATCAATCTCCGTGGATTGATTTTGTCTGATGGACAATGACGAAAAAAAGCTTGGAATAAAATTTGTAGGTTTTTAATTTTCTACAACTTAAATCCAGTTGTATAAAATTATCGTAAAATGTATTTATTAAGAACGCTTTCTTAAAAAATTCGATTTCTAACCGATTTCAATGAGAAAAATACAGAAAATAACTAATTGCTGCAGAAAACAATGTGTGAAATTAAAGTTGTAAGATTTTTGATTTGCCACAATTTTGATTTCATATAAACCTACTTTTCGTAAAATTCGTATTAAGGCTGCAATCTCATAAAAATATATTTTTTACTACGAGAGCACAGCCCTTTTGAGAATTTCAGCAGTAATGGGGTTTACCCTATCTTGCAGAACACTAGAAATTTAGTAATTAAGGTAATTTAACCTAAATTTAATTAATTTAACTTAAATTAATTTGTAGTAATATAGTAATTTAACGAAATCGTAGGAAACGTTTCTGAGAAAATCGGAAAAAATTAAAAAATGTATGATTAAACTACTAGCCTAATTCTGATTGATAAATTTTGATGAATATGCTCGCATCAGGTTTCCTTGTTGGTACCTAACTTAAGCTCCAAGTTTCAACATCGTGCGTTATTCCGTTTTTGAGATATTTTTCACACACTCACCAATCTCTAAAAACATGCTTTACTGTGTTCACAGGCCTGGAAACGTGTATTTCTGGTGCAAACACCATTTTGAAAATCACCATGAAAACTGTAAACCTACTTTCTTTTATTATATATTCATATAACGCAAGAGAAAGTAAAAGTAAATTTATTCAACAGTCAAGTCCAAATCGATTAAAAGAGTTGAATTTCTGTAATGACAACCTGTAGACTATAGCAACTTAGATTTTGTATAAATCGACTGGTTTAGGTACAGGGCGTGTAAATAATTAAAAATATTCGTATAAATACTTTCCTCTTTGTTTTTTGAACCTGTATCTTATATGATTCAAGGTGTCCTTTTCAATGAAATAAAACTATCTTTGAAACTTCATTATAAATCCTGCGTTCAAGGTAGTCACGTTATTATTTTTGAATATATATTTAAATTAACAACTTCGGCACATTAAATTTTACTTGTGTAAATACATTAAAATTTGATTTTTTATTTGTAATTATTAAATTATTTTTAAGTTTATTTATAATAGTTATTAATACCAGATAATTACGTTTTGTTATGGCTATGTTCAAAACGTTATACATATACTTTTATGCAGGCGGTTGGCCAACAAGTTCCTACTTTTGCTAGCATCGCCATTAAATTTTCTCTTTAACCATTTAAAAATATTAATTGTAATAATAATAAATATTAGTATTAATTATGTGTGTATGATTTCTGAATTTTATGAATAAATTAAATATAGGCCTATGTACTTCAAAAATGACAATATAAATGAATTTGAATTTAAATAAAAATTTAAAATAAATTAAATTATTAATTAAAAATTAATTTAAAAAATTAATTAAATGAAAATTTAATAATGTAGTAAATTTTCACTTAAAGTCATCTGAAATGCTATGTATAAGTTACTGCATTAAACCCCCATTTACTTGCTGGGATTCTCAAGGCTAAAAAACTTAAGCAAACTTCGCGGGGTCTCTGTGAGGATTATCAACTGAGAAAAATATGTTCCAAGATATTTTATTTGTTCCTAATTGGTCTGAAATGCAGGATAACATTTATTAAAATCTACCAGTGAATAATAGAACCTACTCCAGATAGAGGGGCGGAGGGTATGCGAAGTATTCTTCCTATTTTATTGATTCATCTTTGTCAGGAGATTATCAAAGTTATCTGAGCTTACTTTATGCTCAACAGTTTTCGTAGGAATCAGTTGGCGTGATAAGGTTTGGAAAATTTTATTAAATGACAGATTGTAGGTGGAATTATAATTTTCATTATTTACCTGTAGATAGGAAGGAGGCTACTGGTGCTTTAGGTAAACTCTGAAGCTTTGCTGGATTTTTATGGGAATATTTTTGATCAAATAGGTAAAAATGTGGCTTCTTATAGATGCGTGTCATAAAAACGTGAACTTATTGAGTAAATTGGCCAACAAGGGCTTTTGCTGATTTACCCAAACACTAAATCTCAATAATATTAGGTGTTTTAAAGTTGTTACATACGATTTAAAAAGCATAGGTGTAAAATCGGCTTTGACAATGTTGCTTTAATAAATAAATATATCAGTTTCTCGTAATTTCTCTAAATTTTTACTTGGATCAATGCTTATTTAACGGGAACATTATTCTAGGTGAGTTTAGCTGCTCATTCTTTTTGACATAATCCCCACGAATGTATCTCTCTATTTATATTTTGTAATCTTTAAATTATCCTAAATAAGAGTATACTTTGAAACAGTAAATTATATTATATCATTTAATAAAAATAACTGTTTAAATATAAAATTTATTTAAAAAAAATAATAGGTCGTCCTGCGGTAAACGGTTAAAAAACTTTTTAAAACAACTCATGTAGAATTATGAAATGTAAAAGAGGAAATATGGTAGAAAATGACAGAAGTAAATGGACATTCATCTCTGAAGAGTTTTTTGTCAATTACGGTAATGTAATTTTCCGGGCTAAAAGAATTATCTGCCTATCCAAGCTTGAAAATAAAAAAAAACTAGGTCTGTACCATTTTCAACACTTGTGCAAAATGACAAAGATTATAGAAGATTTGACTGAAACTTTTTATACGGCGTAGTTTTTCAATATTTCCAGATGTTCTGTAAGTATTAAACAGACCCATTAGAAACAATTCCTTTTTCTGAGATTTACTAAAGAAAAGCACATGTTACCGTTACTGATATGATGAAATTTCATTTTATTGAAATATATTTCAGTTCCATATTACCTCATCTAAATAAGACTCACAAACAAACAATGGCCTGGTTAGATGCCTTAAAAAATTTAATTATCAGACAAGTATTATACCAAATTACATTGCATTAAAAATACATTTTCACGTACTGGGGATAAAACTTCATGATACACTTAAATCTAAACATATAACTCTAAAGAAAAACATAAATCTATCACATAAATAAGGGGTACACATAAATCTAAAATAAAAAATAAAGGTCACCGTCATAAAATTGATCTTGTCAATTAGTTCTGACATTTTATTACTTTAAATTTAATTGACTGTTTTACCTTGCAGTCATCGCTACGAGTCTGCAATTGACCCTCTCCAAGAAGCTCTTTAGGTCAGAGATATTTTAAACGTCTATGTCAGTGGTTACCAACTGGTAGACAGCAAACTCTAGAGAATAATTTTTGTATGCAGATCTTATTTTCGTGTGTGATTATGAAATTTACGTTGTAGGTGTGCGAATGCTGAGAGCAACTGGTGAAGTCAACACAATACACATCTTTTTCTCTGAAGAGGTTGATGCTCGTTGGACAAATATACAGCCGCAATCATAATGAAAGCAACTCATGATAGCGCTGCGCTACGAAACACATAAACCTATAAATTCTGTACATGGGCCTACAGTAGTTTATAACTGTTGTTAATTTTATTGCTCAAACTTTTCGAAACAAATAATTATTAGTCTACTAAGATAAGCGGGATTGCCATATCTAAAATTTACTGTCAGAGAGGTAGGCCTACGTAAAAAGTTGGTCGGACCGTGGCAGCCTGAGAAAAATTATAAACAGATCTTGATAAAATTTATTTAATGAGCACTTGTCCAGTGACTGCCTGCAGTTCAGACTGGTGGCAGAAAAAAATCACATTTCTTCAAGCTGTGAAAGGTTGTTACAGATTAAAAAGGCTTTGCAGTGAAAATATTCGAGCAGAGCTGGGTTAAAGCAGTTAGCTGCTGTTAAAGCAGTAAATACTAAATCAGTGACTGTAGAAAGAGATGAAAATATGATAATCTACGGACGCTCCCAAAGAAGAATACTCCTCAAAGCACTGAAGTACAAACTTGAGATGGAGGTAAGAGAGCTGGAGTTGTAGGATGTGGTAAAATTCGGTTTCTTGATCGGTGTTGACCGGAAGAGGCATGTATGCCTGTTAGAGGTAAAAGAAGAAGGATTGTTGTGTTTTGGATTTTTTAATTCAAGTAACAAGATTTCAAATAGTGTACATTAGCAAAGTTACGATCAGTAAATTCTTGTATTATTGACATTATTATTTTGAGTTTATGACTTTCTTGATTTTCTTTAGCTACAAAAGAAGCATAACTTTGACACCAGCCTTCTTAACTTCTATTGTTTCATGCCACTGTTTCTATAACAGGAAAACATACTAAAAAATATCCTATGTTCATGCGCCAACTGAAGACAGCAGGAGAGTTCCCTCTGTAACTGTGGGAAGAGTGTCAGAGAGTGCTGTATCAACAGTAGGGTAAAAGTAAGAAAGAGCAAGCAACGTCTTCAAATGTTTTTCTTCATCTTATCTTAATGGATCTGGCATTTCCACCTGTTCCAGCACCCGTGTTTTCTTCGGCCTGCCAATATCTGTGCTGCCTACCGGTCTGCATCGTCTCGCTAAATCAGTAAAGCGTTTTTCTGGCATTCTATTTTAAATGGTTAAACCATTGGGCAATATTTTTTAAAACTTTTTATAGGGCAGTACTACGGAGAAATTTGTTGTGAAATGTTACATCTTGAAGTACAGACTCTTGAATAATGTATTTCTAGTGCCAGAAGAGTAAGATATTTCTTTGTTTTGATGTTAAGCCCTGGTAAGTTGCAATACTTACCAAGGAACGTTTATTGAAATGGTAATCACATAATGTTTAGTGGTAAGAATGCTTATTAAAACAACTTGTAGTACTATATAACAAAAAAATATGTAGAAAACTTATCTTAAGTTTATAATAACATGATTGCTTGCTTTCCCGTAAAAACTAGAATTTTCTAAGCACTGTACAAAAGTAACAACAAAACAACACGGTAGCGTACGCTGGTATGAATCCTTCCTTACCACATTCGTGTAACTCACGAAGCAAATGGTCACTGCGCGCTAATTTCAATATGTGTATAGCCTACCTACCAGAGAACATCAATAATACCATAAAATGCCAATAAGGTTCAACTGCACAACTTATTCTAAAATAAAGTCGACCTTATTGCCAGTGGTAAGTATACTTCCCAAAGACCTACATAGGGTTAAATTATAAAATAATAGTTTGATGATTATAGGCTATTTGGTGATTTGGTGATTGTATTATTATCATGGTTCAAAATAATATATTAGAGATAGAAAAACGTTTTTTGTTTACCCGGTTACTTACTAGCTGTTAGAACAACAGAATAATAAATTGTTTACAATTTTTAAACAAACTATTTTCTTGGTTATAGAGTTCAACAATCCTAACTATTTGCTCTAAACGATATTGTATTACACTCAGAATATATTACTTGATTTAGCGTTGAATATAAGCGTGGTAGTGTTTAAACATTCAAGTAAGAGCCTACACATAATCAGATTGTTGTAATGGTTAACTGATTTAAACAATTAATAGTCAGTAGTAACTGGATGCTGTAAACTGACTACTATCCAAATAATCAAGTAAACCAACTAGCAATCAAATGGATAAACAATCAGACCTATTGATTAGACAATTAGTTAATGATTCTACATTGTAATTAACTGTACTTCCCCTGAACTATAGCTGTAATATTAGTAGGCATTATAATCAAAAGCACGTTTCACAGTCTGTCCATACTTTGGAAACATTTTAATTGCACCATTGTTAACACAACGCAAATTTTGCTACTTTCCTCTCAAATCATCAAATAAACAAAATTCATTACAACTAAAATTAAATCCTAATATTGATTCTTAATTACCGAACAATATTCATTGTAAAATTGTAAGTTTATAATCCTTTACACTCATGTAAACCCTCGAAATATCTCACTTACCCACCAACTGGAAACGTAATTCCGCCAAAGATGGAGAAGAGACCTTATGTAATAAGTTCGTCTTCTCAGGGTGCCTCTCCGTTCTGAAGGTTGGCCAACATCATGGCAATGCTTATCTTACTGGTAGGTATCCGAAAGGGTTTTTGTGAGCTTTTGTTAAACCATACCCTCAAGTTGTCCAACCATGTAATAAGTTCAAAGTTTATATTTTTTGACCGCCTCCGTGACATAGTGACTAGCGTGCTAGCCTACAAAGTAAAATGTCCCGGGTTTGATTCCCGGATAGAGTCTGGAAAGTTTTAATACGAAAAACCCACCGTTACACTCCTAAAACCTACAGTAGACGCAAATGACCGAGCTGTGGATGCGACTTAAAATAAAAAAATAAAAAATCAGACCATATTTGGTAGTCTTACAACTGAAAACTGTTTCATCTTAGAAGGGGAGTCGGTAAAATTGTTTTTTAATTATCGATTTCCGGATTTCAATTTTAAAATGTAGTTTGAAATGTCCTCTATCCAATGGCGTCTTTTCACTTCTCTATAACAACCAAAAAATATTTTATGAGTTTTTTTTAAACTAATTATAAACTGTCAATAAACTAATATGTTGTCTAATTATCAAGGGGTATTATTTATTAATAATTTTATTATTTAATTTGCCATCGGGCTTATGTTTCTGGTAGTAACTGTGTTTTTCAGCAATAGTACAAGTTTGTATCTTGTGGTCATAAAACTAGTCTTATTCAGCAAGATATCTTTCATTAGCTTCGAACGCAAATTCCCATATATTTAACTTTTTCAAGTTTAGGTGCGTTTTTCTTCCCCACATAAGATAGAGGACTGAAATTTGAAAGGTTTATAGAGTTTAGTTACTACGTTAAACTGAATCTGTAGTTTTAAAAAATATCGTTTATTATGTCTGAAAAAAATAACATTTTTAATGTTATTGTTTTAATTAAAATTAATGAAGACAAATCGCAACAAATGACGTGTACTCTTAGACGACAAAACTGCCCAACCGTTTACATTAATAATATTCCGCTGCCTCACACTACTTAAACACGCTATTTAGACTAACACTTGGACAGAAAACTTACATGGAACGCACATGTTACACAAACACGCCACAAACTCAAAACACGCTTCTATCAACTGAAACGCTTACTCGATAGACGTTCTAAATTTAAAATGTCACACAAATTAACAATCTACAAGACAGTCTTAAGAGCAATCTGGACATATGGAGTTCAACTTTAGGGATCTGCTAATCCTTCAAACACAAAACGTATAGAAGCGATTCAGAACAATATAGACGAACGATAACGCAATCCCCCTTGTACATCACAAACTCAATGTTGCACAAAGACTTACATTATTTTATCGTAATTTGATGTCGCGAAACGACTATACAAGATGATGCATGACTAATTTGAATTACATGACAACCCTCTCATACAAAACATGTACACTAGGGCGATACCGGGTGTTCAAAGGAGAATTTTAAAGCGCCTCTGGCCAAGAGATCTTCTTGGCCAACTGTAGGACAGTGGTGATGACTGCACGCTCCTTCAAGTAAATCAAAATTTGAAACATTAGGTTCACATTTAGAAACTGTTGTATTAATAAAATAACAGATACTAATTTCAATTGAAAGTGTCAAAATCCTTATTTTTATTTATTTTTTTTTTATTTAACGTCGCATCAACTACTGTGGTCATTAGCGACGACGTTAGGGTGTAACTGTGTGTAATGAGGATGAAATGAGTTTTTGTAACGTATGAAAATATGCCGTGCCAGAGTGGGAATCGAACCCAGGACCGCATGATGAGAGGCGAGCACGTTACCAACTGCGCCAATGCGGCCGGCTCAAAATCCTTATTATTTCATCTGAAATCACTTTTTCAAATAATCTGATAATCGAATATTTAACCAAAAGAAAAAAATTACATATTCAAAAATCATATCATTGTTTTATGACCTTTTTGAAAACTCAAGCTCCTGTTTATTACTTAATATTTTGTATTATCAAGAGGTATTAATAATTAATATTATTAGTAGGCCTATAAAATTTGCTATTGGGTTTATTATGTTTCTGCTATTTTAGTGGTTGTTGACAGCTGAGTTTATAAGTACGAGTTTTATTATATCCAGATAACGAACGAACGTAGGCTCAGGTATTACAATATTAGAACTAGTGTCAAGTCACTTTTAAAATAAAATGAATCTAATCGAGAAAATTTAGGCTAGAGCTACATGGAATCTTTACCGGTTTGTCACTACTAAGTGACTAAACGTCACAAGTTTTTTAGAACCATAAAATTAACTTATAGACATCTATAGTCTATAAAATATCATCTAGAGAATAATGGTAAATATATCTTAAATATTAAAGAAACAATGGAAAAAGTGTTATTAATTTCGTAAATAATGCACCTATCCTACAATTTCTTAATTAGTATCGTTTTTTAAAGATCCAGTGAGGAAAGTAAATACTTTTTTTAATCTAAAATTCTGTAAAAGTATTCCGTTAATGTTCTTAGCTCTAAGATGTACCCCGATATAATTAAAAATTATATTACTGCCTTCGGTAAGGCGTATACAAGGCATACGAAGGGATTTCTTATTCCAGTGAGAAATCGTAGCAAAACTAATCTCGCACATTTCCCTTTTGGATAGATTTCAAGTTTGTGGCTGTAACTTTGACAGCTAAATATATGGAGTTTGGTGCGCCGACATCTGGGTACTGTAATGTTGAGTAGAATAGTGTAATTGTGGTTATCATAATGTATGTTATTACTAACGCACAGTAATACATCTTACATTCTTACACAAAAATTACTGGTTCCGATCAACTCAAATTAAATTGGTTTTTACATCTTTCCTTGCTTGATGTTTTTATGTTTATAGACCTACAGATTTAAAAAATGTTTCTTTTTCATGTTAACTTAAATTTTCATGTTAGATTTGATTTTCTATTAATGAATTTTGAGAGCAAAATTTATTCGAAATTTCTGGGACTGCAAAAGAAAGTCATATTCATAAAATGTAAGCCTGTTAGTAAAAAATATAGTAAATGAGGAAATGAAAAAAAAAGTCGTAGCAGTTTTTTGAGAAAATTGCAAAAACGTGAAAAATTACTTGAATAAACTTGTACTTCTGGTTGTACCTAACCTAATTTTCAAGTTTCAATGTACGATGTTCCATTCTTGAGATATTTTGTTTACACACGCACACACAAAGACCAATTGCTAAAAACATGTTTTTTTGGGTTCATGGGGTGTGAAAACGTGTAAATCTGGTTAAAACTCGATTTTACTAAATCGGCATGTAAACTATATTAATATAGGCAAGTGAAAGTAGAAATAGTACACGCGATAACGAAAGCACCGTAATTTGACCCAAATTGACAGTACATTCCGACTTGTAAATTTCTTATTTAAAAGAGACTTATTTAATATTATTCAAAATTTAACAGAAAATATCTGATTTCATCAGTCCTCAACACAGCAAATTTCAAGAAGAAATTTAGTACGCCACTGCCGTCAACAAAGAAAATGGAGTAGAGATTTTCTAATCTAATTTTTAAAAAAACTACCATTAATTTTTATAGCAAAACTACCTTCAAAAAATATCTTTAGACTTATAAGCTACTTTTTATCTTACGGATTTTGTCAAATTTTAAAATTGTTTAATTTGTATACAATAAACTTTATTTTACTTTGTTCACTTTTTAAAAAGTCACTTATTTTTACAAATGTTAATACTTTTCTAAAAACTCCATTTTGTTTATCAAACAGAATTTCGTACTTGATACTTGGGAGAAAGATGAAAGCCAGTTACAAGCTTTTCTACGATCAACTCTTAAATTTTCTCACGAAAATTAAAAAAAAAAATTTCGAAACAGATAACATTAGATACTTTTTTAAAATAAAATGATGTTTTCATGGGCAAATCAATCAGTTATGCATCGTGTCAGTATGCGTGGCTTTTAGTTCCCTCTCCCATACTACTACTTGAGATCTCAACATTAATTTCATATATGATTCGTCTTAAAAATGATATTTCATGGTAAAAATTCTGTCAAGATACGCTTTAAAATTACATTTTCTTAACAGATTTATATAATTCTATATTCCATATGTCATTAAAAACCATAAAGGGTTTGAGGCGTCAAACTTTGTCGTAGGGCCGTGTTGAAAGGCCATGAAACAAGATGGCCTCCCGGTCACTTGTCCGGGATTTTTCAACTTGTTTCTTCAGTCGTTAAAAATTATTATAATTTATGCGTAAAATCTGTCTTTTAAAACGGGGTTTAATTATATTTTTCATAAAATATGGATTCTAAATAAAATGTTGGTAGGAGGTGGGAACTACATAATTATATTACCTGCCAGTTTGCTGTGCAAGGTCGTGTTATCTGTAGGCCTATTAGAAACAATTTTTACATAAAGAAACTGTTATGAAATTCGTAATTCAATAAAATTTTCTTAAGAGATTCGTGAAATTGGTTATTTGTTTCCGAGGAAACAACTTGAGTGTTTTGAAGACTCATGTTAGCAGGCCGTATAATCAAGATGGCCTCTCGGTAACTTTTCCGGGAAAATGTTACTAACTTCATTTCGTCAATTTTTACAAATATTATTTAAATAAATAATTTCTTAAAATACGTTTTTAAATAATATTTTCGAAGTAGATTTATAACATTAGATATTTTTTTAAAAGTAAGTTGATATTTTGATGGCCCAATCAATCGGTTATGCATTGTGTCGGTAGGCGTGGCCTCTAGTTTACCTCTCGTTTAACTACTTGAGATCTCAATATTAATTTCTTATGATTCGTATTAAAATGACATATTATGGTAAAAAAATCTGTCAAGATAAGCGTTAAAATAGCATATTTTTCTTAATAGATTTATATAATCTATCCGATATTTTTATTAAAAACCTTAAAGGGTTCGATGAACCAAACATTTGGCGTAAAGGCGTGTCGACAGGCCATGAAACAAGATGGCCTCCCGGTCACTGGTCCGGATTTTAAAATTTATTTTGTCAGTATTTGAAAATTATTATAATTAATTCGTAAAATGTGCCTCTTAATACGCGTTTTATTACATTTTTGATATAGACATACAAAATTAGGTATTACACTTACAATTAAAAAGAAAGGTCTGTTCGTCAGGATTATACAATGCTGTCCCGTGTTGGTAGGAGGTGGCAACTATTATTACCTTCCAGTCTGCTGTGTTAAGATCGTGTTATCTATAGTAGAAACAATTGTTTTACATAAGAAATTGTTATGAAATACGTAATTCAATAGAATTTTCTTAAGAGATTTGTAAAATTGGTTCTTTGTTTCCGCGTAAACAACTTGAGTGTTTGAAGCCTCGTGTTAGCGGACCGTATAAGCAAGATGGCCTCTCGGTAATTTTTCCGGGAACATGTTTCTAACTTAATTTCATCAATTTTTACAAAAACTTTATATTATTTAAAAAAAAACAATTTCTTAAAATACGTATTTAAATAATATTTCCAAAGTAGATTTATAACATCATGTATTTTTTTAAAGTAAGTTGATGTTTTGATGGCCCAATCAATCAATCGGTTATGCATCGTGTCGGTAGGCGTGGCCTTCAGTTTACCTTCCGTTTTCCTACTTGAGATCTCAATATAAATTTCATATGATTTGTTTTAAGATGATTTTTATGGTAAAAAGTCTCTCAAGATAAGCGTTAAAATGTCATTTTCTTAATACATTTATATAATTTTTTATTTGATATTATAATAAAAACCTTAAAGGTTTCGATGAATCAAACATGTGGCGTAGGGGGTGTAGACAGATCATGAAACAAGATGGCCTCCCTATCTAAATCAGCCTTTCGGCTGATGACCAAAACAACAACAAAGCAACACCATGACCAAATTAGATGAGGATGATATACATGACGTGTAAATGAGGTGTAGTCTTCAACACACTCAGACCGACCATTCCTGAGATAGTATGGTTAATTGAACCTCAACCATGAAAATACACTGGTAATCACAGTCTTTTACTCAAATCCGTATAAAAGTAACTACCCTTAATAGGATTTGAACCACGGAACCTTCGTCTCCGAAAAACAGTTATTAAACAGCTGACTCGCGGCGAAGACTTTACCGCTACACCAACCCGGTGAGTAAACAATTATATTAACCCTTAACTGTTGTTTGTATCCAAATACCTAACTTAAATTTCAAGTTTCAACTTCATACAATATTTCGTTTACTTCAGGTATTTTGTTTAGATTCACACAAAGCAATCGCTAAAAAATTTTTTCTTTCAAGAACCTAATTCCGGTATTTGGAAAAATCGTTATAAAGACAATACTTTCCTTCCTATAAAAAAACTTACAGTAAATCGTAGTATATTTAGCCACGTCAGAACAATATAGCTACGACTTGTATAATTATACAACTATTTACGGCTAATATTTAGGTCGAGATATTTTATACACATTCCACGTAGGAAGTCTATTAATAATCTCCAATATTCATTAATGTGAAAGCAATGTTCAGAACGTATGGCAAATGATTTCTGTATTAATTTACATTGTTTCGTTGACTATAAGCGAGTGGGAGATTATTAAGTCGTGGGACAGGGAGTTAATGCGACAAACCTAGATTAGATTGATCGGGTAAGTTAGGTGCCTCGTTTTAAACAACCTACCAATCTACATTGTAGTTAACGTTCCGTAGGGGTGTAGCAAACAAGAAAGGAAAATAAACAGGAGAGTGTTGTATAGAATGTGAGGTAATGATGTACGGAGATACCTGTGAGAATGTGAGATTTGAGCGTAATACTCCACAGCCGTCTAGTTTTAAACACAATTATTTTATTAAAGTTTAATTTCACAACATTCTAGATTTATTCGCTATTTAAAATAGAAATTTTCCAATTCTATGAATTTATGCACTTTATTCCTAAAGGGTTTCTATTGTTAGAACGGAATATAAATTTATTTCACTTACATCGCTGTGTAGTTACAAAACAACATTTTTCGTTTTTAAAATAACTAAAATGAAGTACTGCTTGATAAAGATTAGCAAGAAAGTTAATGCAGGATCATTTATTAAAAATGGTAAATATATCAGAAATTGCTTTGCTAATAACGTATATATACAATTTGTTTTTACAATTCTGCAACATTACAATCTGTTCACTTGTAATAGAACAATCAGTAATTTTGATAAATGTTAATTAACATGATTACGATTTCATTACAATGTTAATGAAATTGAAAATAGTAATAAAGTAATAGTTTTGATAAATACAATGATAACTTTGAAATAAATAAGTTAGAATAAAAAAAGATAATAAGTGTAACAATGTTATTTGAAACCTATAACCTAAATCAAAAACACTGTGTCATTTCAGTCTTAAAAACCCGGTATCAGTGTTATTTAGTAGATTCAGAGCCAGGACGTTTGGAGGATTGCTGAGTCTTTCTTCATATATACGGCTGAATTTTGATATAGTTTGTTTCACTGAGTCAATATTAAGATCGGCATAGGTGTTATTGATGTCCCACGGAATTTGCAGGGCCCGCCACAAGAATTTTGATTGGAAACATTCGAATATGTTTATGTTTGAAGTGCAGGATGTACCTCACAATTGAAGCCCATATGTCCACATTGGTTTTAAAAGGAATTTATACAAAATAATTTTTGATTCGTTTGACAAAGGTGAGTATTTACCAATAAACCGGTGTAGTTTACGTACTGTCAGCTCAAGTTGTTTTTTTTAGTTATTATGTGATGTTTCCATGTGAGGCGACGATCTAAAATATGTAGTTCCAAGTATTTTACTGTTGTGTTGTGCGGTAGTGCTATGTTGTTTAACGTTAATGGTGGGCAATCATTTTTCCGTAGTGTAAATGTGATGTGTTGATTTGGTTTCGTTAACTGTCGATCTCCACATTATTAACTATTTCTCAAAAGATGTAAGGAATTCTTATAAGAATTGTGACGCAATTATTGGGTCTCCATGAATAGCGAGAACGGTCGTGTCATCGGCAAAGGTCGCTATGGTCGTAATTGAAGTTGTAGATAAGTCAATGTGAACAAGAGATATAAAAACGGACTTATACTAATGCTGTAATTTTTACATTTTCTTACCTTATATTTATATTAAATAGGGAAGAAAAATATTATTTTCATGTCGATTTTTCGAAATCGTATTTCACCGAGTATACAAGTTTTCAGGCTCCCTGAACCCAAAAATATATATATAGGGATTGGTCTGCGTATGTATGTTTGTGAACAAAATATACTTTAACAACGGAATATAGTATGAAGGTGAAACTCAAGTTAGTTATTACTAGAACAATTTCGTAAAAATTGGTCAACTGAAGTAGTAGTTTATTGGTGCGATTTTTTACTATTTTGCAATATTCTCAAAAATGGCTCCTACGACTTTTCTTCTTTTAGTGACTCCTCCATTTGAAAGAAAGCTTCTCAATTTATAGTTTTGACTCAACAATCTACATTTAAAAGCAAAGTAACAGTTACAAAAATGAGTTTCTGTAAAATAAGTTGTTTGTTGACTGGATTATATCGAGTTGGTTTAGTTTAATTAAAGTCGCATCAAAAGCTCGGTTATTAGTGACTTCAGTGTGTAATGGAACAATGGGTTTTAACTTGAAAAAATTTTAAACCTTAGCCGGAATCGAACCCAGGACCTCCACTACGCTACGGAGGCGGCCAATTAATATGAATATAATAAACACATTCAATGCTGAGAAATTATGAGGTATTTCTCCCGTCGGGCTGATTACTCGTGCAGCGTGTTCTCCGCTTGCTTTATGTAGGGCTTGCAACTTATGTTACTAACGATTTTATAGATTTGTTTCATTTCCGGCCTATACATGGAGTTATGTTTGCTAATAACATAAAAGTAAACAATTCAAAGGTTTTTTAGGTTTATTTTTGCCTGTTGTAATAAATGTATTTCTTCTTTGAATTTTCCATTATTGTTTCAATTTACGCGTAATTTCTTATATAATTTTATACTACAAATAATATATAGTTTTAAAGTAAATCTAAAAGTGTAAGGTATTTTGAATCGTTACCCGAAAATTAAGTAAATTCACGGCTTCAACTGTACCCTGAAAACCCGTTAATACTAGCAACAAGTAAACTAGCGTCGTAGGAATAGACGACATGCGTAGGAACTATTATTTTTCAAAAAACTTTATAGTTTTCATGAAAAATATTATGTAATAGTGCATCTTGGTTATATGGTAATGAATAAATAATATAATTACCAGGTAATAATAATTATATACCGGATGTTTGAATTACCAGTGTGTTAATAAATTCACGTAGTAAACTGTAGGTAATATTCTTGTAATAATGTAGACAATTAAAGTCACGTAAAGTTAGATGAAACGTGATTATGACGAAAACACGGTTATATGAGAGTCTCATTTGATAAGTTTGGTTACGATATAACTAGATGTTAGCTTATCTTGAAATAACTTAGGAAATTATTGTGCGGCGGTGGCTTCTGCTATGAGATGCAGATCCCACCTCCTTTAGTCATGTACCGACCCGCACACATAAGCTTACGAGCAGAGTAGAATAGTCTCTACATAACAGCCACAAGGGATTTAAAGTAACAGAAGATACTTCTACCTAATACACACGATAAACTTAACTCCACAGAATGCATCAATAAGTTATTATATGTGACATTAATAAAGACAAATCACAAATGTGATATCAACATATCCACCATGTAATTATGTATCACAAATAACAGCATCATGAATTACAATAATAATAATAATAATACTAATACCATAGTATTACTTTAATAATGAAATTAAAGTAATATAACACGAGTTATTCAAGTTACTTGTCGGTAACTTAAATGTGACACTAGATCTAAGTAATTTAATTCAACATTCAAAAGTTACATATTTCACATAACACATTTACATAATTACCAAACATTAAGTTTTAATACTATTCTCTCTAATTTACGAAATAATTTCATTATAATTATTATGTTCTGACACATTTCTCAGTTTAACGCAATGCGATAATAGGTAATTAAAAAGTTTACTTCAATATTTTTAAATAGAATAAAACTATTAAATTTTTTCTTGAAGTAATTTAACTTGACCCGACTATTATTCAAAATCGATAATGTAGGTCAATTTTTTAAAGAACTGTCTTCTGACCATTTTTTAATCTGACTTTTTTAATGACGTAACAGGCAGGTGGCGTGTTAAATTAATTTTGCACTCGATTTGCTAGTTCCAGGGCTACAAAAAATAGTTTTGTTTCTTATCACATGGTCAGCCAATTATATGACTGAGCCATTTAAGAACAGAAGAGGTAGATGTGTAAAAGACACTAGTCAGATTTATCTCCTTTGAGAGTCATGGATTTCATTATACAGCCAGACAGTGTGGTGAATAAAGTGAAGGTGTATTTTTCAGGTTGAAAAAAAAATGCTTTTCAGAAGGCCAGGTATGCTGATAAGCATAGGCTACTTTTCCAATCAGTGAGGAAGAGAATAATAAACTACCTTACACCTCGTTTTACTTAATAAAGCCTCTAGAGGTCCAAACCAGCCATTCAGCTGATGACCTATCAACAACAAGCAACTGCGAGACTCAGTGAGATGAGGTGATATGTGTGACGTATAAATGAATATATATTCTTGTCCAGACATAGGTCGACTATTCCCGAGAGAGTGTGGTTAATTAAACCCAACCATTAAAGAACAACAGTTACCACTGTCTAGTGTTCAAATCTGTGTAAAATCAACTACTTTTACTACGATTTGAACCATGAAACCTTCATCTCCGAATATTACCTGTTAAACAGCTGACTCTGGGCAACATACACTAATTTGGTTTTTTTCTGAATACGCTATATGTTTAAAAATATATAAATTGAATTTTATTCAAGGTCCGATTCATCAGATGCTGGGATTAAACGGATTAAACAAAATAGAAATGTTTTGAAACCATTAATAAACTACTCTAAAATATTAAAATTTAACCCATAAGTTAATACAAATAAAAAATTTATGAACTTTTTCATTTTACTTTTTTAATGAATAACAATTCGTTTTACAAAATATTTAAATTTTTACACTAAGCTTTAAATGTATTCGAGAACTAGAAAACTGAATAGAATATAACAAATAATTTACTGGTTGCTTCCAGAAAACTGCCTTTATGATAATCAAAATCCTTTTCAAGGAGACAATAGGACCTTAGCCCCTTACATGCTACATTAGATTTGATATGGCCAGACACGAACGGAATTTTCTCAAACAAAAAGTGTCTCAAAAGAGCAATTCCTTGAAAATTCTTATCAGTGAAAGAGATCCCAAAGGATACCATTTTGTTCGTATTGTGTTCTATACAAAACATAGTATCAATAAAAATAAAAGAAATAAGTCACTAGGCTAATAATTAATATCGTTAAAATCAATAATATTTATAAAAGTAGATGTACTCGTAATAATTTTGAGCGTTAAATTTTAAACTAAGCATACGAATAAGAAAATTTATTTCACATGTTGGAGACAGATACATAACATATAAAAGTAAAACAGATAACATAAAAAAAATAAAAAATATTCTTACAGTAAACAAAACTATCATATTTAATTCTAAATAAAAAAATAAAAAAATCTGGTGTGAAACACTCACACAACTTTCTCTTCCCAATGTAAATAATGAACAATATAACCTAACATTAGTAATAAAACATTAGAAGTAAACAAAAAGCTAACCTCAAACAATATAACCTTATTTTAATCGTGAGTGAAAGACGCAAAATGAAAATCAACCTCAGTTTGGCTTAACAATACGGAAAATCACTCTTTCACGCTAAACTAGGCTCTGTAGAGAAAAATTCTTTAAATAAACGTTGTAGGTCTTTTAATTTCCTATAAATTTGATTATACCTTTTTGATGTGAAATGCATAATAAGGCTGTAAAAAATCAATTTTTTACACGATTTCTTGAGAAAAAAAACAGAAAATCGCTAATTACCGCTAAACGAAGCGTTAAGTTATACAAAAAATTTTTAAATTTAAATTTCTAAATTCTCTACAACTTAAGTTATATACATTTTTGCGCTAAAATGTATATTGAAATCTCAATCTTAAAAAAAGATAATTTTTTTACGAGAAAACAGCCATATCAAAAATTTCAGCAGAAATGACGCCTACCTTATCTTGTAAAAAATAAAAAATTTAGTAAATGAGGCGATATTTAAAAAAAATCGTAGGACTAGTTTTTGAGAAAATCGCAAAAAAGTGAAAAATTACACGAATAAACTACTGTACTACTATTTCCGGTTGACCGATTTTGATGAAAATATTCGTATCGGGTTCTCTAGTGGTATTTAACTTAAGTTTCAAGTTCGTACGATGTTCCGTCCGTTCTTGAGATATTTTGTACACACAAACACACACACACATACACACACACACACACACACACCAATCGTAAAACATGTTTTTTTGGGTTCGGGGAGTCTGAAAACGTGCTGATCCGGTGAAAACTCGATTTTTCGAAAAATCTACATGAAAACAATACTTTCCTTCTTTTATGTTCATATAGGCAAGAGAAAGTAAAAAAGACGACAAACTAATTCCACAACAAGGAAAAATAGGCCTCTAAGGCAATGCCTGTTAAGAGGTTCCATCAGTAATATTATTAGCCTGCAGTTGACAAAATAACAACCATACGTACAAATGCAAATAAATAAAAAAAAAATACATAATATAAATAAGCTATAATATCAAACAAATAAATAAATTTTTAGACAAGTGAAATTGTAACTATCCAGTTTACTTTAATCGAAAAAATCAAATATTTATCATTGCCTCTACAGTATTTATGGCAAATCAATATTTAATTATACTATTTTAAAAATGTTTTAGTAAATAAAGATTAGTAATAACATTTTGTTTGATCACAAATTATTCCGTACTAACGAAGATCTACAAGTGTCATCTTCAGTGTTGTAGGTATAAACTTTGTTGACCATTGGGACTTTGAAGTCCCACATCATTTAACAAGGTTTGTTTTATTATTTGTAGTAGAATATATATTTCTGACCAATGGGACTTTAAAGTCCATGTCTTTTTGATTTTTTTGTGCTATTAGCAAACGTGTATGGCAACCCTGCAAGTTATAACAGCTGATATAAGGAACCATTACTACTGTTAGCGAGGTTAATTTTTTGCATCGACTTTGTTCATTTGGAATACGTAATTACAACCAAGGTAAGTGTTTTTATTTGTAATATTACTTTACCCTATCATTTTAGTGTTGATTTATCCATTTATTTGCCATAATTATGTTACTTGTTTCAAAATAAATTCAGAAAAGTGAGTGGGACTTGTAAGTCCCGTTGGGTGTAAACCATGTGTTGGTGTTTAGGTTATGTTGCTTTGATTACACATGAGTTCTGTGATATTATATGACTTCTTTGTGTTTTATATTAGTATATTCTATACTTTACTATATTTCAAATGTTTTTTATTAATATTTAAGCTCTTGATAAGTGTACGTAGTGTTAATTTATAAAATGTGTGTGTAGCATGATATATTTGTAGGTATAAACTGCATATTTATGTAAATGCTGGTTTATTTTTGCATTATTTTAGATTTAATTACAGTATTTTTTTTAGTGACTATGGATATTCTAAATGATGAAGACATTGGGTATATTTTGGAAAATATACCAGATGATGACAAAGGATTGACTGATATAGAAGAAAGTGATGTAGACGATGAACCAGACCTGTCACTCCTCGCAAAAGAAAGAAGTAATTTTGATGTTGTCTTCGAAGAGGCTATTGCAGGTAATATTATCTATTTAGCTACCTATTTTATTTTCAATATACTGAGTGTATCAGAAAAATTTACACACATTTTGAAGTGTGGCTAATCATTACAGGGTAAAGTTGGGCCATTTTTCTGATAAGGAACAGTACCGGTGAAGATAACATTTTTAAGTTTATTTTACAAGACAACACAAATATCATGTATCAACTAAATGTTTTTTCAAATAAATATATCCGTTCAAAATGTGTAACATTATTTTGATACACTCTGTATATTTATGATTGTGTGTTGTGGTTTGTAGTAAGCTGTAGTTACCATTTTTTTTATTTATGATATTGTGTTCTGGTTGCAATAAGTTTTAGTTACCAGCCAGTCAGCTGCAAGATCCGTGCAAGTACTAAAATTCTGTTGTTGTAATAAATAAAAATAAAATGTACATCAAATTGTTCATAAGTTTAGTCACTCCTTGTAATGTTACTTCTATTTTCAGAAATTGCTTCGGCATCGGACGAAGAAGCTGAAGATGATGATCGACCATCTGTAACTGATCAACCATCAACTTCAGCAGCAATTGTAGTCGACGAAATAGTTGATAGTGAGTCTGCAGCTGATCACCCATTAGGTTCTCAAAGAAAATCTAAGAAAAAGAAAAGTCCACCGGAACCTAACAGGCACTGGCGCAAAAGGAATGTGACAGAATTAGATACCCCATACACTGGAAAACCGGAAGGTAAGTAAATCTACTTCAGATGTCCCTTATCCATTTTCTGCATTGATTCTAAACCAGTTGTCTAAAAAATTTTACTTTATTTCTTATCTTAGGTCCAGCCCAGGGAGTCTTTGAAGCTTGTGACTCACCTACAGATGTATTTGTTGCTGTATTAGATCCGGTTATTGATATTATAGTGAATGAAAGCAACCTATATTCTGTGCAGCAAGGTCGAAACTTAAATATGAATTTAGATGAATTTTTGTCATTCCTAGGAATTAATTTCCTTATGGGATACCATATTTTGCCATCTTGGAGAGACTACTGGTCTACAAGTTTAGATCTTGGTGTCCAGCTTGTAAAAGACACTATGTGTCGCAATCAATTTGATGCTATCTTATCAAATCTTCATGTCAATAATAACTTGCTTCGACCAAATGATTGTGTCGATAAATTGTATAAGATACGACCTCTTATTGACAAAATGAACGAACAATTTTTTAGAGTGTACAATGTAACAAAACGTGTTTCAGTTGATGAATCGATTATTTTGTTCAAGGGACGGTCTGTACTGAAACAGTACAATCCCATGAAGCCCATCAAAAGGGGATATAAACTGCGGTGTCTTGGAGATCAAAACGGGTTTATATCTAATTTAGATGTATACCAAGGTAAATACGATAAAACCTCTGATGAATTTTCAGAATATGGGTTAGGCGAACGCGTTGTGTTGCGCCTTTCTAAACCGTATTGGGGTACAGCATTGAAAGTGTACTTTGATAATTATTATAGTTCGTTAAGATTATTAGAAAAATTAAAATTAAAAAATATTTTGGCTTGTGGAACTATAAGAAAAGAAAGAAGAGGGATACCAATCTTAGCAAATGACAAAAGCCTGTCACGAGGCGATTATGATTACAGATTTTCTAACTTGGATCTAGGGTTGTTCAAATGGATGAACAATCGCCCTGTTTATTTTATTTCAAATTTCCACGGTACTGAAGTCACCACAGTAAAACGAAAAAACAAAGAAGATAAGAGATGTGATGTTCCTTGTTTAGAAGTAGTTGCAGACTACAATGGAAATATGGGTGGGGTTGATCTAGCTGATCAGTTGCGGCAGCTTTACTGTGTTAACAGAAGATCTAAGAAGTGGTGGCATCGGCTGTTTTGGGGGATCATTGACATAGCTTGTGTAAATTCTTATATAATATATAAACTATTGCATAAAGAAGAAAAGTGGAATATGTTAAAATTTAGAAGAAGTCTTGCCCAAGGATTGATGGTAAAAAAACAGAAGATACAAAATAAAAAAAAGAGACCATCAACACAAAGTACATGTGAACCGCAACCTAAAAAAAATAAATTATCATGGTCTGTGCCCAATGATGTACGTTTAGGTAATAGAGGTGTACATTTTGTTGATTTTGCTGACAAGAGAAGAAGGTGTGAAGTTTGCAGCCAAAATAAAATAGAATCTCGTCCATATTCTATTTGTACAATGTGCAAAGTACATCTTTGTGTAAATGAAAAGAAAAACTGTTTTAAAATTTACCATGATATGTAGCATTTAAAATGAATTTCATTTGTTTTATTATTAGGTATTTAAAATTGTACTATATATTGAATAGAGAATAAATATATAATCATCAATACCCAACTGTTTTTTATATTCTTATTTCCCAACGGGACTTTTAAGTCCCACAAATATTTTTTGTAAATTTCAGGCTGAAAAAAATTTTTTTGGATCTAATATGATGACTGGATCTCTAAATGTATCAGTAAGTAGTACCTTTTATTATTATTATTATTATTATTATTACTAAATTTTTACCAATTTAAATCAATGCGGTCAACAAAGGGTTAAAAACCTGGTGCATGTTTGTTTATTAATCGTGCGATGATGACCCGTCAATTTTATAGAAAGGCATTTGAAATTTTAGTCCTATTAGTATTTAATGAGATTCCATCATGGTTTGATATCGTGCATTGTATCGTAAAATTTATAACGTTACAAATTAAGATTTAATGATGATGAGACTTTTTATAGATTAGACAGACTATACAACCTTTTACAAAAATATCTAGAACATGTTATATTAACGAAATTTATGTTAAATTAAATTTCATATAATAAAATTAAATTCTTATATTTTAGTTCAAGAATTTTTAGCAATATTTTTGTTTAATTTTTGTTATAAGTTATTTTAAGTTTATATGGAAAGTTAGTCTATCATTAATTTATTTTTTACGGGTTTCATACTGTTTTCGCCGCCTGTTCTCTCTTACTCACACACACACTCACTCACTCTCTCTCTCAACCTTTGGTTCCTTTTATCCATCTTCCCGATTTTCTCCTCTGCATGATCTCCATCTTATCTATTAAAGACCGTCTGTCACTGTTCGCCGGAAATATATATTATTAATTAATTTATTGCAACGTACGTGACTACGGAATGTAAATTTAGAATGCTATATACACCTCAATGGGATGTAATCCATATCTAAAAGAAAACAAAATTATAATAAAAATTGGATGTTTACACTATATTAAATAAAAGTAAAATCTACACCTGACTTACTTCATGACTAAATCCTTTGAATCACAACGCTTACCAATTTGTAATGTAACATAGGTTTCATTGGGGTCTCCACATATTATAGTGCTCACTAAGAAAGGCTTTTGAAAATTGCATTTCTAAAAGAAAAAAAAACATAAAATTTGCCTTTTTCTTAATACAGCTTTAAAGTACTTATTAGTTATCACCAGAATGCTTAATAAGCTAATTTGGTGAAGAATTCACTGATTTATGATGGTTTTTTTGTGAAAGAAGTTGAACAGCACCCTCCGGATTTTAATACTAGTATTTTATTTAGCATGAAAAGGTACAAGAACATTAGAGATTTTTCAGCATAGTGCAGAGATAGACTATGTTATATTTCTGATTTGATTTTGGGGCTAAATATGTTGGTAAATGAGACCTCGAAAATTAAAATTGCAATAAGCATAACCTTGGTAGGTTATATTTCCTGACGCACTTTCTTGGCTTTTGGTGAGTTAGTGGTCTTCCATGTTGAACTTTTCTTTTTAAAAAGTGGATCAAAGTATCGAACCCAACTTTCGACGCACATTACGACACTCATCACTGCAACCACTTATAGAAAACGTCCATGCGGTTAGTCAACCGTTCCTTTGTCAGCAAGTGCGGAACGAAACCCAAACAAACACGCTGCGTATGAAAATGCTTTGTCAAAATGCGGTGAATGGAACTTTTGGAAATGTGGAGGAGAGAATTTAGAGTACGCAATTGGTAAATGTCGTTTCAAGGATGACAGTCGGCTGTCTCTCGTCTTCCTGAAAACCCTTTGTGCCAACGGAAAATTGTACTGGTATTTAACTTCCCCTTACGCACCTTTTATCTTCTTCACGGTATCAGCCGCCGAAAAACTGCGGTGAACACAATAGTGCATTGTATATCGTTGTTCTTTTGTTAACTGCACTCATAGCAAAATAAACCGGAAGGTACCGCAATACCCGTCTGACAAATATGACTGCTGAACGCTTATTAATGAACGAAAACCATTCGGCGTGACTACGCACCCTTTTATAACGAGTGAAACTTTGCATCAAAGCATGCTCAAACTTTTCCAGTAGCATCGACCACTCATACGAACGTCACTTAAGTTCTTTTTTATGGGGGAAGTTCTTTGTAGATTACTTTAAGATTAAATAATTCTGATTAGCATCAATAACACTTAAACCTTTCCTGTCTGTATATTTATTTGTATGGCTGAACACTACAGAAGAAATGAACTGTTATTTTCTTTGTGACCTTATAAAAAATATATTTAGCTGAACCATGTTAATATAGTATTTAGATAGCACTGTTAAAGGAATTTAAGACCATACATAACAATAAAAAGGCAAAATAGGTTAAAATAGTGTAATAACAATTAAAAAGGATAATATAATAATATCCTAACAATAAATAAGAAAAGAATATTATTTTTATTCCGGTAGAGAGATATAAAAGTGGTAAGTGCGAGGTAAATGTGTGCCAGATGCAGGCAGGTCTCTGTTCACAGTTCTCTATGTATTTGTATAGTGCGGTTGCCCAGTCAGCAGTGGGTCTCATTGTTTTTAGAATAGCTTTTTATTTGCAATCTACTACTATTCACTTGACTCCGTTGTTGTGGAAACCGTACAGTGGTATAACCAAAGGAATTAAAAATAAAACTTTAAATACATTTTAAAATTTTTATTTTCAAGTTTTTTTATTTGCATTCAACCTTCATATGTTTCTGTTTAGAAAACATTTTAAACATTATTATCTGAATAATATGCCCTAATAAATTAAACATTTTAACAAGTTATTTATGGTTTTTTGTAAGAACGAATTATTTTTATTATGTAAATTATTATTTTTATAAACCAGAAATGCATTATGCAATATAACATGAATTTAAATGTACGAGAGCACTGGTGTCCTTTACACGTTCTACGAATATTAAAACCGATATACGTATATGTGGTAAAATTAGTTACCTATGATTTAACCCTAGATCCGGCAATCGTCGATTTGGAGACGATGTTACCACTTCTTGAACCGGTCGCGTTACAAAATCAGATTTGCTTCATAGCATTGCAATGGTGTCGTTTTAGTTTTGATTCCGTCTACAGACAGCATTGCTGTTTTTTACGATAGTTTAGTAATGTATAAAATAAATCTTTACGTATAATATACAATAGTTTATTGCATATTCTGTCTGTTTCTCTGTTGAAACGACGCTATCCTAGAGCTGAAAATTTGGTTATTTCTTGGTTTACATGATGTGTTTTTGTATTCTTCAGTTTTAAACATAGATCGGTTGATTGGTTTTATTTTGAAATAAACATTTTATGTAACGATTCTTATTTAATGAATTTTGAAAGTAAAGCATAAGCAAGTTTTAAATAGTAGTAACATCTGAAATTTTAGAACAATATTTGCCAAAAAATTATTTTCAAATAGCCCTAACATTCCTAACTGTTAGATTAAAATTTCAATAAAGTATTTATTCTATTTTCCTAAATTTTCCTGTTATTTTGATACGTCACGTGATAAGGTTTGTGATTTATAGCAAATTTTTAATGATTTCTTTACGGTTCGGTGACCTATGTGCTAGAAATTCTCTGCCGGTCTAGAAAAATGTTATTTACCGGCTGTAGGGTTAAAAATCTTATATAGCCTAATTTCTTCTCACTTAAAAATAATTAATCAAAAAATTAATCCTACTGATGAATCAAACTCACAACCTGGATATTACGTTGTAATTTATTTGTCTCTTAATGGAAATAAAATCTCCGTGATTGAATACTACTATCAAGAGAAAATATAATTTAATAGATAATTCATGAAATATAGACGGTGATTCAAAATTGAACAGTAATCTGTAGGGGCCTGCTTCTGTAGATTAAGGTAAATTAAGGAAAAATGTTTATAAAACATAAGCCGAGAAATGCTTTGTCAGTAATTTACGGCTGTTGAGAAAGATTTCGCACGGAATTTATTAACTTTGTTGCATTGAGGACAAGCTGAATTTTTAAGACTTTTAAGAGTCAAATTGGTGGCAACTTAATTTTTTTCTTAATAGTTTTAATTTTTTTCTAACTTAGTCTTAAATCTAAAAATTTGAATGTAATGTCTTAGAGCTCTATCTCCCATAGTTTTAAAAAATTTTGTTATAATACATAAAAATCATGAATCGTAAAATACTTTTATAGTTTCAACGTAAAATAACTTAGTTAAGCCATTCATTTTAAAATTCAACACCTTGAACGTTAAATTGTGAAAATAATTATGTATATTAAGTGTGTAAAACCGAATTTATAAGATGTTTAAATTCTACTTTCATTAATAATTAAACCAGAATAAACTAGTACTGTTTTTCAACAGGACCAAATATTTTTTTGAGGGTTGAAAATACCAGCTGATCACTATTTTCTTCAATTCCAATTTCACCATTTACCAGCAAATTGCTCTTTTTATGTGACGAATGAAATTTTTTACTCGAATTTAAACGTTCCATTGGTTAAAGAACTTGCTGCAATAATTTTATCAGGAACTAAAAACAGTGACAACACACTAGTTAAAACGTTGTCCTCAAGACACTTCCTTGCAATACGACACCTTCATCACCAGTGAATAAGAGATTTACCATGAGTTTTTATCTTTAAATAGTATATTTAAATATGTTTTTTTTAATTTTGGACAATTTCTAATTAAATAGTTTACGTGACATTTAGTGGTAATGCTTTTCTAGTATAGTTTCAAATTAAGAAAAGTTTTTTAAAAAATTATTAATTCACAAAAAAAAATTACTTTGACCGAACAAAACGGTTTGTCAACTTCTTCAAAACTATATCTGCTTCAGTTGATTGCCAAGGGTGTACAAAATATATTTGAGTTCTAAAAGAAACTCCTTTAAACGTCAAACGTTGAAAATACATACATTGGGTGTAACTGGCCCACCGCAAGCGCAATAAATACACAATAAATTTATTATATACATGAATAATTTACACTTAAACCAGAACCCTCAAACTTATTCCGTTAAAAGTATACTAACCATAACAGAATAATAATATTAAAATATTAATAAGCAATACTTCTTTTTTTCTTTAAAAAACAGATTATAAAGAAATTGTAAACAAATCATATATTTTTTCACCAATAAATTGTAAATATATAATTTTATTATGCAATTCTGGGTAGGCCAACTGATGATTATATGTTAATATGATCTTAATATGAACAGTTAAGAAAAGTGTAGACGTTGAGGCCAATGGAAAAAGATACATATCTGTGATTAACTGATAAATGAATAAACGAATAATGAAGGTAAATAATTGAAAAATACCGTTGGAACATGAACGGAAAATGTATCTGGAACTGAAGGAAAATGATGAGTAATTAATTTCAAAAAATGGGTTGAAACAATAAAACTTTTGCACGTAACCAAAGCAGGTTTGGGCCTTATGAACGATCCAGAGAAATAAATAAAGGGTGGAATGTAAACTTAGGGGTGGTAAATTTATATATAAGGTTAGGTTAGAAATGGAGCCGGTTTTTCAGGTTATATTTCCAATACTGTTCCCTTTACTGTTGGTTCATCTATCTTGATTATTATCTTAAACGATTAATGGAAGCACGAGTACGGTACAAAGGAGAAGAGTCCTTTAGTCTTTAGTCCCTCCTTGGGCAACGAATGTTTTATGGAAGAACCTTAAGAGTTGCTCATACATACATACTCACACACATAGACGCACTAAAACAGAGCTCACGGTTGATACAAACCACCCCCAACTCTTTCAAAGGCTGGAGTGCTTCCAATTCCCTTAATTGTACTCTGCGACACATACACTTTTACCTTCCCCTTTCCTTTCTACGTCTAGTCTCAACGTCTTTCTATTCTTTCTTTTCTCACTTATAATGCTTAAGAATGTAATTCCATCTCGTTCATTCGTACTGCTTCCTCTTCTTCATCCGTACAGCTTCTTACTCAAACTTTACCCTTCCCGGTATAATTTTCTGATCCTTATTTCAATAAAAGGTTCACATTTATTAGGTCTTACTATGAAAACTTAATATAAGAAATGTTATTTACTTTTAGCAAGAATCAGATGTTTGCACACTTTTATCTTAAAAGCTTGCGCTAAAAATAAGGGCCTTCTCAACTTCATAAATAGTATTAAGCCTACTTTTTATTTTAAAAGTAATCTGATAAAATTTTAATTCTCATTTCTTATTTACCATTTTTTCTTAAAAGTTTATATATTTTTGTAGTTTTTCTATGTATACTGAGTTAAAAATCTGGCAGCGAATTGAAATTTTGTAGTTTATTTTTATTTAGTCGCTCTTTGTACAACCGTATCAACTGCTTGGAAATTACCAAGTATAATGGATTGTCTACCAAGGAGAAATAATAATTTTTCGTTTCGTCCAGTCCTATCCGAGGCTACACTTTGATGTTTTGGGGTGACTCAAATTAATGAAAGAGGGAAAAAATTCACTCAACCGCCGTTTACATATATTGTATTATATGTATTATATACTGACTTTTAATTTTCTAATGACTGTAGTTTAAGAGAAATTTCACATACTTTATGTGGATGTATCTGGTTTTGAAACTGAATTCGGATCTGGTTTTGAAAAAAAATTAAAAACAAAATTATATAAAACGCAACCTTATTTAAATTTGCAACATAATTAATCACTATTTTTGCTGTTTAAGAATAAAATTTACAAAAATTAGTTATGATATTATTAAAAAGTTATGGAAAAAAATGTTTCATAATGCTTTTTCCTTGATTTATTTTCACTAACTTCTTCAGGATAATACAGGTAAATATTATTAAAATAAATCACTAACTTTAATATTTCTTTAAGAAAAACAACAAAACTAATTATACAAATAAAGAAAACAAACTTTCACTTAAATACTGCTTGTTACTACCTGTTCATATTACAACTTAACCTCAAACTAATGTTCGATCTTTGTGACATAAACATATGTTTTTCGAGGTCAATACTAGAGAATGTACGAGGGTAGGCTGATAAGTAATGCACACATGCTTGTAGAAGACAACTAAATAAACTTCAGTAGCGCGCCTGGTGGCATGTGGAAGTACTATTTCTCCTCTACAAGCCTGCGCAGTTTGAAGGCGTTGCTTTCATTCAGTTTGTTTTGAGTAGTGGAAGTATGGCGTCGTGTTCTGGTGCTATGTCAACGAGAATTAAACAACGCGCTGTTATCGAATTTTTAACTGCTGAGAAAGTGAATCCTAGTGAGATTTATCGTCGTTTAAAGGCTGTTTATTGTGACGATACTGTTGATAGGTCTACTGTGAATCGTTGGGTAATAAAATTTCGTGATTGCCAACCTGGAAAAGCCTTAATTGTTGACAAAACACGCAGTGGACGACCAATCACTGCCTCAGACGATAATCGTCGCAAACTCATCGATGATTTGATTCAAAATGACCGGCGAATCACTCAACAGCGTATCGCAAACCAAATTGGAATATCTAAGGAACGTGTTGGCTTCATTATTGAACAATTGGGATACCGTAAAATCTGTGCACGATGGGTACCACGCCGTCTGACAGACGAGAATAAACAGCGTCGATTGGAATGCTGTGAACAACTTTTGAAGCGCTACCGTGACGAAGGAGACGACTTTCTTTTGAATATTGTGACGGGGGATGAGTCATGGGTTCATCATTACGATCCCGAAGAAAAAAGGCAGAGCGCTGAATATCGTCATCCACATTCTCCTGTTGTGAAAAAGTTCAAAACACAACCGTCCGCAAAAAAAATTCTTTTGACTGTGTTTTGGGATGCTCGCCGAGTTTATGTGACTGATTATCTGGAACGAGGGGCAACGGTAAATTCTGCTCAGTATATACAGACTCTGAAACACCTCCGACGTCGAGTTTGTCGTGTTAGAGGCAACCTGGCGCCAATAATTTTGCAACACGACAATGCTCGTCCACACACTTCGCGTGCAACTGGAGAGGCTCTGAGAAACCTGAAGTTTCAACCAATTTTACACCCTCCGTATTCTCCCGACCTTGCGCCTTGCGATTTTTATTTTTTTCCTCTACTGAAGAGAGACCTTAAGGGTAATCATTACAGCTCGGACAATGAGGTGAAGGCAGCTATTGCGTCCTGGGTTCGAGGAAAGTCGGAAGAATTTTTCAGTGACGGAATGAAAAAACTTGTTAAACGTTGGGAGAAATGTGTAATGCTTAACGGTGACTATATTGAAAAATAAATAGATAATTTGGTAGGTTAAGATTTGTACTTTAATTTGTTATTTACCCCATCTTGCTATTTCTTTTTGTTCGTCTTCTACAAGCATGTGTGCATTACTTATCAGCCTACCCTCGTATGTAGTTCTCTGGTTTTGAAACTAACCAGCAACTTTATGCATTTTTTTAATAATGATGTAGATGGTTTCGAAACATATGCATTTTACAGTGTATGTAAAAGGTTGTAAGCTCTTAGAAAATGCAAAAATATAAAATTTGAAAGTTATGGATGTATCTGGATATGAAAATTTCAAAATAGGTTTTGGAATGCAGATTTAAAGGAAGAAGAAAATTGGGAAAACCTCTACAACACTGATAATAGTTTATATTTTAATAAGTCACTTTTAAAGATAATATAGTATAAAATGATATTGATGCCGGCCGCCTCCGTAGCCCAGTAATAACTTGCTACGTGCAAAGCGGTGGCAAGGGTCGATTCCCGGCCAGGGTCTGGAAAATTATTACAAGTTCAAACCCTCCCCTTCGTACCCCAACGTTGTCGCAAATTATCAAGATGTTGATGCGACTTGAAATAACTATAACAAAACAATTTATGCCAGAATTGAATAAGCCTACTTGTATACATTACACGATTATGAGATGTGATCCCTGAATGATTCTTCGAACCTTATGGAGAAAACTAACCTTTTACTTTGTAATTGACTAAACCATTCATTCATATTTTAAGAAAAATTTTAAAAATGAATTGTAAAACACTTCAAATCACGGTAGTTGTCGCTGTTGGGCATACAGTGTTCATGAGTACCTTGTTTTAGTAACTCTGAAATGATTTAGATTAGGTTACTTGTTTTCGTACAGCCTTAGGCTAAGCGCACAGTGAACGCTGGTTGCAGGTCGCAGGTACCGATTCACGGTGACGAACGCGCGTAGTGGGAGTATGTAACTACGCGCTTAACCTTCATTCAGTTGTCGGTATTCAAGATGAGTTCCAGAACCTGCAGTGATGATGAATTATTACTAATGGAAAACGCTTATAAAAAATTGTTATCTTTTAAAGACGATACCGTTAGTAACATTAATAAGAACAAAAAATTGTTCGGCATAATGATCTTTTTCCGCAATTAAAATGAGAATAACTCTGAAAACGTTTAATTTTATATTGTCTAAAGTAAAACTCGTTTAAAAAAACCATGGTGCAACTTGCACAAGCAACCAATATTACCGGAAGAAAGATTTGTGATTACTTTGAACATTTTAAACGTATTTTGAACTTTTTGACTACCGGTATTCAATATTATAAAGCATTATTTGGCCAGTAATAATCTTTTACAGTTAGTTTTATAAACCTATGTTAAAAATTAATTAATTAGTTGTTATAATTTATGAATAAGTATTATACGACGCCAGCAAGCAGCAGGCAGGTTTATTCAAAACAAACCAGTGAGCTGATATGCGCAGAAGACCAGCACGCAGCTTTCTCCATCAGCGTTTACTGTAAGACGTCCGATTAAAATATAATGGCCTATTCCTACTAGCAGGCTCCCGCTTGTAAGCGACCAGCAACCAACAACCTGCGACCAGCGTTCACTGTGCGTTTACCCTTAGATCAGTAGGTCATATATTCAAACCGGTTTTGGCACTTGCTTCTAGAGAAGCAATTTATTGAAAACACACAGTTTGGAACCCCGACTGTCAATATATTTTTCTACTGCATTTATGATTCTTCCTGTTCAGTTTTTTAATCACTTCATCTTTGCATTCTTTTGATCCTAAGATACTTTATTGTGGTAGAATCTTCGTCTAATATGGTAATGTGGTTGCGTCATTTGAAAAACTTACATTCACCGAGTAATTTCATTAAGTGTAGGATTACTTCCAATCTTTGTTATATTAGTTTTAAGATTGTTATGCTAATAGGCTTACCTTATTTAAAGAATAATTTTGTTTGTAAGTTGTTTGTGTTGAAATATGTGTTCATATTTTTCAACAAATGCTGGATAGGGTTTGTTGTGCGTTTTTGATATGGGTCTGTTTCATTAAAATAAAAATAGTTTTAAAATAAATATTTAATATGTACTAAACAAGAAAAAGCTTTCTAAAATTGGTTATCTTGAAAATTTTCTCAACAATTCCGCTAAAAATTGTTTGTAGGTCTATAGAAATTACTTCATACTGGATGCCTGAAATTTTAAGTTTAAAATTTTTGTATTATGAAATCCATTTTTTCATATTGAGACCAAATAACTTTGTGAAATATTTGTTGGTGTGTAAGGGAGAATAAATATTTATCTGAGTTATTATTCGTTGGTTTTCGAAAATTTCAGAATTTTTAATTCTTAATATTATTTTTATGTAGACGTTCAAACATATTTTATCCATCATAGCAACTTTTTCTAACGTTTTTTGAATAAACATTAAGAAAATGAATATTTTTAACATCTTTTTATGTAAACATGTGTACATTTTCAATGAAAATAGAATAACTTGTTTTCTCATTTGGTATAAACTATCAATTATATATTTCCAAGAATCAATCGCCGACTTTTTGTGACTGAAGTGATAAATACAAAAAATGAGTAATACAGATAAAATGATGAAATCAATTTTTAACAATTTGAATCAAATTTAACTTGAACGTCAAACCTCGGATTTAATTAGGTTACGAAACAAACAAATTGTGCAACAGCCACTTTTGTCGGTTATCCCGCTGCTCAATCAATCCATGATAATTCACCTGTACCGTCTGCACATGTGCAACATCTGGATAAAATACGAGAAAAGCAGGACAGACTGTAAATAAAAACACATGAAGCAAATGACACATTCGTAACATTTACATTTAAAACAAATGTCCCAGGTTCTTAGAAAAAAAAATAATAAATTTGAAAGGTTTTATCTTCGAAAATTCAACTTTGTTTTATTTACAAATTTTGAAGATAAATATTTAAAAACTTTTAAAAAACAATTAAAATCTTTAAAATTCTTTAAAAACTTATTTAAAAATATTAAATCTTTTCCGCAAATCTTCTAAAAAAAATATTGATTCTAAATATTAATACAATTCTGTATATTAATAAGTTTTCAAAAATTATTTTGTTTATAAAAACTCGTATATGTCACTTCACTCCTTTAAAAGTTTAAAAAGGAATGAATTCAACAATCCAATTTATTAATTTAATAAATTTTATTTTTTTTTACTTCTTCTCATCTCTTTAGATCAAAATCAAAATGTTCCTCTCACATCTGTAGTTGAGATCATCTGGTATGTGTGTTGATGCTGTAAAGTTATGTTTATGTTTACGTTAGAATGTTATGAATGTGTTTATACTGTTTGTTGTGTGTCTGTGGAGATGTCTCATATTACAATCTTCCCCCCCCCCCCCCCCGGAGAGTAAACTGAAGTACAAAGGTACGTGTATGCAAAATAAAGGGGGTGAGCGTTTAAAAGAAAAAGAGAAGGTGAGTATGTAGCAGTTATCGGCCTGAGATGGTAATATTCATTCATTCGGGGCCCCTTTCAATAAAACATTCAAATATCATGCAAACAGCACAGGTTTCATTTTGTTACATTCATCTCAAGCTCGAGTATCGCGACAGACATCACCTAAATAAATCCTCATGAAAATAAATTACGTAAATTATGAGTAAATTATGTAACTTTTTTAAGGTTAGAAATATGTTCTTTAGTTATTTCTCCTCCAATAGTCTTACGGAGTAAGGCTGTAACTGGAGTAGAGAAACCGATGATATACAAAGGTTCAGACCATCATATGCCATTTTCGCACAAATGTTTTTCCGTTTCGAACTTACGGGGTGAGTTTTAAGTAAAACTTTGTCTCCCACCGAAAACGGATTGGGGTGGCGTGTGGCATTATATCGGCGCGCCATATCATGATGGGATTTAATTAGTTTTCTTCTAATATCACACATCATGTTACTGGAACGTATAGGATTTCTATGGAGGATATCTTGGATATTCCATGCTCTATCCAACGGTGTTTGAGCTGGAAAAGTATGCAATATATCAAATGGGCATTTCCCATGAGCATTATGTTGAGCCATATTGAAGGCTAATTGAAACCAAAATAGAGATTTGTCCCAGGTTGTTTGAGTCGTTGCATGGTATGCAATAAGGATAGACCTAAGATTTCGATTTAATCGTTCGGCGTGAGATGGTTGAGGATGATATGGTGAGAGGGTGGTTCGTTTTATGCCTAGATTGAAACAAAAGTTTTTAAACATTATGGAATTAAAATTTTTAGCGTTATCTGTGACAATTAACCTCGGAATGGAGTAATTTTGGAAAATACGTTTTAATTCATCGACAATGGAGGATGTATTAGTGTTTCTTAATGGAGCTAGCCATGTAAATTTTGAAAAACTATCTACTACCACTAGAATATATTTATAACCTTGGTTGGTTTTTGGCAGGCTACCTACAGTATCAATAAACAATGTGTCAAACGGCACTGTCGGAACTCTGGAACTAAGATTTCCCCATTTATAATTTATTCCAGGTTTACTACGTTGGCAAGTTGTACAAGCATTCACTTTTAAAGGAATTTCTCGATATATAGCTGGCCAATAAAAATACCGTGTAATTTTATGTATGGTTTTATCAACACCTAAATGTCCACCGATTTCGGACTGATGGAAGTATTTAAATACTAAATCTTTTAAGGAATTGGGGAGAACGATTTTGGTTGGGTTATTGTCTTTATCTTTTAGACATAGGACACCTTTTGATAAACAAAATTTATTATTCATTTGTTGTCTTTGTTGAAGGATAAAGGTATCCTGTTCTTGATGTTGTCTTAAATCTGTAAAAGATAGGGGGAATTGAGATAATAAGGCATTAATATAAGATATATCTTTTGAGATATCTTCGTTATTTAAATCGTACATCCTCGATAATGCGTCAGCCACATTATTATCTGAACCACGGATGTGATTAATTTTAAATTTAAAAACAGATAATCTAAGTAACCATTTAGCGAGTCTACCTAACTGCTTTGGTCTGGAAAGAAGCCAGGCTAAGGCTTGGTTATCGGTTTCTAAAATAAATTTTGATGTGTTAAATAAGTTCTAAAATGATCCGTTGCAAAAACAACTGCAAGACACTCTCGTTCATATGCAGAAAATTTCCGTTCTGCTTCTGTTAATGTTTTGGAAGCATACGCTATGGGTTTTCTAAATCCTTCATGTTCCTGAAGTAGGACAGCTCCTAGACCTGTATCAGACGCATCCGTCTGTAAAATGAAAGTTTTGGAGAAATCTGGTATTGCCAATACCGGGGGATTAGCAATTGCTTGTTTGAGATCTTCAAACGCAATTTTTTGTGAGTCTCCCCAGATAAACTGAGTGTTTTTACGACGTAACTTATTTAAGGGTTCTATTCTATCAGCATAATTTTTGATAAATTTAGAGAAATAATTAATCATACCACAATATCGATGCACTTGTTTTACCGAGGTTGGTTGTGGGTACTGCAATATTTTTTGCGTCCTCGCCGGATCTATAGAAACTCCTTTGTATGATAAGGTGTGTCCAAGGAACGGTATTTCATTTACAGCGAATGTTACCTTATCGGGATTTACTGTAATTCCAGCTTTCCGCAGAATTGTCAATACTATTTTAATATGTTTGACATGCTCTGTAAAACTTTTAGAATATATTAATATATCGTCCATGTAATTAAATACAAATTTATGTTTAATATTTTTGAATAATGTATTCATAAGACGTGTTAAAACTTGTGCACCAGTCGAGAGACCAAAAGGTAATCTTACGTATTCGTATAAGCCATCCGGTGTGCAAAACGCAGTGATTTGACGAGATTTTTCTGTCAATGGTATCTGATGGTACGCTTGCGCTAAATCTAAGGTACTGAACCAGCGGGCATTAGAAAACCATTGAAAAGCATGATTTATATTCGGTAAAGGTTGGGCTTCTGAGTCAATTATTAAGTTGATTCGGCGATAGTCTACGACTAAGCGACTTGTACCGTTCGGTTTCGGAATTAAAAAGGCTGGGGAGGAATAAGGTGAAACACTTTCTTTAATTACTTTATCTTTTAATAATTTGTCAATTTGGTTTTTCATTTGAAGCGTTTTTATCGGATTTAATGGATAGGGCCTAGATTTTATAATTTCGCTATTTTTGAGTCTAATATCATATTTTAACACATGGGTACAACCTAATTTAGTTGTGAGTACATCAGGAAATTTCTTACATAAATTATTAATTGTATTTTTAATATATTCACTTTGTTCTATGTTGTTAATTTGTTCGGGATATAGATTGATTAGAGAAAATTGTTGATTTTTTGCCCAATCAAAGGTTATGAAAGATCTCGAAGCATTGAATATTGCGTGGGTTTTTTGTAAAAAATTCATTCCGAGTATTATTTTATGGTGTATTTTTGGTAATATTTTAAAATTTAGTTTCCACGATATGTTGTGAAGAGAAAGTTTAACCCAAATCTGTTTATTAATTCTTAGAGGAAATCTATCAGCTGTAAGACAAATTGTGTTAATGTTTTCTTCCTTTATAATCGCCTTCTTAGTTTTTAAAAATGTATATGTTTGTTGATTAATAATATTATGAGTGGAACCAGAATCAATGAGAGCGTTAAATATATTATTTTTGATTTTTATCGATAAAGCTTTCAACGTATAATTACGGTTCAGCGTGTTTTCTTTTAACCTTGAATGTTTACACAGATTATGTTTACAAACACACATCATATGTCTATGGTCAGTGCATTTGTAAAGATTTAGTTTTTTGAAACATTATTATTTCCTTTTTGTAATAACAGTTTACAATTCCTTTTGATATGACCTAGCTTATGACAATAAAAACATTTTAAGGATGTTGCTGGCATTTGTGATCTGGTTTTGCAAGTATTTTGTTTACTTTGGTTAGGTACCATGCTATTCACATTATTTATTACACTTGTATCATTTATTTTAGATAAACCAATATCATTAAGGGTCCTAGCATAAACTCTTTCGTAGACATATGTATCTAATTTATTGAAATCTTGTAAATTATTAGGTTTGCCGATTATACCTATGTGCGTGGCATATGTTTCATTTAAACCGGTTAAAATTATATTACTTAACTCACCTTCTGTCAGATCTAATCTTAACACTTCATGGTTTTCTAAGATTTCTTTTATGTATTCAGTAAGAGTCTCCGTTTGTGACTGATTTCGGTATAACAATTTGAGTTTTAATATTTCTTTCATTTTTGGTGTGATTAGTTTGTTTACTAAATCTCTATGAAATTGATCGAAATTATGATTATTTTTAATAGAATTTTCAAAAATTTGTTCAGTGAAGCCAGTCATAAATGGAGTCAACAATACCAAAGGTAAATCTACTGCATAACGTTTTTGTATTTGTTTAATAATTTTGATATTTCGTAATAGCATGTCAATATCACGT
This sequence comes from Catonia carolina, assembly GCA_035578175.1. Lineage (NCBI taxonomy): Eukaryota > Metazoa > Arthropoda > Insecta > Hemiptera > Achilidae > Catonia > Catonia carolina. The sequence continues at coordinate 431,392,816 of JAQMRL010000001.1, read as the reverse complement.
CCATCAGTTATGGTTAATTGTTTTAATTCATTTTCAATTGGATTTGCAATTTTTGTCCAATTAAAATTTAATTCACGATGAAAATAAACGGGATTATGATTACCTACTGCATTCGGTATCAATATGTCAGGAGTTTCGTTTCTAGGAACAGGATTTTGCATTACTGGGGAATGTAAAAGATTAACATGACCAACATCAAGATTTCCTTGTTGATCAGGTAAAAAATTATTTCCTAAATGTGCGTTTTCAAGGTTTATGTTGTTTTGCTCTAAATTAGGTTCAATTTCGAAATTTTGTAACCTATTAAGTTTCCAAATCTCAAGTCCTTCTTTTAAATTTTGAAATCCTACGAGTTTATCTGGTTTGTTGGGTAATATGAATGTTAATAGTTTGGTAAGCCTATCATCAAATATTTCGGCATTATACCTTTCTAATTCAGTTAAATTTTCTATGTTCCGTAACTTTGCTAAATAATTTTGACACTCCGTCAGTTGTTTGTCTATGTCAAATCTATGCAGTGTAGTTAAATCAATTTGGCGTCCATTATCTAATAGTTTTTGTAACCTTTGTTTTTTTTGTCTTATGTTTCCTGTAGTCGTGCTTTTTCGTATGCGTAGTTGGAAGTTAATGTTTGTCTCGTCTAGTTTGGTGGTGTCAAGAATCGGTGCTATTTCCCTATTCATGTTTTGTTTAATGATGATGATGATTTAAGTGTATGTGATTAATGACTTACCAGATGACCTCAATGTACTTGCCTACACAAATTATAGATAACAATTATAAATTATTTTGTAAATTTTTTAGAAGATTTGGTTTATTATGTTTTATTTGATTAATTTTATTTGGTGAATTTGATTCCGGTTCGTTCCTTTTCCTCTTGTTATGTTTTCCTTCTAATCTTGTCGTTGGTTTTGTATATTGATATTTTGTTTCCTTTCCTGAAATTGTCTTGAAAATTATATTGAAATTGAATTATGTTATCCTGGTCACGGCACCATTTTTATTGTCCCAGGTTCTTAGAAAAAAAAATAATAAATTTGAAAGGTTTTATCTTCGAAAATTCAACTTTGTTTTATTTACAAATTTTGAAGATAAATATTTAAAAACTTTTAAAAAACAATTAAAATCTTTAAAATTCTTTAAAAACTTATTTAAAAATATTAAATCTTTTCCGCAAATCTTCTAAAAAAAATATTGATTCTAAATATTAATACAATTCTGTATATTAATAAGTTTTCAAAAATTATTTTGTTTATAAAAACTCGTATATGTCACTTCACTCCTTTAAAAGTTTAAAAAGGAATGAATTCAACAATCCAATTTATTAATTTAATAAATTTTATTTTTTTTTACTTCTTCTCATCTCTTTAGATCAAAATCAAAATGTTCCTCTCACATCTGTAGTTGAGATCATCTGGTATGTGTGTTGATGCTGTAAAGTTATGTTTATGTTTACGTTAGAATGTTATGAATGTGTTTATACTGTTTGTTGTGTGTCTGTGGAGATGTCTCATATTACACAAATACATTTCCACCTATTTACATACACAGCACACAAAAAACTGAAGCACACATCTTGAGAAACGGATGGATTTGAAAGAATTTATGTAAAAAAAGAAAACAACCGAACACAAAATTTAAACAGTTTTATTGGGTATTAGATCTGGACTCAATTTAAACCTTCGCCGACTATTGACGGACATATCGGCCAAAAGATTTTTCCCACATGTAGCGGATATATACTCATAAGGATTTTCATGGTTGTTCATTTCTTTATTTATTTATTTAAGAAAGTATTAGATATGAGAGCAACAGGTAAAACCCAATACTGCTCTCTTAAAACATATTATAACAATACAATCATAATTTAACTAGCTTATAATATATACAATAATGATGCTTCAACTTCATAACCTACAATTTAATATATTATATTAATATGTGAATATAATATGTGAACATGATTAATATAATATTTTAATATGATAGTATAGTAATATAATTATGTAATAATATAATGATATAAAACTTGAATAAAATACACACAAGCAAACATGAAAATTTAAACGAAGCACTTACTGTATACACTTAGTTACAAATAAATTACAGTTTATTTCAGAAAGAAAAAAAAGAAAGTTAAAAATAGGAAAAAAGAAAAGATAAAATGGTAGTTTAGTGAAAATATCCTCACATTTACAAATGAAATCAAATACGATTTGACTAAAATTTGTCTTTATAGTCATCAAAATTATGCCAAAATAACTAAATATCCCAGGAAATTTGCACCTAAAGTTTCTGGGTTGACACACTGCCCGCCAGTGTTTGTTACCTGCCACGAGGTCAGTGTTCTCTATCAGACATGCTTCCTTTGTTCATTAATATTTAAGTGTATTACGTTCGTCCAGTTTAGTTACAATATTTTTTTAAACAATTTTTGTCGTCTCCTTTTATTCTGAAATTCAACGTACAAGTAGTCTATATTTTAATCAGATCTACTTACGGATTTATCCGCATAAGTCACGTCACTCAAAACTAAATTTATTTGCATCCATTAATATTGAGTAAACGAGAAGAGGAACATAAATGTGATCATCTTTGGGTGGATTCTGAGCCTTTAAAAACAGTTCTCTATCTAGAAAAACACGTGTTTTTACCCCAATCAATAATTAAGTGCGTCTGTGACATGAAACTAATTCCGTTCACGAAGGGTTATACAAAATAATACTAATGAACAAAACAATGTTCAAGCCAATTTGGAAGTACGGAATACAATAAATATGGTTGAGCTCTACAAGTCATTCAGCCATAAAAGCCTGCAAAAGTTTCAATCGAAATCACTCAGAATAATCACATCACCACTTTTATAATTAATTATTTGTTAATTTTCTGGTAAGTTACTCTACCGGAAGTTAGTTTATGAATAGCTGTATTATTCGTTGGGTTTAAAATAATCCAACGAAAAATTATTCTTTTTTTTCTATTTAGGAAATTCACAATCTGTTGGAAACAATCAGTGAATGTGATAACACAAAATTTGGAAAAATTAACAATTTGGTAAATAAACGTGAGTGGAGACACTGTCCAGTGACAGAACTCCGACGTGTAGCTTTAAGTGTGGCATTTAGAACAGTGTAATGGATAGTCAATTACAGCACTACGTTAATAGACGAGGTCCCGGCTCCATCGACATTTTAGACGTCTTATTGGATTGTTTGGGAGAGTCTGCGTAGCCAGATCAATGGGTTATGGTGGTTCACGAGTTTCTTCCTAAATTTTGTATAGGCCTAGAGTTTTAAGAAAACGTCATATATGAAGGGTACGTTTAGATCTGAGTGTAGCATTTTATTGGTTACATAATAGGGGGTGTTAACTATCCTCCGTAAAAGCTTTGATTGGAAACGCTGAATTTTTGCTAATACCGATGGTTTTGCACAGCAGTAAAGCTGACTGGCATAGCTCCATATTGGTCAAAGGTAGGAGTTGTAAATGGTTAATTTGGATGTAGTTGGTAACTTGGATTTGCGTGAAAGAAGTTTATACAACTGTTTGAGCCTGTCTTATATAATTATATTATTTAATATTATAATATAAATTATTTTAAAGGTATATTAAATACATTTGACACAATAGAATATTGTTTTAAAAGAAAATAATTGCATTAATAATCGATTCTAGAAAATATGAATTAATAAATTATTTTTTATTATTTTGAGATCGACTAAAATAATTTAATTTTTGACCGCCTAGAGTGTTTTGTCAGTAGCGTAGTATTAACAGCTAAGCCTCGTATTACTGGTTTGAATCAGGAACATTTTCCACGCTGTCCCATTCAGTGTTGTAATAACAAAACCACAGTCTACTCATCTACTTATAATTTAGAGTTTGCTGATGCGGCTTTAAATAATTGAAAAATAATTCCTCAAATCTACATGTATAATTTGATGGAGGTATTATACGGGTATTTTCGTTTAATTAAATAATATATGAACAGTAAAATAGAGTATGTATTCATTTAAAATTTATGTGATTCATAATATGTTGTACGAACATATGGTATTGCTCCTTGTTTCATTGCAAATTTCCACCTGTCTTGAATTGATTGCAGTATCTGTCTGCAATACTGATGATGCTCCATTTAGTTATACTGCAAACATGTCAATTGCAACGTATCTCAGTAATTAATATTATATGTTGGTTTTGTAATTTGTCCAACAGGTGTACAGTCAAGTTTAAAATTTATCCAATATTATGTAAAGCAGTTATTTCAGAAATTCCACTATTTACTAACTCTATTATACAGTAGTAATAGAAGCAGGTTGTAGTTGGAAAATAAACAAATATTTAAATTGATTCTCTCTTGAACATGGCACAACATAGTTGGATAGATTAATAATTATACCATTACATGTTTAATTTAACCAGTTTTAATTGTATTTAAATTAATGAAAAACATAAATCTACCTATAAAAATTATTTGGTTCATCATGGAAAAAATCTATAGACAGTAAAAATTCGAAAACTCGAACATTTTTGAACTTTAAGGCTGTAGAGTTTTTTAAATATCGGGTTATGTAGAATGAGGGGCAGAAGAAAGAACACAACTACTGTATTATTAATAAGTTAATATTAGTATTAGTATTAATTACTTCTACCTGTTCCTTAAAGGTGAAATATGCATTAAAAGAGACAAGATTTGAGTCTGTGGTAGCTCTTAAAGAGAAAGCGGCACGAGTCCTTAAGGAGCTGACAGAAGATGACTTCCAGCAGTGTTTCCAACGATGGGAAATTCTCATGGAGCGTTGTAGGGATAGAGAAGGAGTATATATATTGAAGGTGAAAATAAGTGATTATGTATATAATAAAATACAATTTTTTACAACGTCAGTCTCGTTATTTAATAGCCACACCTCGTATGTATGGAGTTGATCTATGATCCGGTGAAAAACCAAACGTAAAAAGGATACAAATTTTTAAACTCAATCATATGTAGTCACCACTACGTGCAAAACTCTATCATTCATAGAAACCTTAGTATAGTCACCCGTTAACAAATTACACACTCGTTTTCATTAAGAAATAAAAAATCACTTGTCATTATGTATTCGATAGTACAATAAAACAATGCTATCAACTTTTTCACAGAGAATTAGTGACTAACCAGGACAATTAGCTCAGTAAATTTACAGGACAACCCTCCAAGAAGGAAATTACTTCAAATTTCTAAGAGCTCAATTTTTAAGATCAGAGATACGATCATTGTCACACCCACACTTATAACAAAATCTACAAAGAGATTAAAAAGATTTATTACGCCTAAAATGTAATAACTATCCTACAATAGTGTAACCAACCCCTATGATATTTGCAACAAAAATTTTATTATAACCTTAGGGTAGAAAAAATTAGACACACAGTGGAGGCACAATTTAAACTAAAACAAAAAATTATATAAAACAACGTAACATGAAAATTAAACAATTTATTTACGACAATATTGTTTGATGTATGAAAATTGTAAAACTTGTGAAAATTTATTAGATTTGTTTTTCTTTATTTTCTTTTAGGTTTCTTTATTTTTTTTAAAAAGTCTGTTTATATTGTGAGTGAGATAGCGAATGAGTGACAATAACTGACTTAGCCGGTGAGTTTTATAAAAGTAAGTTTTAAAGTTAATTATAAGAGAGCGCTGCGGTGGTAAGTTTGTTATAACACTGCAACACACCTTCCTCTTTTAAAAACTTGTATGTTCACCAAATTTGTGTGTGTGTTTTTTTGCGAATGTGTTTGTGTTTCGTAATTAAGTCTGGTTCGATCTACGTTAGTCTTGCCTCTTTCTTCGTTCATAACTTACTTTTTATTCGGTAATTCTTTTATTCAATCTTGCCGCGGCATACTGGTCGTAATACAACTTCACAAACATTCTAAACTAAATTATACAAAACAGAAACCAACAAACTGCATTCATTACGTCTCAATTACATCCAAAAATTTATCGTTTTTTAAATGTAACTTAAAATTAAAAAACTTTTCTCAATTGCTGTTGATATTCTACTTATGTAAAAACATAAGTTTTAATAAAAAATACAAAATTTTATTAAAATATTAATAAATTAATTTAACTTCTTACTTAATTTTAGAACCATCTAATATTCACACTTACTTTTATACTTAAAATATATTTATCGTGTTTTTTATTTTGTTTAAACTTCAATTACTTTTTTAATTTTGTTCATTATTCATTTACGATTTATCTTCTAAATTAAGTACAAAATACCAAAGAAAACTTAAATGATATAAAAGTAATCTCGCAATGTATGTACACATTAGATAATTCAACCGACACTCGCTGGGTGAAGCGAAGACACCATACGGACTTAATTTAAAATGACCATAAAACAAATTAAATAAATTTACAAAGGAAAGCAAACTTCTTCGAAGAAGATTTTTAAAAAAAGTTTAAAAAAAAAGTTTTAAAAAAGTGGACTATAAAAATGTATTAATTAAAAAATTTTAAGATATTTCCTTCTTGGAGGGTTGTCCAGTAAATTTACTGAGCTAATTTGTCCTGGTTAATCACTAATTCTCTGTGAAAACGTTGACAGTATTGTTTTATTGTATCGAATGCATAATGAACTTGTAGCTCATTGTGAATAATCTCGTTTCGTTCGTACCAAGAGGTGTCTGTTGTAATTCGAAGTATTTTGGGTTTAATCGAATCAAACTATATTTCTCGGTTTAGTGGATTCGTAAATGTGAAAACTTTAAGTCTAAATCGGTTTCAGAAAGTACTGATAAAACTTTAATTTCTCTGATGAACTGTTAGAAGAATGCCTGCTAATTAGGTTGTAAAAGAATTTTGTTCAGTATGTGTGTTTGTTTGTTGTTTTAGTGAAATGTAAGTCTTTTTTCATGTGAGTCTTTTTTCAAGAATGAATCCTATATAAATAAGTAATAAATAACCTAACCGTATCAGTTTGTGAGATGGATTAATTTTTTATTTAAACTGAAGGAATTTTTCGGGTCGTTAGGTGAAGCCTAATGATTTTTCCGACATCTTATCGTCTTGTGGGAGTTTCTCTAAAAGATTTTAGTTATTTTTATAAAAAATATATAGCTATATATTTTTTCTACCCCACATAATTTGGGGAATTTTAATGTACCTGTTTATAATGTTAATATTATAACAAAAAAAAACACATATACAAAAGTGTAGTTCAAAGCATCACACTTTATAGCTTAGAAGTTTGGGACGTCACCAAGATCCACAGAAATAAACTAAGAGCTACAGAAATGGATTTTTTGAAAAGAAGTTGTGGGAAATCAAGACTTGAGAAAGTTAGAAAAGAAGATATACGAGCCGAAATAAATATGGGAAGAACTATCGATGACGAGATCGAAAAACGATAATTACTGTAGTTTTGACTTGTGACGAGGATGGCAGAGGATAGATGGACCCGAAAAATATTAGAATGGATACCTCCAGAACAAAGGAGGAGAGGACGATCACGTCAGAATTGAAGAGGTGTCATATATGAGGCCAGGAGGGCTGAAATTTAGAAGAGGACGTAAACTTCAATAGGAAACAGTGGAAACTGTGGTCGGAGAAGCGGTGACAGTTGTAACTAATTCCGTTATTTATATACAATAGTATCCGTTTAAAACGCTCACGGCTAAAACGATTTCCTGCTTAAAACGCAGTTTTCATGAAGTCCCTTTATTAATAAGGTAAAATACGTGTATATATTTCCGCTTAATCCGCATTCAATCCTGCCTTATGCGCGCTCAAAACTGATGACTATTTTAAAAATAAGTAATGAAAATTTCTTTACTTATATTACTAGTTATATTGTATTTCCTATACTTACCTATAGTATTACCTATTACCTATAGTATTTACTTGTGTTTTTGAGTTGTGTTGTTTTAATTAAATGTGATAATCTAAAAAGGCATGTATCTTTACGTTTATTTATGTAGTACCTACAACCTATATGCAACTAGCTGCTACACTAGGGTCCCGGGTTCGATTCCCAGCCAGGTCTGGCATTTTTTCATCACTCATATTCATTTATCACCCTTCTCACCGTCTGCATTAGCATCAATTACAAAACGTCAGACGTAAAACAAACAAAAGTCTATTACTATATAGCCAATTTTTTATATATATATATACCTATATGTATTTTTTTTTTTTTTTTTTAGGCTCTCATTGGAGCAAAATTAATCGATTTATAGAAGATCCCTAGTTATTCCTCTTATTTGCCCAGTAGTTCTTCATCCTCTGCGACACTCTCGCCCTATCCTCCACAGTCCAATGTCTGTTTGTCTGCCTTTTAGGTACTTCTGGAAATTTCGTGTTTGGATTTTTGATCTTATATCCTTCTTCTCTGTTCAAAATCTGTGTCTCTGAGATATCCAGGTCCTGCAGATCCTGTTGAACTTCCTCAAACCAGGCGTACTTGACTTTGGTTTTCAAAAAGAAATCCAGTACCTGTCTGGTAAATCCTATATGTATTTATTTACTGTTATTAATATTTTCTCACATTAACGAGAATGTTTCTGCCTTCAATAATAATTTCTTTAGAAAGCACTCTCTTAAGATTGTCTTGGTCGCTTCTCGGCTAAGACGATTTTCCGCCTGAGACGCAAATTTGTGCCGGACCCATGTATTGCTTGAGTCCCAGCTCCGTGAAGTCGGAAGGGAAGAAGGGAAGCAGTGCGTTGCGTTGCGTTGCGTTGTTATTGTAGTCGGAGAATGAATGAGTTTAGTAGAGTTTCACTGCTGCTGCATTAGTAGTCGTAGCGTGTACTAACTAGACTAAAAAAATATTCTCATCATCCGGCGCATTAATTTAACAAATACCTACCAGGTTATTAACTTGGTCGGATTCATAATATTTAACTTATATCAAAATATGTAAATAAATAAATGTAGTACATAACAAATATGTTAAATACGGAAAGTTTGAAATCAAATGTTTTGTATCAGAGTAATAAAACAATTGTTTTCCCAGCGTGCGCCACTTATTCAATATACTTCATCCGTAGGCCTATCCTTCACCACGCAACTACACGGATCTTGGAACCACACAATAAATCGTATTGACCGGATTATACTGAATATATAATCAGAAAATTTTGTACGTAAATTCATTTAAAGTAAATTTGAAGTTTTAGATATTTTGAAATAAAATATCATATATGAATGAATTTCATAAAGTTTTATTTTTTTTGTCCTTCAAAGAAATATCATGCTTTAAAAATCTTCTAATGTATTATAGTATTTCTAATCAACTACACTGGGAAGAGTGAGTATTAGAAAGGTTGCAAGAGCCATTTTTGTAAAAAACATTTTTATCACTTAGAATGGTTGTATAGTGCCAATAACCTATAAGACTTTCATGTCCAAATACAAGCTAGAAGTAGTTAACAAAAAAAACTAAAGATAGCGCTGATACTAAGTTTTTTTTTTTTGTTAACGTCCGACTGTTCCGTCTGCAATTACTGCTAATGCAGACGGTGAATGATGAAATGATTTTTTGTAACGTATGAAAAAATGCCGTGCCTGAATGGGATTCGAACCCAACACCGCATGATGAGAGGCGAGCACGTTACCAACTTCACTAATGCGGCCGGCTGATACTAAGTGACGGGGGTGTTTTCATTAGAATGGTTGTAAGTGCATTTACACTGGTTATGTCAGTTAAGTAATTTTTGCGAGGTTAAGCGACATTACGTTTGCGTTAAAGTATTGTATCGATAAATTTAAATAATTTATTCTTTTTAATAATGAGATGAGTATTCACAGATATAAAAGGGGAGAAGGTGATTGGAGAAAAAACAACTTTTAAAAAAGTCTGAAATTTTCAAAATCTGAACTTCCTTTTATTTTCTTTAAAAGAACTTATGGCAATAAAGATTTATTGGAGAAAATAAAAATTCTTAAACATGGAAAATCTCTAAAATACATCGACAGTCTTGTGATCAGAGGAACTGAAATCGGGTAGAGAGAAATCGCAGCTGCAAAGAAGGAAGATCTTATCGATGATATAATTTCTGTAGGATGATCTACAAGGTATTTTATAAAAATGTAACTTCATCATAAACATTTTTAAATATGAATTTTTATTTTATCATTTTATAATAAGCCTACGTATTAAATTAAAATCATGCTTAAATTCCCTTTTTTAAATAAATCACAAAAATATTAAAAAATATGTATAATGGGCCTACTGTATTATTTTACCACGATTCATTATAATTATTATTGCTCCATTTTAGGTTGTCACATATCCTATTTAAACCAGTAGCGTTATTAAATGTTATTTTAAATATGATGTTCATTTAACTTGTCACAGATAAAAATGTGAGTAAAGTTCAGCATCTCTTAGTTTGCTCCTAATGTAAACAAATAATGACGTCACTGAGCATGCGCATTATATCAAAATGTGTACACGCTGATTAAAAAGTAACAACAAAATACTTTTAAAAGTATTTTTCTAAATGAAATTGTTGTTAGGCCTACATCATATCATAACTGATGTTTTTAGTACTTTAAGTACTTCATAATTTAAAAAATAGTTAACTTAATAGGAATATGACATCCATAAAGTCGCGGACTCTAGCGTGCACGCTGTAGTATGTGGCTTTTGTTTGTTGACAGTAGGAGCAAACTAAGAACGGCTGAACTGTAGGTACATACTATTTTAATAGTAAGTATACCATACAAACCAAACTATGTTACAGCATAGTGTACTTACAACCATTGTTCTGAAACTGTACAAAAAATGTAAATATATTATGTATAATATGAATATTGTTTTTGCGCATATAAGGAAGTTTTCTTTCCTTTACTGACTACAGAAATATTTTTTTCTGACTTTTTAATGAGTTCACTTTAACGAAAAACGCTTTATCGTTTCCTGAAAAATTTTGAATTTGGCTCTTACAACCTTTCTAATGTTCACTCTTCGATACTATAACTTTATAATATTATTTCTTGAACAATTATAGTGCAAACTTTGTATATTAACATTGTATATTCTTGGAATTCGAAATAAAACCATTCTAAGTTTTATCATTTACGAAGTTTAACCAAGTTTTCATTTCCCGTGTCAATTTTTATGTTAATAAATAATTTATTTATATCTACCACAATTTTAATTAAGCAGAAATAGAAATGGAGAAAATATGGTATATAATATTATTGGCTTAATAACTGAGTGAAATTTTAACCAGAGGTATAACACTCAAAGTTAATGAATAATAAAAACAAGCAGTAGACCTTTGGAATACTTAATTTTATGGCGTCCAAACGGAGAAATACCCAATAAAATATAACGTGATGTTTTAAAAAAGGGTTAAAGCAAACATTAAAAGTGTGATATATAAGCTAAGTGTCAAGTAATAGGCCTATCATTAATTAAGCAGGATGTCGTCTTGCATATTAATTTACACAAGGCGCAATAGTAACATCGGTTACCGACTAAGATTATAAGCAAAGTCATTAGGCAGTGGCGTCGGCACTTTACTTCGGTAAAGAGATATCTTAAAACAGCTGCCTTCCTAACCTATATGCCATTCCTCTTAGCTCGGTTCAAAGTTTAAATTCCTACATTTAAACGCTGTGCTCCTTAAATTTTATCTACTCAAAGTTTAATGATTCATAATTTAAATTTTCGCAAACAAATTAATTATTCATATGTTTATTCTTTCGTATAATACTTACCAAGTTAATTTAAATTTTCTGAAAGTATTTTATCGTATCTGTATTTATGTAAATGCAAAAACTTTCTCTCCCTCACTTACTCATCATTAATTCCGTAACTTCCCAATCAACTTCAAAGCTGAATTTAGGTATTTTTTTAATTATTTTAGTTTATTTAAAGTTGCATCAACAGCTTGGTTATTAGCGACTACAGTCAGTTACGTAACTGTGAAAATGGGTTTTTACTTGTTACAATTTCCAGACCCTTGTCAGGAATTAAACCTGGGACCTCCACATTGTAGGCTAGAGTGCTACCACAACAGTACGGAGTCGGCAAAAACTTTTACTTTCGGTACATTTTTATTTTTCCTTGCCTCAAGTGAAATATTTTTTTTTTCATATAACTTTTTTTTAATGCATAATCTGTTAAATAACAATAAATGCAACTTATCAGTTAGATTTAACACTTGAAAAAATTACAACCCACTGGTGGAATTAACAAATTATAACATTAAAATATATTATACTGCTCCTAATTATTATTTACAATCAAAATTAGTTAATTTTTCAAAAAAAAATAAAAATAAAATTATCCATACCTCCTTTAAAACGAGAATAAACAGAATGAGAAGTAATAAAAAAGAAGCACATGGTTCCAAAATATATGTACTCCAAACTTTACTGGAGATAATTAAAAATTTTCATTTAGGTGTTTACAAAATTCACACTCAAACACGCCAGTCATCTACAGAATATTTACGTTATATTATTTACGGCCTTCGGGCCAGCCCAGTCAGTCAGCTGGTAGTAAGTCGCTATTATTTGTTAAGTAACACCGGTTGGGCAAGCGACTTTGTATGGTGACCAGCTGACAGCCATCCGTGAACAAACTCTACTGGGGGTCCCTGTTCAAAACTCATGCCTTATTCAAGTCAAATAACACAGCAAAGCAGCCATCAAATTGGGTAGATGTCAATAATGGACAGTTCCCGATAACAAATAAAAGCTAAAAAAAAAAAAAGAAAAAAAAATATTATTTACAATGTAAAATCACACTATTAGAATCGCCCTGCGAGATCCAGTACTGTAGCACATACTTATAACAGCAATTCTCAGACAACAGCAATGAAGTGAAATATAGGTGAGAAAATTTATGTTTTCACGTAACATTTTCGATTTAAACCACCGAAATGGTCTAGCTATTCAGTCAGCTATTTAACAGCTGATTTTCGGAGATGAAGATTACGTTTGTTAAATACTAGTAAAGGCAGTAAAATTTTTTACGTCCAACTGTTTTGCAAATATTGCCAATGCAGACGGTGAGAAATAAATAAATAATTTATATATAAAGGTGAGTGATGCCAAACTTAAAAATTATAAAGCACCGCCAAAATGGATTTCGGAAACACAGAAAGATATGGAACTACTAAACATCACAGAAGAGGATCTAATTCTGCAGACCGACAAGATTAAATCCCTTAAATCCCCACACACCAGGTTCAATGAGGAAACGAGACATAAAAGACCCGGAATAGTCGTTTCAGACGAAATTCGCCGACAAAGATCGGAGCGAATGAAAGCCTACTGGGCGAAAAGGAAACTCACAAGACCAAGAGTTATTAGAGAACGTTTCTGAAGGCTTTTTCTGTTTTGATTAAAGTGGTCCATTGATGGCCGTAAAAGCAAAAAAAAAAAAAAAAGGTGAGTGATGAAAAATATCAGACCTAAAAAAAAATCGAACCAGGGACATCAGTGTAGAAGCCAGTCGCTCAAACAACTACGCCAATATGCCGGTAGTAATGGTCCTGGTAAAGGCACTACTTTTAAAGGTAAGGTAGTTGCTTTTATACGGATTTGAATACTAAATAGTGGTTACCGGTGTACTTTGCTGCTTGGGGTTCAATTACCCAAACTTTCAAGGAATAGTTTTGCCTTCCAGATATGATCGCGGATCGAACCTGAGACCCATTGCTTAGAACCACTTACACAACGGCTACATCACAAGATATCCAACATAATTTAAAACAAAAATTAATATAAATTGGTAGAGTTTTAATAGAAGATTTAAATTTTTTTTAAATATATAATGTAAGAAAAATAACTTAATCTAAGTATTATAGAGAATGTACATGTATTAAGTAATTAAGCCGTGCGAGGACGCAACTGCTTGTAGTAAATAGTGAACATTTTTTTTATTCGACTACTTTTTTGAATAAAAATATTTATACAAAAATTTCATTTTATTATGTCTGTTATAACGTTTGACAAGTGTTAAAACAAAGAATAAAACGAATTTGTGCAAAATATTCAAGTGTAAATGACAAGTCAAGTTAATAAATAAATAAATATAATGCAATGGTGCCACTACAACAAACTAAAAAAAAATGTTTGTAATAAAATTCACAGTTTAAACTGAATTTTATATTCAATTTTTATACATCTAAGTAGTTGTCGATTAAATTGAATTACTAGTCAATTCCTCACACCTAAATAATTAAATTAAAACATATACCGGTGTACTTTGATGTTTAGGGTTAAATTAACTTTCTCAAGAATGGCCGGTATGGATCCGTACAAAACTACACCTCATTTACCCGTCTTTTACATCATCCTCATCTAATTGGGCCAAGAAATTGGACTTAAAAAAATAAAAGTGTTATGCACCCGATAAACTAAAACATGCGACATTGTCACAGTTTAAGTTGGTTAACTCACTTAATTAAAATTACTTAAAGTTGTAAAATAGCCTATATTGATCAGAAACCTCTAAGCTATGCAACAGTGAAAAAATTTTTAAATCAGTTCAGTAGTTCCTGAGATTACCTTATACAAACAAACAAACAAACAAACAAACAAACAAACAAACAGACGTTTTTTCTTTATTACATTAGTATAGATAACTCGTCAAAATATTTCAAAATTAATACAAATGTAGAAGAGTTTAAATGAAATCTAATATGATAAGATCTATTACTAATGAAAATGGTACAAGTTACCTCAAATAAGTGGTCAATGATTAATAATACATAAGTTTATTTTACAGGCATAAGAGAAGGAGGTTAATTTGAAAATCATACGCTGACAAAATAATTTTAGATTCTCAACAAGTTGTAATTAATGCGGTTCGATAAAGAGAACAACTAATACTTGTGCAAAAAATTACTGTACACAAACACATAGGAATAAAGTTGTTACTAAATCTTTAGGTTTGCTACGCTAAATAATATATCTAGCTTAAATTCTGCTCAAGCGGAAATACTTCATTTAATTAACCATTCCCTACTTTACGTCCGGAATTCCACACTTCCAGACAATTTACGCACACCACGCGTGAATGTTTTCATTAAACGCTTTTACAAAGGCTTCCATCAAAATAACGAGGAGACAAAAAATAGTAATTAACAACTATTCCTACTTTTGAAAAATCTCTAATAAACCTGCATGATAATTTTTGAAAAATATACTAAGATATCTTTAATGTTGAAATATTATTATCTCTAATAAACCTGCAAAACAAATTTTTGAAAAATATTCGACTGAGATATCGTTAACGTTTAATTATTATTAGTGTCCAATTCTTACTAGACTATCAATTTTAACAAAAACTTTTATTTTAAGACGATATATTTTGATAAAAAAATAGTTCTATATCTGATCACATGGTAATTCAATATATAACTGAAGTATTTAAGAACAGAATAGGTAGAGTTATAAAAGACAATAGTCAGAGTTATCTCGTCTAAAAGTAATGAATTTCATTATACAGCCAGACCCTGGGTGAATGAATTGAAGGTTCAATTTGCAGGGTGGAAAGTAGATACTTTTCAGAGGGTCTGAAATGCTAATAAGCATAGGCCTCCTTATCCACTCAGTAATGAAGGCATTGATAAACCACCTTACTCCTGGTTTTACTTAGTAAAGCCTCTAGAGGTTCAAATCAGCCTTTCAGATAATGACCTAAACAACAACATAGACCATCTATAATAAGACATTTTCATGAAATAATTTTTATGGCGTAAATTAAATAAATCGTATTATATTTAATTAATAAAATTCCTTTAGTCTTTACCATAGCCGGATACAATGGATTTTTATTACTGTAAGACAACACGAATAGCTTGATTCATTCCTCATTTTGTTAATTAAAATATTCATTACTTCAAGCCATTGCGCAGGAAAAATATATGAAGATTCCACGAAAAAGAACGGGGTAATTTCTTTTTTTATGAAACTGAGGTTTTAGCGCCTTCTGGTAGTCAGTTAAAAGTACTATTGGCTAGTCAAAGTTACCCGCAAATAACGTGGTAAGTCACTGAGATACAAGGGTTTTAATTTGGGTACACAATAAAAGAATGTTCCAAAGTCAAATTTGATATATGTTCTCCTGAAACATTCACAAAATATGGCTTACCCCGTTCTTTCCGTGGAGTCTTCATATAAAAAAAAGAGAAACCTAGCAGAAGAAGGGCTTTGTTGCTTTAAAATCTGAGAACTTGGTATGAATAAAGCTCTGAAGAGCTACTCTGCAGTGAAAAGAACAAAGTTTAAATTGCTATGATGATGGCTAACATTCGGAACGGATACGTAAAAGAATAAAAAGAAGGTAACACGGAAGTAAAAATGTAAATTGCTCATATTTTAGCACTGTCATTTTTTCAGCTAGAGATACTAAAGTGCTTTGATATATTAAAAACGTAAATTTTAATGGTGCATTTGACTTGATTTTCATCAAAGGAAGATTTACGATTGAAAACTGGTTCACATTCATAGAAGGATGTATATATTCTTGCAGTCGTATCTAATATTATGTTATTTTGTGTGAAATATTAGTTTAAACGTACCTACTAATTAGTATTTTCTAATTTTTTTCCCCTTTTATGACCACAATGGATCACTTTAGTAATTTAGAAATCTTCTTCCTTTTCATGTCCTCCTTCCTTTTCTTTGGCTTGATGTTTTGCCAGTATGCCTTCAATTCGGCTTATCTTTCTTGTCGAACTTCCTCTGAAACGACCGGTTTCTTCCTGCTTGGGTTTGTTCTTCCATCTGATTTTGTTTCAAATTTAATTTCCTTATTTGTTAAGATTTTTAATATTTCTGTTTTGTTTTCTAAATTATCAAAAGTTATTCCGAGTTTGATCAAGTCTTCTTTAACATTTCGGATCCACGCTCCTGATCTTACCATTGGAAAGAGTTTTCTATTCATCTTCTTTGAAATTTTGTTTTTAGGTGTTCTGATAAGATTTACAAGAAAAGATATCCTTTTCTTCCTTATTGTATCTGTTATGGGTTCATTTTTTATGAACTTGTTCTTTTGTTAAAATTCTCCATTGTCCATCTACTTTATTTTTCTTTCCTATGCAGGTTCTTAGGATTCGTCTTTCAATGTTTAGGACATTGTCTATTGGTTTTATCTTGGTCACTTTTGCTAATATTTCGCTGCCATATGTAAATTGTGGTTGTATGACTGTTTGTAGTGTTTAATTTTTGTTTGTGTAGATAAGCATTTTTTGTTGTATACGTTTTTGGTTATTTGTTGTGATTTATATAATTTTCTCCGTCTCTCTTCCTACGCTATGTTTTCTTTATCGTTGTGTGTTATGTGTTCGCCTAGATATTTAAACGATTTAACTACACTTGGTTTCCGTTTATTTTTACTGAATTCATGCAGAGCGTCTCTTTAGCCATCATTTTAGTTTTTTCATAAGAGATTTTTAATCCAACGTTTCCTGCTAATTTTGTTCTAGGGTTTCTATCTGGTGTCTAGCGTCCTTAACACTCTCTGCCAGTAATGTCAGATCGTCCGCAAATCCTAGACAGTTTAATCTGATGTTATATTTTTCCCATCCTATTCTGGTGCTCTTAGGATTCAGTTTGTACCACTCTCACATGATAAATTCCAGTATTTTCTATTTATTAGTATTAATTATTAATATTTTATATTATTGTTAAAATACATTACAAAATTATGTTAATATTTAAGTGCAAGTAAAATGTGAACTATTCTCATATAATTAAATTTCTTAATTAATTTTACGTCATATATCTCTACTCCTCCTTCCTTAATTATTTCCATAATCTTTAAGTAAGCGATTGATATTGATAATTTTCATTTACTTTGTAAACGCTTCTAACCTAGTAACCATTTTACATAAACAGACTTATGTCTTATGCAATACATAGATTTAAACGGTACTAATCCATTAACTTGTTCTACAAAATCTTTATGTTTTGAGAAAGTTAAATTGATGTTTATTAGTTAACTAAATAATGAACTCGTACATGATAACGCTGCTATTTAAACTAACTAAATTTAATGTTCAAACAAGTACGTAGTACATCTAATCAAGACTTTACAACTTATATAATTTCGTACGTATATTAATACATTACGAATATGTAGTTGGAAATTTATTCAAGATTAAGTAAAAGAAATACTGGAAATTTATGCAAAATACTTCACTGTACTTAAGTTATGAATTTTATAACACTAGAGCGTAAATTGTATTGTTTTAAAATATCATATAAATAATCATTATACTAGGTTATATAAATTGAACAGAAGCCAAGAATTTACCGAATGAGTTACATTAAAAACATTATAAAAAAATGCATCTTAAATTTAGTAACGAATAATAATGTCAAAGAAATCTTTATGAATTACTCTAACTTAGTTAAGAATATTTATTAAAATTTGTGGCAATTCATAAATTAAATCTTTCATACAGATTCAACGGTTTAGTTTTTGTTTTACAAATTAAAATTACTTTTGTATGAATATAAATTAACTCATAAAATTATTTCATATAAATTATATTTTTAAGTAGAATAATAATAATAATAATTATTATTATTATAGTTTAACGTTACACTAACCTACATAATTACACTATAAATATTGTTGTAATAAATAGTAATATTATTATTATAATTTTCAGTACTAAATTTAATCTATATTTTAATTGTACTAACAAAGAAATATATAATGCTGTAATAAAATTTTGCTTTATTACAGCAAAATCTTTAATCTATTCTAATATAAATTAAATCAGGATAAGTTGCTATAAGTAGATGGGTAACGATTAAATAATGATATTAGATGAATTTTCCTTTCAAAGTATCATGAGCGAAGAAAAACAGCCAAATGGAAGAACTTGTTTTGGATTTATTTCATGTGTTGTGTTATAACTTTAGTATAAGTACTTAGATTGTCTTCTTTTTAGACGGTGAGGGTTGTTTGAATTATGTAAGAAAGAGAGAGAGAGAGAGATATGGACTGATTATTTGTTTCCTTGTTTGTTATGTTTTATTTAATGATTTGATACTTCTTGTTGAGTTGTACAAATCTTTAAATCTCTGTTATGTAACAAGGTGTTTTAATTGTTCTGAGTAATTCTGATTGAATCATTTACAGGATGTGGAAACTTGGGCTCTTACAGGGAAAAGAAAACAGATACTGGAAGCTCAACAATGACTTGCTGAGTTCCATAATTGAAGCCAAATTATGCTTAACTGTGTTTTTCATTTAAGGAAAACGTTATGACAGTTATTTTGTGTTTCATAAGTTTATACTTCTTAATTTTTAACAGTTATTTCATGTGACAGATTTTTGGCTACACTTAAATGCTCTGCAATGGCTTTATTTAATGAGGGAGAAACACTTTATTCCACTCAACCCGCTGCCAAAAGAACCTGGATTCTAATATCAGGGTCGCCGTATTCTAGTCGAAACGTCTCCGTTAACGGTTTCGAGAACTCACCTTCATCCAATTATATATTTTTGCATAACATCAGCCCACATGCTGCATTGAACCAAGCGGTTGAGCCGTGAACTCATGAAAGTAGGATTTGCCGGCAAAGCTGTCCAACTGTATGCGATTTTATGAAGTAATTACAATTGTAATAGTTGTAGTACAATTGTAAGAGTTATCTTTTACAAAGGCAGTAAATTTTAGGCTCTTACATAGAGAAGAAAACAGAAACTGAAAGCTCAACTATCGTTTTCGTATTATATAAATTAATTTTTTGTTAAGGCACTATTATTTATTTATTTTAAACTGTTTTATTTTTATTATTTGGTTATCGTATTACTTTTCTTTTTTTTCACACAAGCTCTTCTATCTATCTGATACTTTAAATGAATTTAAAGCAACTTTTTTTAATGCTAATTAATTTCAAGTTCTTGCGGACAGTATTTGTAAATGAGAAAATCAGTTATTATTGCAGTGAATGGATGAAATAGCTTCAACGAATTAAGGAAGTTTCTAAAACAGATTCTGGATTATACACCTAAGGGAAGATGTTTGGGAAGACCTCTGCGAAGGTACGAGTAATTTATTCTAATAACAACTTTCTAATAAAACAAAAAAAAAAATTTTGATGCTGTAATAGGCTAGATGGCCTATGCAGTAAATAGAAGAAGATTCATTCATTAAACGTCGTACAAATAACTCATCAGCAACTAGTTTATTATAATTTCGATAAGTTATAATGAAAATCAAAATTTATGGTAAACTATTATATCACTATTAAAGAGTTACAGTCTAAAAATGGCTAATGGAATAGAATGTTTACTGTAAGAAATTGTGTTATATGATAATATCGACTACGTTTTGGATTATTCTGGTAAAGCGTAGATGGGTCTCCCATTGTGTCTTATTATATCGGATATGTATGCCTTTCTAAAAACGACGACCACCACGGATATTTAAAGACGGTAGCTCTTTTTTGTTGAGTTCAGTTAAAGTTGCAACTCGATTGTTAATTTTAAAACCAGTGTTATTGTTAGTTAAGCTAGTTTACGTCTTAAGTTTTGTAATTAATTTAAGTAATGTAATCTAACTGTAGTATCTCTTATGTAGGCTAAGTTTAATAACTAATTGTATTTGTTAAATCTGTAGATAAATAATTGTAACAAGTTTAAGAATCTATTTTTATTTATTATACTTGGATACTGATCAAACCTACGGTTAGAAGTTCCACTATAGACAGACTATGTACATGGTATAATAATAAACCAATAATATCATTGAAGAATAACGGTTGTTCTGTATGATACTAAATCTAAATTTTTAAAAAACTTTAAAACAGTTTCATAAATACAGCCCAAAGGAAAGAAGATGCTCGAGAAGCCTTCAATAACTCTGGGAATAATTTACTTTATTTGCAACTTTCCACAATAAAACATTTTGATGGTGGAACAGGCTTAATTTCTTGTGAAAAATACATTTTACAGCTATATTGGTCAATAACTCAGGTTTTTAGTTTCAAAATATGTTATGAAAATATTTAATGAGTTATAATTAAATTCAAAAAAACAACTTCTACGTACACATGTACGTTCCATCTAAAATAAAATAATCGTATATTAATTTTTAAACTTTTTGCCAAAAAATTTACAAAATCGAAATGAAACAAGTAAAATATTTGTAATTTATAAAATTCTCTTGTCACAGTGTTAGTTGCCATACTCTTCCGAAACGGCTTAACCGATTTTGATGAAAATTAAATTTACACTTGGTAGGTCTGAGAATAAGTTTTTATCCATTTTTTATACCCCTAAGTAATAAGTATGGTCCACCCCAAAACTTTTTTTTAATTTTTTGGACAAAATGTTTTTTTAATTTTTTTATAATGTGGCATTAAAAAATACATAGGCTGCACTCCTAAATTTTTACCCTTCTACCACCAACCCCTATTTTTCTATAGCAATATTAGTTATTTAATAATTTTCTACTTTGGCGGTCGATAACTGATCAGTTGCTAACCACTACGCTAACAGGCCTTAGGTAAAATAAAATAAATTTCATATTTTCTATAAAAACATGTTTTCTGTTCTTGGGCGTAGCAACGCGCGCCGGGTACCGCTAGTAATTTAGTAAAGGCTAAAAAATTAATTATTGGAAGGTCTATTATCGAAATTACAGAAACCAATTTCAATGATAATGATTAAGTAATTTTATTTTGATACCGTTCGTTTTAATTTAAAGTAATAAATGTTCCATTTATTCTGATAACCTAGAAAACGAAATATAAATGATGTAATGATGGATCCAACACATGTGTTACAACCATAAAAACCTTTCACATAAAATAAATCGTTAAAACTCACTCAGATTTTATTTTAATTAAAATAGACTTAACATTATTTTATGATACCGGGAGAAAATTGAGGTAGAAATTTTAAACAAATGAAGTTAACTAATTAACTTAGGCGCATGTTAGAAAATACGGTAAACAAATAGTGATTTTACAAGGCAAATTTTCTGTAGAAACTAATTAGTTCACCCCTAATGACGGTCGCCAAGTTACAACAAAAACACCATGTTCATGAAACGATAGATGTCTTTTTATAACGTACTCACTCCAAATTAGTCATTAAATTTCGAACTATTATATCGTTAAGGTTCAATATAACGTGTAGAATTTTTTATTTTAGTATGTATTAACTTTGAACATTGATTACCAGAAACACGAAATAGGAGGTGTGGCTATTAAATAACGAGACTGACATAAAAAATGTTATTTTTATTTCATACATAATCACTTATTGTCAACTTTAATATACACCTTTCTCTATTCCTACAACGCTCCATGCAAATTTCCCGTTGTTGGAAACAGTGCTGGAAATCATCTTCTGTCAGCTCCTTCAGGAACTCTTATTACACATAGATACTGATCAAACCTACACTTCCTCTTTACACTGCCTATGCTTTCTCTTTTACAGCTTACACAGACTCAAATATTGTCCCTTTTAATGCAGAGATAACCTTAGAGAACAGGTAGAAGATAAAAACATGTGATAAAACGTGGTTTTTTACATATGATTTGGAAACGAAGCGCTAATCCATGCACTGGAATAGCCGAACTTCACCAAAAGCCAAAAAGCTCGAATAAGCAAGTCAAAATTTAAAGCAATGATGATTGTTTTCTTTTGATACCCATGGGATTGTGTACCTTCACTGGGTTCTTGTTCAAACAATTAATCAATATTACTACCTTGATGTACTTTCTAATCTACGTCAAAGAGTAAGGAAAAAACACCCCGAATTGTGGAAGGACAAATCATGGGTTTTCCACCAAGACAATTCGCCAGCTCATTCCGCGTTATCTGTTAAGAGGTTTCTAGCCAAGTACAGCACCTCAGTGTTAGAACGTCCACTTTATTCACCAGATCCTGCACTATGTGACTTCTACCTGTTCCCTAAGGTGAAATCTGCATTAAAAGAGACAAGATTTGAGTCTGTGGAAGCTGCAAAATAGAAAGCGGCAATGTCCTGAAGGAGCTGACAAAGGAGTCTAAATTGAAGGGGACAATAAGTGATTATGTACACAATAAAAATAATTTTTTTTACAACGTCAGTCTCGTTATTTAATAGCCACACTTCGTTTATTTCCCTTCGGCTTATTGTAAGCGAGTCAATCTAAACATAAAACATTCAATATTTGTGAGTCATCTTTAGGCTATACTAAAGCTAATTCTTAAAATTTAGGAAACAGGTTCATAAATACAGCCCTTAGGGAAAAAAATGCTTGAGTCCTTAGAAATTTTTTGACCGAAGTGACATTAGTTACAAGAATACTAATTTAAAGAGAAAAATTCTGAGAAATATAAGATGTAAGTGTACCTAAGAAATAGTAGCCATTTCATGAAATTTTATTTAAATTTAGCACCTAAGTTTCATAATTTACTTCCTGCAGAAATAAAACAACGTGAAGTGTGAACGAGATTTCTGAAGAGCGTTAAAAGATTTTTCTATTTGGAATTGATGATGTAAATATATTTTTTCTAATACTTCGATAAAATAATTATTGGAAAAGTACTAAAATATATGGTTAATTTGTATGTTTATTATTCTCTATTTCAAAGCTAAGAATGTTTCAGTTTCAAAATTTCATAGCACTTTTATTGAGTTGTCTAAGTTGGTCGGCCTCAATCTCTTTCGCATTGATGGAAAGCTCGAATCAACAAGGATACCACCAACTTACACAGGTCATACCTCAAGATGGCAACGGTTCATTCTTTTTGGTAACGGGAAATAATTATTTCCCGTTACCAAAAAGAATGAACCGAATTTATTCAATTTAAAGAATTTATTCAAATGTTTATTACTTTGCTTAAACTATTTTCAAAATTTAATATGAAAGCAAACTTTAAACTACTAGTTAGTTATTTTAATACTTTGAAACCTGTACTTAGATCTAGATAAAATTCGTTGTTAATAAAACTGTAAGTAAGGTATAATATGGAACAATAAATGATAAAAAAGCTCTCAACAACTCAGAGAGTAATTTAATTTATTTACAGCTTTCTAATAAAACAATAAAACATTTTTATGGCGGAACAAACTTAATGGCTTATGCTGTGGAAAATACATTTTTAGCAATATCAGAAATACATTTTTGATACTTTTAGATGATGTCAATAGTATTTTATAGAAGAAACCATAACTAAAACATACAGCACTTAAGGGTAATGATTAACACTTTCTAGTCTCCCATTTTTTTCACGACTATGCACTGCAGACTAAAGTAAATTATATATACTTTGCACTTTAGACTAACGTTTTTTCAACTTTTCAAAAACTGAGTGTGCAGTCATCTCATTTTGTATCAGCAAGTGTATTATATGAAATTAAAGTTTTAATTATACTCTTTTTAACCATTGATTTAGTTCAAGTTAATTATTTAATTCGTTTTGAAATACTATAATTATATTATAGTACAATAATATTATTTGAAATTACTCTAATTTGTACATTTCCGAAAGTTTGTATATGAAACTTATAGCTAAAAGTTTGACAGTTTTCGGTAACAAAGTAAAAATAAATAAAACTAAAATTAGAGCGATTTTCAAAGTAGCCTAATGAGCATAAAATTAATGAAGTTTAATTTTTAAACTATGTGGAAAATGTATTGTATTTTATTTGTATAACTGTAACACAAACTACTATCAATAGAAGTTGTGTACCAATAATGAAAAGACACAGGTTAGAGTAAAAATATTAAGAATTTTGTTTTCTCTTAAAAATAAATCTAAGGGAAAGGTGTTAAACCGCTGCAACTTATAAAACAACAATCAAAGAACGATTTGTCAAAATTATAAAGCACTTATTTTTAAGTTAAGATTAAAGTTATTTTTCCGGGTAAAACATAGGCTAAGTAACACAAGATTAATAAATTATAAATGAGCTGATAAACATGAAGCTTTAATTTGCGCTTTTTAAAATCACAATAGAATTATCGACAACTTCTATAATTTTGTATCGGGACGTATTATACAATAGCGAAAGCCTAAAGTAAGGAGGTTTTCCTTTTACACATGAAAAGCAAAATGGATTTTTACAAAATAAAATACATCTGGGAAATGGTTCAAACCCCGATATTTAAGCTCAATGGAGTGAAAAAGAAGAGAAAGGAGTTTAAGGGTGGGAAGGGGTTAACCACTCCTCCCCCATTGGCAACCGACTTTCATCCATCACAGCAAACGCTGAGCTTACACTTCTTCGCTTGAAAATCACTTGAATCCAAATACAGAATTTTACCAAAAGAAAACTTGCATAAATTTTATTTTAAATAAAGTTTTTATTTTATTCATATTCTTCTTTTATATAAAAAAATAAAATAAAAATTGATAAAAATATATAAAGTCAGTAAAAATAAGCACTAAGCCTAGTAATAACTAAGTTACTTGTGATAACCTGAGTAAATTTTAGATATAGGACGACTTAACAAAAATGATGTGAAGCACTCACGCGACTTTCTCTTTCCAATCTAAACGATGAAACATATAACCTATTTTAATCATGAGTGTAATGTATTATTTTATATTATTTGAGTGTAATTATTTTATATTAGTGAAAATGCATTAGTCATCATGTACAATAAAAAAAGATAGAACCTAATTTTAATCATGAGTGAATGAAACTAAATGAAATCAATGCGTTAAACTTGAACATACGAAAAATCCAGAATAATTGAAGCTTTAGCATCAATTCGGGATTTTTCAGCCGATTTTTACCATTTCAATAAGAAAATATAAAAATCACTAGTTGATGCTAAACTAAGCTGCTCACAACAAACTGTGTGAAATAAAAAGCTGTGGGTTTTATACGTTTCTCTAGCTTTAACTGCATAGCGTAAATTTTTGTCCATAATTGCCTAATAAGGCTACAATCTTTAAGAAAACATACCATAGTTTACTGCGAGGGAACATTCCTTCGAATTTTAGCAGACATGTCCCTTATTATATCTTCTTATACGCAAAACATTTAGTAAGTAAGGTGATTTTAAACAAAATCGAGAAACACTTTTTTATGCAAAATAGAGAAAAATTGAACGAATAAACTTGTAAGTACATGAACAACCCATAATAATTTAAAACTACGGTGGCACATCAAGTGTACAAGTAATGGGATGTTTTCAAAATTTAGTTTATTTACCGTCCATACCTACATTACATATAAAAGATTATTGCAAAGTCAAATTTGGTTTAAATAATTAACTAATACGACAAAAGAAGTGAAAAATTCTGTAATTCCTTTAGAAGAATAGGCCTAATTCAAAGAAATTTATTTTATTGTGCTTAACGTTATTTACGCAAAATGAAATTTTTTAGATAATCATAATTCGTATCGGAATACATTGAAACAGAGCTCATTTATTTAATCAATGTCTTTATGAGACACAAACTGTCCTAATCAGAGTATCTCGAAATTTTGTGCGGCTACGCCTAAGGTGTTTCGGGTTTCTTCTGTATTAGGCTGTACAAACTGGTTCGTAAATAAAGTTTACTAATGTAATTTATACAGAGATAGAAAGCGTAACTTATAACATCATTATTATAGTCTTCTTATTAAAACTCTTCTCCAGCATAAATATTAAAATTTATTACTATAAAAGTAGGCTTACATTAAAATTTATGATGCATAATTAATAGAAAAAATATTATGAAAACATATTGTAAGCTAAAAATCCCAATTTAAATTAACATGTTTTTACCATCTCAGTAGCCTTTTCACTGTGGTGAATGTTCCGGATAAAATTCGGAAAAAAATAAAATATTCTCAACAAAATATTCCTATATTTATTATTGATAAAAGAATTTCAGTGACTAATGACAAAGAACCAAGTACAAATTGAATTAAATAAATTAAAGGAAAGCGTTTCAGCTAGTAGATCAGAAACATATAAGAGCTGTAAATCATTATGAAGTGTACTGTTTATAACATAAAACGGGCGTTGTACGAATAATTTTGTTCCGGACAGCCTAAATGTGTTTTGTGTGAGACGGTTTTGCTGAGCTCCAAAACTGAATCTTGTGGGTCCATACTGATTTAACTCACAACCAAACAAACATAATAATCCATTTATACAAAAAATAAACATAACATTCATACAGGGCAACCTTGTGAGAAGGTTTATACGAAGAAATGTCACCATGTATTCTTGCATGAAATGAAGAAGTAAAGGCAAAGTGTTACGTTCATAGGAATTTTACAGTCAAATGTTTTGTTGAGAGACTGATTATTTATTTAAAACAGTACAATATAGTAATATCATTTTTGGATGGTTATCCAAAAGTTTGCTAAGTTTCTTACTTAACGAAAGACGTGAAAATAAAAAGAAAATGTTTTTTTAAAGAATTTCTTATATCCTAATGGATAATTCAAAAAATGATCAATAAAAAGGAAAAGTTAAATATAAAAACAAACATTTGAAGAAAACTATTTTATTCCCCACGAGGCTATGCCAAATTTGTAGTATAATTAAATTATCCCTCACAAGAGAATGCCAATTTATAATGAATTACATTAATATTTTATTCTTTATTTACGTTGTATCAGCTTTCAAGTTTGATCTTATTATTTTTCATTTACCTTGTCCCTTATTTCATTCAATAAAACATTATTCACATTAAATCATTATAAGTTTTATTCAATTAATATATTTTCATAATTACATAATTGAACAAATGGTTATTGTTATGGTTTTCATACATCTGCCATTGAAAAGCTACCAGATAATCACTATTATTATAAGGTTGAATAATTTGTGTCTCTTTTAATAACATGAACGTTATATTTATTACTATTTATTTATATTTACTATTTATTATATATTTATTACTATTTTTTAAGAACGAATGAGGGACCTACTCGCTTGGTTTGGCCTCCAGTCCCCCACTAAAATAATTTACAATTTCTATTTTCTTCTTCTTAGTTGCCTAGTAACCATATTCTGTTAATGTAAATTAAATAATTTTTTAAAAAATATTTATCTTAATCAGCTGGAATTATTCAGATTTATTGATTTATTATAGATTCAAATGTAAACAACACCAGGTGTGCATCCAATTTGTCTCATTAGACATTTATGAAAATTGTGTAATAAATACATGTTACAAACACGTTTGTTACACACATTGAAAATTTAAACATGGTTTTAACAGGGCTTTGTAAATTTAACATGTTTCGAACATTGTAAAATGTTCGCATTGAGCATTGTAAAAAGCAATTGTAAAATGGGAATTGTAGGCTCACACTTTGTATTAATAAGTAGGCCTAGTAAATAATTTAAATCTATGACCGCCTTAGTGGCCTACTGGTCATCATGTTAGAATACATGAAGTCCCGAGTTTGATTCCTTGTTTGAAACTTACAACACGTTAAAATTCACAGTCCCACATTCTGTAGTAGTCACTAATGACCAAGTTGTAAATGCGACTTAAAAAAACAATTTGTTGTTCAGAAGCAGTATTGGGTGCAAATATCAAGTTTTAATACCTACGGAGATATAACTACATTAGGATAATATGAAAATATTTTTACGTTTTTGGCTTCCCTGAAAATTAAAAATATGCAGTTATACCCTTTACTTCTTGCATACCGAATAATTAGATCAGTAGATCTCAAGTCCCAGTTTCTTCGTAGGCGGCGGCACGTGAAATTTTGACTTGAGATTTGCTCCATTGAGAATATTGATGTAGTCTTAAAACGTATTTACAGATTTTAAATTTAAAATAAAATTATGAACTAGATAAATAAAATTTATAAAATTAATCTATATATTTTTTTAAAAATAAAGTTACTATGATTATTTTCTTGAAGGGATTATTCAATTCCTTAGCAATATCGAACCAAATTTCTGACTTTATTTATAAATACATTTGAAACTAATATAACTTGACTTTTTTGGTCTACATTATAAAAACAAAAAAAAATAATACTTTTTACAACCATGATTTTATTTTCTATTTTTATAAAACAATGGATAAAATGACGAAGGGTTTTTTCTTTATTTTTAATTATAAAAAAACGAACTATAAATTCTTAATGTATATTTTCACCATTTAAAATGTAATATTGTTTTGGAACGCTTACTGAATTCAATAATAAAAAATTCTAAATAAATAATTATAATTGTTTTTATTTTATTTTATATATCTATTTTATATAGCTGTTTATTTCAGTGGTTTAGTTTGACACAGTTTTATTTCAGTTGATTCGATACCATCACAAGTTGAAAATATCACATAGGGCATAAATTCCCTAAAGGTTTTCGTTTGCGGGATAAGCAATCACTGGCTTTACAAAGTGCCCGTGGGAGTTGAAACGACCGAAGGCTCTCAACTATATTTTTATGTCAAAATGTTATTGGAAGAACCATCGTATATACCCTACATGGATTGAAGAGTGTATTTTGTAAAAACAGATTGTCTGGTCTGGGTTATCAGAGCAAATGAGAGGGTGAGAGAGATTTCGTGTACAGATTCAAGTGGAAAGGTAGGCAAAACAGATTTAATTAATATTCTGCATTATTAACAACGGCAAATATAGTTTTTTTCAATTTAATTTAAAGTAACATCCATATTTTTATAGCTGGGTCAGTGTATTGCACAAAAATAATTTTAACCATTTTTCAAAGCTTTCCTATAATTCATATTTCCAACACTTTTTACTACAGAGTTTTCTTCTATTTTATATTTTTAAAGCCTTGAAGTTCATGAAATGTACGCACTTTTGATTCAGTAGTATATTTTATCTAAAGGTTTTTTTTGACTTTTCTGTGCCATTTACGTATTTATTTCCTTAATTTGTTGTATAATTTCATAACAGGCAGGTGAAGTGTTAAATTATTTGTACTCGATCTGCTAGTTCCAGGGCTACAAAAAAAATTGTTCTGTTTTTTCACATGGTCAACCAATTATATGATTGAAGCATTTAAGAACAGAAGAGGTAGAGGTATAAAAGACAATAGTCACAATTATCTACTCTAAGATTAATGTATTTATTATTCAGCCAAAATGAATATGTTGAATGAAGGAAAGGTGTCATTTTCAGGGGGGGAAGTAGATGCATTTCAGAGAGCTTGGCATGACGAAGAAGGTATTTGAAAACCACCTCACTCCTCGTTTTACTTAGGGGGTTCAAACCAGCATTTCAGCTAATAACCTAACCAAGAACAAGTTTCATAAAAATGCGTTTAAATAATCGTGTGTGTTTCGTTCATTAAAGATGTCTTTAGAATGCAGGGCTGAATATAGTAGTTGTGTATAAGGAAGCAAATGTCCCGGTTAGTACATCCCGGAAGCAGCAAATTAATCCTTTATAAAGAACAATGTAAATGTGTAAATACTGAAATACAAAGATTAAAAACTGAGGAATTTTGGTTGAACCACCACCAACTTGAAGGGATTGAAAACTCTTTAATTACACGACAAGTATATAGTCAAAGGGTGTTCAAAGCCCAATTCTGCTCCATCAAAAAAATCCTAGATCTAGCAATAGTGGAACTAACTGATAGTGTAACGTGTACTGCCCTTCTAAAATCTCATAATGTTGCCAAGGGTCTTTCTCTAGAACACTTTTCAAAAATTGAAATGATATTGCTTCTGATATTGCTTACGAATTCATAAACTATAATCTAGATGCTTTCAAACATTATTTTTTACGACTTTATTGACTTAAAAAAAAATTAATAAATTGTATAAAAATTTTTTCGTACAAATTTTTAAATTAACTAAAGGGATTTACAAAAATTTAAGTTTAAAACAAAAATTTCACTCTAAAGTTTAAAAAAAAATATTAAATGGGACCTATTAATAAAATTTGTTCTGTTACTTTAAGAAGTCAAATGAAGGATGACCGCCTCCATGGCGTACCAGTCAGTGCCCTATTCAAAAAGCCGAAGGTCCCGGGTATCATAAACCCCCTCTACCATGAATGTACAACAATATTTCGTTAGAGTATTTGTTTCTTTAGCGACAAAAATGTGTTTCCATGGTAATAGATAGGGTTTTATACTCCGGCACTCGTTTCTGTACTTTCGTTAAAAAATACGTAATAAACTAAGACCTTTGTTCCAGACTAAAAGTACCAGGCTCGATTCTGCATAATAATGAAATTTTGGGAGAAACTAATATGTTATCTTATGTAGTGGGAGAAATTTAGAATTAATCTTACGTAACTCACGATTCAAGAACTTCAGACGTCTTATAAAGTGATTGATGTTTACGCTGGTGTAGGGGCTGTAAACCTAAGTTTACCTGTTCGAATCGCGTATTTAATTTTCTTCTAGTTACCGGAGAATGATTTATTTTTAAACAGTCATCAAATTTTGCTACTAGGCGTTTCTGTTTGATAGAATCGTAATTTGAACAGAAACACCCAGTAGTAGAGTAATTTTCTGTATAAGGATAAAGCTGAATACAATTAAATATTAATTAGGTGCAGCAGGTGAAATTTCAATCAAAGTAATTTTGTACGAGTTAAGTAGGCTACATGATGTTTCATAATTCAATTCAATCAGCTGATGTTAGAATAATTGTTAGGACTTAGTACAACTAGCATAGTAGATCTGGACCTCTACGAATAAATTTGCACAAAATTTGCACAGTGTTCTTGGGTTTCAAACCATTATCATTAAATAAATGATTTAATTTAACAACAAACTTAACCATTCTTAAAAGAACAGTAACGACTAAAGCCCAGAAGTACGATAGTTTCGTCTTGTAAAGAAAGGTTTTAAAATAAAACTTTAAATTAAAGAACGTTAACACAATTTCTACCGACTGAGTGTATTCTGCAATGAGAAGAGAAGTGCACATAATTATCCTGTATGTTTATGGAATATGACTTCTTCTTCTTCTTCTTCTTCAGGTGCCTTCTCCATTACCAAGGTTGGCTATCATCATGGTCAGTCGTACCTTGTCCACTGCTGCTCTTGAAAGGTCATGCGACGAGCAGTTAAACGCTTCTCTTAGGTTTCTTAACCAGGATATTCGTCTGCGTCCCACCAAGCGTTTACCAACGAGTTTCCCTTGAATTATGAGATGCAGAATCTTGTATTTAGGCCCCCTCATGATGTGTCCAAGGTATGTCAGTTTTCTTATCTTTATGTTCTGCAGGGTTTTCAGCTCTATCCCCATTCTTCTGAGGACCTCCATATTTGTGACCCTGTTCGTCCACGGTATTCGAAGCATATGGAATATGACTAATAGGGGGTAAATGTGGGAACAGTATTACATTACGTTGTGGACAAAATTTGGTATTTTCATTGAGTAAAATGAAGCTCATATTAGCATGAATTTCAAGTTTAGAACTTTTGGGCAAATGAGGACAGAATACTCTTTAAAACTATTTAAAAATTATAAAAATCCGTTCTGTAAAACTCCGTATTTATGAGTTAATAGAATGTCCATTTAAAATACATTGGAAACGATTTTGCAATTTAAATATATAGATGTTTACATGATAGCAGGTTTTATAAAAGTTTTTCTTATCCAGGCACTCTTACGCGTACATTGTCTCAATAAATTTTCATTTACTGATCACTTTATGATAGTTAGCACGGATTTTTCATCAAATGAACGTTACTTTTTTTTAATTCCTAATGTGTGTACATTGTAATCTGTTCAATTCAGAACAATAAGCAACCCCATGACCCAATGAGATGAAGATGATGTGTAATTTTTTGTTTTACTTAAAATAGATTAAAACTGGTCTAAAAGACCAACCATTAATTTTTCGTTCATATTAACTTAAAAACTAAATACTTAAATTATATAATCCATTCAGCAATTTTTTTATATCTTAACACTAAAATATATGTAAAACTATTTACTACTTTTGGACTTCACACTGCACTGTTACACTAGTTCAAAGGGCTTCTTCCTATTGAGCTTTCTAGGAAAATTTTCATTGTCAAGAAGTTGAATTGCTCCAGGATTGATGTGGCCATGTAGGCGAGCCTCATTTTTGACAGCAAATTTTCTTATTTCAATGGACGCAAAAGGGATGTCAAGATTTCTATGCAGTTCACTATTCCTAATGTACCAAGGGTCATTAACCATAGCTCTCAGTACTTTGTTATTAAAACGTATAAATGAGGTGTAGTCTTGTACAGACATAGGCAGACTATGCCTGAGAGAGTACGGTTAATTGAACTCAAACCATCAAAGTACACAGGTGACTATTACCTGCTATTCATGTCCGTATAAAAGTAACTGCGTTTACTAGGATTTGAACCAGAAACTTTCGTAAATCAGCTCCGAAAATCAGCTGTTAAACAGCTGACTCACTGTGACGACTTCACCTCTAGACCAACCCGGTGGGTCAAACGTTACTTAACTAAAGAAAATATGCTCTGGTCAATTTAAAAAACAATAAGCAACACCTTGATCCAACGAGGTATGTACCTATGGCAAGTAAATGAGATGTAGTCTTGTTCAGATTCAGAGTTACCATTCTTGAAAGGGTTTGTTAATTAAACCCTAACTATCAAAGTACACCGGTGACCACTGTCCACTGTATAGTATTGAAATTCGTATAAAGTAACTGTTTTTACTAGGATTTGAACCAAGGAACCTTCATTTCCGAAAATCAGCTGTAAAACTGACTTGAAGCGACGGCTTTATCACTATACCAACCCGTCGTGTTACATTTTTAAAGTGAATAATATCATCATCTGATATTACAAATTAGATGTATGTAACTTACATATAGTTATTACATTCTACCTACATTTTTTTAATTCCTAATTATACATTAAATGTCGGAAAACTAAATTTACATTTCCTCTTAACATGAACCCTGGGAGTTCAGTTAAAAATTCATATTAAAAACTCGACTCAGTAAATTTTATAATATTACTAGTCTAAATAAATTAGCTAAATTAAAAACGTTTGCTAGTAACATTGAAAAGACAGTTGTTAAATACTACCTCTGAAATTTCCATTTGTACTATTTAACTTCATTTAACTTTTTCATTATTTGACTTGCATATAATTTTTATAGTTTTAATTACGTAATGTCTTTATTTTAATAGAAGTAACGTAAAGTAAATATTTTATTAAAAGACAATTACAAAACATAATGTGAATTTTAATTAAGTACAGGCTAAACCAAATTTAAACCCTTTTAAACCAAATTAAAATTTTAAATACCGGTAGGCCTACTCACGTAGGCTTTACAAATAAGTGCCTGAAAATCGATTCACGTCTCTTTCAATCATGGAAAAGTGAACGACCTTTGTTTCTAGACGGCGTGCTCATCCGTCAATTGAACAAACTTTGGTACCTTGGGTACACCTAAATAAGAAGTTTAACTGGGTGTCTCGTATAAAAAAAACGAATGATTCAGAAATTAAAATTTAAGGAACTTACTCGAATAACTGGCAAACAGTCTATGTGCAAAATTGTTACTATACATTTCAAATC
Organism: Catonia carolina; assembly: GCA_035578175.1. NCBI lineage: Eukaryota > Metazoa > Arthropoda > Insecta > Hemiptera > Achilidae > Catonia > Catonia carolina. Next base: position 431,358,395 of record JAQMRL010000001.1, on the reverse strand, counting down.
TATTTGGATTTTTTTTTTTTTTTTTTTTTTTTTTTTTTTCCTGGGTTCCTACGGCCGGCGCCGCTTCCCGCACTTCAATCTCCATTCCCTTCTATCCTCCCAATCACCTTCATCCATCCCTCTCTCCCTCATGGCTTCCTGTATTCCCTTTTTCCACGTTTTCCTAGGTCTACCTTTCTTCCTTCTGTTGGTTGGGACATAAAACAACATTCTTTTTGGCCACCTCTCATCACCCATTCTCTGCACATGACCATACCATATCAGTTGTCGTCTCTCTATCCTATCCACAATGGTATCTTCTACATGAGCTCTTTTCCTGATGACGTCATTCCGGATATGGTCCAACCTGGACACTCTACATGAACGGCGCAGAAAGTCCATTTCAATTGCTTTAAGCTGGCTGTCTATTTTTGATGTTATTTGCCAGCACTCTGCCCCATAAGTTGTTATTGGCTCCACAATAGTGTGGTACAACTGGACTTTTGTATTCATGTGCATTTTTGCAGACCATAATATCGGGTTCAATTTCCGGATTGCTATTCTCCCTTGCACAATCCTATTTTTAACATCCTTCCTAGTTGAACCGTCTGATGATATGTAGGTCCCCAAGTACTTGAATTCCTTTGTGCTCTTGATAATTTTGTTGTCGACTTGAAGATCATTGGACTCTTCCCCTATAACCAAGTATTCGGTTTTGCTGATATTAATATTCAACCCCCATTCACAGTATTCATCCAAGAGTTTCCTTGTCATATAAGCAATGTCCTCTTCATCGTTAGCTATGAGCACTTGATCATCGGCAAACAGTAGTGTATACAAACAGGTATCTCCAATTTCAATCCCCATTCCATTACATTTCTTGCGCCAGGTGCTCAGTGCTCTTTGTATATATATCTTGAAAAGAGTTGGTGATAAACAACACCCCTGCTTCAAACCCTTGTTAACCCTGAATGGTGCAGATATTTTATTATTCAATTTAATCACACATTCTGAGTTCCTATAAAGTGTTCTTATTGCTCTGATGTAGCCTTTGTTGATGTTTGTTTCAGATAGCACCTCAAACATCCTATTGATGGGAACATTATCATAGGCCTTTTCCAAATCAATAAACATTAGATGCGTACTCAGATTCCTTTCCGACCGTTTCTCTACCAATTGTTGGAGAGTGCTGATATTGTCCAGGCACGATCTGCCCGCCCTAAAACCACATTGCTCTTCTATTTCCTCAAAGTCCTGCTCTAGTCTTGTTTTCAGGATTCGACCATACAGCCTTCCCATAGCACTGGTTACTGTTATGCCTCTATAGTTCGAGCACACCTTTTTATCACCCTTTTTGTGTATCGAGCTCAGATACCCCATTTTCCAATCATTTGGGATATCCTCATCCTTCAAAAGGCATTTGTTATAGACTTCCACCATTTTTTCTAATAGTATGTCCGGTCCATGCTTCACCAACTCTATAGGAATACTTCCAGGTCCAGCAGCTTTTCCATTTTTCATATGTTTTAGGGCGTTTTTAAGCTCTATCACACTGATTTCCTCTATATCCATATCCTCTCTATCTATTTCCTCCTCTTGTAATGGAGTCGTCATAAACTGAGGTCTATCTTCTTCAAGTAGTTTTTTGTAATAGGTCTCCCATTCATTCATTTTTATCAGTGTGATGTTATTCTGGTTTATGTTGTCTTTTCTGAGATTTCTTATTGCTTTCCATGCCTCTGCCACTCTCGTACCACCCATATATCGATTGATTTGGTCACATCTCTCCTCCCAGAACTCATTTTTCCTTCTTTGCACTTCCCTTTTTGTTTCTCTATTCCACCTGACATACTGTTTCCTATCCTCATAGTCTCCCGTTGCCATCTATTTGGATTTAACGTAATTTAAATTTTTAGCTTTGTTAAATCTAGCAACATCAAAATGTTACTAATATTTGTATCTAAATTTCTCTGACATGTTACTAGTGCACGAAAACGTATTTTGTTACACACTACGTAAGCAACAAAGCTCTTCACGATGACCTTAAAATACCATTAATTAATGACGAAATACGCACAATTTATGTACAATTCTGTACCAGGCTATATGAAAATCCTAATAAGTTAATGCGAAAATTGCTTTGTTTATGTTTTGGTCTGAAGTAAAGGTAAATAAATCCAGCTGGTGGAAATAATTTTTTTTTCCTAATTTGTGTACGTTGCAATCTGTTCAATTCAGAACAATAAGTAACCCCATGACCCAATGAGATGAGGATGATGTGTATGACGTGTAAATGAGGTGTAGTCTTGTACAGACCCAGGCCGACCATTCCTGAGAGAGTATGGTTAATTAAACCCCAACCATCAAAGTACACCGGTAACCATCAAAGTACACCGGAAATAAAATAATAAAAAATAATTTAATTTTAAGAAAGTTATAAACAAAATCGGGTTGCTAGGCGGCTAGTAGGTTGTTAAAGAAATTGGTAGGAATATTGAGCGTGACCTGGAAATTAGAAGGTGGAGGAGATCATCACATTCGTGCTTAATTGTTCAAATTATATATTTAATACATTAGAAATACATAAATGAAACAATATTAGATAAAGATTTATGTGTTATCATATTCATTATTTACAAAAAAGAAATGTTATATGGAAAGAACAAGACATTAAAAGATTGTAGAACGACATTATTAAAAGTAGCAAATAATTGTAACGTAACAAATTGTGTACATGAAAGAGATTATACATTATAGTTATATGAAGTTTAATATATTGATTTGAATTTATTATTTAACGCTACACAGGCTATATGAAAATCCTAATAAGTTAATGCGAAAATTGCGAGATTAAAATCTTTCTTGAGATCAACCAATGTGTCTATAAAAATTGTGAAATAGAAACGTGTTGTAGTATAAATAAATAAGCAACGTAATAACAAAATAATTTGTTACTTCAAAATTTCATAACATAAGATTTTACAATTTTTTACAGTACAAAACTTATAACATATTTATTTCACACTAGAACAAAAATTTATTTATTTAACCAAAATATAAACTAGATTAATGAGTTTTTACTGATCTATCGCATGTGTTTTTCTTTCGTTTTTAACAAGGTTACTTGTAATTTTACAAATGTAAATAAAAATATTAAATAAAAAATTTTATTACACAAACAAACAAATTGTTTCTTCAAAAAATTACGAAAGATCATAATAAGATCTTTTTGAAACGTCATAAGATCAGTTTTGGTTAAGTAAAATTATAATAATACGGTTCCATTAAACCATCACAAAAAAATTCATTCAAACAAAAAAAATCTACCCATAATAACGCGTCTATACTACTTAAACCAAGCGTTATATTTTTGGTAAATGTAATTTGAAATCCGAATCGCTTACATCACCATTTAAATTCTTCTAACCGAGGAAGTAAAAAATTTCAAACAATAATATGATACTACGTTTAGTATATTATTGTAACACAGAAGAGAAATATTTGAATTTTGGTTTATTTAATTGGAGTCAGTGGTTTGAAAAAGGCGAATAAATACTGATCACTCGGTTTTGGAAAATAAATTTTAGACTTTCAGCTAATTATTTCAGCATACTAGTTTTGTGATCTACTATTTTTACAAATAATATAATTACACACCTAATTTTTATTTAGAGTAACCAAACCTGCTGCATTTATTATTTTTTTTAAATGACTCAAATTTAACAAGAGGAAGAAAAAATAAATAATAATTTGTGGCCACTTCCGTAGCGTAGTGGTAGCTTGTTAGCCTACAACGCAGAGGTACCGGGTTCGATTCCCGGCTAGAGTCTGGAAGTTTTCACGAGTTGAAACCCACCGTACTCGCTAATAACCGTTCTGTCTATGTAAATTTAAATAGAACTAAAAAATTATTATTATCTTCTTAATTGTATTTTATTTAATTAATTTACACGCTGAAATAATAAACAGTTCTGATTCGTTTTTATAAAGAATATAATTTTTATTGAGAACTGGAATTTTTTATATTTTAAACAAGTCCATGTTGATCATATAAGAATCAAGAATCCTTTCTGTAATGACATGCAAATTATGGTTATCTTTTATAACAAACTGTAAACAGAGATTAACCTCTAACGTGAAAGGGAAATCCACCCAAATTTTTTGCATGGTTTACTCGTAACATTTAAGTTATTTAGTATTAAAAACTAACAACCATTGGTACTACGAGTATAACATTACAACTTTTAATATGATTAAAGCTGTAAAAGAATCATAAAATTTTAAATAAATTTAAAACATTTATTTTGATTTTACACCAACAAATCGGAGACTTACATGTCAGTTTTAACAATAAAAAATGGTACGTATTTCCAATGGAACGTTTTCAAAAATAATGGACTGAACTAATTTGTTTAAATGTAATTTGCAAACAAAACTCAATTTTACTTGCTGTATTGATGTTTTGTTCAACCGGCCTAAATATAAATTTTTAAATAGCTTTTTTTTTTTGAATCCGTTAAAAGGTTATTTTGTTAATCCCCCACAATGGAACCTCATCTTATCTTTCTTAATAAGCTTAGTTCTTTTCTCTTTTTTCTTTTGTTACAAAATATATATTTTAAGAAAATAAATAATAAATAAAAAATATTCGTTTTATTTCTTTTTTAAAGATATTATATCTAGTTTAACATCGTTAAACTACGTTAAAAACAACGTCCGTTTTTTTTACTTTGCTAAACGTCGGATATTCCATGATAAATGGCAATCTTCCGTGAAAACAAAGAATTTCAGCAGCTAACATTATAGAAAGAAAAACGGTACCATACACTCTTTTTTAAAATCTTCTCTGTTTTATTCTTCTGAAAATATTTTTTTTTCTTAGCAAGGTAAAATAAACTTTTAAAAAATAGGCAGGTAATTTACTTCACGCTAATAACTTTATTTTAGGATTGATAAGATTTTTAAATAATTCATTCATATTTTAGTAGGCTAAAATAATGATCATAAAACGTTCTGTTTTATAAAAATTTTGGCGTGAAACACTCACTTAACTTTCTCTTGCCAATGTAAATAATTAACAATAAAATCGAACATTAGTAATAAAACATTAAAAATAAACAAAAAAACTAACCTCAATATATATATAACCTAATTTTAATCATGAGTGAAAGATGCAAAATAAAAATCACTCTCAGTTTGGCTTAAAAATGAGGAAAAATCACTCTTTCTCGCTAAAATAGGCTCTGTACAGAAAAATTCTTTAAATAAAAGTTGTAGATCTTTTCATTTTCTATAAACGTATTTATACATTGTTGTAAAATGTATACCAAGGCCGAAATCTTAACAAAATCAATTTTTCACACGTTTTCGTGAAGCAAAAAGAAAATCGCTAATTAACGCTAAACTAAGAGTTATACAAAAAAAATGTTTCAAATAAAAGGTGTAGAATTTTAAATTCTCTACATTTTTTATTATATAAATTTTTTCGCTAAAATGCAAATTAAAGCCGCAATCTTAAAAAAAAATTTTTACGTGAAAATAGCCTCACCAAGAATTTCAGCAAACATGGCGCAACCCTATTTTGTAGAGCATAAAACCTTAGTAAACCAGGTGACTTTTAAAAAATCGTAGGACCTATTTTTTGAGAAAATCGCAAAAAAATGAAAAGTGACACGAATAAACTAGTACTACTTCCGGTTGAGCGATTTTGATGAAAATGTTTGTGTTGGGTTCGGTAGTAGTGTCTAACTTAAATTTCAAGTTTCAAGTTCGTACGATGTTCCGTTTTTAAGATATTTTTTCACACACACACACACACACACACACACACACACACACACACATACATACACACACACACACACACACACACACACACACACACAGACCAATCGCTAAAAACATGTTTTTTTTGGATTCAGGGGATCTGAAAACGTGTAGATCCGGTGAAAACTCGATTTCGAAAAATCGACATGAAAACAATACTTTCCTTCCTAGTATATATATTCATATAGGCAAGGGAAAGTAAAAATTACTGAGGTTTAATAACAGGTAAATTTTCAACCTTTTTCTATTATCTTTTAACATAAACTAATCAGGTCGGTCTGGTGGTAAAGCCGTCGCTGTGGATCCTCTGTTTAACAGCTACCTGATTTTCGGGGACAAAAGTTTAGTTGTTAAAATACTACCTAGTAAAATAGTTACTTTTATACGAATTCGAATATTGAACATCGGTTACCGGTGTAATTTTAAAAGTCGGGTTTAATAACAATAACTTTTGCGAAAAGGTCGACCTGAGTGTGTAAGACTACACCTCATTTATACGTCACTTACGTTATCTCATCTCATTGGTTTATCTGATTGGTTCTTCTTAAATCTGACAGATTTACAAAATTTTTAATTTAACAGATTAACGTACACATTTAGGACTAAAAAAATTATATTATCATTAAATCTAAACCAACTGATTTTTCTTTTTGTAACTATTCATCAGTTTCGTTAGATACATTCGTGGTTCCTGATATCCAAAATTTTAAATATTTATCTTACACTAACTTTATATTTCTCAAGTAATTTTGTTTATTTTTTTTTAAATTTTGGTCCTAAACGTTCAAGAACGAATAAGGAAAAGGGGAGGAGAGTTCTGCTTGTGTTGGTATGTAGGCTACTAATTTTATTCTAAGATTCAGTCCGAAAATTATTTTCTCATCTCTATCTGGAAAGATAAAATGGAAATATTTTAAGATGGCCGTCAAGTTAAAATTTAACAGCAAACTAATTTAAAAGAATTGTAATTTATGGAGAATTCAAGTTCTTTAACATACTTGAACGCAAATTTTTACAAACAGCCTGGACGAATATATCAGACAAGTAAATTACTTCTACTAAATAATTAGGCAACAATATTTCACTGTTTCATTAAAATTTGTTTAATGAAGTTTAATCGGTAAATTTCCAAACTGCTAAACCAAAAAACAATTCATATGAATGGCTTGTGAAAGTAGATGATTAATGTTACTTTTGATAGCAAAATAAGAAAGATATTTTTGGTTTCTTCAGCTTAAACACCTTTTTGGGTAGATACTTGTTTATGTACTTGATACTTATTAAAATGTAATGTATCTAAGATCTAAAGAAGGTCTCAGTTCTACAGTATCGTTGAGGAGGATAGTCCGGAAGTCTTTTTCCACGCCAAATGTTTGACTAAAACATTTTTATGTCTAATTGTCAAGGAAATGTCTAATAAAAATGTTTTATAATATCTCGAAAGTAATTTAGATTATTGTGGAACATTTTGTCTTAACATATCAAAAAGGATTCATTAAGAGTTGAATAAACTAAACTGTAAAGACTGAAAACGACCAGTACTACAAGCTGCTCCTGAGTAACCTACCAAATAAAGTTGACTAGCATACGTCCAAATTGAGTGAAGAAGATTTGTTAATCATAATAATTTTTTATTGGTGGTGATTCAAGAACGGCGGCAGCGTGGATTAAGTAATAAAGTTATTTTGGACGATTTAAAATAATCTATCTTGATTTTTTATGTTGTCCACAACATGATATTTAAGCCAGTCTGGATTTACGTTGAATATTTTTGGGGTACGGCTATTAAGAGTAATTGCGGAATCAGAAAGAGGGTTCAGGATAAAATTATTCGAAATATGGCGAATGTGGCATCGTTTGTAAAGAATAGTGCAATTAAAGAATATATGGATGTACCCCAAGTTTGAAATAAAATCCACAGGTTAAATTGAGTGTTAAATCCAAACCAACTAGCCCGTGATCTAGTTACAAGGAACTTTCCACCTATGCGTCGTTTAAAGCGAAAATGGAGTAGAGATTTCTAGGTCTGAATAACGGACAATACCCGAAGTTTTGACCCGAAAATGTATCACTGGGTACCTCTTATCCTTAAAAGTGAAATTCCCCACCGCCATTTAAAAATCAAATACGGAAGTTGTGCAGCTCAATGTACGGTAACGTAATAAAAATTAAAGACACAAAAATTCAGCGTGTTAACAATGTCTAAACTGCCACCAAAACGTACTTGGAATTTACTTATTGTAAACAACAGTAAATACATTTGACACCTTAAAAGATAATCATGTCTTTAGACATGATTTATTTATCTATATTTTGTTGTTTTCTAATTTTTTATTAAAATTGGTATTTTATTAAAAATAAGTATGTAGAAATCTAACTTACTTTTGTTTTTGTTAAGTTTTATCCTACTACGCGTAAACTTACTTTTGCTGAGGTTTTAATTTCTGTTTGGTCTTAATTTTGTTTTGTATTTTCTTACTGTTAATAATTTCTTACTACTTTTATTATACTAATTTTTGTTTAAATGTTATTTTTTATTGAATTTTCTTTTGTTTTTCTTACCATATTGTATCGCACATAATTAGTCATTAATTATGTTGCTGATAAATTAATGTATTTTTATATTAGCAAAGGAAATAGTTTATTTAAACATCCGTTAAAAGTACCTAATCGTTATAAAAATAAAGAGAACAATCAATTAAATGTAACCGCAAGATCATAAATATATATTAATATTCCCGACATAATAGTGATACATTTTTATGTATGTTTGTGTCGGCAAAAATTTGGTAAATGTTTGTGTGGGAAGAAGTTCGTTACTTGTCTAAATAACCCATTAAAAGTTTATATATAGAGGGCAATTGTAATTTTTCAGGGAGTTCATTGATTTCAATAGAGAAAGTTCATCGTTAAATTTAACAAGTAGATTATGGCTTGAGTTAAAGAGTTCACTAATTTCAATGGATCAGAGTTTGTTAATTTCAATAGATCAGAGTTCGTCGTTAATCTTAATAGTTTGGGGTGAAGTGAAACAGTTTTTTTTAAATCATTATTGTTTTATTATTTATCTTAAAGTTAATTAAAGGCGGTATGTTAATAATTTATATTGTGAGCTGCGGGGAACATCAATGTTACATCAGGTTTTTATAGAATAATCATATAAAGTTTGAATTGTTAATATTTTTCTATCTTGTCCTTATCATTGTTTAAGTAATTAAAATATTTATGTATCGTAAAATTAATATGTTATTTTTATTTTTATTCTGCATTGCATGAATTTTCCATTCCTTTCAATTACTCGACCGAAGTCACGTCTTTGGAACAGTATTGTTTTCTTAAGTTTTAATTTTGTTTTTAATTGTATGTTACCATACAGATTTTATAATGGTACAATATTTGTTTTGATAACATATTACTGAACTGTTTGAAAAATCTTTGATAAAATTCAAAATTCTAGATTTATGTCATAGAGGAACCATGATTGGAGAGTATACCCTTTCTAGCTTTTATTTTTAAACGATTTACTAATAATATTTAATACTGATTGAAAAAAATAAATATTTTTAAAAAAGATTCTGTTCGCAAACAGTATATGGATTATATAATTTTTAGTTTCCAATAGGTTATGAGTAGTTTTGTTTTAAAAACAGTAGGTGTATATTTGAAGTATAAAAAAAAGTTTTAATTAATTTTTTAATTGATTATTAATTTAATTTGAAAAGCAACAAAACATTTAATGAAGTAATACATAAATATTAAATACTATAAACTTAGTTACAAGCACCTGTTTGATACGCTCTTATTTCAAGCTAAAAATACCAGCTATCGATTAATTTTAAACCAAAAAGTTTTAGTAACTAATAAGAAGAATTAATAAAGTGTTTGCCGCAAGTTAAGAAGGAATCAAAGTTCAATTAAATGAGTAATTATCAAACTTTCGGTTTAATTACAAATTTAAGAGCGAGTGGGTTTTAAAAAAAATAATAAAATAAACTAAAACCGAATTGGAAAAATTAAATAAATTTAAACTAATTTTTTTATTTTATTTTAAACTAACAGGATTTAAAAATAAATTAACTGAAATTGTGTACGACATTTTAATCGATAAAAAATATACATTAATTTAATTCCAAGGAATTATTTTATATATAAAAAAATAATCACAGAAACGTCGTTTTGAATTAGCAATGCATTTCTAGGGTAGTTTAGAAATACAGTAATTCTGTTACGGCAACTGGCTTTGAAATGTCAGTCACCATCTGCAGTTGGGCGTTAACGTAATTCACAGTACAATAATAATTGTTTAACAAAGCTTAATAACTATATCGCTTTTAGAGAACAAACGGCGTGAGCAAGAGAAACAAGTGTTACAAATACAGCCAGGCCTATGTAATTTAAATTGTATCAACATTAATGTCATCTGTCTTAAATGCTATGAATTTGTTAATTGTCAAAAAAGGCTAACTTATTTTCATACAGTTCACGGATTTGTATGAATTTGTAATTTTATAATAAATTTAAACATTCTGGTATTTCCGTAAGATTATGAATAAACAACTTTAGACAAATTTTAACAAAATATTTCTTTAATTTCTTTAGGCTAAATGATGTCTTAAGGTTCATTTTCGTTTGTACGATCGTTGCATGCGATTACTGTATGCGTCACTGCCTTTACTCATCAAATGGATTTTTTAAGAATGGGTTCCGTTTATGCGTCCGACGCAATAGTTCGTATGCGTCGGCTGCATCGACTACTTTGGGAACCAGTCGCATGCGTCTGGAAGTTGAAAATGAGTTTTTCCAAAGATGATGATGCAAAACTCATTAAGTTAGCTGCAGAAAAACTACAACTATTTGATCCTTCAAACTTGCTTTCATCGTCTAATAGATACAGTAAACCGGGTTTTCGTTAATCCGTACGTGCTGTTGGATCGCACGTTCCACTGCATAAACGAAACTACCCGACCTATGCGTCAGTCCCATGCGATTACTGCATGCAGTAATTGAATGCGACGATCGCACAAAAATGAAATCGCACCTTTACACTAATTTCTTGTAGTCATTTTATTTTGAGGTAATTTTTTAGAGGTAGCCTAACTCATAATAAAATTATTTGCTGCATTAAAATGTAAAAAAGTGATCAAAATATATATTTTATTGTATTTTGTACGTTTATTTTGAATCTGTGAAAAGAAAAATGTCACCACAACCTTAGCTTAATTTTCAAGAGCTAGAAAGTCAGCTCTTTAGATGATGTGTATGAACATTTAAAGTATTGTAACAAGTAGGCCTACCATGGACTGCCGATCAATCGAATGCTTTCAAATAGATTTCTCGTAATAGCGATCGAACTAGGCTGAATTTTTTTTTGTTGAAATTCGGTAGAAAAAATTTATTATTCCTATTGTTAGTTTTCCATTTTATTCTACTATGCTGTAGATTTTGGTAGCCAATCATAAAAGGTTTTCAGTACGGATAATGAAGTAGTAAGTGCTATTAGAACGCGTTAACCAGCTTATGTATTGTAATAAGTATTGTAATAGCTGTTCAGCTGAAACAATATTTATATCAATATCTTTTACATTTTTTACATTTAGATTGTCGCCTCACATGGAAACATCACATAATAACTAAAAAGAAACAACTTGAGCTGACAGTACGTAAACTACACTGGTTAATTGGTAAGTACTCTCCTTTTTCAAACAAATCAAAAATTATTTTAAATAAATCCGTTTTAAAACCCATGTGGACATATCAATTGTGGGGTACATCCTACACTTCAAACATAAACATATTGGAACGTTTCCAGTCAAAATTCTTGCGGCGGGCCCTGCAAATTCCATGGTACATTAAAAACACCTATATCTATGCCGATCTTAATATTGACTCAATGAAACAAACTGTATCAAAATTTAGCCGTAAATATGAAGAAAGACTCAACAATCATCCAAACTTCTTGGCTCTGAATCTACTAAATAACACTTATACCGGGTTTTTAAGACTGAAAAGACATAGTGTTTTTGATTTAGGTTATAGGTTTTAATGAACATTGTTACATTTATTATCTTTTTTTTCTAAGTCATCATTGTATTTATCAAAAATTTTAATATTACTATTTTCAATTTCATTAACATTATAATGAAATAAATGTTAATTAACATTTATCAAAATTACTGATTGTTCTATTACAAGTGAACAGATTGTAATGTTGCAGAATAGTAAAAAAAAAAAAATATTTTTTCTCAAATTTGTTTTATTTGACATATTAAAGAAATGATTTTTTTATTATTTTAAAATTTATTTTCAGAATTATGATGTGTTTATAATAATATTTAAAAGACACAATAAATGAATACGTTAGAGTAATAGTTTATTAAATGTTTCTGATTGTTAAAAGAATTATGATATGTAGAGGAAAAGAAAATAAGTTCATTTTATGTCAGAAAAGCTTGAAGAGTTTTTGTAATATATAAGCCAAAGGCCAATATAATTTAAAATATTAATCAAAAATGATTTTTTACAAATAAACAAACTGGATATTTAGAACAAAGATAAGCGTCATTTAAATTGTTATAAAAATAGTAATCGTTCATTATCTTATAAAGTAATTTCAGGTTAAAGTACCAAAAATCTCACCTGATTGATAGTGTCAATACGAAAAGGAAAAATAGTTTTACATGTGGTAAACATTGTATAATTCTTTTTAATTAAATTTTTTACCAATAATAGTTAACGCTCCCTGTTATTTAACCAATGAAACGCTACTTAGACTTGAACAAATGAAGTTTTCTTTAAACTGTATACAAGATTGAGGAAGAAACTCACGAACCACCATAACCCATTGATCTCAAATCTGGCTACGTATTCTCTCCCAATCAATTCAATAATACAATAAATACGTCGATGGTGCCAAAATTATATCATCCATCTTAATATTGTGATTAACTGAACATTAAAGTGATCTTAATTCTACATAGAGGCCTACATTATAATCACGGAATTCTGTCACTTATCATTTAGCTTTACCTAGTTTAAATTACAATTAGAACTAAAACTTATTAGTTATTAATTAAATGCTACGTATGTTTGTAGGAGAGATAGTAGCGGAGAGCGTATTGCTCTATACAACCAATGTTAAATTGGAATCGCCTATCATTCCCACTGTCTCAAGTGACTCTTGGATGTAGTATAGTCGATTAATAGATTGTATTATACTCTACAGTGTTTGACTTTATAATTGTTAACACGAAATGTAAGGCTGTTTATATTATAGTACAAATAAATTCGCCAGTTCAGTTTGGGTTTCCGTTCAGTGCACGAGAGACTGTGTGCTCTGTGTGCTCAAATACTGCGTACTGCAGTACCGGTCAACGTTGAACGAGGTAATTTACGCATGTACCGATCGGTACGTGGCATATATAAACTAATATAGGATTATACAAATTACCCAAAATAATTTTACAAGAAACAAATTCATACAAAATTATTAAACACTGGTAACAGTTTAGAGACATAATTTTCTAACAACCAGTACCTCTGTTGACTACTTGGATTAAGAATGAGGAGGCAAGTAGAGGGGACGTGTACACTGCAAACTCCTTTAGAAATTACATGTAGTATAGCATATTATAATGCAGATAGAATATATTGATATATTCTTATATAAATTCATGTTTATATTCAAAGATATTAAAAATATTTAAAAAACGATGTACTAAAATATTAGCACTTAAGGTGCTTATATGTAAGATATAAAAACATAAAATATTGATTTTCGAAGAGAATTTATTATGGAAAATCAAGTACCAAGACGAGTACAAAAGTTTCAATAGAGAAGTTTTATACGAAGTATGTTGCCTGGAGGCAACATACGGAATAAAGGAATATCCGTGCACAATTCTAAGCAGAAAGTAGAAATACCAATGAAAAATAGACAAAGTAGAAGAAACTCAAGTTAAAAGTACATGATTTTTCAATAGTTTTCTATAAAAGTAAAAGAAAATTGTGAACTTTTTCAAATGTTATAGACTGTAGGCGTTAATGCAGAATAAATCATATTACTAAATCCAATTTAAAAATTTTATAAAGTTGTCAAATCCATCCGCAATAAAAGAAACGTACAACCATTAGAAATAGCCCAAGTTTTGAAAATAAAATATTTATTACTACCTTATGCCGAATTAGGTAATATTTCATGCAGAATATTTTATTATATCTGGTAAGAAATTGTTGAAGTTAAATTTTTAAGCTTTAGGTGATCAAAATCTTTAATAATTAAATTTTTATGGTAAATATACGATAGCTTTTTAAAATGTTAGACTATATACTTTTCGAAATACCTACGAGCCTGAAAACAGCCGTTATATATTTTTCATTGTGTTTTAACAATTTTTTTATTATTTTTAGCTTGAAGAAAACATAAATTAAGAAAAGAAAATATAGTGCAAACTAGTATAAAATATGCATAACAAATTTTAACAGAAGTCACTATTCTTCTTTAACACCTAAAGTGAGTACTTGTAACTGATGCATGAACTGCGTAACATCCTTTAAATAGGCATCTCGAATTTCATTCACAAAATTGATTTATAATTTCTAAACAAAGGTTTTGTTAATTCTTTATCCAGTAAATAACAAAAGAATCAAAGGAATAATTTTTCAATTTACTTTGTCAACTTGCCAAAGGGTTAACACTTATAGTCTAATTTCGCAATGTTTTGTATCGGTGTTATTTATCAAATAAGATATTCCCTTAAATAAAAAAAATTCCATCGCCATAACGACCTTTCAAAACTAATTGATTTTTGCAAAGATGCCAGTAGAATATTAACACTATAGAAATTTTAATTAAATTACTTTGTTGTCTTTGTTACAATATTTCGTTAACGATTTTACATATTTGCATCGATTTTTTTGTCCTCATTACAACCAGTACGTTTTTAAAATTTGGCAGGTAGAATTCGGAATTTAAGGAAAAATAAAATTTCCATTTAAAATAGGAAACACTGAATCAGATTTTTAGCTTAGTTTATTTATTCACAACTGTAAAAATACAGCAAGCGAATCCGATGGTACTATTTACAGTGAAATTGAATGAAAGAGTTAACGGTGGGTCAATCTTGAATAAAAAATTGATACAATTTAAAACTGCAATATCATATATCTACTCCATCGTCGTTTCAGTCTGCGTTGAGGATTTCCGGATAAGTTAGCGGATGCCAGCGTTCTTAAATGATATTTTTTATGATACTAAAGTTTGCGTCTGAACCAAGAATGGGTGTTATAAAATGTTTTCTGTTATGTGAGAAACACATAAATCCTTGTACAATGTACGATTAGTGACGTAAGGTGCGTCAGTAACTTTTCTAAGTAATTTTGATTGAAATCGTTGAATTTTCTGTAGTGTGGAATGTTTCGCCACCATAACAGTTCCATTCATTTGACCACCATAATTTCGTGAAATTTGTTTCAGGAAAGATTTGTATACCTGTCGTTTTAAGTGACATAGATGTTTTGATTATCGCGATATCAAGAAAAAATATTTGTTTTCGTCAGCTATCCAAAGTCTATGAACATGTCTATTCCAGATCAAGTATCAGATTCTAAATATAATAATATTTTGAATAGCAATCTTTCTCTAGTTATTTTTGTTCAAAAATTTAATTCGAAATTTATTTTGAAATAAATTTTGAATTAAAAGAAACGATTTTATTTATTTATACCAAGGGACAGTCCTTAAATATGATATCCTTAATATTTTTATTTACAACAATTTCATATCCTAAGAAGAAAAATAAATACATTAAAGATATTATACTTTGTCAAAATTAAATAAGAGATAATAGTGGAATATATATTTTTGTTAGCTTAAAAAGACTTTATAATTTAAAGGATTTACGTCACATTTAAATAGTTAAAAATCACATCTTTATCTTATTTTTTTAAAAGAGAAAAGAAATGATGATACCTTAGCGACAAACTTGAAGTAGTAAACATTCCCTATATACTATCAGTTTAATTTATTATTTTATGCCTCGGTGGAATCTGCACCAAATTTACGACTGACTCTGACTTAGCACATTCGCCACCTTGCTCTTATTTCCTCTTTTACTTTTTATTCTTTTTTAGATTCGGTTATTCTTTATTATGATTCTCGATAAATTTCATAACCCACTCTCTCTTACTTTTACTTATTTTTTATTTGCGGTGAGTAGATTTCTTAGTCTATATTATTTTATTACTTATATCACCATATTAAATAATATATTACTTGTCTTATAAATACTCCCATCTTGCTTTTTAAGAAACTATAAAAATTATTAATTCATTAATTTTGTCACAATATTTGTAATAAAATTAATTACTATAGTTGAGCTTTACATTTTTCCTGTCAAAATAAATTATTTTAAGTCAATATAAAACTTAGATGAACTATAATAAAATAACTATTTCAGTCAAAATCTATCGTAAACATGATACTTACCAAGCCCTGGCACATAAGCAACAAATTATATTTTTGGACATCTCTACTAAAAAAATAGTGAAACAAGAAATTTCAGATATCAGTGCTAAATATTTAGGTTCTGTATACAAACATAAAAATTTATTATTATTTTTAATTTGTTAGATAATAATTTAACTCAGATATTGCAGTTGAAATGTTTTAATTTAGCAAAAGGCTATTTATATTTTACTTATTTTTATTTGTATAAATATCACAGAGGTTAACAATCGATAGTGTTTGATTTCGTTCGATACTTTACGCTCTTTACTACATTAGTTACTTATTCAATAAAGTGAAAACTTTGAATTTTGCAATAAATAAACTTCTTTTTTTTGTAAATGAGACAAACGTTTCATAGGCGTAATTAACATCTAAATTCGGTTTTTCGAATTGCAATTTTACGTTCATTTTAAAAATTATTTGAAATTTGAACATGTAAGATGAAAATTTACTACCTACGGTAGATTATAATACAGCCTATTATTGTCTAAATTTAATTTAAATTTGTGAGTAGGCCTAACGTTTAAAGAGACTATCTTTTAATACAAATGTTTAATATTTATGTACGTTTCATTTTTTGAACTCTCAGGATAATTTCACTAAATAGATTTCCTTGCTTACTCTACTGAAATATTTTTTAAGTAATACAAAATAATCATGATTGTGTAGAACCTGTAAATAATTTTAATATAAAAAACAAAGACTTTTCTTAGGCTTCGAGAACGGAATAAGAAGATGAGGTAGTAAATACTTGACAGAAATAGAAATATTTTCTTCCTGATTCTAGAAGCAATAATAAAAAGGTGGATTATACAAAAAAAGAAGGAAATGAAAGGAATTCTGATAAATTTTATAAATAATCCATAAAATCTTATACACAAATCCAAAACTGAGAAAATACTAGAAATTTAATAAATCTTAAAAACACAAAAGAATACAAGAAATGACAATAAGAGCCGATTTTCCTTAATTATACACCATCACTCCACCCTTACCAGATAGTTACATAACAATGATTTTTTTGCGTACAACAAAACTATCTCTACTTAACTATTTCTAGCCATGAACAGTAGTTGGTTTTACAAATTTTTTACAGTAATTATGTCACAGTATTATACATAGAAAGTGATCAACGTTTTAAAACAATATGTAGACCTACTAATGATAAAAGTTACACTTATTGATGTTTTCATTTTTTACAATGAATTTTTAGTTTAACATTGTTCTAGTTTTCACTTTAAAAAATTTAAAAATGAGTTCCAAGTTGAACAGGCATTTTACGTAGAATTTTATTTTTGTTTTGTGGTGTTTTAACGTTAGAGAATACTAGTGAACAACAGTAAAAATGTATATATTGTCTCGGACGAAATATTATTTTCCTGTTTCAAGAACTTTTACTGTAAAATTTCTACATGAACTTTTGCTTCTCTGTCATCGTCATTATATTAAAGAGTGCTTAAGAAAATTCTTTACTGTCTAAAACTTAGTCATTAGCATTTTGAACAATAAATCATGAATATTACTGTAACTTATTTCTTAAGTTGTGTAATTTATGTGATATAACTTATATCTGATTACTTAAAAGTACTTAAATTTTATAAGTGTACGCGTTATAAACGCGCCAATTTTTATTTAACACACATAACATTGTCGGCTTCCTTATTACTAAAACTACTTAGATATATAAATTAAAATGTACTTTCTCATTATGTCAGCTTAAAACTTTCAAAGTATTTTTGAAGTTCTTCCAAAAAAGTTACATGATAATTTTAAATATTCTTATTGGTGTTTCATTAATTTGAAAATACACTATGTACTTAATTTAACTGAACACTTTAAAAGTAATGGTCATTAAAATGTTAATACTGTAAGTAATACCCATAAGTTTATTTGTGTTTTCTTTAAAAAATTGTACTTACTCAGAATACCTATCAGAAAAAATGTTTTGTTTTTGTTAAATAATAAATTACCAACACAAAAACGGGTGACTCAGTAGATCTTTCAAAATTTTAAATTTCTTCAATCTTGTAACTTTAAAATTTATAACTTATAATTTATTTTGTGATTTGAAAATAACACTGTCTCCTGGCCAGCTTATGTAAGGCTGAAAGAGATATTCAGAAGTGACCTGTCTGTCTGTTTAAAACAGTAAGTTTTCAACTAGAATTTTCTGCCAGTTATTATCTACGGTGCTGAAATATTGATCTTAACTATCAGAAACTTAGACTGATGCATCGAAAAATGGAACGGTCGATGCTTGGGCTGTCATTACAGGTTGACTGTACATTAGTAACAAAAATCTAAATCAAAGAATACTGTGCAGTATTGGGTGTAGGCTTTTCAGGTAATACATTATAACTTTTTCATTACAACTTCATTTTATTCATTACAAATTTTAACTAATTGACATGCGCAAAGATTCAGTAATTGATTTTTATTAGTCAAGTATTACAAATTAAGAGACAATCTAACAAGAGAGGGCTAGAAGATAGAGTGAGAGATCATATCCCCTTTGTCAAGCCGACTTTCATCCCTCCTTCAAACTAACTGGAAAAAATTAATGTTCTGGTACATTCTATGCAACATTAACGGAAGGTGAATATTCAAATCTCTTTCACGACTTCTATTCTTAACAAATACGTACCACTGTTCTTACAAAATGTTCTTTGTCGAAATGGAAGTGGACAAGACATAATGCTCGGATCATGAATGGAAGATGGACAAATAAATTACCTTCTTGAATGGATACCAATAGCAAATAACTCAATATAGGACAGTTCATTACTATTTCAGTTACTGATTGTATTGTATTTTACCGTTAGAAAGCTTATATCGTTGTCACCTACCTCTCCTGCGTCGTTTCTCCTGAATCAGTTTTCGTATGGGTTTGGGATAACTACGTATGTGTTTGAAACAAAGGGGGTGATGTACTGTTCCAATCCGCGTTTTGTATTGTACTTAAAATAGTCTCTACAGTCATTTCTATATCATATTCTTACTGTAGAGCTACGATGGGGTACCCAAAAGTAACCGGAATAGCTTTGCCGTGGGCGGTTCTTGTGTAGTAGGCCTACGCATTTCTGCCGCATATACGTGTATAGCGCAACTCATTGCAAGTTCAGTGCCACCAATGTTGTCGACCTGACTTGTTCTGTTCATCAGCAGTAATTATTTTTTGCTAGCGATGTTTTGTTATTGTTTCATTTTTTATGATGGCAAGTTTAAGTGAACAACGTTCACCTGTGAAATTTTGTTTTCTTCTCGGTAAAAATGCCGCTGAAACTGTTTTAGTGTTGAAAACGGCTTACAAAAATGACGCTAAGGGAAAAAACTCAAGTATACGAGCGATTTTCTTGGTTTAAAAATGGCGAAATGTCGATTGATGACAAACCTCGTGTTGTGGACGTCCGTCAACTGCCCGAATCGACGAAAATGTTGAAACAATATTCAAGAGCTTGTGCTCTGAGACCGTTGACTGACAGTTTGAATGTTTTCAGAAGATGGTGCAGCAGTTTTCGTCAAAAAGACCCGATTTGTGGCAGACGAGACTGGTTCTTCCACCACGACAATGCACCTGCACATACAGCCATCTGTGTTATGCAGTTTTTGGCCAAAAATGGCATGGTGTCGCTGCTCTACGCACCTTACTCACCTGACCTGGCTCCGTGCGACTTTTACTTATTTCCACGCATGTAAAGGAACATGATTTACACCGATTTGACAACATTGAACAGGTCAAGAATAAAAACGAGGAAAGAGCTGTCAGCCATTTCTAAAGATGACTACAAAACATGTTCCGAACAGTGGAAGCACCGGTGGGACAAATTTATTAGTTGTTATGGAGAGTATTTTACAGCGGATAAGGTTGTTTTCTAAAACACTTGAAAATAAATAACTTTAAAGAAATAATTCCGGTTTCTTTTTGGGTACACACTCGTACATTAATGTTTAATTCACTATCAAACATATTTTTGAAGTATTAACAGTCGATCATCCCAATATTAGCAAAAGACGAACAGAATTGATTAGTTTTTTTCTTTGATACTAAGTGTTAGTAAAGCTGAACAGTGGTCTTAAGAAAGAAGAAGTAAGGACTCTCTTAGCCTTCGGCAGAAAATTCACACCTTGGCATATAAAGAAATCTAGTAGATCAAGTATGTTTTTTGCATCATCCAACCAGTAGCTTTGTGAAGGAGGAGATATTACAATAATATAATTAGTTAACTTGATATTACAAACATCGGGAAACTGTAAATAAACTAGAAGTATTGGTAATTCAAATAGATTTCAATTAGAAAATATAATCAACTGTAATGCTTCTTAAATAAAAAACGGTAACTAATTAGGTAGAATTACATACATATTTTAATAGAATTTTCAAATGTAATTTTGATGTTACTTAAATTTTTAACGCAATTTAACTTTTAATTATCAATTTACCTTTTAAGATATAAGGAAGCAAAATGTTTGAAGCAAGGAAATTCTCTTTTAGATAATAAATTATCCAGAAGTATTTCGGTTGTCTTAAGACATTTAGTTGTATTGCCTCTCACGGTAAGTTTAGTACGTTTATTGTTACTAGAATATAGGTTAGGTTGTTGTACCCACCACTTGGAATATTACGCCCTGGGGAACGATCTAGAGGCCCTCAAATTCAACGAACAAACTACTTCTGAACCTTCCAACACAGCAGATACTACAGATTTGTTACCATCGTAACGAAACATCTACACATTTTCCCTATTTTCTGCAGCGTTACATTTTACAAAAAAAACTAGGCTACTGTTCACTTCCTTAACGAACAAAAGAAAAATAACACCGAACGTAAACTTATATAACTCACAGCTTTTACCTCCGATAAAAGTAAAAAGTTAATTAAATTCGGTAAAATATCTAGTAACACAATTTAGATTTATTTACTTTATAATTTTTATTGTAGAATATAAATATTTACATAACTAATAAAGTATATAATTTTTCAAAACGTTCTCTACGATTAAAAATGCAATTTTTAATTATTATTAAATCTAAGGGAGATCATCAAAAATGTAGTTTTAGAAACTCTCTGGAAAGAACGAAAAATGTAACTGGAGTAGCCTCAACGAAAACTAGAACAGTATACAACAAAGGTACCTCAATATTTAATTAAGATATTATCTGGACACCGTCATCAAACCTGAGGTGCTCTATAAGATGCGAAACCTATACTTGAATAAAAGAATTTTTCAAAGATCTGGAAAATGTTGAAAGAATATTTCTGAGGGAAATCATAGAAGTTAATAGGAATAAGGCAAAAGAATGCTGACTGAAACCAGCCAAAAAACTGTGTTAATATCAGGTGATTCTCTTAACCTCAATGAGGAAAAAGTTATTTTATTTTATTGACATATTTTTAGAATTAATGACAGAAGACTCTTTATAAAGGGTTTTAATTGATTTAAAAACAAAAAAACTAAAATGCATTGTTTAATACACATAAAACGACTAGACCATGGCGTTCTTTAGTTACTTTAGTAATTAGAGAACGCCACGACTAGGCACAGAAGTTAACAAGAGAAACAGAAACTCAGAAAAGAATTAAATTTAGAAGTGAAAGAGTGAAAATAAGGAATTTTAGATAAAAAACACTTCTTAAAAATCCGACATCAAAAATATTTCGATAGTTTAGTTACTTTTTTTAAGATGTAGTATCCTTGGCTTTGTTTCAGATTAAAAAGGTTTTTCTTAACCCATATGGAATAATAATAATTCGATTCAAAATGTTTTTTATTATTTACAATTTTAAAAGTTATTTGTTTAATGAATCTCTCCAAATTAAATTTAACTGAAGCGAGAGATTTTCTCACTTTGCTAACTTGTGCACAATATTCGTTACAAATATTTATTCGGATAACAGTAACTTTACAATTCACATACAGTATGTAGCCTACTTTCACTGGTGGTCAGGACAGAAATGCAAAAAACTGTTTACAATTGGATAATACACGTTCATATTTGTACAACTAAACCAAATAAACCCGGTTCAAATCTATAAACTGTTATTCAATAGAAACTTACTTTCAAAATTCTAAATCTACACTTAAGATGTTCTAGGTTTACACTTTAAAATAATTGTCGTATTCTACTGGTTCTTTGAGGCTCGAGATTTCTGTGCGGCAATGTTTCGTAATTGCGATATTCCATGAAACTTGAGCTTCACAAAATAGGTACTGTATTGTAAGAAATTTATTTTTTGGTGGAGGGCACTGACCGATAACAGAAAGTGACGGTTGAAAGAGTGACGGTTGATCGAGATTTTACTGTAATTCATTTTAATGATTTACTTACCAATAAAAAAAATATAGTTAATATAATTTTTTAATGTAAAAACAATCGGATATTACTGTAGAATTAGTACATTCTATTAAATTCTTTATTAAAAATCTAAACCCGATAAGTACTTTATCAACAGATTAATATACACGGAAACGATTAATTGAGTGAGAATCTGTCATGTCGTTTTAATATGAACGAGATTGCGCGGTACAGATGAATCAAGACTAGCGGCCTGAGGACACGCTAGGTAATGCGGTTGGGTCACAACAAGTAGGCTACGTAACCACAGTCATGTGTGAATGCGTGGTCAGCAGTGAATGTGATGTGTTTCAGGTTTTGCAATACTTGCAAAATAAAGTAGGTACTTTAATCCACTGTTAATGACCTTTGAATTTGAGTAAACATTTTAATGTTTAAATTATACCAATTTTCATCCGACAACACAAATTAATTATAGTAATTAAACTATTCTACTGAAACATTAAAAAATATACGAAAATAACTGTTAAGTGTAAAAAAAAAACTACATGTAATTAACAAAAATTAAAAAATGAATGTGTGGTATAGAGTGTGTTGAACAAGAATAGTGAATTTTGATGAATGAGATATTTTGAATGTGAGAAAAAGGTAGTGGGTTTTTGTTTTGCCTTTTATTGGTCATTTCTATTATGTTTTAGATTTTTCTGATAAAGGGTAGATGGGTCTCCTATTGTGTCTTGTGTTGTTTTTTAGGTCAACAGCCGAAAGGCTGGTTTGAACTCCAGAGGTTGTACTAAGTAAAAACGAGGAGTACTGTGGTTTACTAGTGCCTTCCTCACCGAGTTGAACAAGTATACTTATCAGCATGCCAGGCCCTCCGAAAAGCACCCACTTCTCACCCTGCAAATGACATCTTCACTTCATTCACCTCACGGTCTGGCTGTATAATGAAATTCATTACTCTCAGAGAAGATAACTCTGACTAGTGTCTTTTACACCTCTACTCATTGGGTCTTATTATGTAGAAAATCTATGACCTTTTAGAAACGTTAACTAGTACGGGTATGTAAAGGTAGCTCTTTATAGCTCTGTTCATTTGAAGTTGCGACTCGATTATGAATGAGTGAGAGCTATTACCAAGTATTTCTATACACATGGTAACAAGTACGTTAGAAAAACATCTTTGTACTGAAATCGGTTGTAGGTAAGAGGCTATTATAAAATAAAATCACCATTATTAGGCCTATTAATTAAGTTAGTTTACGCTTTAAGTTTTGTAATTAATTTAAGTGAAGTAATCTTATTAATTTGTTAGTAGGCTAAGTTTAATTATTAATTGTGTAAATAAATGTGATGTTGTTTAGGTTAAAAGCCGAAAGGCTGATTTGAATCTCTAGAGGTTTTACTAAGTAAAAATTAGGAGCGAGGTGGGTTACAATTGCCTTCCTGACTGAGTGGAAAAGTATGCTTATCAGCATGACAGGCCTTCCGAAAAGCACCCACTTCCCACCCTGCAAATGTCACCTTCATTTCATTCACCACAGGATCTGGCTGTATAGTGAAATTTATTACTCTCAGAGGAGATAACTCTGACTAGTGTCTTTTACATCTCTACCTCTTCTTTTCTTAAATAGTTCAGTTATATAATTGGCTAACTATGTAATAAGAAACAGAACTATTTTTTGTAGCCCTGGAACCAACAGATCTAGTGCAATTAATTTAACACTCTACCTGCCCGTTATGGGCAGTGTAAATAAATATTGTAATATTAAGTTTAAGGAAGTCTATTTTTAATTATTATAACCAGGTCCTAAACGAAATAGGCTTAGGTTTTACAATATGTTTTGTAATTAATTAAATATAATATTTAAAAATAAAAATAAAACAAATTTAAAATATTTACACACACGTAACTTACCCTTTTTAGATACTTTTTCTCAGGAATTGAAGTAGTCGGTTTAGAAGTTAGGATGGAAATTCGGAAAAAGATGGCTGTAGTGGGTGTGTATAGGTCTCCAGAACTGATTCACATTTAATTGAAATTGTATATAACCGCAAAATAAAACATTTTTCAAAGAAGAATAAGGTATTGAACTGCTCAAATGTTTTTTTAATCTGTTTTTATCACATATAATTGCGTTATCACATATATAAGATATTTTCGTATGTGTATTAATGTTTTATAATACAATGTTAAATATATTACACCAAATTATTTTAGTTGTTTTGTTGTACGGATAAATAAAAGTAGATAAACATGTCGTAGATTAATGTAAGAAAACCAACTTTAAAAACATGCTCTCAGGTAAACTATGAGGGTTTATATTTGATTGAAAGGATTCAAAAATAAAATTTAAAATGTATTTTTATATTCCTTGTTAACATTTAACTCAATGAAAAATTAAATAAGATATAATTATGCGTGAATACTTCAAAAATTTGGTGAATAACAATATTAATAAGTAACAGCCTTACTTAAATGAAATTTTGTAAAGAACATCCGTTTCTTGCAACCGGATTAATTAATTTTATTGAGATTGTTTCATAAAATTGAAACAATACATGAGAAACAATAAAGTACATTTTAAACGAAAGGAAGCAAGTAAGAAAATGAATAAAAAATGTAGACAATGTAACGGAATAAAGTATAGACGTTTGAATATCAGCTTATTTGGAAACTCCTGCCCAATCAGCTGACAACAAAGGCATGTCTTTGTTTATCATCAAGATGTTGATGAGAATAATAATGCTGCTGCTATTTTTGGCTCTTATCCGTTCGTTCAGGTTATTGTTAATAGAAAAAAATGCTTTGTAGATGAAAAATCATTTTCTTGATCAAAGAAAAATTTTAGATGATGATGAAGACGTTTTATTTTAAAATTTAAAAACGACAAAGCAGAAGGGAATATAATCAACGTTCTTTTCACATTCTAAATTAAGAAGAGTAAAGCGTCTTTGAAAATCTTAAAGATAAAAAATCTGATTTGGAACGGTTTGTTATTCAATATCCTAATACGAAAATATTACTATTATTCATGATATACAAAAATATATTAATATTTTAGGCCATCATTTTTGTACGTACACTCAAATTTTGATTCAAAAGTCATTATTGAAGAACGTAACAGTCAATTTCAGTAAATATTCAAGGACGATTTCATAGTAGGTCAAACTAATATTAAGAAAACACTCCATTTCAAAACAATATGTATTTAAATAAATTAATGATCAAATAGTATACAAGGTGTGGCTATTAAATAACGAGACTGACGTTATAAAAAAATTTATTTTTATTTTATACATGATCACTTATTGTCACCTTCAATATACACTCCTTCTCTATCCCTACAACGCTCCATGCGAATTTTCCGTTGTTGGGAAAAATGCTGGAAGTCATCCTCTGTCAGCTTCTTCAGGACACCAGCCGCTTTCTCTTTTACAGCTTCCACAGACTCAAATCTTGTCCCTTTTTAATGCAGATTTCATCTTAGGGAACAGGTAGAAGATAACGTGTGATGAAACGTGGTTTTTTTATGATCGTAAACGAAGGGCCAATCCATGCACTGGAAGAGCCGAACGTCACCGAGAGTTAAAAGAAGCTCGAATGAGCAAGTCAAAATTTAAAGCAATGATGTATGTTTTTTTTCTATATCCATGGGATTGTGTTCCTTCACTGGGTTTCTGAAGGTCAAACAATTAATCATATGACTACCTTGATGTACTTTCTAAACTACGTCAAAGAGTAAGGAAAAAACGCCCCGAAATGTGGAAGTACAAATCATGGGTCTTCCACAAGACAATGCGCCAGCTCATTCCGCGTTATCTATCAAGAGGTTCCTAGCCAAGTACAGCATCTCAGTGTTGGAACATCCACTTTATTCACCAGATCTTGCACCATGTGACGTATACCTGTTCCCTAAGGTTAAATCTGCATTAAAAAGGGACAAGATTTGAGTCTGTGGAAGCTGTAAAAAGAAAGCGGCACGTGTCTTAAAGGAGCTGACAGAAGATGACTTCCAGCACTCTTTCCAACAATGGAAAATTTGCATGGAGCGTTGTAGGAATAGAGAAGGAGTGAATATTGAAGGTGACAATTAGTGATTATGTATAAAATAAACATAAAATGTTTCACAACGTCAGTCTCGTTATTTAATAGCCACACCTCGTATTTTTCCAACCTGCATCCTTTTATGTTGCTTAGATTTTGATTTTGTTTGATGGGTTAAAAAACTGAAAAAGAAAGTAAAACAACCAATAGTTTTTTTATGCGATATTCTTACATGTTTCTTTCCTTTTTCCATATCCCATACACAAGTGTTGCTACGGCTTCCAATACTCCACCTATACATTGAATAACTGATCGACCTTCAAGATTATTTTCAGTGGAACTTATTGAAACACTCTACCAAACAATCTTCCTTCGTTGATCCATCCTAGGTGACCATGTGATAGCAAACTTCTATACTAATTTTCATTCAAAAATATTTCATTTTTATCAATTTTTTATAATCTTCTCGTTTCGCACAGTGTGGTCCAACCTTTCTAACCGACAAATTCACCGATAGGAGTTCATCTAAACAGTCAGAACCCTCACCATGTTTCTCTTCACCATTATCTCAATCAACCTCTACCTAAATAATGTTTATAATCAAATGTGCCAGAAAAAAATGAAGTACATAAACCTTTGGAGAAAGTCTTTTATCAATATTTCAAGCAGATATTGTCATCTTCGGTTTCAGTGATCATTTTGTTAATCACGCAAAGTTCTCATTATAAAAATAATATAGAAATAATTCATAAATTCAAAGTAACAAGTACACTACTAGATTTGTGGTGAGGATAGGGGAACGATAAAGGAATTCATCATTTCTTATAATTTTGAATTTTAAATCCTACGATATGCAGGTGAAGTATATTTACCTATATTCTGTCATTGTTGGATAAATATCAGGTCCCTTCTGTGGCTCAGTTTATAAAGTTCCGCTTCTAGGTTGCTAAATCGAAAGTCACGGTTTCAACCAAACGGATATAAAAGTACATAGCCCAGTAAAGCCCACTGTAATTGTTGTTTTACTTACTGGAGCCGGTATTGATAAAACAGCTGAAGTGACTCTCTCAATAAATTTTTTAATAATGAATTCAAAACAGCAACTATTATAAAATCTTCTTCCTTGAAGGATTAAGTCTCGACCAGCTCTGGCCTGCCAACATCTCACTTGTCATTTTGCTTATACTAATCTGGCACCACAGAAAACCTGTAACAACACTCATCTTACCTAGATATTTACACCACCATCTTTTATAACCTCTTATGTGGTCGCTCATGGCTGGATTTCCCAGTTCCTCTTTTATTCTGACATTCTGAATCTTGTCTAGAAGAGTATATCTATTAACAACTTCATCACAGCTGGTAGGATTTTGTTACCTGTTGACTTTTTATTTGGCCGGCCTCTTGCTGTAGTAGTCAACATCACTGTGTTCTATACCAAGGGTCCCGGGTTCAATTCCCGATCAAATCTAGCATTTTTTAAATATATATAACTAATCAAAGTATTTCCTACACACAAGCCATGGATTATGTACGCATCATCACCCAGTAAAATACAATTCTTCATTTTTCACAAGCACACTGATGAGTTAAGACTGCTAACAAGTTATAGAATTTCAGACTCATCCATAACTTTCATTCATAACTCTATTTTTTCAGAGTCAGATGTATTGTTTCAAAGACATTTTGGAATGTCTCTCGTTAACATCTACACCCTGTTAGTACGAGGTGTTTCTCCTAGATATTTAAATATGATTCACCTGCTTTAGTCTATATTTTAAATAAATAAATATATAATGGTACGGTACTTAATAACAGCCCCGTTATTTTTATAATACCTCAAAGAAAGTATTATTAACTAACCAATAAAGTTTCCAATCTACTGCGTACTGAGGTTAAAAACAAACTTTTCTTA
The DNA here is from genome assembly GCA_035578175.1 of Catonia carolina. Classification (NCBI taxonomy): domain Eukaryota; kingdom Metazoa; phylum Arthropoda; class Insecta; order Hemiptera; family Achilidae; genus Catonia; species Catonia carolina. The sequence goes on along the minus strand of JAQMRL010000001.1, from coordinate 431,329,829 downwards.
AGGCATTATCAAAGTTTTAATCAGATTAATCTTACTTAAAAATTGAAAGAATTCTCGGTTATATTACTTAATACACTAAATTAATTATAAAATATCAACTTTTTTCTGTTTAATTTATCCTTTTTTATAAGAATTAATTACTAACTAACAATATAATAATATAAATTAAAACTTTAATATGAACATGTAAAATGGATATACAAATAAATAGGACTACTCGTTTGGCTTAATAGTTAATACTTAATAGTAGGTACTCTACTACTAGCTGACCCATCCTGGTTGCAAGTTTGGAATGGATTCTTGAAGATTTTTACAATATACATTAAACAATAATGTTGAAATTCATAGAATCTGCTGAAAATCTTATTTACCGATGTTAAATTAAAGATGGAAGAAATGTAATTAATATTAAAAGTTTTATAGCAGAATCCAGTTATGTTCTTTTGGTTTTAAACTTAGAACAATTCTGCGGTAAGCAAGCAGCACATGTCCAAAACTAGATGACAATGTATTAACTATGGGTTGAAAATCAGAAGCGGCATATATTCTTGTATATTTCAATTTTGTACTTTACACATTGCCGGTTTTATGAATGAATATTGCAGTAGTTTCACTAGATATCCATTACAGCTCTTACGCAGACGTCTGATAGTCCATTTCAGCTGCATTTACAATCAATTGTTAATTGTTACAAAAGTTTGTAGTGCAGTGAATCGTCAACCAACGAGCGTTGTCCGGCTAAACTCAGCTGCGTGAGAAACATTTAAATTTAAATGAAAAAATATTTAACATATCTAAATTACTGCTGAAAACTATAACTACAAATAAAGAAAACGAAATTTATTTTGTTAAAAATATTATTGCTTCGATGAAAATTATTGACTGTATGAAAAATAAATTTTAAGAATTTAAATTTTTAAAGTATTTTTTAAAGTAAATTTTTTAAGTACTTAGTTATATTTAGTTTAGTTAAAAAACACCATACCATTGATAATAACGTAATGATTTATAATGATGTTGGTATAATAAAATATTTAACATATTCTTGACAGCACATATGGCAGGTTTGGTATTCAAACACCTAAAAATTAAAATTGTCATTTGCTTCGTTGAACAATGTTATCCATGACCTGCTGTATCAAATTCATATTCACCGCAAATAAATAAATAAAAATTAAAAATTTTATTTAAATTGACAAACAAACATTAATAGAATCTAACAAAATTGAGTATATAAACAAATTTTTACTATAAGTATGAGTCATTTTGTTTTATAAAACATAGAATTTAGAAAAATATAAAAAAATATTATAAAAACGTAAATTTTAAAAATCATTCATTTCTAAAACATCTGATAATCAGATAATCAGAATAATCAGCTGTTTTAAATGTCAGCAGGTGAAACTGAATACTACATTATTCTTTATCAACTAAACCACATATAGCTACGCCCGTGTAACAGCCGGGCTGAATGACCGTTACAAACAAGGAGAAAGATGGAGTAGAGGTATTTTATGATTGCAGTTTTGTGCGTTCCTGAAAACATTGTCTCTGCCCCGCTATGAACACATCCCGCCTTCCACGTTGTTGTCACTGTCTTGCCAGTGCTATCGTAATATTATAGCTGTCAATCGTTGTAGTTGCGTCTCTCTCTTTCTCTTCTGCCGTTTAGATTCTTGTACCCATAGTAGTTGTTTTTTTTTATAATTTCAGTTAAATTGTAGCTTACGTTTTCTTACAAATTTAGTTAATTAATTTATTTATTTTTTTAATTTACTTAGTTTATTTATTTAGATAACTTTCTTATAAATTAGTTTTAATTAGTATTATTATTTATTAGTATTTCGGTAATTAGTATTAGTAATATATTAGTTATTAATTAGATTAATAATTCTACGACTCCCGTCCTTCCCATTTTTTTAGAAAATAAAAGTAACAGTCACAGTAAAAATAAAATTGTATCTATATATGTATTAGGCAAAAAATGTATATGAATTAGAAAATGAAAACAACAAAAATATGATTGTATCAAACAAAAACAAACCATGAACAAAAAACAATGAATAAACAAATCATGAGTTTTTAACATACGTGTGGTCTGTGGTGTGCTTATGCTTCTTTACAATTCTTGGAAATAGATAGAGCGAGAGAGCGTAGAGGAGGACGAAGAGCGGTGAACGGAAGCGTACATCGAGTTGCGATAAATGTTTTTGTTCATGGCAGTATACTACAGCTATGACGTTGCACACCCCGGTTGTTATGTGGGCCTACTTATACTCTGGTGTAAATCATTTTTCACTGCTGGAAAATAAACTAAGGAAAATTTAATTTAATGAATAAAGATTGAACCACATTAGCCCTACATTTCCACTTCGATACAAAACCTTTCCATTCGTATACTGTGACAATCATCCAATACTTCAGACAGACCCAGTTAAGTAATTAGGTTTTTCGCTAAATAGAAAACTGAAATTGAATTGCTATGCACGGAAAAGAGAATTTTCCTGAATCACAGATTAAAGACTATGTACTCTTTCTACTCCACCATAATTACAATTATTTCGGAACCAAAAATTAAAGTGCCACAACTACTTAATTCTGTTGATGTGGAAGTATGGAGTTTTGATTTATGTTCTGGTGAAAAAAATATAATGTAAAACAAATTTAATGTTTAATCACATGTATTTTTTACTACGAACGGTATTCTATAACGTGACCTCACCATGGTCACAGCATACATACGAGTACAAGATCATTAAAAAATTTAAAACTAATTAATCACACAAATTTGTAGACAACCGCGCCTACCACAAAATCCACAAGGGATATTGAAAATATGCTCGAGTAGGGGAATAGTAGGTACAAAACACCAACAAGAGTTAACCATTGGCTGATTCTTCAATTAATACGAAAACAAAACATAACGTACATCATTGTCATATGAAAATATTGTTGGTGGAATTTACAAAAATAGTTGTTTCTAAATAAATAGGAAAAAAGTTTGTGTAGGCCTACTAATTTCAGGTTTGCTAACATCAAAATACTCTAATTATGAAGTAAAATATTCGTTGTAAACTTTAAACTCATAAATTTTGATTTGAATCTTTATAGCTATACTAATATATTAAAGAAGAAACGTCTGTTTGTTTGTTTGTATGAGGTAATCTCAGAAACTACGTACTACACTGATTTAAAAAAACATCTTTCATTGTTGAATAGCTTAGAGCTTCCTGATCAACATAGGCTATTTTGTAACTTTAAGTAACTTTAATTAAGTGAGTTAAGCAACGTAAACTGTGACGATGTCGCATGTTTTAGTCATATATTTGTTTTCATTCGACAGGAAGTAAATGAGTCATGTATTTCCAGTTACTCTGCTTACTGCACCCACATTTATAATAAAATGTCTCTTATCTCAGCCACATATCAACTGTCTCTTTCTTTTCCATCGGTATTCTTCTATGCATTCTATTTAATTCTGTTAAATCGCAGGAACAAACATTTAAAACGGTGGGCATCGATTTGAGACAAGTTGAGTGGGTTGCTAGTGATTTAATAAATTACAAACGTTTCTTGAATACAGATATATGAAAATCCTGTAATTGGATAAAAATTAAAAAAATTATAGTTATGTTAATTTTGTTTGTTGTAAAACAATGAATGGATGTTATAAATCGATGAAAGGTGATAAATTTCATTAAAGTTTTAGAGTACATAATGTGATGTTTTCAACAGTTCTGTAATAGTTAAACATAAATTAACAGAAGCACTTAAAATGGTCAAAGTCGACGTGATTTTAGAAATGCATTCTCAGAATCAGTTGAGCGCTGTCGTCTGAAAATGAATAGGTTGAAACAGAAGTGGCTGTTTAAGATCGGATTGTGATGTTGTGCATAATTTAACACCTTCCTAACACCTGTGAATTCTCAGGCGAGGCGACCATCTGAGCTTCCTTCTATTTTACAGCTACTTTAATGTTTTAAGAGTTTGACCTGTTATCTCTATCTGCTTATATTAAGACTACAAATATTTATAGAAACCTAATAGTCTTCCATTATTTCGTACTTATATAAAGAAGAATTGCTCAATCATACGGATTCTCTATAATTCTACACATATTTTTAAACATAGTTGTAAGTTATTAGCTTCTACATTTAAATAATAAATTTTTTCATCACAAATATGTTTTTTTGTAATGAATTAATTAATATCAAAAACCTCTGCGTAACAATTTGGAGTTCAGTATTAAAATTCATTTTTGTACACATTCAGTCGTAAAATGTAACCACATATTGTGTCTAGACCTTACAGGAAAATTAATTAAAAACGTATAAAACCAATTAAAAATATTATTATTTTTTGGACAGCTTAAATTAAAATTAAAACGAATCGAGATGATATCTGTGCTAGTACGGACAGATTTTTAATTTATACACTTTTACTTTTTTTAGCTAACTTCTCTGGTAATTTTGTGGCCGGCATAGGTTTTTTTATTTTTAACATCATTTAATTTATCAAATATATTTTTTTTGCGTGACTCTAAGGCAAAAATAACAAAAACAATGCAAAATACAACAATATGAACTAAAAAATATACTGATCTTGATTCAGGTCATGATATTTTTTTGTTTGTTTTAAAAGGAACTAATGACAAAGGAGGAAATAACATTTGGCATATTAAATTTTATTTATCTTCAATATTTTTATCGGTAAATATTAAATTTAGAATTTTAATTAATCTTTTACTTGTGGCTTTAGCAATGAAGCCTATAATTAGGTACGTTAATAAAAATTTGGTTAATCCAGGAAAAGACAGTTTATTTCAAAAATAGTTTTTTAAAGAAATCAATTATTGACTCCTTTATTTTTCTTTTATTTCAGAAAAATCTAGTCCTTCTTCTTCACCAATCGAAGATTAGGTTCCATTATCTGTTCAGACATCCACCTAGCCACCGGTTCCCTGGATCGTACCGTCAATCAGCCTGGAACTTCTGACCAATATAAGATTCTGTGTGGAGATATTCTTTCAAGATGATCGGTCCATTTCAGGTGATACTCCATAATTTGTCTCCTTAAGTGAACGCACATTTAACTCTTACCGTATATCCTCATTTCTAAACCGATCCAGTCTAATACAGCTCTTAACGTATCTCAAGAAGCGCATCTCTGCCAACTGAATGGAATTTTCATATTTCTTCTTCCACATCCAGGCCTTATCTCCATACGTCAGTGTTGGGATACCCATTGTCTTACACTACCTGTCTCTCGAAATCGGTTTGTTAGCCTAGAAACTAACAATTTTTCTGGTGGAGGAACACCAACAAATTTAATTTAAAATGATTCATTAACACTCGCGTACAATTTCGTTGAAAAATATTGTTCAATAATGAAAACCCGTTGTTCTAGGGTAAAATACATTCTGTTCATGGCACGACCGGAAACAGCGCAAAATTTTACACAGCTCAAGGAGAAAGAACTCGCACTTACGCATCTATACCAATTGAGTAGGGCTACCAACTTCATGTCACAAAAAATTATTTCCCTTTCTTAGAAAAAATTACCAGATATTAACAATTGGGTCGGGACTAAAAAATCACTCTGTATAACCATTCCATTATAATTATATATATTTTCTTTTTTTTGGTTTTATGTCTGACTTTTTTGAAATTTCTCCTAATGCAGACGGTGGATAATGATGATAATGAAAATGAGTGATGAAAAAATGCCAGACATGACCGGAATTCAAACCCGGGACCCCAACGAAGCCAGTTACGCTAACCAGTACGCCAACGGGCCGGCCATTTTATAGTACACTTTCATAACAACTCTGCACAAAGTATATGAGTAGGTTGAAAGCGAGTTTTTGGTTATCAGATGGATGAGTCGGAGAGCATCCGACCTTTGGGTCCGCCCACTTCTCCCCCGCCAACTCTTACAAGCTAATGTTCGTTTTCTGTTTATTGCCTATTAGAAAATACCTAGTTAAATAAATTATAAAAGTAAATACCAGTGTTATATAATTAACTTTTTTAATATATTTTACTTAAGAAAATACGAATATAACGTTATTAGTAGCTACGTAACGGTAGATTGTAACGGCATTATGACTGCCCATTGATTCGTAGGCTCGTTCGCCAACCCAAACATAAATCTCAGTGTTGTTATGAAAATGTACGACCTATAATAATAACAATATTTTAAAATATATTGATTTGTATTAATATAAATTTGTTATTGTTTAAACTTATTCAAAAACCACCAGAACGGTCTAAAAAAATAAGAACACTTATTGCAATTTTCTGACGTACAGTGGTTAATATCAGTTACAATAAATATGTTTTACTTTAATTGTTATAAAGAGCTGATGATGTGGTAAAGCCTTGAAAGGTCTACTTACTCGTAACAGGTCAGTGTTCTTACTGTTTCTTTGACCGTTCTGGCGGATTTTTAATAATTTTATTAATAATAAAAATATTTGAAAATTATTAAATGGTGCGTATAATAATCAATGTTTAATAAATTAATATAATAATTATTAAATGCATTGGTATAACATGAAATGAGATTATGTTTAGGTTAAGCGTAGGTTATTTTTACTGGCTATATCTCCGTTTGAAGATAATCTTCAGGGTTAATTTTATAAACTTTTTAGAGAAATCTTGATGAACTTTTATTTTGGTGTCACTTTAAAATAAACAAGTAAGATTTCTTTGTTTTAGTCGTTACAACTGTCTAAAATTTCGATGGCTTTAAGATTAATATTTGATTCAAATCATCTTTCATATTGTGTTCTCAAAGTGTAAATTTCCATTATGAATTGTGGGAATGTTTAAATTTCTGTGTAGTATATTTTTACTTTCTCTTGCCTATATGAATATATAGGAAGGAAAGTATTGTTTTCATGTCGATTTTTCGAAATCGAGTTTTCACCGGATCTATACGTTTTCAGACCCCCTGAACCCAAAAAACATGTTTTTAGCGATTGCTCTGTGTGTGTGTCTGTGTGTGTGTGTGTGTGTCTGTGTGTGTGTGTGTCTGTGTGTGAACAGAATATCTCAAGAACGGAACATCGTACGAACTTGAAACTTGAAACTTAAGTTACATACCACTACCGGACGCGACACGAACATTTTCATCAAAATCGGTCAACCGGAAGTAGTAGTTTATTCGTATAATTTTTCCGTTTTTTGCGATTTTCTCAAAAACTGGTCCTACGATTTTTTTTAAAATCGCCTATTTTACTCAATTTTTTATTCTCTACAAGATAGGGTAGGCGCCATGTTTGCTGAAATTCTCGGTGAGGCTGTTTTCACGCAAAAACGTTGTTTTTTTAAGATTACGGCTTTAATATAAATTTTAGCGCAAAAACTTATATAATAAAAGTTGTAGAGAATTTAAAAACCTACAACTTTTATTTTAAACATTTTTTTGTATAACGCTTAGTTTAGCGGTAATTTGCGATTTTCTGTTTTTTTTCTCACGAAAACGTGAGAAAAATCGATTTTTTTAACATTTCGGTCTTAGTATACATTTTACGACAAAAGTGTATATAATAAAAGTTATAGAAAATTAAAAGATCTACAACTTTTGTTTAGAGCATTTTTCTCTACAGAGCCTAGTTTAGCGTGAAAGCGTGATTTTCCGTATTTTTAAGCCAAACTGAGTTCGATTGTCATATTGCGTCATTCACTCGTGATTAAAATAAGGTTATGTTTTTGAGGTTAGTTTTTGTTTATTTCTAATATTTTATTAATAATGTTAGGTTTATTATTAATCATTTGCATTGGCAAGAGAAAGTTGTGTGAGTGTTTCACACCAGATTTTTTGTTATGTATCAAAATAAATAACTAAGAAGTGCTAAGGTCTTGTTGTTGTTGTTGTTTAGGTCATTAGCCGAAAGGCTAGAATGAACCACTAGAGTATTTACAAAGTAAAACGAGGAGTGAGGAGGTTTACAATGGCCTTCCTCATTGAGTGTAAAAGTATTGTAACAAGATCAAAGAAAAGACGAGATTGTTCACGAAGGTTCCAGAATTCCATTCATAAAAATAATTAAGGAATAATAAAAATATCAACCCACAATAGCAGCAATAAATTACAGTTTTAAAAATAAAGGGTACGCCTATTATAAAAGGGTATTGTGTACAGCTATTTTTATGAAGTTGTTTATGAGGTTGTTTACGTTTTCTATTTACAATAGTTGACTTGTTTAAAATGGATTTTTCTAGCATTCATTAATAAAGAGTTATTTTTGTACTTTATTATTTCTCTACTTTATTCTGGAATGATCTTTTATAAACAGGTATATAAGAGACCCCCGAGTGCGGTCAGAGTAGTATCCGTTTGATCTTCGACAAGCGATTATCGGTTTGTTATTTAGCAGGTTAACTATTCCGAGAATTGTGCTGGTCGACAACTGTTATACTGCCTTTGTTGTGTGTGTATTGTGTAAAGTCTTTTTGTGAGTGTATTGTTAAGTTAATGTGTAAATTTTGTGAATTCAGTTTCGGTGTTTTGTATGTTTGTGGAATCTATAAAAGTGATTGTAAGTTATTTTTTGTTAATTATCTATTTTAAGTGAATTATTAAATCATTTATTGTATTACTTAATTATAATTAGTTTAATGATTTATTTTGTAATCTTTTAGTGAAATAAATATTTGTAATTGTAAACTTTAGTGTATTAATTATTTAATAATCTAGATCCCGGAACGGATCTTAGCAATAAGTGTCACAGTATGCTTGTCATCATGCTGGCCCTCTGAAAAATAACAATACTTTTCACCCTGCAAATGAAACCTTCACTTCATTCACTACAGGGTTTGCTGTGTGACGAACTTCATTACTCTCAGAGGAGATAACTCTGACTCGTTTCTTTTACACCTCTACCTCCTCTGTTATTTAATGCTTCAGTCATATAATTGTCTGACCATGCGATAAGAAACAGAACTTATGCTTGTAGCCCTGGTATTGGCAGAATAAGTGAAAATAATTCACCTTCCTTGTTATAGGCAAACTAAAGTTTTCGTTATGAGTAATTTTGATAAAACGTTTACGTGATTTCTATGTTTCATTACTTTATTATACTTTTATATTTGAGTTGATCCTTTGTGTATTATTATCATAATTATAAAAAAACCATTCGTTAAAGATAAACAGTCATCACGAAATATTTTACTATGAGTCGACAGGTGGTATGCAAGGAGTAGCGAACTCCTACATCAAATAGAATAATCACAAAATATTAAAAAATTGAGAACTACCATGTTTATTTGCTTGTTCTTTCCTATTTTTTCCATCGTAATATTATTGATACAGGAAAAGTCGTTACCTTATTGGACGATGAAATTTTTGATTGTCAGTTTTCCCGTAGGATTGAGTCGCCGGTTCACATTTACTGGGCCAATAAGTGATACGATCTGCAGTGCTACCTCACCCAAGTTAGATGAGGCTGTTACATTCCTTACATTTTATCAGAGCTTCCAATGCTATTTGATGCCACATGATTAGATTTCTTTTATTTTTACTGCTTTTAAATGTTTCTTTCCAAGTTTTACTTGTTTATCTGATGTTATTTTATATCAGTTTTATTCGATTTCTGAATTTTTATGTCTTTTATATGCGTCTGTTGTACTGAACTTATCGTATGTAAGATGGTGTACCTAAGAAGTTTACTTAGTTTTTTTAGGTTTGAAGTAGTATTGTTTGACTTTTTTGAAAGTACTAACCTTTAAACGTTTACTATTTTCTTAGTTTATAAGATTTTATGACTCTATTATAGCCTTACCTTGGATAAATTTTTGTTCCAAATTATATTTAAATTTAGTTTATGACCAGGAGTTTCACCTACCAGGCATATTTAATACAAAAAAAAAAAATTGTGTAAAATGACACTGTGATATTATTTTTTTTCAACTTTTGAGACCTCAATGGATCACTTTAGCCCGTTTGGAAGCCGCTTTAACTTTCTTATTAGCATGGTAGCGCCTCAGGTTTTCGGCGCACATTTCCTGTTGTTCGTCTGTGTAGACCCGTACATCGACTTTCCGCTTCTTTGTAGTCAATTGAGTACTTTGTGATTTGATCAAATTTTTGTAGTATGGCGTCTCCTCCACCAGGTCCGTCACCGTTAGGTTGAGTTCGGCCATGTCCCTTTGGACATTAGTTTTATTTATTTTATTTTATTTTTGGATATAAGTTTTATTTTATTGTAGGCTATAAGTATTTTTTCTTAGTCCTTGATAAATGAGCTATTTAGATTGTTAAGGTGATACCAAAATTAAATAGGATGTGATATTTCCACTTTAAAATTTTCTCTGAAGAAACATTATTTAGGAAGCACTATAAAAGTCTATACAACTATTTTCTTCGATAGTCAGAGGATAATTACTACTGTGGTTTATCTCCTAAAGTCAACCCTTCGTCAAATCTCAAATATATTGAAAATTTAAAGAAAATTTATTTTGAATGGGTTGTATTTTCCATCTGCACCAAATAATTAAATAGTATTGGTCCACGTTGAATTTAAAGCAAACTTCTAATTCTACTAGAAACAATTGAATTTACTATTTTGCATTTTTTATTTATAATTAATACAATATACATTATTAAAATATCATGGAGTTAAGTGAAGACCTGTCTAAATAAACAGTACCTAAAGGATTTAAATAAATTTTATAAAACCTCGGGTATTATTGACATATAACGTAGCATGTACTAAGTCTATCAAGCTTTTTCTGTGATTGCATTACTCTATTTAAAAAATATTTTACTTGCTCATCCTCCGTAAGAATTTAGGGAAGGAAAGTATTTGTTTAATGTCAAGTTGTAAAATTGAATTCTTACCGGAAATACACGTTTTCAAATCCTTTGAACCAAAAAACATGTCTTTACCGATTGGTGGCCTATGTATAAATGAAATATCTAAAAAACGAAGTATTGTGTAAAGATGAAAATAAAAACTGAAATTAGGTATTACAAGAAAACCTGGCATGAACATTCTTATTAAAATCGGTCAAGCGAAAGTATATTTATTCGAGAATTTGTTAACTTTTTGCGATATTCACAAAAATGGCTAATACAATTTCTTTTAAATCACTTTGTTTACCGTAATTTTCTTGCAAAAAGATGGATGAACGGGTAAGTGGCATATCTGCTAAAATTTGTACTCTCTTAATAATTTTTTTTAAGATTGCGGCTGTAATATGCTTTAATGTCAAACTTTATATTATAATAAAAGTTATAAAAATTTAAGAAATCTACAATATTTATGTTAAGAATTTTTCAATAATTTTTAGTCTAGTATTAAAGAAAAAATTTCCAGATTTCGCTCTTAAAATAGGTAAAAAATGTATTTTTTTATAAAGAAAGCGCCCCTAATATGGATTTTAGATCAAATGTGTGTAATTAAAGTTATAGAAAATAAAAAAATAGAACTTTTCAATATTATTAATAAAAATTTTTGTACTTTTCTTTTAAAAATCAAAGTCCAACAGAAATTTGATTTTCATTAGCATCATTAACCCATGATTAAAATTAGGTTGTTTGTTTTATTATTTAAATCAGTAAATGAAAGTCATGTGAGTGTTTTACGCCTGATTTTTGTAATATTATTGGGTTGTTTGCTTTAACTCGGGGTTTTCACTTAGTTTTTAGTAACAAAATTTAACGATTTACCATTTTAGAGGTCTTTAAGCAATGGATAAAGTCTTTATGTATAATTTGTTTTTTTTTAAATATTCTATTATCTATAATGTGTTCATTGTAATAATTAATTTTAACTGATTTCAGATAAATACTAAGTTGTAACAAAAATACAAAGGAAATAATGTTCTATTCACAGATTGAATCAACATTTCATATGTTATGAACACTTAGTCTATAACTAGTGTGTCATTAAGAAGTAGATAAAATAATTTATGCAATTAGATAATGGAAAATAATTAAATTGAAATTGGAATTTCATGTAGTACCAAATTTTTATAAATTTATTACGTCGGAATTTTCAGTTAATTGACAGTACATTTAATTATAAATGAAATTAAAAGTAGTAGAGATGACTTTCAGAATGATGAACGACAGGTAGTTATTGTATTTTCAGGAAATATTTAATTGCGTTTGACAGAGTAACAAAACTTTTCACTCATAATAATTAAGTTATTTGAAATTTCCTTTCCCTGAAGTGATTATTATTTGGAGAAAAGTTATGTGAAATATGAAGGAATGAAATAGACACAAAACCGAACACAATAAAATTATTATTATCACATAAAACCTGAACTTTAATCTACATTAATGTCGTATAGTAAATTCAAATTTTACTTCAAAAATATTTTACACATTTTCTTTGTTATTCCTTCCCTCAAAATTTTATTTCATCTAATAAATAAGGTTAAAAATTTTATGATGCTTTCGTAGTGGTTCAATTATTACAAACGCATGGAACAATTCAACAAACTCGAATCAAATATCTACGGTTGAAAATGTAGTTGTATATTAAATTGAAACATGACTCAATCCATAAGTAGGCCTACTTTAGACGTTCATTATAAAAATTACTATGCCATACCATATTACATCATAAAAATTTGTCTTCACTTAATATCACTTAATATCACTTAATATCACTTTCAGAAACTGTTAATTTTCTTAAAAAAATAGACTTACTGGATATGATAAGGAGTAGTTACTCTTATGAAAATTTTCGTAATTCAATATCTTTAATTTTTGATACATTTTCGAAATCATCCCGTTCATTAAGCAAACACTTTTTCAACCCATTTCACATAAAACCATTTTAAAAGTGTATGGCGAATAGACAAGCCTAATCGGTTACTTAGAAGTATCTATTTGATATATTAAGTAACATCAGTAGAGCAAGCGACTTTGTCCGGTTGCCAGACGATAGAAAATAATGTATAAACATATTTATTTCAGTTCAAATTCATATTCAGTTATGTAAACATTTTTTACATATTTTCAGCATAAGTTTGGGTGTGTTTATTTAAAATAAAATTATTCTTTGTAACAAGATATAAGCTAAATGGTGTGTTGGGGTGTTATCAACCTCTCAACATTTTGAACATTTTTGTGATATCTTAAACCAAAGGAATTTTGTTTTACACAACTTTTATACTTAATTTTACGTACATTAAATTAGGCCCATACAAACCTATTTGCATATAGCTACCAAGTACAACTTTTTGGTACTTCCGCGAAAACAAAGAACCGTTCGAGTTAAACATTTTAAGAAACAGGTAAAGCATGTCATAATCAGTAGATTTGTTTTTGATATCTTTAAGGACTATAAAATAAGAAATCTTATAAATTATTTCTGTGTCAAATATTATTAAAATACTTGTGTACTGTACAAACATCAAAACTGACTAAATTTCAATTTTGGAAAATATTTTAACTCAAAATTCAAGGTTAAAAATATTTGGTTTTTTGAACACTGCATGCTGCAATTTTGATGTAAAAGTGCTTTGTATTTTCTTTTGTAACATAAAATTAAAAAATTAATGGATATCTGCTTCCTTTAGATTTTTACGGTTTTGCCATCTTAATTAAGCTACTTAATAAAAAAGCCAATTAATAAATCGCATAATATCGGAGTAAATTAAGACAGAAATAGAGTATAACAATAACTGAGTGCTTGAACAGTGTGAACATTTTCCAGGTTCAAGCTGGAACTGATTGGTTTAATTTACTGTCTGAATCTATAAATTAACTTGTGCAACTAATTTTCTGAAAATAAAATTTCATTTTTGTTAGAGTATATTTTAAAATATGATGAACATAGAAAATAATATACTAGAATATTCTTTATAGTTAATTTATATTTGAATATTTGGAGTAACGAGAGCTTTTCTAATTTTGAGATGCAGTTGTTAAATTCAGAACATACCTTTGTTAAGTATTTTGAAACGTATTCTTGTATCATGTTCCGTAACCAATTACTTCACCACGGTACTTGACGCTCTCTCATAATCCAACCATGGTCCGAATGTGTAATGAGATCCTTTACTTACAGAGAAAAGGGTCATGATAGAGTCATTATTGTACGTATACCTGTGCGGTAGGGCAATAATAATAATAATAATAATAATAATAATAATAATGTGTGAATACTACACTGAGAGAATTACATCTTGTAAAATACATTTTGTATGGTAGCCCTATATAAATATTTATTTATTTATTTAATACCACGCGTTAAATTTAATACAAAACTTTTAGAACTTAACCGCCGCCAGAAGCTACTCATCTGTTTAATTAACACTCGATCGAAATTGAACCTCTGTTCCAAAATTTTATTATACAAAATCCTTTTGAGACCAATCTGAACTTATGGTGTCCAGCTCTTTGGAGTAGCGGCAGAGAGTATTTAAAGTCGAACTAGGCCTTTCAATCAAAATTCTTAAGAGTTGCTTCTGGTGCTCATTTTTATGTGAGGAATAAAACTCTCCACGACAATTTCAAAATCCCCACTGTAAAGGAACTAATAATGTCCTTGTATAGTAAATTTCACGAACGACTAGATGTCCATCCAAACCAATTAGCCCGTGATATAGCTACAAGAAACTTCCCACCTGTGCGACGTCTAAAGCGAAAATAGAGTAGAGACCTCTTGGTCTAAATAATGGATAATACCCGTAGTTATAATTGGAGAAAGTACCACTGGGTACCTCTTCTCCTTAAAGCGAAATTCCCAACCACCATGTAAATATCATATACGGAAATTGTGCAGCTCAATGTACAGTACCGTAATAAAAAATCAAGATAAAAAAAATTCACGGACTTTATTAAAACTGGTGAAAATAAAGTAAAGTTTAATACCAATGAACCATAATTTATAAATTTTAATCAAAATATGATAGTACATATTGCCTCGTAAAAAATTATAACATAAAATTCAATGCATATTTTCTTACCTAGCATTACAAGTTAACAAAATAAGTTACTAATTATTGCAAGGAATTTTCTCAGCATAAATATATTCTTAATTTTGCGTTCAAATCCTATTTTAAAGTGGTTTACATTTTTTATTGGTTTATAATCCTCATTGTTTGATGGAGAAAAATAAAAATATAGACTAAACATTTACTTCTCGTGAGAAAACTACAAAAATATAAATAAAATTAACCGTACGCTAAATTGTAGAAAACGTATTTAAAATAAAACAAAAGAATATAATCACAAATTTTTTCAAAAGTATTAGATTCTTCGGAAAATCAAAGTATCTCTCGAAAACAAATTTACAATATTAATACAAATCAAAACTAAAACTTAACTCAAAATAAAGTGCATATTCAAAATAAATTCCAATATCAGTATTAATCGATGGTTTAAATCAAAAGTTTTACGCACAATCACTGACTCTCCTTGATACATAAAAATAATATTCTTCCCCGGGACCTGTACATAACAATAGTTAAGGAAGAATCTCCAAATTCGCCAACAATAACTACAGTAGTCAACACTCGAATAACATTCAAATATATATATATATATATATGTATAACTTATTAATTAAGACGACAGCTAAGAAATTCAATGAGTACGACAAATACATAAAACTGCTAAATATTTGCAAATAATAGACTTAATAAATATAATAATAATTTAATTTTTTAAGAAATTGTATTGAAAATTTCGTTGCAAGTAATTTTATTTGATTTTTTTATTGTCAACTCATCATTGAGAGTTCTATGTAAAAAGATTATGTATTAACTTTGAAGTAAACTAAGAGGCGAATTTTTTCAAAATTGCAGGTAATTAAGTAGGTTTTTCGCGACGTCTATTTCTTTATAGCCTACATTAAAATCACAGTTAGCGAAACTAATGAAAGTAGACTGATTTTTTTATATAGGCTACTTGTAAATTTTGTGTAAATTAAAGTTAAGTTTAATTAAATTACATTAAGTTATTAGATTTATTAATAAACATTACTTAGTTCGGAAAACATATTAAATTTACAATTTTAATTTTAAACTTCAGACATCCAACATAAACGAATGTAACGTGATGAGCTCACACGTGTAACGAAATCGCGAACATAGTGATGTTCATTAGTGGATACAATTCCTTACACACTCTAAAATGAGAATTTGTAAGGCACGAGAGAAAATTCCACTTGAAATACTTTAGCAACGACTGCTAAACAGAATAATACCTTTACTGCACTGAATGTTTTCTCTTAGTCGTTTAGAATTCCTTAGGTTTCGGTTAACCTAGATTCGGTTAAACAAGATTTTATTGTATTATACTTTTTTAGGAGAAATGACATAACTGAATAAATCATTAAGAGTTTTTTCTTTCTTTTTCTTTACATTATTATTCAATGTGTGTATTTTCATTTTATTAGATATATATACAGAGTGAATCACTAATCTATTTTATCGGCAACATATTTTATTGCCAGAATTATGAAAGTCCGTCCAGGTCACCTTTACCCTTCGTAGAGGCAGCTGTCCGCCGGTAACCCTTGGTGGGGTCAACATACCAACTAAAAACAAAGTGAAGTACTTAGGATTATGGTTAGACAAGCGGCTGACGTGGAATGAACATCTAAAAAGCAAACGCTTATTACTAAACAATCGCCTCAGGTGTTTGTTCCACCTAGTTAAACCGCGTTCTCGTCTACCACTGAAACAAAAAATTACAATTTACAAGACTTTGCTGAAACCTCTCTGGCTGTACGGAATTCAGATTTTTGGTGCTGCTGCTCGAACCAGTTTAAACAAAATACAGGTATTTCAATCAAGATATTTAAGGCTTGCCACTGGAGCACCTTGGTATGTGAGAAACGACACCCTTCATTCTAACCTTCGTATTCCCTACGTAAAAGACGTTGCACGACAACTTTATCAAAGTTTCTTTGATAAATTGCAAAATCATCCAAACGATCTCGCTCGACAAATGGCCATTCAAAATTTTCCAAATTTTCGACGACTTTGCCGGCTATGGTGTAGGGATCTTCTTCGATAACATTCTGTTACCGTTCTTCCATTATCTTCATTTCATTATCTTCAACATCACATCTTCTTAAGTTCGTCACCGTTGGGTTTTCATTTTCATCAAGATCATCTCCATCATAGTATGATTACGTCATCCTGGAGGATACACTGCTGGGTGTGACCCCTCCTTCCACGCCTAATAATGACTCTCATCAAATCTAGTGATTGTGCTTTAATGTATAGTATAGTGTTCTAGATTTTAAAATTAAAGACAAAAAGAAAAAAAAGAATTATGAAACCAAATTAGCTTAAAATATAGTAGGTACTTACAAAATTAAACGATTGGTAAATGCGATCCGCAAGAGTGCAGTCAAATAATTTCAAGTTGTTTAGGTGATCAGCCGAAAAGCTGGTTTGAACCTGTAGAGGTTTTACTAAGTAAAAACGAGGAGTGAGGTGGTATAAATTTGCCTTCCTCACTGAGTGGAGAAGTACGCTTACCAGCATGCCGGGCCCTCTGAAAAGCACATATATTCCACTCTACAAATGACACCTTTACTTCATTCACCACAGGGTCTGGCTGTATAATGAAATTCATTACTTTCAGAGGAGGTAACTCTGACTAGTGACTTTAACACCTCTACCTCTTCTGTTTTTAAATGATTCAGTCATTTGATTGGCTGACCAGGTGATAAGAAACAGAACTATTTATTTTAGCCCTGCAAAGAACAGATCGAGTGTAAATAATTTGACACTCCACTTGTCTGTTATGGGCAGAAGTTCAAGTAAAAGGATAAATTTTGAAAATATAATTTTAATATTTAGTAAGATGACGTAATTTACCTATGATATAATGTACGTTTCAATTGATACAATTTTATTTTGATTACATATTTTTTTACGTATCAATTAATATTTTAATACCGTATTTATACAAAGTATATTTTTTCTGTTTTATTTAGTCAAATAAAGTTCAAACCAGCCTTTCGGCTGATGATCTAAACAACAAACACAACATATTAAAAAAAACTATAATTCGCTAACGAAACGGTTTTTATTTATTTTGACTTGCAGAGAGTGCTCAAAAAATATCGGTAAAACTAAATGAATCACTGAGTAGAATTGAATAATTTTTTACCGTGTACATTTTTTAGAATGACTCAATTGATTGGATCTTTATAGTGTGCACTTAGGCTACAGCAGTATAGTATAATCTATTGTTCACCTGAGCACAAAATACAGCACAAGTAAGGGAAATTTAACAGTTAACAATTAAATGTTGAGTAGAGTAGCGTAAATAGTAAGTAGTATTGTTATGAAATTGAAAGGGTTTTCACTCAACTTCTAGTACTATTGGTGCTGTAATGCAGACCACAAAGATATTCGCCAGACTGAATTAACTTTGCTCTTTACTACAGAGACGGGGGGAGGTCGGTTGTCAGGTCAGCTACCACCTCCGCTCATTTCAAGCTTACCTCAGTCATGAAATTGTTACGGGAATCGTACATCGTAAGTTTAAATGGAAACTTCATATAAATGTTACTGAACATAAATTTAAAATCTTCCTACGGATACTCTACATAAACATAAAATACTCAGTAGTTTTTTATTTTATTACTAAAACTACTTCAATATTAGAAATATTATTACCTTTTTATATAATTAATTACAGCTTAAAATCCAACCTAGTAAAGAGATCTAAATGTTTTTTTTCTCCATTTAGGAAATTCACAATCTGTTGGAAACAATCAGTGAATGTGATAACACAAAATTTGGAAAAATTAACATGACAAATATACGTGAGTGGACGATGACACGCCGTGTCGCCCAGCCTTCGACCGCCACGACGACTACGACCGACGCTTCCCATCAAGACGACCACCGCTTAAACGGCCCTTTTCAGGGCCACCAAAATGTAAAGGTTTCAACTCGCCACTTAATGTCACCATCCGGTGACTTTAAGTTTTGTATTTTTTCTTTTTACTTTCTCTTGCCTATATGAATATATAGGAAGGAAAGTATTGTTTTCATGTCGATTTTTCGAAATCGAGTTTTCACCGGATCTATACGTTTTCAGACCCCCTGAACCCAAAAAACATGTTTTTAGCGATTGGTCTGTGTGTGTGTCTGTGTGTGTGTGTCTGTGTGTGTGTGTGTCTGTGTGTGTGTGTGTCTGTGTGTGAACAGAATATCTCAAGAACGGAACATCGTGCGAACTTGAAACTTGAAACTTAAGTTACATACCACTACCGGACGCGACACGAACATTTTCATCAAAATCGGTCAACCGGAAGTAGTAGTTTATTCGTATAATTTTTCAGTTTTTTGCGATTTTCTCAAAAACTGGTCCTACGATTTTTTTTAAAATCGCCTATTTTACTCAATTTTTTATTCTCTACAAGATAGAGTAGGCGCCATGTTTGCTGAAATTCTCGGTGAGGCTGTTTTCACGTAAAAACGTTGTTTTTTTAAGATTACGGCTTTAATATAAATTTTAGCGCAAAAACTTATATAATAAAAGTTGTAGAGAATTTAAAAACCTACAACTTTTATTTCAAACATTTTTTGGTATAACGCTTAGTTTAGCGGTAATTTGCGATTTTCTGTTTTTTCTCACGAAAACGTGAGAAAAATCGATTTTTTTAAGATTTCGGCCTTAGTATGCATTTTATAATATAAGTGTATATAATCAAATTTATAGAAAATTAAAAGATCTGCAACTTTTATTTAAAACATTTTTCTCTACAGAGCCTAGTTTAGCTTGAAAAAGTGATTTTCCATATTTTTAAGGCAAACTGAGATCGATTTTCATTTTGCGTCTTTCATATTATATGATTAAAATTAGGTTATGTTTGTTGAGGTTAGTTTTTTGTTTATTTCTTATGTTTTATTACTAATGTTAGGTTTATTGTTAATTATTTGCACTGGCAAGAGAAAGTTGTGTGAGTGTTTCACACCAGATTTTTTCTTTTTATCTTTCTGTTCAATTCAGAATAATAAGCTACCCAATAATCCAATGAGGTAAGGATGATGTGCGTGACGTTTAAATGAGGTGTAGTTTTGTACAGATGCAGGCCGACCACTCCTGAAAGAGTATAAATAATTAAATTCCAACCATCAAAGTTCACCCGTAACCACTATCTAGTATTCAAATTCTTTACTAGCATTTGAACCAAGAACCTTCGTCTCCGAAAATCAGCTGTTTAAGAAACTGACTCATAGCGTCAACAATTTACCTATAGACCAACCAGTTGGGTCAGTGTTGTGAATAAAACTGAAGTAACCTAGTACTAATACCTAATAGGCCTAATACTAACCCACCATGATAAAAAAATTGTGAAGAAGTTCAGCTTATGCGCTAAAATGTACTTAATGGTAATTTACATTCCTTAGAAACTTACATATTATAAATATTAAATAAGTGGTAAGTTTGATGATTTTAATGACTTTTAATACATTTCTCTTAATCAGAGAAACTAAACTGTTTCTCTAAAATCAGTTTGTTTACTAAGAAATAACTGTAAAGTTACTAAAGTATTAAAATAATTTTCAGCGTTCTGTTTAGATAAGATTTATTTTTTATCGACGCAGTTATAAAATGTGGATTGAATAGTGATTCGCTTAAAAAGGATAGTTTAGTTTTCCGGTAAATTTAATGTTTAATAACGAATAACGAAGCTTGTAAAGTAGCATTACTTACTAACTAGCATGTAAAACTTTATTATTTAGTTAAATATAAATTTTCATCATGTTGATTTCAAGAAAACAAACTTCAAAGAAAAATTACTTTTATGACAAGAATATTTCTTGATACAGATTCTGTCTTCATATTCTTTTCAATTTAAATATCTCTGGTATAGTCTACCCATAAAAAAAAATAACAGGAAAATTACGCTGTAACGTTTAATGTATTTTAACATCTGGTTTTGTCTTTTCTGTTTCGGATTCGATACAAGAAAATACCCTCGAGGATAAATACCTTTGTCCTCTTCTATTTCTGTGCGACTGAATCTGATCGATAAAAGCTTTCTTACGTACTGTCTGCTTGCAACAAAAGAAAATTTATATATATTATCTATTCAATCAGACTAAAAAACATAAATAATTACCCAAATTCTAATTTAATTTGAATATCAATATTTCATCTAGTTTTTCATCAATTTTAACAAACATTTTTCATGTACAGTACGTAGGTTACTTTAAGGTAACTTCAAGAATAAGATCTGGCAATGTACAATTTAAAATTATTCAGCTAAGAATTTAAGCTGGTGGTAGAGTCGTTACTAAAGTCACCTTTTTAACAGAAAACATTTCGGAGACAAAGGTTCCATGACTCAAATCCTAATAAAGGTAACCTTTATATATATTTTTTAAATTAACATTATTTGCAATCAGTTTTTTAAAAATAAACTATAAACAAATCTTTTGAATTTACAAATCACAAGTTGAGGCCTCATTACCTAGAATAACTCTCATTATATCAATTACTCATGTGTTAAAAGATAAAATTACTATGTACAAAGATATTTACATTTTACAATATGGAATACATTTCACTTCAATTTTTGTACATTTAAACTCTTTCAGACAAGTCCAAAACATGGTACGTTTCAGGGGCCTAACTTCTTTTGCATTGTTTAGAAGATTTACGGCTAATTCATTATCGTGACTTTCAAGTCTTGCCTGATATTTTCTATTAAAACGCCTGACTTCGTCCATTACATCAGGAAGGTTGCAATAATGTTATATTTCTGCATTCCTTGCAAACCATGGCGCAAAACCTTTATATGGACTTGAATACTAGACAGTAATTACCGGTGTACTTTGATGATTACGTTTTAATTAATTATACTTTCTCAGGAACGGTTATCTTAAGTCTGTATAAGACTACACCTTATTTACACGTCATACACATCATCCATATTTCATTGAGTCATGAGGTTGCTTATTCTTCTTCAATTGAACAGATTGCAACGTACACACAATAAGGATTAAAAAGTAATTTAAAATGTGTTTATTTTAACTAATATCTCCGCCTTCTGTTCAACTCCTGATCAGAAAATCAGAGCTGATTTTACCAATAATTAATAAAATTCAACATAAGTATTCACTGGAGCAGGTTTTTGAAGAATTCCGTGAGCTTATACTCCGAAGAGAATATCTTATTTAAGCACATAGAAATATAAACTATTTTTCTACAACAGGACACTTTATTATCAAAGAAACAATGATCTTTTACTTTCACACGAGACCTCAAAAACGTAATATTAAAAGAATTTCTGTTACCAGATTTTCTCCATAAGATAAAATAGGCGCTATGGCTGCTGAATTCTTAGTAAGGCTGTTTTTCTCGTAAAACATATTGTTTTAAAGTTGCGGCTTTAATATGCAGTTTAGCGCAAAAATGTATAAATTAAGTCTTAAAAAATTTTAAATCCTACAACTTTTATTCCAAACAATTTTTTTACAACGGTTAGGTTAGCAGTAATTAGCGATTTTCTGTTTTTTTCCATGAAAATCTGTAAAATAAATCGAATTTTTAAGATTTCAGCTTTAGTACGCATTTTATGACAAAAACGTGTTTAATTAAATTTATAGGAAATTAAAAAATCTATAACTTTTAGTTTCAGCATTTTTCTCTATAGAGTCTAGTTTAACGGGAAAGAGTGATTTTCCGTATTTTTAAGTCAAACTGGGGTTGATTTTCTATATTTGCATCATTCACTCATGGTTAAAACAAGGTTATGTTATTATAGGTTAATTTTTTGTTTATTTCTAATGTTAGGTTATATTGTTAATTTTTGCATTGGCAAGAGAAACTTGTGTGAGTGTTTTATACTAGATTTTTATGATAAATAATACGCCTACCAAGTTTTATTTGTAGAAGCACGAAAAGTTTTCAATTTTTATTTTGCGAAAACTTTACCTAGCCTACGCATTGAATATAATACGAACCACACCCATGCTCTATTATGGTTTCGTAGATTATAAAATTAAATTCAAATTGAAAAGTTGTTGATAATAGGCCCACACGCACTATTACCCTTTAGGCAAACGCTATAAATTAATTACTGGAGTTTAGGTTGAATATCTTAGTTCATGCGGAACCAAAATTCGTAAACAAATAATTGTGTTTGGGAACTTTCTGAGAGCACACTTGAGGTGAAATGTCAGGAACTGTCAATATAAGCCAGCAGGCTTACCCTTCTCTATATTTACCTTGTATCCATGGTAACAATGAACTGCAACGAAAATGATGACGCGTACAGTATATTAGTTTCGATAGTGTAAGATAATAAGACAACGATCACTTTCTAACGATCTATTGTTTATCGTTTGGTGAAAATAACAGTGCAAAATACAAACTGTCTGAAATTGACATTTTCGTTTATTTCATTTTGTACAGCAAAAAGATAACATCTTTCCAATATCTGAAGTGTTTTTATTTATTAAATACAATAAAAATAAATTACTCAGTATTTATTTTTACTTAATTTTTTACTCTATTTAGAATATTCACAATCTGTAAGAAACAGTCAGTGAATGCGAGAAAACAAAATTTGGAAAAAATTAACGTGGTAAATAAACGTAAGTGAAGACACAGTCCAGTGACAGAACTCCGACGTGAATAGATAAGTGTAGCATTAAGTGCAGCATTTAGAACACTGTAATGGATAGTCAATTACAGTACTACGTTAATTGATGTGGTCCCGGCTCCATCGACGTTTTAGACGTCTTTTTGGATTGTTTGGGAGTGTCTGCGCAACCAGTTTTGAAATCAATGGGTTATGGTGGTTCACAAGTTTCTTCCTCAATTTTGTATAGAGTTTTAAGAAAACGTCATTTATGTAGGGTACGTTTAGGTCTGAGTGTAGCGTTTTATTGGTTGCATAATAGGGGCGTTAACTATTCTCCGTAAAAGCTTTGATTGGAAATGCTGAATTTTTGCTAATACCGATGTTTTTGCACAGCAGTAAAGCTGACTAGCATAGCTCCATATTGGTCGAAGGTAGGAGTTGTAAATAGTTAATTTGGATGTAGTTGGTAAATTGGATTTGCGTGAAAGAAGTCTGTACAACTGTTTGAACCTGTCCTGGAGTGCCTTTCTCATTTTCACGTGTGCATTCCACGTGAGCTTCTTATCTAGATATAAACCTAGATAACGGATAGATTCAGAAGTGTGAAGTTGAGTCTCATTTTTATTAAATCATCATATATGTAAAACGCAAAATCTGGTTCAATATATTTTAAATAGAGCATTTTGCTTATCCTTAAAATATAGAATTCTAACAAACGGATTTATACAAATTTTACATCGATACACTTTTAGGATTCTACAAAAAATATGAGAATAAGGATTGAGAAAAGCTATAACGAAACATTTAAAAGTAAATAACAAAATACTCGCCCATAACAGACAAGAGTGTTAAATTATTTGCACTCGATCTGCTATTTCCAGGGCTACAAAAAATAGTTCAGTTTCTTATCACGTGGTCAGCCATGACTGAACTATTTAATAACAGAAGAGGTAGAGGGTGAAAGACACTAGTCAGAGTTACCTCCTCTGAAAGTAATGGATTTCATTATACAGCCAGACCCTGTGGTGAATGAAGTGAAGGTGTCATTTTCAGGGTGCAGAGTAGATGCTTTTCGGAGGGCCTGGTATGCTGATAAGCAAAGGCTACTTCTGCACTCAGTGAGGAAGGCATGTTAAACCACCTCACTCCTCTTTTAAGTAAAACCTCTAATAGTTTAAACCAGCCTTTAGGGTGTTGACCTCAAAAACAACAACAACAACAACAAAATACTGTAACTGAATTAAAATTTCGATGATTCTACTATTCTGGTGACGACGTTGCAAAGTTTAGTTTATTTTGAAGGCTCGTAACGATAACAGAAATGTTTATTTAGATGCATATCATATTTCATAATTTTTTTTTTTTTTTATATAACTTTTTTTAAATGCATAATCTGTTATAAATAACAATAAATGCAACTTATCAAATAGATACAACTCATGAAAAAATTACAACCCACTGGTGTAATTAACAAATTATAACATGAAAACATATTATACTGTTCTTAATTAATATTAACAATCAAAATTATATAGTGATTTTTAAAATAAATAAATAAAAAAAAACAAGAAAAATAGAAAAACAAATAAAAAATAACAAAAACCTCCTTTAAAACGAAAAAACAAATAAGAAGTAATAAATAAGCACATGATTCCGAAATATATGTACACCTAACTTTTCTGGAGATAATTTAAAACGTTCATTCAGCTATTTACAAAATACACACTCAAACACGACAGTCATCTACAGAATACCAACATTATAATATTTACAACTTTAAAATCACACTATTAGAATCGTCCTGAAAGATCCAGTACTGTAGCACGTTTTAGCCTATTGACATCATTACTGTTGTCTAAGAGATTCAGTGCTAAATGATTTACGTGGTTGTTGAGACGTTCGATGTATGTACAACTGAAACTTCATATTTCTTCTCGTACCGTCTGCACATCCATATCGCGATGTATATCGGCATTGGTAATATACCACGGTGCATTCAGTTTAGTCCGCAGAACTTTTGATTGAAACAGTTGCAGAATCTCGATGTTTGAAGTTGATGCTGTCCCCCATAACTGAATTCCGTAGGTCCAAACCGGCTTCAGCATGGATTTGTACAAAAGTAGTTTGTTCTCAATTGAAAGCTGGGAACGCCTACCAATGAGCCAATACATCTTCCTAAATGTTAAATCCAGCTGTTTCCTTTTCATCTGAATGTGTTTGCGCCAAGTCAGACCTCTATCTAAGTACATTCCTAAATATTTTACATCCCTGGCCTGCGGAATATTCTTGCCATTCAGTTGCACAGGAGGACAAGTTACCCTTCTGGTAGTAAACGTTACATGCGTAGATTTATCCTCGTTCACCTTGATCTTCCACTTTGTCAGCCAGATTTCCAGCTCACTTAGATACATCTGTACTCTGCGTGTCGCAATAGTTGGGTCTCCATCACATGACATTATTGCCGTATCGTCAGCAAAGGTGGCAATGATTACATGTTCAAGAACAGGCAAATCAGCTGTGAACAGAACGTATAAAATTGGTCCCAGAACGCTTCCTTGCGGAACACCAGCCTTGATCTCTTTCAAACCCGTTAAGTAATTTCCAACCCGGACTTGAAATAATCGTTTGTTAAGATACGATACAAGAACACTGTACAGGGTCTCCGGAAACACAGCTTTTAATTTATGGAGTAGACCAGGATGCCAGACTCTGTCAAATGCTTGAACAACGTCTAACAGCACAGCCGAACAGTACTTCTTTTCCTCTAAACATTCACGGATGACGCTTGTCAATCGATGCACTTGCTCTATGGTACTATGCTGCTGCCGAAACCCAAACTGATGATCCGGAATAAGATGACGACCTTCTATCACTAGTTTCAACCGCTTTAGACATATTCTTTCAAAAACCTTTGACATCACCGGGAGTAGACTAATAGGACGATACGAGGAGACCTCATTTCCCGATTTGCCTGGCTTCAGTATCATGATAATTTTTGCTACTTTCCACTGGCTAGGAAAATAACCCAAGCGGAACACAGCATTAATTATCATAGTAAGCATTACTAGGGCTTTTCTCGGTAATTCCTGCAACATCCTCCCTGTAATGAGATCGTACCCTGGGGCTACGATCAATAAATAACTATATCAATAATAGCCCCAGTTATCAATAATAACTGGGGCTATTTCATAAATAACACTGATAAAAAACATTGTTAAAAAGATGACTATTAATGTTAATATATTAATATAAAAATAGTTGTTTAAAATACATGGGTACTGTTGTGCGAATTTATTCGCACCTTTCAGCTTTCATTTATTGACAAGTATACAAAAGTAAGAGAACAAAATTTTCCTACATTGTACTTTACTCCAGAAAATAGTTCATTTCTCTGGCTCTACAATGAGAAATAAATTAACTTTATTATGTGGTTACAATCTATATTTTTTAATCCAATTTAAGAACAAATTTTAAAAAATTTAATCAGGGTAATATATTTCTTCTATATACTAAATCATACTTCCTTCCTTAACAGATACGAAGCTTACAAAAAATTCCATCAATTGAGTTATAACTGTGGTTATCATTTCCTTGATAAAATGCATCTTAACACGGAATCTCTTTCTTTGATAATAAATAAAGAATAGTTGACGTAAAGAATGATATTTATTTTTCTATTCAGAATAAAAATCAACTTCACCTTGATTCAACCTAACAGTTATCTAACCTAATAGTTAGATACTGAGAGAATACCAATGAATGAAACCAATCTGTATTTACCACATTCTGTATAAAGAAAGGTAACTTTCCGGGAGTAAAGTTGTACAACTACATATTCTACAATGTAACACTGTCAGACTTATTTGAGTCTGCACTTTGATCATTGCTTCACGTGAAAACAACATAAAACTGTCAAAAGAAAACAACTACCTACATCTAAGTTTTAGAAAAATTTAGATTTCTATATATATAATTTATGAGTGTGAAAATTAAATTTGTGAACAAGGAAAACATTTATGGTTTAAATGTACAGTTATCCATTTGTACGCTAATAGGTACGAGAATCTTTTCGGAATTTAACAGCATAGAGAAACCGACTATGAAAAGCTTTATACTATGCGTTTGTCAATATTTATAACAACCTGCGAAATTATCTAAAAGATAATCTACATTGAAATTCCAAAATAATCTCGTAGTTTCAAATAGAAAAATAATTGTGTAATACAGCAAAACCACGATTATCCGAAAACTGTTTATTTGTAACCCACTTTAACCAAAACGGACACGAAAAACTTAAATTTTAATTTGTTGATTACTCAATGTCAATATTTTGTATACGTAGAGTACATCATTTAAATTCGTAGTGGCGTTAAAGCACAGAATAGTGACCAATGAAATAAATTACGAATATAAAGTTTCACTATTCTAGGAATTCGTTTACTCATTCTTCACCTACAGGACGTGCTTCTAATAAAACAAGCCGTGATGCCACAAAAAAAACGGTTCCATCAAAAAATTTCATTGTAAAACAAACTGTAAATAATTTAAAAAGATACCATAAATATTATTTGCTATACGATATTACATTTTGTTCTCTTGAAATTTCTGTATTTTTGTTTATACATACCTACAAATAAACAGCCGTAAAAATACTGTTTAATAAATTTTACTATTTTCAACCCTACGAGTACGACTGCGTGTTATTTTGCTTACCAGAATTCGGACTTGCTCCTTATAATTTGGTCAGGAGGAGGTTTATTACTGTACAGTATTATGAATTTTTCAACATTTGCTGAAATCAGACTCTGAAGAACTGAATGGATATAAATACATAAAATATTGACCATTCACGAAATCAATCAAATAATTTTCAAGAAATCAATTTGAAGAACGTAAGAAGGGTCAAAAGTAGCCTACAATAAAAATATCCATTTATGAAATGTAATGAAACTATGATTTATTTTTAAACAAAAGTATTTTTGTAAAACACGTAATGGAGGGTTGAAATATTTTCATTGTTTAATAATTATGTAAGTGTAAAAAAAATTTTAAGATGTCTTAGAATGAAGTTATAAATAAAATTGTATTAAATTAAAAAATAAATTCTATGGGCTTAAAATTTAATTAGACACTAATTCAAGAATATTGAGAATTTCATGGACGCAGAAAGTCACTAATGTTGAAGTTTTGTTGAGAATGAGCAAGGGTCTGGGATTGGTCATAAATGTCAACATCGTAATCTGCAGTACCTCGGGCATACTATGCAAAATCAAAAAAGTTACGATTAACTGCAGGGGAAGATAGTGGGAAAGAGGAATCCTGGTTGAAGAAGAATTTTCTGTCTCGCCAATTTGAGGACCTGGTTCGGTAAGAGCTGCACGAAATTGTTCCGGATTGCAACTAATAATTTGTAAGAAACTACCGTTTCTTACCACAAGGATATGCCAAAATTCAAAAAGTAACCTTATTCCAAGGGTTTGAATTCAAACTTTTCTGTGCAAATTTTATTTCCGGTTCGACATCGTCTACTTTACATTGATTAAACAAACTCAAGTTGTTGAATAAATTTTATTTAAATGATTTTTGAATATTTCCGTAACAGTTGATTAGTGTATATTTTGTTTTTACATGTATAAATTTTATCACTTTTATATTTATCTGAAACTTTTAAAAAAACGTGTATGATGTTTCTTAAGTTTTACTGTCCTTTTATATCGTCATTTTTAAACTATACGTCCCGTCTGTATTATGTATTTTAATTTTAAACTTTTATTCGTTCTGTGGCCCGTCCATCTTGCTCGATATTCGGAACCACAGTCCCCCTTTCTTCACAAAATTCATAGTTATTCTTTTTTATAGTTTCCTAGCAACCATATAAATAACTCTTTTTTCAATATTTTTTTGGTAGTATAAATTAAATAGTTTTTAAAAATGTTTACCTTCCAATCAGCTGGAGTTTGTTTATACTCTCAACTAGAGCAAACATAAACAGATTTAACTGTAGCTGGTTTGATTCGTTACAGAGGTCAAAATAGCCATTATGTTCGCCAACATCCTAACCGGACAGGCACAAGAAGATAATTTAAGAAATTGTGCTTTGTTTTAGATAAGCCTGAATTATCAAGTTGTAGATAATACTGTGTTTTATAAAAAAATTGAGACCACCTTAAAAGATTTCACAGAATGCCATAAACGAAGTTAAACATTTTTTTGTAAATTCCAAACTAGAAACAATCGGTAGTGAACAATAAGGAAAATGTTTTCAAAAAAGCAACTGGAATTATATTCAAATTGATTCTAAAAGAGAAAGTAATTTTATAAATACACAATTGAGTTCATTGAATCGAAATATTGCAGCCATTAAAATTAATTAATAGGGAGCTCTTTTTAAAAGAAGAAAAAGGAACTGCCTTATTTCAATAATTAACAAGGAAGACCTTTATTTTTTTAATTAAACAAAGGGTTGTCTTTTATGTTTAGACATACACCCGCAATGACTTTATTAGCTGAAATTTTGCAGTTTTCAAGCAACATTAATTAAAGTTTTTAATAAAATTTATTTTACTTTAACATTTTCCCGAGAGGTATTGTAATTAAAATACATAAATTTGTAAGCTAGGATGCTATGATACTATTGCATCATTTATCCACTTCGTATATTTTTTATTCTATTTAATCCAAAAAAATTACTTATAAAACTTCTAAGTTCACCTACTTTCTATATTATTACTAATTTAAATTTGTTACAGTTTGACTGAATGTTATTTTTCAAATAGTTTTTAGTAAAGGAATTATGTTAAAAAGAAAAATAAAAGAATTACGTACATGGTACAGAGAAATGTTTTGAATGCTCGGCCGGAACTACTGAACTGTCTACCTATATTAATAGTTATTATAAAGAAACAACGTTGGTTTGTTCGTTTGTACGAGACAGTCTCAGAAACAAATTAACTGATTTCAAAAATGTTTCAACGGTTGGAAAGTTTAGAAATCTCTGAGTTAACATAGACTGTATGGCATTACGTAATATTTTATTTTGTAAAAAATTGTGTTAGTAAAATAATGTCATAATTTATTTTATTTGTTTGGTCAGGTTTTTTCTTCCACCTTCTTTATGTATCAGTTCTATTATTTTCTATCATCACATTGTAAACAATATATTGAAGTATGCAATGAGGTAAAATACGGTCAGGTATCAGGTCAAATATCCATCAACAAACAAGCAACATTACAAAAACAAGCAACATTAGCAATAAGATGCTTATTCGTTGGAATGTTGTACAATACCGCCCTACTAAAAATATGACATCCATATATTTTTTTATTTTTTTATTTTCTCAACTTTTTTGATATACATAACATAATAATTTAGATATGTCATCTAAATTTTACATAGAAAGTTGTACAACGTTCTAAAAATCAAAGAATATGTACCATTATTTTTAGAAATATATTTTACTTTTTCTGATAACATATTATCAGTTATTTTTAAGTCGTGTTTTCCCCCTTTCGTTCATAATTAATACCGATATCAATTCCAAAATAAGATGCTCAGGAACTTTATAAAGTCTGGATGATATGGTCGTATCAGTAATTTAAAAGTGTCTTCAATAGCTGGAGAAGTGTATAATTGTCCGAAGACACATGAAGATCGTCTTTACCACTAAGTAAATGTTGAAGAACTTTTAACTTTCAGATACTAGTACAATAGTTAAGACTTTGAACAGGACTAAGCCTGTAGATGAATATAGAAAAGTAAAAAAAATTACTAAAATTTAAAAAAGGCTTAAATGGATGAAACCTAAACTGTTCATTCTAAACTGTACACTATAAAACGGTAGTAAAACTGAAGCCACTTTTTTCTGTAAAAGTATTTCTATTTTTAAAACTAAAAAGGAAATGACAGAAATTCTTGGAATAGAAAGAAGAATCCTTAGGGCTTGCGTAAACAAAAAACGGAAACTCAACGATATCTGGATTTTAATGTCTAATTCTGAACTCAACCGTGAAATCGAGCCAATAACTGACATCATGTGGAAGAAACGAATTTCTTTCTTCGAGCATTTACTTAGAATACCGGACAGTCGAGTAACTAAACAACTCATTTCTAAAAATAACTAGAAAAATCCTCTAAGGTGGTTGGTCGAAGTAAAGAAAGATATTAAAGAACTTAAATTGCAGAACAAGATCTTTTAGACAAATCTGAACAGCTTAAGTTGCTTAAAGATAAAGTCACAAGATCGTCGGGAAACTTGAGCTCCATCGTCTATGGTTTGTACAGATAAATCAGATAGATCAGATCCCAAAATATGAATAATTATTGGGAAAAGCGTAATCCTAAAACCAAACCAAGAAGGGACTTCTAAATTTGGTTCAAGTGATCTAACAAATCAAAGAATTAATAGCAAAAAAAGAAATAACTTAAATCGTAAATGCAAGTCACTAAAGATCTGTTTAAACTGTAAATAAGATTAAATTATATTAAAGTCATTAATTTTTATATAAATAATCGTAATACTCTTTAATTTGTATTAAATATAAGCAGTTGAGATTTTGCTAAAACACTACGTGATAAAAGAAGTGCCACTGTCAGTGGGTAACTGCATACTCGTAATTATGGGGAAACAATACTATCGCTAAATAAAAACTATTCAATATTTTTAATCAAAAAAAGAATTAGTCCCTACCTTTGTGATTTATACAAGAGTGATAAGTATGAGATACGTACGAGACTTATTCTCGAGGGTAAGGTTGAGGACAGCGCAAACCTAAGCAAAGAAAATTTTCACGCTTGAAAAATATTAGAGACTGACAAATATGAGAACGCTCTCTCTTTTGAGAGTGGCTCACGAAAGACAACAAACTAAAAAATAAATTTTCCAATAAATGATTAAATTTGCTCACTTCAATATACTCGTACGTACAAAAATATGAGTCAGTTTTACTACCAATTCAACAACTACCCAAACGATCGATTTAACTGCTAATGTTGTGGAAGAAAAATAAGACTGCCTTGATGGCGTAGTTGTTAGCGCAACTGACTGCTACAATTAATGCTTCTATTTCGATTCCCATGGACTGGAAAGAATTCACACCCTTCCTTCTAATGTAACTAACTACTCTACCAGCTAAATTACCGTAGTAGCTAAATGACCCTGCATTTGATGCGACTTTTTTCTTTTATTTGTTAAGGAAAAACCCATTCAATTTCATGGCTGGTTTTAACGTATTTTTTCTTTTTTATTAAGAGAATAAAGAAAACATAATGCTGTTTCTTCATGTTTGACCACCAGCTGGTCGCTTACCTAATAATAACTGAACAATTTAAGTGGTATTTTAACTTGCTTTTATTTGAACTGTTTGATTTACAATGCCACTCAATTTGATCGTTATTTTTTAACATATTCTTTATTTGTTCTTATTAAATAACGACTATGATTTAGTTGAATGATGTGACGAAAATTATATAAAAAAGTTGTGAAAATTTAAGTCATTTTAAAAAAAGCTAAAACAATACTTGATTGATGAAACATTTTACCGTGTGCACGAACTCCTTTCTAAATAGTTTTTGGTTTAAAAGAATTACACTTTCAATTAAACAAATATTGTGTACTATTTGATACAAAAGGGGTTCATGACAAGCCTCCTTAGTTAAGCAGTAGCGGACAAAAATTATTGGTAAGTGATGAATTTATCATTGTGTTTAACTTTTAACTTTTTAAATTTGTGTGCTATTTGATACAAAGGGGTTCATGACAAGCCTACTGAAGTAAGAAGTAGCAGAAACAAATTTTTGGTGGAAAGTGATGAATTTATCATTGTGATTAACTTTTTGTTTATCAGTTTTATCTTGACATGTCCTATACTCCCTTTTGGAGCCTCCTGAATGCAAAAAACTACATAATTGATATGAGGAAGCCGATCACTCATTTGATGACACAAATAAATGTGTTGGTAGAAAGTGTACCCGTTTTAAATTTAGGTTTACTATAAAGTTTTTGTTCATTAGGAGAAGACATTTATAATTTATTCTTTAAAGAACAATAGATTTGGTAAATATTGATCTATCATGAATTAAAAACTGTTCTCAAGTCAATTTTATTAAAAATATAATGAAACTAAATTTAAAAAACGCTAATTATTTAAATTACTAAAACATCTATAATTTATTCTTTAATGAACAATGGATTTGGTAAATATTTAATTAACATGAATTAAAAACTGATCTCAAGTCAATTTTATAATGAAACTAAATTTACAAAACGATAATTATTTAAATTACTAAAACATTACGTCTGCCGAGTACCTTAATTTGCCATCGTATTTATCAATGTTGTCCAAAAATTGATTGCAAAAAACTGTAAATATTTACTTTACTTCAAAGTAATGTAATAATTGCATCCAATAATAATCTATTTTGCCCATAACAGGCAGGTGGAGTGGTAAATTGTTTGTAATCCATCTCCTAGTTCCAGGGCCAAAATAATAGTTCTGTTTCTTATCACATGAACAGCCAATTATTATATGACTGAAGCATTTAAGAACAGATACGATAGATGTGTAAAATACACTAATTTATTAGAGTCTTTTCTTCCGCAACATTAGCTGTTAAATCAATCGTTTGGGTAGTAGTTGAATTGGTTGTAAACATATTGTTATAACGAAGTGGCGAAAATAAAATCAGCTGGTCAAATAAAATCAGCTTCTCATAAACAGCTGACTGGTTAAATATAAAAACTAAGGTTTCCATTGTTGGGACGCGGCCGCGGTTGGAATGGCTGACGTGTTAGTGGTCTAAATTGTACGGGAATCTTCGTTACGGTGAAGTTTGTTATTTTGTCAGCAGACATTGTTATTTAATGTTTAATTTGGTAAGGGATATTGTCTATTTTATTTTATTGTTAATTAATTGCGTGAACTGTATTATTTTCAATGTTTAATAACTTATTTTCATAAATTCATGTTCATTGTTGTCGTTTGTAAAGGTTAGTTTTTAGTTCTTGTCAAATAATTGTGTTAAATAACTATATGTGAATTAATTAAATAAAAGTTTACAATTTTACTTTAATATAACGGGTTGTAACAATATTTTGTACGTATATGTTTTTTTTTTTTATTCATCCAAAATCATAATGAAAATTCACTATATCAAATAGCATCTCAATTTTTAATTACTACGTTTTGATTAAATAATTTATCAAATAATAAAATCTATTTTATCTCACGCAAAATGCAATCAAGATATTTATCCTGTTGTTAAAAATCCATAACATAACAGTAACAGAAAACGCAAAATTAAAGATTTTTATCGGAAAATTAAATTGAGTAAACAATATAAAACGATTTCACGATGAAAAGAAAAACATAAATAGGGAATAAAATTGTAAATGAATTTTTTTGTTTTGTGTTTCATTTTTAATACATTTGTTGTGAGAATGTACCAAAGAGATACAGTAAGTAGACTGGTCTATAACATGTGGTTATTTCCGAGTATTTACAGAAAACTTAGATTACGCGCTAAAATTAAAGACTCCCTTTACAAATTATTTCTTTGACAAATTGGAATACTTTTACAATCAGTTTTTTCATTGTAATTATAATAAATCAAAGCAAAGATATAAAAAATCTGAATAATCATGTTCTTAGTGACTAGAATCTCTTACATCTCTATCTCTTCTGTTCTTATGTTTCAGTCATATGATTGGGTGACCATGTGATAAGAAACATAACTACCTTTGTAGCCCTGGAAGTAGCAGATCAAGTGCAAAAAAATTAACACTTCACCTCCCTGTTATGGGACATTAGAAGTGTGGAACTTAAATGTTTAACAGCTATAATGCTTCACACTTCTTAGTTGTTAAATTCGGCCAAGTAGATGTTCAAAGCAACTCTACAATACTAGTAATACTTTGTATGTTCCTTGAAAATACTTAAGTTGTACCTAACTTGACTTGCAGGGAATAGGTAATTGTTCAGCTAGAAAAAGGAATTACTGGAAAACTAATAAGTGTTCATTTAAATAAAGAAGTGAATAATATAGGTAACATTTGTGAAAAAAATAAAAAGACTCAGTAGTTTGGTTCAATAAAATAACAACTCTGAACAAAAAATGAAAAACTTAACTCTGAACTGTGCATTCATACTTTGAAATTAGGCTAAGTAGTTGAAGCCGAAGATGGCGATGACCATGATGGAGATGACAATGATGCTGATTATAATTGACGGTGATTAGTAGGTAGGAGAAGTAGAAATAAATTAAATTATTAACTAAAACTTTAATGTAAGTCCAATATTTTAAAACACTTCAGTCTGTGAGTATCTTTGCTGTTGTTAATGAGGTTGATTGCGAAAAAATTTTGATGCACTTATAACTTTTTTAAATGGTTTTTTTACGTTGTTTAATTTCTTCTTTTATCAAAAGCAGGTTTAAATTGTTGTGCAATATTTCATTGGTTACATATCATGGAGCTGCAAAGATCAGTATCAGGCATTTTGTAACGAGAAATTTCACTAATTTCAAAATGAAAAACAGTAAACGGGAGTGGAAAAATAAGGACCATAATAAAACAGGATTAAAATGTAGATTTTTTTGGGTTGAAAATACCCGAAGAAATTAAAATAAGAGAACGTGTCTTTTCAGAAGTAAGAAGAAATATAATTTAATGAAAGAATGGTGAAGTAGGGGAAATATCTGTAAAGACTGAATTTAAGACAACAAAAACTCAAGTTTTATTTGCAAATGATTCATGTTAAAACATTTCATATATAGATATTTTGTGGGAATAATGAAATATCTACGGTTTCCTTGGTAGATTCAATGCAATTAAAGTTAAAGTGGTAAAATTTAATTAATAGATTAATGATAAAATTAATTTTCCAATAGAACTGTAATAAAGTACAAGTAATTGATGTAAGTGAATAGGGAATAAATATATGTTACATACATAAGTTATAACAAAACTATTGCAGCCCATAAATCAGTCGAGAATTGAACTATTCTTCCAAATAGCTTTTACAAACTTGTGAAACTTTTAAAAGTTTTATTGCTATTCTCTTTCCTTTTATTCCAGAACAGAATATGTTAACTTTCAGTAAAGTTTGTGAATATAAGGGTCGGGAAAAAAAGGATATTCCCCGTATTTGTGGGGCGATTTTAGAAATACGAAGTACCATACCGCTCTTTATGCTCAATCATTCCATTCACTCGTGTTGAAAACAATTTCTAACTTAATATAACCGCAATTTTATTTTTTATTATTTTATCATTATTACTTTTTAAAACGTTGCACTTTATTTCTAAAGGAA
This sequence comes from Catonia carolina, assembly GCA_035578175.1. Lineage (NCBI taxonomy): Eukaryota > Metazoa > Arthropoda > Insecta > Hemiptera > Achilidae > Catonia > Catonia carolina. The sequence continues at coordinate 431,292,988 of JAQMRL010000001.1, read as the reverse complement.
GTTTAATTTTCCGTGTGTATTTTGATGACTAATTTGCAACTAAATACGATAGAACAATTTAACATTTTATTATTGTTTTTCAATAATGCTATTATTATTATTATTATTATTAGTCGTAAAGCTCCCGAAGTGGAAGACGCTAAGTAAATCTGGTTTGTTTTTGAGATTTCTTGTCCTTTTTATCCGCCCACCAGTTTTTCATTCTCTGTGAGAATTCAGCTTTTCTCTGTTCACTCCACTATGTTCCGGGTCTTGGAGCTTTTGTCTCTGGTTTAACCTCCCATTTTTTAACTTTTGTTCTAAAATTGTCTCTTATGAGAATTTCTTCTTTGGTGATTTTGGCCAATTCTAAATCTTTTTTAACACTTTGCATTCATTCCCCGCCCCATTATCAAGTGATGATACATATTTTACTATTCTCTGTGTGAGTCTATTATCAGGAAGTCTCATAATTTGGCCATAAAATTGAAGGCGTCTTTTCCTCATTTCTGTCTCTATGTTGGAATATTCTTCAATTTTCGACGTTCTCTGTAATCTGTACCCGTTTTCGGTCCATCTAGGTCCAAGAATTTTTCTAATTATTTTTCTTTCTTCCTTCTTTAAGCTTTTCATGTCTGTTTTCTTGTTAAGTGTCAAAGGTCTCACTGGCATATAAAATTGTTGGTTTGATTACTTTATTGTAATGTTTAATTTTGGCATTTAAAGATAAACTATTATAAGATAATGCTATTATTATTAATTATTTAAAAATATAAAATTATCTATCTAATTTTAAAATCATTTCTTATTTTCAGAACGGGAGTTCCACATGAACCTGCAACCTTTTATATTCAAAACAGCGTCTTCACAAGGAATTTGTCTACTACAGAACAAACAACAGTGTTCCTTTGCTACTTGTAGACGATACAGAAATTCTTTCCAGAAATGAATCTGTTGTGTATGTTTCACGTAATTTGCAGTATCACTACTTACGGGACTTCTGAATGCCACAGAAGTAGAAAATTAAGGTCTATCCTACAAAATTAAATTAAATTAACTTCACCCTACGGCCTTAAACATGTCCTTTAGTTTACACAAACAACAACATCCATCCCACGACTTATGCACTTAGGTCTATGATTTAAGCAATCACTTTTGACAAAAGACTAACATGGAAACCTTACTTTTCACTAAAATTACAAAATTTCACTCATAGAACAAAATGCTTACACATTATAATTGCCAGGAATGTCTTTCTCCCTTTATCAAAAAATTAAAGCTACATCATTATATTCTGAAACCAATTTAGACATATGGTACCCACGTACACGGATCCACTAAACTGAGTAATATATCTCGATTACAGTCTTCCAGTTTAGAGCAATTCATATTATAACAGACTCTTCTTTGTAAGTCTGAAACTAGAGAATAATTACAATTACCTATAAGTTTTTACGTAGTATTAGACACAATAAAACAATAATAGGTCTACTATCATCGTTCTACAGAAAATTAGCAAGACATTAAAATAAGCTAATCAGGACGATTGGCTCAATTAATTTACCGAACATCTTACTTTTTTTTAAATTTTTTTTAATTTAACGTCGCATCAACTGCAAGGTCATTATCGACGACATTGGGGTGTAACTGTACGTAATGAGGATGAAATAATTTTTGTAACGTATGATAATATGCCGTGCCCAAGTGGGATTCGAACCCAAGACCACATGATGAGAGGCGAGCACGTTACCAACTACGCCAATGCGGCCGGCTTTTATTTTACTTTTGTTTTTATTGAAGTCCTATTTCACTGCATGTAAACTTACTTTTGTTGATGTTTTAATCTCTTTATGGTTTTAATTTTGTTTTGTACTTTTTTACTTTTTTATTGTTAATTTCTTACTAAGCTTTATCTTATTATTTTTGTTTCAATTTTATTGTTTCTTAACTCTCTTTTGTACGATTTTATCAAATTTATTTAAATAAACATGTAACTGGACTTAAAAATTGATTGATAAACTTGAAATTCAAGAATTTTCATAAGGGCACTATCATTGGATGGTATCTCCTTTTTAACTATTACTTTCAAACTCATAGAATTTATACCGATTGTAAAAAATATATAATTAAAAATATAACTGAAAACTTTACTACACTTTTGATAATAAAATATTATTATTACTACTATATTAAAAAGAAAGATATATAAAGTTAATTTATTTGTTAGACTATTCAATCTGTTTTATATAGCTTTCACTTAGAACGAATAAATAAAGTTGTCTAAATCTTTATTTGTCACGCACAATATTGTGCTATTAATCATGTAGGCTGAAAATCTACTTGTGAAACTTTTACAAAAAGACGGATCTGAAATTAATGATGTCGAAAATGTGGTCAGTGTCGTGTGTAGATATATTAGATCTAGAGAATTTCTCATTCAGAATAAAAATATAAACGGGCATGATATATGAAATGTCAGCATAACATTCAAGATAAAATAGTTTAATTCAAAAATACTGTTAAAGATTAGAAAGGATGATTCTTCCCGCTCAAAAACAAATATTTTAGTCATACTCATATAATTTTATTATATTCAACGTAAATAATGATTGTTAGAAAATGACTTAAAAATTATAAACTATAATATTAGGAGTGCTATTATGATAAGTATACATGTGTAGGTTGAAAATAATTTAAATTACTTATAGAATTATAATAAACACTAATAATATTACTAATAATAATATTTATAATAATACTAATAATATTTTCATACGTTACAAAAAATTATTTCATCCTCCATTGTATATAGTTACACCCCAAAGTCGTCGCTAATGACATTTCCAGTTGTTGCGATGTAAAATAAATTAAAAAAAATTAATAAAATAACAATAATCACTTATGTAACATTAACATTAAAAATATTACATTTTCTTCCTGTTTTATGAACGGTACACAAATTCTCAGTCAGAATATGCTAACCCCACCGAGTTGGTCTAATTTTGTAAAATTGTCGCCGTGAGTCAGCTTTTTAACTACTGATTTTTGGAGACATAGGTTTCGTAGTTTAAATCGTAGTAACGGTAATTACTTCTTTCGGATAAGAATACTAGACAGTTGTTACCGGTGTACTTTCATGGTTGGAGTTCAATTAATTCTACTCTCTAAACAACAGTCGTTCTGAGTCTGAAAACTACACCTCATTTGCACGTCATACACATCATCTTTATCTCATTGTGTCATAGGGTTTATTATTAATCTTACTGCGGTAAACCAATAGTTCACTGTAGTCCTTCAACAGTAGTAGGCCTACATTTATTAAAAATATAATAATGATAGTATTATTACACGTATATTACTATAATAATAGGTATTATTATTATTAGTAGTACATTTTATTTTTAATTATATAAATTCATTCAAATAACTTCTTTATACTCATCATAGCTAACGTAAAAAAAATGTTTTTATTTAATTGTCATTTATTTCGTTTTTTAAATTCTATTCTAGAAATTAATTTGTTAATTGTTATTATTATTTTTTAGTACTAATATTTACTTTACGAATACCATTTTTAGTCGTTAATATTTATTTATTAACAACATGAAGTCAATAAAATTTAATTTGTCTTTTCATTTATTTAATTAATAATTTTCATTAACTTTAACTGGGCAAGTTTTCCGGGATTTACTATATTTCGCACTTCAATGGAAAAGCTTTTAGCTGGCATCATCAGTGTACAATGAATAATTATTTTGTTACAAGCTGTGGAGGGACACCTAAGATTCCAACATCAGCATTCGGTAGCGGTTGAAAAAGAAATTTTTATGCTTATTGACGGGTATATCTAAAAAATAAAAACCAAACATTATGAACTTAAACACAATTTATTATAAATGAACCTAACCACTGTGACAAAAAGAAAAATAATTAAAGAGTACTGCAGTTTCCAGATGTGTTATTTCATAGAAAATTAGAATTCTACTACAACTATGATAATGTAAATTAACATGATAATTTAAAAATAAGATGATTGAAGTACAAACGTCCATCAGACTTCTTTTAAATTAAGACTCATCACACTAGACTTATACATAATTCAAATGTATTTATACCACAAAATTATCAACAATTATACGTAATAAAATAAAATTTTAACTTAATTGCAATTTACGAATTTTATTCTTTCATAATTCTTTGCAGGAATATTACTTTATCCAAGAGACAACAGAGATTTTGGTAGTTTTCTTAGTGGTCAACTCATTTATTAGAATTTCTAAATGTAAATACAGCTTGTAAATTGACTGTGTAAATAAGAAAGTATACTTGCCTAAAATATAGATCATTGTAATAGTGCACAAATCCCAATTTTATTATTACATCATCATTAAAATTTTTGTCAAATAAAAAAGTATACTTGCCTAAAATATAGATCATTGTAATAGTGCACAAATCCCAATTTTATTATTACATCATCATTAAAATTTTTGTCAAATAAAAAAGTATACTTGCCTAAAATATAGATCATTGTAATAGTGCACAAATCCCAATTTTATTATTACATCATCATTAAAATTTTTGTCAAATAAAAAAGTATACTTGCCTAAAATATAGATCATTGTAATAGTGCACAAATCCCAATTTTATTATTACATCATCATTAAAATTTTTGTCAAATTAATAAGTATAAATAAAATTTTATTACTGAATTTATATACTGGGGCACAGCAAGTCACAGTAACATTGAAATAATTCAACGGTTTCAGTCAAAAATACTTCGAAACATCATGGACTCACCTTGGTACATATCCAACACTATATTGCACAGAGACACGAACACTCCCACGGTACACGAAGCTATACAGAAATTTTGCACCAGTTACCAAACAAGACTTGAAAATCACCAGAATCCAGAAGCCATCAATCTCCTAGACAACAGTGGAACACACAGAAGACTATGCAGACTACACCCTACAGATTTATTTTAATATGTGATTGTGTAATTTATTTTACGATCGCAAGATCACTTCAACAAAATGGGAAATTTTACAGAGTAATACCAAGGGGTATTACTTACTCAAGATTTATACTTACAACACATCTACTCATTGTTCTATGAGAGCAGATCGTAGATTTACAGTTATTCAAAAAAAAAAAAAAAATTACTGAATTAGCTCTTATCCTACAACATGAGTCATTGATTCATGGAACGGCTTCATCAGCTAAACGCAGTATTATTGTAACTTTAAAAATACTTGGAGTTTAGTTAATTGGCTTTACTAGTAAGTGTGTTAATATACTTGAAGCCAGTTCATTAATTTTAATTTAATTTTTTACTTTTGATTTAGCTAACCTATCTGGACGTTTGTAATCTATATTAAAGCTAATATTAACAGAATATTGTCTGTCAACTCTAAATTTCTTTTACCATTTTTTTTGTAGACATGACTGTTATATTTTGGAGCCTTGATTTAGTCTTTCTTTCTTATTGGTCAACCAACTGTTTATCTACACTTCTGAACTTTTTCATTTAGATTACAGATCCCAAGTTTCCTATGTTCTTCTGAATTTTATTTTTAGTTTATTCATGTATTAACCCAAAACAAATCTAAAGTATCGCATGTTAAAAGCCTGCGATCTACTTTTCACGTTTTGCTACCGTAAAGACAACTCGGGCTTGACATAAACTTTTCAAATTTACCAAATTATCTTTACTGACTATAATCTTGATTATTTTTTTGTTAGAAGAGCTAATATGTATTTTTGTAGACTAGATAGAAATATATAATTCTATTATGTATCCAAATTAACCTAATAAGCAGCTTACATAATATTTTACAGTTAAAATATATAGTAATAGTTCGTCAATTGTGTTTTACTTTTAATAATGTCATTAAAACAAACAATGTATGTAGACACTCATTCATTTATATATGACCAAAAATTAACATATAGGGCCTATAACACAATTTGACAAATGATAGGCTTTTACTAAAAGAAAAATTGTACAAGAATCTTACCATTAACGTTATTAGATAGACGTGACTGCCCTCATCAGCGCACCTAAAACACAAAAATTAATATTTCAGAACACTTATAAAGAAACTTACAGAAACAAAGAAATAATGTAGTTTTGTTTAAATTAGGGACAAGGTATATATTTTATTTTCAAAACCATATTGTAACACCTAAGCCTAGGATCGTTTGGGATCTGGGATTGATAAATAATAAACAGACTTACTAAAAACAATCAAATAATTGCTTTTAAAATCAATAAATTTTACTAATAAAATGAATTCGTATACTTATCTTTCTAACAAATACAATTATATTACCTCAATTAAATGAATTAAAAAACGTAAACTTAACCGTAAGATAATGCCAGTATAAAAATCAAAACAATGGTTTATTTGTCCTCAACATTTGCAAAACCCGCACGCACTCACACTATTAATGTGATCAGAGCTGATCGACAGTACTTCTAAACGCTCGACAACACTTTTCATTCACAAATCAAGTACTAACTAACTCACTACAAAGGCGCCAACTGTTTTTATACCTACGGTCTGATAGATTCTCCAAACAATTTGAACCCTTATAATACTTTATCCATTTTGCTGGAACATAATAGAAAAAAATAAAAACAAACGTCTCTACTGGTTTCAGTTTCTGAGAATTCCAATTCAAAACATTTCATTCATCGCAACCCAGTGGTCAATACACAAGGCTTTATAGAATACACAATTTCTTACAATGAACAATTATTTATTCCTTAAGCCATTTCTAGAATATAACTATTTAATTAAATTCATTTATTTATTAATTCCCATAATATTACACATTGCATAAAAAATAAATTACGATAATAAAAAATTTCTTACAGTAAACTACTATCCTATTACGCTAGAGGTGGTGGAAATTATCCCATCTAACTATGGATAAAACCATGTACTAGGATGGGTTGGAATAATTAGGAGTTGCTATACAATTCTACAATATTCATAAATTTATTCTCATTTCAAACAGTATTTGGATTCTTTACTTTAATCATTTGATCATTTTATTACTTTATTCATTTGTATTCAAAGTCCTTCACGCAAAGTATACAGTTTATCGGGATTGATTTATATAAAAACAATGCTACCTCGCTATAAAATAATTTGTTTACAGTCTTCAGCAATATAAAGAGAAAAATATTTCAATAACTAATGCTTAGGTACATAAACCTTTAATTTGGTATAACACAATATTACGAACTAATTTTAGTAGCCTATTGACAATTTAATTTCAGTAGAATGAAAATTTTAAAAAATACAACTTATAAATGAGAGTAAGTTTACTAGAATTTATTGAAAGTTCAAGGACAAAATAGACATTAACTATTCCCTCTTACAGAAACTTAACTAAAATAACTTACATGAGATTTTCTTAACCCAAGAGACTCCTTAAACTATTTTGAAGTAGAGTCAAAGTAGTGCACTAAAGAATGAAAAATGAAATATAGCGACAACGATTTTATGTTTTTATTTTGTTCACCTTTATAATTCAGCAACCAACTGACTATTTTTCAACAGCGATTTTATTTAATTCTATTTGCAACCAGCATTTAAAAATCTTGAATTATTATTTAAATAAAAATTGTTTTTATTTAGTTGATAAGTACCTTAATAGTAAGGCTTTTCCTTAATACCTTTATATTATTTTTCGTAGTGACCTTGTCTCCTTTGCTCTCCTAAGCACATTCTTATTAAGAACTCTTTCAACTCAGTTGACCTTCATCATTGTACGGTTGCCACACTTCAAACGCTTCTAGTCTTCTACTTTCACGTTTTCTTATTGTACACACTTGACTTCCGTATAAAGCCAAATTTCACACTATGTTTCTCAGAACCTTCTCCACACGTCAAGTACAATGACACTATGATAATATAAAGATTTTAACCCTTTATAGGGCAGTACTGTCCCAGAGGTTCGTAAATAAAAATCCAAAAAGTTTTATATTTTTGAAATTCAACGTTCTTTATTTAAAAATCCTTAATAAATATTTAAAATATTTAAAATGATTAAAATCTTAAAATTCTTTAAAATTTGTTAAAATTGTTGAATCTCTTTAGTTAAATCTTCTAAAATTAAAATTCAAATTCAAATTCAATCTTCTAAAATTAATAAATTATCCAAATCGTTTTTATCTTAAAAATTGTATAGTGTGACTTGTTTCTTAAAAGTTTTAAAATGGAATGAACCAACAATCCATTTTATTATTATAAGAAAATTTTCTTTTTATTTTTTTTTTTTTTGTTCTCAGTACTCACATCTGTAGGTGAGGTCATCTGGTATTTATGTTGATGTTGATTGTGTAAATTCGTATGTTTATGTTTATGTGTTAGTGGGGTTAATGTGTGTACGGTCTGTTGTTTGTATGTATAGGTGTCTCATATTACAGTACTACAGGAGAAAATATGTTGTAAAATGTGAAATTTTGCTTTAGGCCTACAGGGACTTAGATAATGTATTTCTAGTGCCAGAAGAGTAAGATATTTATTTTTTTATGTTAAGTCCTGGTAAGTATACTTACCAAGTAATGTTTATTGAAATGGGAATCACATAAAGTTTAGTGGTAAGAATGCTTATTAAAACAACTTGTAGTGCTATATAACAAAAAAATGTGTAGAATAACTTATCTTAACTTTATATTAGCATGAATGCTTGCTTCCTCGTAACAAACTAGAATTTTCTAAGTACTGTACAAAGAAACAACAAAACAACATGTTAGCATACACTGGTATGAATCCTTACTACATTCGTGCAATTCACGAAGAAAATGGTCGTTGCGCACTAATTTCAATATGTGGATAGCCTACTTACCAGAAAACATCCATAAAATGCCAATAAGGTTCAACTTCATAGGTTATTCTTAAATAAACTCGACCTTATTGCCAGTGGTAAGTATACTTACCAAAGACCTATAAAGGGTTAAAGTACAGTATTGAAATACGAGTAATATATTTTACTGGATCAGCGTAAATAAAATAAAAATTAAAGAATGATTTATTTAAAACTTAGAGAAATTAACGGAAAAGTTGGAAAAGCTGATACCTTCAACTGCTTCGGGTAGATAATACAACCAAAGACTAGCGAAAAGGAAGCGAACAACAACAGACGAGGAACAGGCCAGTGCACTTTGAGCAACTCTCCACTTGTAAAAGAAGAAAACACTCTCAAGATAAACCAAGATTTAGACATTATAATACTGTGATATAACATGTGTGTCTGTACTCGAACGAGTACCTTAGAATGACCGGGAAGGTTGTTCTAAGAGAAGCAGAGAAATTTGAAAGAAAGATTCTTCGCAAGATATTAGGTTTGCAGATAGTAGACGGCCAATATAGGTTAAGAGGTCGAGAAGAACAGTACAAGGAACATAATTGATTAGAAAACGAAGACTAAAATTTTACGGACACAAGTGTAGAAAGGATGACTACCGATTATCAAAACAAATTTTTATAACACTAAACAATAAACGTAAGGTATAGGGATAAATGGTTAATAAAAGTCAGAAAGGATATTGAGAAAACTGGAATAAACCAAAAAAACTTCATGGACCAAACCAAGTTCAGACAATTAATTACGGACTTTAAAGGCTTCCATGAAGAATAAAAACAGAACACCGGATAGAGAAAAGAAAGGAAAAAGCCTACAGTGGGTGATTGCTGAGAATATGGGCTGCAGAAAGAGCTTCTACAAATTTCTAAAGTCATTTCAACTGGTTTAAAATCGCTCTCATACGAGGGAAAAACTTAGACAACCTTTGATCTCTCTTATAATTATAGTAATATGCACAATTTTCAATTATCAGAGTGTAATTATGTTTCTTTTTGTATTCTATAATCATTTATAATAGTAACAGAGATAAAAATTTCTAAGCATAAATATTTGAGAAAACAAACATTCTTCTACATCTCTATTTTAAAAAGTATACCTGTTGTTTTTAGAAATAACAAATGGGTAAGTGAATGGATGATTAATGATGACACGAACGCGAGAGAAAGCAAGCCACCCAGCCGTGTTTCTTCTTTAAACAGGAGTTTATTGTTCACTTTAATAAAATTTTGTTTTAATTTTAGAGTACTTCTCTATTATTTCTCTCGAAACTTCTAGAGCACGTTGTTAGATAAGTACTGCGTATATTTATCTAACAAAATGATTTTTATTTGTTCACAATAAAATATTTTTTAATTTCATTTAACATGTGTGATATCAAAGTAGAAAAATTGTTGAATCAATTTTTCAAGCAAAACAGGTTTGTTGAGATAACTTTTATATATATACAGGGTGATTCATGAAGTTCTCCCCCCACTTCTACAGCACATTGTACTAGTAAAAATAATGAAAAAATGTTATATAAACATAGGTCCGAAAACGCTTCGTTAGCGAGTTACAGCTAGCGAAAGTTTCGCCTGGATTTCAGTTCACCAGGTGAAATGAGGTCTTCCTGGAATTGTGGTAAGGTAGATTAAGGGGCGAATTCAATCATTTCTTATGGTTTTTGATCTGATAAATTGAATAAAACAGGTCCCAGAACTGTAAGTTAAATAGTTTTTGAGAAAACCAGTGTCAAATGCAAAAAATGGAGTGAAAATCACATTTTTTCATCTTTGGGCAAGAATAACTTTGTTATTTCACCAAGAAACAGTTAAAAATTTTCAATAAAAAATGTAGAAAATTTTATTCTGAACAAACCGGTGAAAATAAAGTACACAGAAAGCGAATAGTTTTTGAGAAAACCAGTGTCAAATGCAAAAAAAATGGAGTGAAAAAACACATTTTTTCATTTTAGTTTTTCCGGTTAATTTTACTTTGTACTCTTATGAATAAAAACTCATTTAATCAAACATCTATTCGCTTTCTGTGTACTTAATTTACACCGGTTTGTTCAGAATAAAATTTTCTACATGTTTTATTGAAAAATTTTAACTGTTTCTTGGTGAAATAACACAGTTATCCTTGCCCAAAGATGAAAAAATAAGTTTTTCACTCCATTTTTTGCATTTGACACTGGTTTTCTCAAAAACTATTTAACTTACAGTTCTGGGACCTGTTTTATTCAATTTATCAGATCAAAAACCATAAGAAATGATTGAATTTGCCCCTTAATCTACCTTACCACAATTCCAGGAAGACCTCATTTCACCTGGTGAACTGAAATCCAGGCGAAACTTTCGCTAGCTGTAACTCGCTAACGAAGCGTTTTCGGACCTATGTTTATATAACATTTTTTCATTATTTTTACTAGTACAATGTGCTGTAGAAGTGGGGGGAGAACTTCATGAATCACCCTGTATATACAAATAAATATTCAGAAAACTAATATAGAACCTAAATTACACAACTTTCGTTGATGGTTGGCTACTTTAACGACAAAATGTTATATTACTCTGATACACAATTACAATATAATTCAGTAAAATCTATTGATTATCAGGTTATTGCACCCAATGTGGTCAAGGACTCAGCGTAAATTTAATTTAGTAATAAAGTGATGTTCAGCTTGTTTCCAAAACTTTTCAGTTAGAACTAACTACGAGATTGACTTTCATTTAACCACAGAAATCAATGAACCATATTATGTTCTAGCAATATTTATTAAATGTAAATAAAAACTAATCAAAAATTTTACTAATTCGGTGTTAGTACTGAACAAAAAATTATTACGTCATTAAGGGTAAATCACCAAATCAAGCAATGTTATAATACATTCAGGAACATTTTTACCAGCTCTCATTCTTGTCATCCTTTCACTGCACACGGAAAATTCTTTTGTTTCTCGTCCATCAGCTTTTGTAATTTTTATCTTAATGAAAACCCTTAAGTTTCGTCCTCTGTTAGGCTCAGTATCTTTTATGTTGTATCCGTTCAATTCAGTTCCTAAAATCCTTAAATCAAATATCAGCTCTAATTAAAAGCTCTATTAAAGCATTTATAATATTCTTAAAATACTATTTCTTTTGTCAATCATTTGTCATGTTTTATTGATCCAGTTGTTCATAGAATTCTAGTCCTACTTTTCATATAATATGTATAAAATATTTATTTTTCTAATAGTATAAAATATCAAACTTGATTTTATATGAGAAAATAAAACTTAAACCATTAAAATAAACTTACCCCGGCCGCATTGACGTAGTTGGTAACGTGCTCACCTCTCATCATGCGGTCTCAGGTTCGAACCCCACTCAGGCACAGCATACTTTCATACGTTAAAAATAATCATTTCATCCTTCACAGTTAAAACCCAATGTCGTCGGTTATGAGCACAGTAGTTTATGCGACGTTAAATAAACGAAGTTAAAAAATTTAAACCATGTTAAGGAAAACTAATACCACACAAAATTAACAGTACTTATACGTACAGGTTTTTGGTGGTATAAGTCTCGTAAAATGTTCCCCAAGAGAGGAGAGTTTACCAAGCTGTAATACCCCATATCATATCAATATACTAGGTAATTAAAAAAAAATTGTTTCCCAGCCTGTTTTGTCTCTTTCCTAAATTTTATGATAATTACGTTGTTTTCATATAACTGTATTCAGGAGACTCCAGAAGGATGCATAGAACTTGTCAAGATAAATCAAATAAACCTTAATTTTATTACTATGTTAAATTCATTACTTACCAATTCATTATAACCACTACTTACTCACATCAATAAGCCATCCAACCATTTGTTTCAAATAATAAACAATTTTCTTCATCGTTTACTCAGAAATTATATATTTTTCAACCAAAAGCTGTTAGAAAGGGGATTCGTGATATTGTAAAATGTCTAATTAATCAAGTATTATTTTTAAACAAATTTAAATTACCATAATATTTATAGCTTGTGGTAATTTTTATTGGTGTAAGTTATTTTCTACTTACTCAAGTAGTTTCGTGTTCAAAAAATAGTGTTAGCCTGCCGCATTGGCGTAGTTGATAACATGCTCGCCTTTCATAATGCGGTCCTGGGTTAGAATCCCACTCAGGCACGTAATATTTTCAAATGTTACAAAAAAATCATTTTATCCTCCATTGCACAAAGTTACACCCCAACGTCGTCGCTAATGACTGTTGCAATTGATGCAACGTTAAATAAATAAACAATAAAAAAAACAGTGTTATGATTAGCAACATTGTAATTAATTTAGTGACAGTTCCTGTATTTTTGGGTTTAAGTATCGATGTTGGCTTTTGCAATTCAAAAATCATTAGCACAAACAGACACCTGGTAGAAAGTCGCTATTATTTGTTAGGTTACACCAGTTGGGCGAGTGACTTCCGTGAACAAAACTCTACTGGGGGTTCCTGTTCAAACTCATGCCAAATCCACATCAAAAATACAGTGAAAAGCAGCAATCAAATTGAGTGGTTTTCAATTCCTGATGATAATTTTTTAAATTTTATTTAACTTATTTATTTACAATCAGTCTTAATAAATAAACAATAAAAAAACAGTGTTATGATTAGCAACATTGTAATTAATTTAGTGACAGTTCCTGTATTACCAAGTCCTGTATTATAAGACAATGTGTCTTTAAATAAATCATTATAACAGAACTAAACTGACGTGAGTGAAGTAGACAGTCTTTGCTCCCACTTCAACTAAATAAAATTAGAAAATAAAGTTAATAACAAACCAAGAAAAGTTGTGAAGTTACAAAATTAACAATAACAATGTTAAAGAAGTAAACAAACAATGAAATAAACAATGTAAAAGAAGTTAGTAGAAAAGTAAAAGAAAATTAAATTTTGAAATTTCACTTGGTGAAAATTAAAAAGTAGTGATGAAGATGAATGGTGAATTTAATTTCGTGTATGGATTAAAAAACGTTGGTCTAAGTCGAAGATGTGATGTCTTTTGAAGCGTTTCATTTTTTCAGTGTTGTCCAGCAAATTTAATGCTAGGTGGTTCTGGTGATTGTTTAATCTTAGCTGGTACCGGAGGCTCAGCTCTCTTATCTCTTTTATTATGGTACAGATACGAAGATGGTCATGTATTTCCGAGTTTCTTATAAACCACCCAGCGTTACTCGTCGATATTAATACTTTATTTTGAAAGCGTTGTATTATTTCTAAATTGGATCTGCTGGATGTAACCCAAAGCTGAGTGCCATACTTCCAAACAGGCTCGAAAATTGTATTATAGATCAACAGATCCAATATCCAATCCAATATGTATCTTATTTTCAACAGATAATTGTGATCTTCCAGTTAAACTTCATGTATTTTAAATTAAGGTTGTTCCGTTTACATTACAGTAGTGTAAAAATGAGAGTACTGGCGCAACCTTGACCTTTGACCTGGCGGTTCTAGCACGACCTTGACCCTTGACCTTGACCCGACACGTGCCACGAAAAAAAAAAAAAAAAAAAAAATCCCCCCACCCAAAAAAAAAAAAAAAAAAAAAAAATCCCCCCCCCAAAAAAAAAAAAAAAAAAAAAAATCCCGCCCAAAAAAAAAAAAAAAAAAAAAAAAAAAAACGCGCACGCGCGCGCACACACGAAAAATTTGGCAAAGTTCCAAACCCGATTTTCTCCGCAACCGCTGGGCCGATTTTGATGCGGACGGCACCCACGTGACCGGGAGATCGAGATCTACAAGATAAGCCTTAATCCGTAGCCGTATCCCCGATGGAACCTGAGATAGCTTGTAACACGTGACCCGGGGGTCGGATCAACGAGGTTCAGGTGCGCGCAGGATCCGGACGTTCCGTAGAACGCGTTACGTCCGGTTTCGACCGTTAGGTTCTTTCGGGACCCTAAATATATAAATTTAGGAAATATGTTACCGCCAAAAAATAACGCGGGACGGGCCGCAAGACTCGTCGCACCACCCGCAGGACATCCGTAGCACTACCCGACGAGGTGAAGACTAATGATTGAGGCGATGAAATCTGTTTATTTGCAACTCTATTTTTTAATTTTGGCAATGACGCATGTTGTTGTTACGAGTCACGTGGCATGCGCGTGCCTTTCATTGACGTCATTCGTTTTTTATCTATGCACGCGCCAGACTATTGATCGGGATGATGCAACTTGTTATTGCAATTAAAGATGATGCAACGTGTTTACTTTGTTTATTTGCAGTGACGTCATCCGTTTTTTATCTGTGCACGCGCCAGACTATTGATCGGGATGATGCAACTTGTTATTGCAATTAATTTTTCTAGATGATGCATCATATTATTCGTTAAAGTCACGAGCCGTCGACTCAGCGATAAGGTGATTGTTTCAATTTTTTTAAAAAAACCGTTGACGTCATACCGCTTGTTATTCTCATTATGTACACAGAACCGCAGACTCAGCGTTTCCAATGCATTATCATAGGAGAATTGAGGAGCGATCTGATATCTCCTACCCCACTACGACAGATTACTTTCAAGGCCGTTTTTGTACAAGTTTTTCTATAATCATGCATAAAAACTTTAGCAGCAGCTGTCGTCGTTATATTCATGTATTCTGATCAACTGCGCTATGCCGCCAGCCATCAACCCGGAGCATTTAATCGCGATCTCCGCCCGCAAACGTCGTCTCAACAAGAAAAATAATTTGCTTGTGTACATGTTCGCCAAAGTGATCATGGACAAGAGTTGGGACATTATATGCGCTAGGGTTGCGGCAAAATATGAACATTAAATAAAAGTTCGCGTGCAATAGGCCTACAGGGGAGAGCACGTTAAAAAAACGCATCTGCCTTCCGGCCTCTTGGGCGATGTGGAACAGGAAGTGAATGACCACCTTAATTGTTGAACGGGTTTAATGGTATTCTTCACCTTGACAGATTCACTCAATGTATATAAAAATAACGTCTTTTTCTTTCAAAATCCTTATTTAACCTAGATATAAGCAGTGTCGCTCTCAGTGCAACGCACGATGAGCTTGAGAAGTGGTATAGCGCGCGAGCTTCACAAGCAAGCCCGCAGGAACTATCCCACCAGAAACGTAGAGCTGAAGGGTATCGACGACTTGTATCAGGCCGATCTGGTCGAGATGATCCCATACGCCAGAGTCAATAAGGGCTACAGATACATAATGACAGTAATAAATTGTTTTTCTAAATTTGCTATTGCCGTACCGCTCAAGAGCAAGACGGCTGAAGAAGTCGCTAGCGCTCTCGGCCCCATACTGAAAAAACACAAGATCCGTCATTTTCATACCGACGAGGGTAAAGAGTGGTATAACGCGCCTGTGAGGTCCTTGCTGTCCAAGCACGGGATCAACCACTACTCCACGTACTCTCCGAAGAAGGCCTCGATAGTAGAGCGGTTCAACAGGACGCTGAAGGAGATGATGTGGAGAAAGTTTACAGAACGCGGCAATTACGTTTGGATAGGTCTTTTAGACGACCTGCTGTCTCAGTACAATAACAGGCCTCACAGGACTATAGGTTTCAAACCTGTAGATGTAAGCAAGAGGAACGAAGGTGAGGTGCTAAGAAATATATTGTCCAATACTCGTAAGAAACGCGCTCCCCAAACCGTCAAGTTTGAGCCGGGAGATAAGGTCAGGATCAGCAAGTACAAAAAGACTTTCGACAAGGGTTACATACCGAATTGGACCAATGAGGTGTTTACCGTAGATCGTATTTTGCACAGCCGTCCCGTCACATACTCGCTCAAAGACGAAAAAGGACTTGCGATCAAGGGTAGTTTTTACGCTCAAGAACTGAGCAAGACGAAATACGGTGACGTATTTCTCGTCGAGAAGGTATTGAAGAGAAAAGGTGACAGGTTGCTGGTCAGGTGGTTAGGGCATGACAAGAGTCACGATTCATGGATCGACAAGAAAGACCTTATATAAGAGCTGTAATGTAGGTTTATCGGTTACTAGAGCAAAATGAGGTGTAGGGAGCAGAAGGAGAAACTCCCCGTCGTCAACTTAGATGTGCTTATCGAGTCGGGAGAAATAGACGAAACGAGAAACAGACACGGTCGCCTCCTGCCGAATAGTATCAGATGTTTGGCCGTAGGACCGTCGAATTGCGGTAAGACAAACGCAATAATCAACCTACTGTTCGACCCCAACGGGCTGAGGTTCTGCAATGTGTACGTATTTTCAAAATCACTGCACCAACCCAAGTATAGGTTTTTGGAGCGGGTGTTTCATGATATGGAGGGTGTAGACTATCACGAATTCAGCGACAACGCGCAAGTCCCGCCTCCGGAAGAGGTAGAGCCCAATTCCGTGATGATCTTTGACGATGTTGTATGCGAGAAACAACACAACGTGGTAAAGTACTTTGCTATGGGGAGACATAACAACCTGGACGTATTTTACCTATGCCAGACATATAGTAAGGCGCCTAAACAGCTCGTTAGAGATAATGCGAATTTTTTACTCGTGTTCCGTCAGGACGAGCGCAACCTACGCCATATCTTTAACGATCACGTAGTCCCCGATATGACTTTTGAGGAGTTCAAGAATCTGTGCGGTGAGGCGTGGTCTCGAAACATGAACGGGTTTCTGGTAGTCGACAAAGAGAGAAAAACCCTCGGTGGCCGCTATAGATTTAATTACGATACGTTCGTCACCGAACTACGACCCGTTTAGACCGACCTTCAGCAGGAAAAAAGCTGCGCAGCTAGCAGGAATAAGCAGAAAAAAAGCTGCGCAGCTAGCAGGAATAAGCAGGAAAAAGCTGCGCAGCTAGCAGGAATAAGCAGGAAAAAGCTGCGCAGCTAGCAGGAATAAGCTGGAAAAAGCTGCGCAGCTAGCAGGAAAAAGCTGGAAAAAGCTGCGCAGCTAGCAGGAAAAAGCTGGAAAAAGCTGCGCAGCTAGCAGGAAAAAGCAGGAAAAAGCTGCGCAGCTAGCAGGAATAAGCAGGAAAAAGCTGCGCAGCTAGCAGGAATAAGCAGGAAAAAGCTGCGCAGCTAGCAGGAAAAAGCTGGAAAAAGCTGCGCAGCTAGCAGGAATAAGCAGGAAAAAGCTGCGCAGCTAGCAGGAAAAAGCAGGAAAAAGCTGCGCAGCTAGCAGGAAAAAGCAGGAATAAGCTGCGCAGCTAGCAGGAATAAGCAGGAAAAAGCTGCGCAGCTAGCAGGAAAAAGCTGGAAAAAGCTGCGCAGCTAGCAGGAAAAAGCTGGAAAAAGCTGCGCAGCTAGCAGGAAAAAGCAGGAAAAAGCTGCGCAGCTAGCAGGAATAAGCAGGAAAAAGCTGCGCAGCTAGCAGGAATAAGCAGGAAAAAGCTGCGCAGCTAGCAGGAAAAAGCTGGAAAAAGCTGCGCAGCTAGCAGGAATAAGCAGGAAAAAGCTGCGCAGCTAGCAGGAAAAAGCAGGAAAAAGCTGCGCAGCTAGCAGGAACAAGCAGGAAAAAGCTGCGCAGCTAGCAGGAATAAGCAGGAAAAAGCTGCGCAGCTAGCAGGAAAAAGCAGGAAAAAGCTGCGCAGCTAGCAGGAATAAGCAGGAAAAAGCTGCGCAGCTAGCAGGAATAAGCAGGAAAAAGCTGCGCAGCTAGCAGGAATAAGCTGCGCAGCTAGCAGGAATATGCAGGAAAAAGCTGCGCAGCTAGCAGGAATAAGCAGGAAAAAGCTGCGCAGCTAGCAGGAATAAGCAGGAAAAAGCTGGAAAAAGCTGTACAGTCGCAGGTCGTGTATATATTGACGGTAGTGGAAAGGTACTGCGTTAATAGACGATGAGATGGCTTCGAGACAGGTCGACGAGAATCTAGTGCTGGAGATCGCAGAGTTACGCAGGAGGATAAGAGAGAAGCAACTAGTTCTGAAGCATGGCTTGACTGAGGAAGATCTCAGGATACAGAAGCAGCTCAAACCGCTAACCGACCCACTATCGAAGCTGTTGAACGAGAAGAAAGCCGAGACCGACCCTTCCTCAACGAGCGAACCGTTGAAGGGAGTAAAGCGTAGGGAGACATTGAAGCCTTTTAGGATGAAACCTGAAAAGCGGCCTTTTAGCCGGGTTAAAGCTCTTGACGATGATGATGATGATGATGATGATGACGAAGAAGACAGAGTCGCAGGTAAAAGTATCGACGACTCATGGAAGGATCTGATGACCGGACCCTACAGGTATTCCAATCTGAAGAGGAGTAGCGACGGGTTCGGACCTCGGCATACTAAGAAGAAGACCTCGGACGAACCGATGGATGCGGGAGACCCCCATAGGATGGATGAGATGGATACGAGCGTCAGCCTCCCAGTGGAGTTCACGGAGGACGATGCAACTGTCGGGAATTCCGCTGAGATGAGGGACGCTTCCAGACCTCACGCCACCCCGGCGAGGACTTTACCTCGCGAGGAGGAGTTTAGCACGCCTACCACTATAGAGGAGATGCTTTCGACGCCTCTAGGTAAGGTTCGAGCTTCCGTATGGGTCAAGAACACGTTTCCCGGACGTCTGGCCCGTCAGTACATGCATGAGGCCATCACAGACTCCGACAACAATACGGATTCTACATACGGGGTACACTTCGAAGGCAGCGAATTGGTGATGGGTGATTCTACGGTACAACTCAAGCCTGACGACTCGATAATCGTCGGAGACGTATCGTACCCAGGCACGCACGGTCTGTACGAGCTGATATTCAAAAGGAAACCCGATCCGTTCATCTACTCGGAAGAAGACTTGGAGGAGTACAAAAACTTATTGGAAGCCACAAGCGCCCACAGAAGGAACAACTCGGCGCTAGGTCAAGTGAAGGCCAACACAGGGAAAAAGTACGTCTCAATCATAAGCCGGCTTTTCCCTCCGAAGCCGGACCGACCGAAGCGCGGTAAGGGTATACGAGCCGGGCCTATGATGGAGCTGAACGGAAACAGGAAGACCGAGTACGTATATTTCGACGATCCCAACGAGCTTTGCGACAGGCTTAGACTCCTCGTAGCTTCTAAAGACTCGGGCCATACGGGTCACGACAGCGAGATAAATTCAATAGTCGAGGAACTCAAAGAGCTGGGGCTTATAAGAGGAGATCTACGTCTGTAACCCTCATTCTCGCTATGGACACTGGAAGATCCGTACGTCGTTTTCTCACCCCTTACAGGGTTACCGCAGATGGAGATATGGACATGAGAGACCGGAGAATCTGTCGAGTAGGCGTAGCCCAGTCGTATACTGACGCGGTCAATGTTAACGAGTGCATGAGACTCATCCAAGCTTACGCTGAAGATTATGGAGTCCTCGAAGTTCACGAAGAGGGCGGCGGCGAACCTTACTACGACCTTTACGGTCGCAGGATGGTGCAAGTAGGAGATCCGATCGATGAAGAAGACGCCATCAACCTCAAGTACTTGAAAGAGTACCTATCCTCCTACGCCGAAGAGATGAAAGTTTCAGATCCCGTCAAAGACGAGCGAGTCGACGAAATTTTTAAAATGCAAGATGAGATCCAAAAGCTGCGCAAAGAGTTTGAGGACGTATCGTCACGCCTGGAGGGAAAAAGCGCATCATAAATAAGGAAACACGGGTCCTCTAGCTTCATTCCGACCTTAAAATGGGGAGATGCAACACGTTTCGCAGCAGATCGCATTCAGGAGCCGGACTGGTAGGGAGCATCGCGAGCGGAGTCTTAGGAGCTGCAGAGAACGTCGTAGGAACCGTATTGAACAAAGCGATAGACGTTTTACCCGTGGAACTCCACATCCCGGGCTATCAGTACTGCGGACCGGGGACGGACCTGCAGAAGAGATTGAGAAGAGGAGACCCGGGCATCAACCCTCTCGACGCAGCGTGCAAACAGCACGACATAGCCTACCACAACCGTAAAGACTCAGCGGGCAGGGCCGAAGCAGACCGCGTGTTAGCAGATAGAGCCTGGGAGAGGGTGAGAGCGTCCGACTCCAGCATAGCGGAGAAAGCGGCCGCCTGGGCGGTGACCAACATAATGAAAGCTAAAAGCAAGTTCGGCGGGAGGATCAAGCGAAGGCAGACCGGGAAGACCGCCCGTAGGAAGACTGCCCGTAGGAAGACCGTTCGTAAGACCTCTAGCAAGACTACCCGTCGCACCACCCGCAGGACTAACCGTAGCACTACCCGACGAGGTGAGGGACTGTATTTGAAACCGTACCCTACGCAGCACGCGGGATGCGGACTAAGGAAAAAAAAACTTCGTTGAAACTTCCGAACAAACCCCTGTCCGATAGTCAATTGATGGCGGCTGCCGACGCACTCGAAATCTCGAACTTTAGAGGGGTGTTTATGCGTGACACGCTCCCCCATAGACCCTACGAAAACGAATCAGCCATCGTCAACTTGGACAGCGCGAGGAACGAAGGGACCCACTGGGTATGTTACAGGAAGACCGGTGCGGTCGTAGAGTACTTTGACAGCTACGGTAACCTGAGGCCTCCCGTAGAGCTGGTAAGGTACCTCGAGAACGGAGAAGACGGACCGAACATCATAAGATATAATTACGCCAGGAGGCAGGACTTTGATTCAGTCGTCTGCGGACATCTGTGCCTAGAGTTTCTATCGGGTAAAGATGTTGTGCCTAAGCGGTAAGAGCTCTACGATCGAGGTCGATTACTTCCCTCCCATAGACCTCGGAGAGGGCCAGTGGGAGATAGGACTGGTAGATTTCATGAGCTACAACAACATACCCAACGTGCGGAAAGGGGTGAACAACCTGTTCTGCTTCGGCGACGGGATGAAGGTGGAGCTGCCCGAAGGCATGTACGAGATTGACGACATCCACTCAAAGATCAAATACGAGATGTTGGAGATGTACGGCGGAGTGAACTGCGACAGCAGCAGAGACGCGGAGCAAGACGATAACCGTACCGATGTTGAAGACGCAGGATCCCTCAAGTACCAAAAGCTCTCGAAGGAGCGGAAAAAGGAACAGAAGGGAAAAAGGAAAGAGAGATCCAGTACCGACCCTCTCGATGAGGTCCTTAAGAGATTGGAGAATGCGGCGAAAATAAGGGCCGCGAAAAGGGCGGAGGAGGAAGCTAAAGCGAAAAGGGCGGAGGAGGAAGCGAAAGCGAAAGCCTTAAGCGATGCGAAGAAGGAGAAGTCAAAGGGACCAAAGACGGAATGTCGTCCGCTCCCAAGACTTAACATGGTCGTAGACCCCACCACTCTAAAGTGCTCGATATTCTGCGGAGAAAAGGTAGACTTTACCGTACCCGGAACCATCAGAGAGGTGCTGGGGTTCGATGCGGCGATCCTCGAACCTAATAAATGGTACACGTCCCAGCGTCCTGTCAACATTACGGCCGTGAACGCCATCCGGTTGACTTGCAACATCGTGCGGGGCTCGTACACTAACGGAGCCGAAGGACATACCCTGCACGAGTTCTTCCCGCAGGTGGAACGGGGTTATAAGATAATCGAAGTTCCCAAGAACGTCATCTACCTACCCGTAAACACTTCGAGGATAGGAAGACTGACCGTCTCTGTGGTGGATCAGGACGGAAGACCGATAAGCTTTCAGAACGAAGTCATCAGCCTCAGGCTTCACCTTAAAAGACGTACGCGATGGGGTTAGTCTACCTGGAAGAGGGTTATAAAAGAACCGTACCGGACGGAGCGAAGAACATTCGTCCTGTAGAGCTCGACCCGCCACTTGGTGAAGTGAAAAAGAAGAGACTCTCCTCAGATAACGCTGCTTTTCTAAGATCGTTGGGTTTCATCGTGCTGCAGAAATGAGCTATATAATAGACGTGGGATCCTCTAACGCCGTAGCGGACGACGCCATCATAGGCATGGAGATGCATACTCACACTCCGTACGCGTCGTCGACTTTCAACAACAACGACGAGATAAGGATACCCGTGAACCAACAGGACGTGTACACCCTACCTTGCGACAGCCTGCTGTTTGTGGACGTGAAACTTTCGGCGTCCGACGGTACTTTGGATGCTGCCCTGGCTCTTTCTGACAACTGGCCCGCTTTCCTGTTTGAAGAGATAAGGCTGGAGATGAACGGTATCGAAGTGGACAGGGTGCGAAACGTCGGCGTAACGACGGCCTTGAGAAATATTCCGTCCTTCAGGTACGGGGAACAACACTCTATAGACGTCGAAGGGTGGAACAAGGACGCCGTAACGGCTATCACCAACAGCACCACAGGTAGGCTTACGGCTTACGTCCCGCTGAAGAGGATCATGGGATTCTGCGAGGATTACCGCCGCATAATAGTCAACGCCAAGCTGGAACTTATCCTGCTAAGGTCGGCTACCGACGACCGCGCCGTGGCGGTCCCCGCAGGCAAGGACTACAATCTGACTCTTTCCAAAGTGGAGTGGAAGATGCCTTACGTCAGGCTTTCCGACCAGCACAGACTCCCGTTGCTCAGGATGGTGGATCAGGACGCACCCATATCGATGGCCTTCCGCAGATGGAACCTGTACGAGTACCCCGTCTTACCGCAGAGCACCGACGTGATTTGGACCGTCAAGTCCTCCTCCCAGGCGGATAAGCCCCGCTACGTCATAGTAGGACTGCAGACGGACAAGAAGACCAAGACGGCAGTATCAACTCATTTCGACCACTGCGAGCTCCAGGACATCAAACTCTACCTCAATTCCGTGTACTACCCGTACGAAAACGCGAAGGGAGAGTACTCGATGTTTTACGAAAACTTTAAGCGGTTCCATAAGGTCTACTACGGAGGACAGGTCAACCACCCCCTAATCGATTTCTCGACCTTCAAGACCAAAGTCCCCCTCTTCTTTATCGACTGCTCGAAGCAGAACGAGTCGCTGAACACCGGCGCCATAGACATCAGGATCGAGATCGGGTGTAAAAACAACATCCCTGCCAATACCTCCGCCTACTGCTTGATAATCACAGATTGCATCCTTCAGTACACGCCTTTAACAGGAGCCGTCAGGAGGATAAATTAGCCAGTGTGCGCTAGGCCTCGTCGTGCGCAACAACATGCCTTCCTTCATTGTAGATTTTCAGGTCATCAGACCTTCGGATTACGAGACGGTCATCAAGGAGCTGGTAGTCCTCTCGGTAGAAGGTAGCGTCAAGCATCATTATCTGTTCAAGCCTCCTTACGACTTTTACGGTGTACTCACACCGTCCAAGAAAGCGCGCATCTGGGAAGGTCAAGACAGAATAGGGATACGGTGGAACAGCGGGTTCGTCGACTACGCACAGCTCTACCGCTTGCTGACGGGAGCCGTGTCTGGCGGGAAGATATTTGTCAAAGGAAAGGAGAACAAGAAGACATTAGAGCGGCTATTGATGTGCGACGACCTAAAGATCTCAGACCTCGACGACTACGACTGTCCCTCGGTCGAACGCCTCATGTATACGCACGGGTCGGACATCCAGTGTCCGTTTTCCCACTCGGACTGCTCCCTCAAGAGGGCCGAGGCTATGAGGGCGTGGTGGAAAGAAAAGAGCGTCGTCTTCGACACGGTAAACAAAGTAGGGGAGTGCATAAAAAAGGTGTTGGACTCGGGCTTCAACAACCCTGGGCCTGAAGCCCTCCGCTACTTACCCAAGGAGTTTCTCTTGGACCATTACGGCAACTGTATATCCAACGTATACAACGACTTACCGTCATACCTCAAGAATGATAAAGAACTACTCTTGGAGATGCCCTGCGAAGAACACGCTCAACAGGAGAGCGATGACGGCGAAGACGAATGGACCATTACCAAGAAGAGAAAACACTGCATGCAATGCAGTTTTAACTGTTGCGTCAGCCAGTAAAGCCGCGTCCTGTAACCTCGATTCGTTTTTTCTCACATGTACGGCTGCTTGTAGAGTCTGAACTTTTGTAACATTAGTCTAGTACTTTGATTTCAGAATATATGTATTAAACTTATTTTCAAAACGTGTCGTCATTTCAACACCTTTACACCTGTAGATATAAGTCTTGCCGAAGCCCGAGGGCTTTTGTCGTTCGTGAAGCGAAAGCGCAGCACGATGCGAGGATCTGTCGGGGACAGACCTTCCCAGGAATCGAGCACCGATCCTGCCTGCATGTATTTTAGGTACTATAGGCGGTTTAGGTTACAAGAAATAAAAGACAGATTCATAAAAGAATAAAACATTTATTGATATAAGATGATGATGAAGATGAAAACGAATACATGTATGACGATGAGCTCTTAAGTTCTTACGACTAATAATACTGATGAAACTCGAATACTGGTGCGGTTCGACGTTTAGAGGTCGGATAAAGTCGGCTAGTAGACATATGCGGGGACTAACGGGATATGCTAGAAGGAGACTAACCTATAATTTCTTGGAGCTCCTGCGGAATGTTCCTATGTCCGTATGCTAGGGTGCGGATGGCATCTACGGCGACGCGCTTATCATCGTAGTTGCACAGCGCAAGCTTGCTCGTCAATACAGTGCTGACTACATGCTTGCGGGATTGAAACAGCTTCATGTCCCTGTACAACCACAACGAGGGATCTTCGAGACACTTTCTGTAGTCGTCGAACGTGATGTCTTTCTTGACCACATTCTTTTTGACGCCTTTAGCCTTCTTCTTGACAATACCCTCGCCAGTCCTGAAGGTGTAGAGTTTCGCTCTCAAACCTATAAACTCTGCGATCGGGATACCGTTGCACTCGTCTTTGAACTTCCCGAGCACTTTTTTGTTGGTGGCGGAATGGCATGGGTGTGTCGGGAGGTAGTCGGAGGTGTCGAAGAAGGTCTTGAATTCTGGGTCCTGCATGTCGCGGTAAAAATCGGGGGTCTCGATGTCATAAAAGAAGCTGTCTGTATCCATGTACAGGAGGTCGATTTTCGACCCGTACCTCTTCTTCATGACATCGTAATGAAATGAATACATTAAGGTCTTACTGGAGTCCAGGACCGTAGCGCCTACGTAAATAGGTTTATCTAAATGGGCCGAAGTCTTGGACAGCTCGACAGCGCATAGCGACTCGTCGTATATGATCCTGTCCTTGAAAGAGGGCTTGGCGATCAGCTTCATTAACCTCTTCGAGTTGCTAACCAGCTCCAGGTTCATGCGTTTACAGACGTTCTCCATACACTTGCCGAAGACGGCATTGTTCAGTAGTTTGAAGAAGTCCTTCTCGAAGGCATTGCGGGCAGACTGCCTGTTAAGGGTGTTCAGGTCTATGTAAGGCTTGAGCCATGCAGACTGTTGAAATTGGAGGACTCTGTGGACTTTGGTCACCTTTAGACCATGTGCCATGGCCTGCTTAAGGAGACCGTAGTGGCAAACGTACCTGGTCTTGTTTTGCAGGGTGGTCAGGAGTTTGGGGTTTCTGGCTCCGGGAGGGGTCGCGTTTTCAGCCATGAACGGAAGGTCGTTGTGGCAGTCTTGCGTCTCAGCGTCCGTAGGGTATTCCACATCTACCTCGAGGATGAAACCTAGTGGGGAATCGTTCGGGATGACACTTAAATTCGAGATCAACCTGTTCTTTCTCTCTTCATCCTCGATCCAGTAAAAATCCTTGTACGGAAGGTTCCCACTCATCGCCCAACCATATAGGTTATTGGCGTCCACATACATGAGGTAGTTGGAGGGCAGCTCGGGGTCGTAACCTTCCACATAAGGGTTGTTGGCCTTGGCGTGTTTCTTGACGCAAACAGAGATTCCTCCTCGGATTCCTCTCTCCAGAAACATGTACATATCATAGTCCGTTATGAGTTCCAGTTCTACTCGCGTCTTATACAACATGGCGTCAAAAGAGAAACCTGGGACGGTGTAGTAATGGGCGCAATCGAGCCCGTATTCCTTCCTGCACAGCGACCTGAAATTCTCAAAGACGTCGGCTAACAGGAGGACGTCGCACTTGAGGTACAAGTCGGAGTACTCGCCCAGCGTACGGATGTTGAAACTGTCCCACACTTTCAGGGCGTGACGATAGTCGTCGTCTGAAATGTGCTCCCCGGTGAGGCTGCTGTAGAATGCTTCCTGAGGCGGGAGTTCCGTCTCATCGAGTCTCTCCCACGAGTCGGTGTACTCGTAAGGGTACACGCCTTTCCTCTTCACCAGGGGCAGCTGCGTCCCGTTAAAGAAAGACTCGGTATGGGAGAAGCCTTCGGGAGGGAGGTTGTCTACCAGAGCGCTCAGGCTGCTGGCCATGAACCTAAAAGTGTCGACAAACCTCACGGCTAGCGTCTTGGTTATGTTTTTGGAGAAGGAAACGTACTTCTCCGTAGAATTGGGGATGACGGATATCTTCTTCTCGTCATAGCCGAGCTGCCTGACTATGAAATGCGAGTCATAATTGGACGAGTTGTGGATGAAGACGGGCAAGAACTTCTGGTTCTGTCTCATCAGATTGCATTTTGAACAGAGAGCGGTCCTATACTTTCCAGTCAGATGACAATGATCCCTGTTGGGTCTCACCTTAGGCCCGAACGCTACATCGCACATCTGACATCTTATGGCGGCTTTGAACGAAAGCTCGTCCTGAGCCGTGAAGACCATAGGAACGTTACGGTCCGACGCTGCGGCTACCCGTTCGACTATGTCTTTTAGAGTTTGCATAAAGTGCTCGGTCGCGTCAGGGCCTCTATAAAGCAAGGGCGTTTTCGGCAATAACTGGGCGATGTCGTCGGGAAGCGACGGGTCAACTACAAAATACATCCCGTAGCTCATGGGAACGTGGCGCTCCGTGGCTATAGTGAAAGAAGATGACGGTTTGGGGAGGTATCCTCCAGTGGGTTTGAGTATGCACTCAAAATCGGCATACGCAACTATCGGGACTGGGAATATATTATGATAATTTTTGAATTTCATCACTGGGGGAGTTCCATCATCGTTAGGTTTGGGTAGGGTGATCCTGCATGGCGGATTGTCCACACAGTACTCCCTGTGAACAGTCATCGCCTCACGACCCTTGGGGTCAACCTTGTAGAAGGTGAAACACCTCTTGCATATATCTATTTGACCATTATGTTTAGACAACTGTGGGCTGATGAGACGACTAAAATTGTTGATATAACAATAGTGCTGAACATCGCCATTTTTAACTAGAAGAAGGTCGAAATGGACGTCCTTTTCAACATCTGATACGACTAGAGGTTCTATTGCCTCTTTTTCGGCTATCCCGTACACGTTGACGGACACCCCGTTGGCCTTGGCGAAGGCCTTTACTTGACTGAGGGAAGTGGGGAAATCTACCATACCGAAATCGTACTTGTCAAGCAGGGCGTCGTATCGTCCGTCGATTCTTTCCCTGTCACGGCCTGACACATGTTTACACAGGATAGCCCACTTGAAGCACCTTTCGTCTTGGTTCTGGACGTTGATAACCGCTTTGCGGTTCTCGACAAACGGCGGGAGGGGAAGGTAAGACGGGCCTCGGAGCGGTTCGTACGTTGGGGCGGGGAATACGTGATTGTAGTTTTCGAATTTCATCATCGGAGGAGTGTCATCATTAGGTTTGGACAACGTGAAACTGCCTGGGGAGTTCTCTATACAGTACTCGCGGTGGGCCGCCATCTTCTCCCTACCCTTAGGGTCGTCGTTATAGAAGGTGAAACACCGCTTGCATACGTCGATTCCGTGTTCATGTTTCGTCAGCTGAGACCTGATGAGTCGATTAAAATTGTTGATGAGGCAATAATGCTGAGCGTCACCCTCTGCGACCAGGAGGAGATCAAAATGGTCGTCTTTTTCGGCGTCTGATACGACTAGAGGTTCTATTGCCTCTTTTTCGGCTATCCCGTACACGTTGACGGACACCCCGTTGGCCTTGGCGAAGGCCTTTACTTGACTGAGGGAAGTGGGGAAATCTACCATACCGAAATCGTACTTGTCAAGCAGGGCGTCGTACCGTCTATCGATTCTGTCCCTGTTAGGACCTGACACATGTTTACACAGGATAGCCCACTTGAAACACCTTTCGTCACGGTTCTTGACGTTGATAACCGCTTTGCGGTTCTTTAAGAAAGGTGGAAGAGGTAGGTACGATGAGCCTCTGAGCGGTCTGTATCGGCTGATCCTGAGAAGGATCCCATCGACAGATACTAGAGACCATCCACTACCCTTCCCTAAAAACTCTGCTTCCTCATCCACAAGCTTTTGGACGCACATGTCTACAAGCGCTCCTATATCCGACCCGGGAAAGACGCAGGTGTTGGCGGTCTTGAACCCTATATCTTGCACCTCCCCCGTCGACGCCTTCTCGTACGTGCACTCCACTAAGATGTTAAATTTAAACGATCTTAGGGAGGTTGACATCTCCTTGAGCAGCGACTCCATCTCTTCCCTCAGGTGGATAAGGAGCACTGGCACGTCTTTAAGTTCTTCGTTTGCGTTCTTGTAGTAATACGTCCGGAGGTTACAACCGAACGCATTTTCCAAGACGCAAAAGGTGCCAGACTCTTGAACTTGATCCAACCTGATTCGCTTGGCTTGTCCTTCCATATTTCCTGCAAAACCATATGTTTTATTTTAACGGGAAAAGTATGGCACTTTGAAATGAAAACAATGATAAACAGTTTAATACATTTATTCTATTAATACTAACACTATTACTAATACTAATACTACTACTAATAATACGATGGAATGCGCATCCCGTCATTCTGTCTGAGGCATCCGTGCGCCTCGTAAAATTTTGAACTTATCAGCATGCCAGTAGTTGTAAATCATTAGGCTCAGTATCGGGCTTTCGGTTAAGGAACCGATCGAAATATATCACTGCGGCTGCAGCCACCTTGTGGTACATTCGCCTCCATCCTACTACAACGGTTCTCATATTCTTTCGGATCTTAGATCCATCACATACATATGAGTAAACGGTTGGTGGAGGCTGGGATGAAAGCAGATTGTACAACAATACGTCACTTGTAAGGTTTGTATCTGCATATGCCCCAGTCTCGGCTGCGGTTTCCAAACATAGAAGGTTTGTAGCCATGTTCTCTATGTTGATGATATTATCTTAGTAATTACTTATTTAATTTGTACGGTCGACAAATTACTTACGGTGAGATATGTAGCCTCGCTAGTTGATGGAGCTGAAGAAGGAGATGATGGCGGTAGACGGTGAGGTGCTGGTGTTGTTGATGGAGTTGTTGTTGGTGTTGTCGGTGGTGATGGTGGTGGTAACGGCGGTGGTGATGGTCGATTTTAATCTGAAACGGAACACAAACAGAAACACACATTAGAGACTAGTCAAGGGTTTCTAAATTAAATATTTATTTGAATTCGCTTTGCTACACTCATCACATGCGGTTAAAACAAATCTCCCTTTATTTTTAGTATGTAAATTATTATTATTACAGTATAGTATTTATAATAAGACCAACCTTTAAATAAGAGCTGTAATCAAACAAATTGATTTTGTTGTTGGTTGTTGTTGTCGTTGTTGCTGGTGGTAGGATGGTTTTAAACTAAAACAGAACAAAAACCAGAAACACGCATTAGAGACTCGTTTTAATACTACTACGTTCTAAGTTCGACTATTCAAAGTCTTAATTTTATAAGAAGATGTTAAGTTCAAATTTATTTAATTCTACGTTTAAGTCGGTATCGGTTGTTGTGTTGCTGCAGATTAAAACAACAGACTAAATATTCAGTGAACGAGCGTTTTACATGCGTTACTGAACTACCGACATGCGGTTGGAACAATTTAATTTAGGTATGGGAATTGTTATTCCGTATTTATAATAGCAAACGCTGAAACTGATGTTGTTACGGTTGTTGTTGTTGCTGTACCAACAACGGTTAAAACTGGTGTTGCTGCTGTACCGGCAACTTATTACCCGTCGTTAAATTCGTACGAGGTTCTACGTCATAATTTTATAAACAAATTTTAGGTTTTAATTTTTATAAAAGATTCAAAGTGCATATTTCATAAAAGTGCTAAAGTCTTTTAAAATTTAAAAATATTTAAAGTTCAATTTGATTGCTTAAAGTAGAATAAAACTCACCTTCAATTAACGGTAGGTATGTAGAGAAGAAGAATCAGAAGACGAAGAACTGTGACGTCAGTGGTATACTACTGGCAGTAGAGTTATGATTCGATGGGAAAATCGTCGCGCTTTTATACCCATAATTACTATAATTACATTATACCCATAATGCATTGGAAACGCTGAGTCTGCGGTTCTGAGAATAACAAGCGGTATGACGTCAACGGTTTTTTAAGATTGAAACAAACACCTTATCGCTGAGTCGACGGCTCGTGACTTTAACGGATGATATGTTGCATCATCTAGAAAAATTAATTGCAATAAACAAGTTGCATCATCCCGATCGATGGTCGGGCGCGTGCACAGATAAAAAACGGATGACGTCACTGCAAATAAACAAAGTAAACACGTTGCATCATCTTTAATTGCAATAACAAGTTGCATCATCCCGATCAATAGTCTGGCGCGTGCATAGATAAAAAACGAATGACGTCAATGAAAGGCACGCGCATGCCACGTGACTCGTAACAACAACATGCGTCATTGCCAAAATTAAAAAATAGAGTTGCAAATAAACAGATTTCATCGCCTCAATCATTAGTCTTCACCTCGTCGGGTAGTGATACGGATGTCCTGCGGGTGGTGCGACGAGTCTTGCGGTCCGTCCCGCGTTATTTTTTTTTTGGCGGTAACATATTTCCTAAATTTATATATTTAGGGTCCCGAAAGAACCTAACGGTCGAAACCGGACGTAACGCGTTCTACGGAACGTCCGGATCCTGCGCGCACCTGAACCTCGTTGATCCGACCCCCGGGTCACGTGTTACAAGCTATCTCAGGTTCCATCGGGGATACGGCTACGGATTAAGGCTTATCTTGTAGATCTCGATCTCCCGGTCACGTGGGTGTCGTCCGCATCAAAATCGGCCCAGCGGTTGCGGAGAAAATCGGGTTTGGAACTTTGCCAAATTTTTCGTGTGTGCGCGCGCGTGTGTTTTTTTTTTTTTTTTTTTTTTACGGGAATTTTTTTTTATTTTTTTTTGGGGGGGGGGGGGATTTTTTTTTTTTTTTTTTTTTTTTTGGTGGGGGGATTTTTTTTTTTTTTTTTTTTTTTTTTTTTTTCGTGGCACGTGTCGGGTCAAGGTCAAGGGTCAAGGTCGTGCTAGAACCGCCAGGTCAAAGGTCAAGGTTGCGCCAGTACTCTCATTTTTACACTACTCATTACTATGTGTGATGCCTAATGGAAAATAAAAGTAACGTGTATTTAGAAATAAAACTATTTAAATTCAAGTATTTTTAATGAAAAGATTATAATATTCAATTTTCAAAATATCGTTCTAATATTTATCATTTATAATAATGCTTATACATTGTATTTGATACTCTGATGAACAATTTTCAAAGTAATTTGTTGTGTACATCATAAATCGTTTAATAGGAGTAGCCGTCATACCTGGTAAGGAGTAAGGCTATTTAGGGGATGAAGTAATGAAAAGCAATAACAGAATAATCTTCTTTGAATAGAGATAAACCAACAAACGACCCTATTAATAATCTGACCTGAGTAAGCTTGTTCAATTATTATCTGGGATTCCTGTTGCAGGTGTATTATTATATAATTCTTGATGATTATAAATCTGTCTTAACCTCTTATACCATAAATAAGATTATCTAATAATTGCATTATTTGAGATTAAATTGTATATCTAAAATTGATTAATAATTTAATTAATTTATTATTATATATAAATTAAAGAAGGTAATCAAAATTACTTTTAAAGATAATAAAATACCTATTTTCTATCCACAGTAATTTCCTCTTAAATTAATTTGATAACATAACCAGACCCAGTGGTGAATGAAATGAAGGTGCCATTTTCAGGGTGGAAAATATTCCATTCAGAAGGCCTGGCATACTGATAATGATACTTTTCTACTCAGTGATTAAGGTAATAGGAAACCACCCTACTCCTCGTTTTACTTAAAAAACCTCTAGAGATTCAAACCAGCTTTTCGCCAGATGACCTAAGCAGACAACAACAAACATAATATTTTAATCATTATTATTTTTTATCGTTGATTGTGATTTCTAATACGAGTTAGTTTAAATACTCTTTTTACAGCCCAAGTTTAAGAACGTGAAAAAAACTTGTTTTCTGTCACCTCATTATAAGCATGCGTAGTGTAGGGAAACTAAGATTTTTTGGCTTTGAGAAGAGCCGTTTTTGAAGGTTATCGAGGTCGGTAGGCGTAAGGCACATTGGAGAACCATTGCGAGCGTTGCGAGCGGGTGCGTCCGTTGACGATCCAGGCGATGGCGGTATCGGTTTTGGTTTGGCGAGTGAAATCATCTTCTTTTCTTGGTGGTCGAGGTGTCAACATCGGAGTCCGGAAGACTTGTTGTAGAGGATCATAATGGTCATACACATTAAGCAGGAAATTAAGGAAGTTTAAAAATAATATTGTAATTATTTACTTTTAAAAAAATAGCTAGATTATGTTTAAAAATATTATTTTATATTCAAGAAAATTTATGTTTAGGATTTTAAATTTATTAAATTAAATAAATTTTAATTGTACCAATATAAAGTTCGTGCTCTTTTTATAAAAATAACATTATTTTAAATTTTAATGGTAGTTGAACTGCGACGAAGGAAGGTTTTTGAACCAACTCATTAAAGATTGATTATTATAAATTAAAAAGCTATTCATGTAATATAATTAATTGAAAAATCAATGTCAAGAAAAGGGTTTTTCTTAAAAGAAATTAAAAACAAAAATAACTACGTACTAATACCCAGTGCAGTAGTCAGTACATTGTTTTTTTTAATATATTAACAATTTATATGAAATATTAATAGCTAATAAGATATTTTGAGAAAAATTATATAAAACAATAATTATACAACGATTAATAATTAAATGAAGAAAAGATTAAAGTAGTAGTTTGAATACAACTTATTTAATCAATTATCAAAAAAAGGAAAATAAACTAACCCACCGAGTTGGTCTAGAGTTAAAGTCGTCGCCAAAATCAGCTGTTTAACAGCTGATTTTCGGAGACGAAGGTTTCTGGTTCAAATCCTAGTAAAGGTAGTTACTTTTATACGGATTTGAATACTAGAAAGTGGTTACCGGTGTACTTTGATGGTTAGGGTTCAATTAACCAATCTCTCTCAGGAATAGTCGACCTGAGTCTATACAAGATTACACCTCATTTACACGTCATACATATCACCCTCATCTCATTGGGTCATGGGGTTGCTTATTGTTCTCAATTGAACAGATTGCAACATACACATATTATGGATTTAAAAAAAGAAATTATCAAAAATAACGAAGGCTCCAGTAGGCCAATCATTGTTGAGGTACAACCTCTTTTACAGCATTGAGAGAGAGTTGGCTATCCAACTAGCGCTCTGATTGGAGAACGCTGTGTCTCCTTTGATTGGTCGATGTTTACGTCACTGCTCCTACACATGCGTGGTGTCAAATTCGAGGCATCTATGACATATCTTTTACTGCAAACTTACCTTTTCATAGGTATTGGGCCGGTACTCACACTGGAAGCACTTAAATTAATTCAATCCAACATGTTTTTTGGTTTATTCGGTTTTTTATATCGTTTCTGATTTTTATGCTATTTTTAATATAATTTTTTTTTTGTTTAACGTCCGACTGTTCTGCAATTACTGCTAATGCAGACGGTGAAGGATGAAATGATTTTTTGCAACGTATGAAAATATGCCGTGCCTGAATGGGATTCGAACTCAAGGCCGCATGATGAGAGCCGAGCACGTTACCAACTACGCCAATTATAAATATATTAATATATAATATAGGTGTTATATTATAACACCTTATGTTTATTGTTTGGTATCCTAAAAATTTGATTTCTCAACCATTCTAAATAGGTGTTAGTGAAACTTAATTATGTTTTTATGATTGTCTTTATTAATCGTGCGTTTCCTTTGTACAGTTCTTGAATTTTTTAAATCCGTTTTGTCCCGCCACTACCTTAACACCAACCCTCCTCAACCTACATTCCCAAATTGTTCTAAGGCAAGCACTCAAATACCAACAGAAAGATGTTCAACTTAAAATTTCTTCTAAGAGAATGTTTGTCATCGCTGTAGACTTCAGTTAAGATCGTATTCATTCCATTTTATATATCGTATTTTACATTAATCGTATTTTTATATTGTTTTACATCTTCAATGAAAGAACTAAAAGAAGGAAAGAAATATAGGAAAAAAATTCGGTGGGAAACACTCACACAACTTTCTCTTGCCAATGCAAATAATTAACAATAAACCTAACATTAGTAATGAAACATTAGAAATTAATAAAAAACTAACATCAATACACATAATCTAATTTTAATCATGAGTGAAGGACGCAAAATGAAAATCAACCTCAGTTTGGCTTAAAAATATAGAAAATCACTCTTTCACGCTAAACTAGGCTCTGTAGAGAAAAATGCTTCAAATAAAATATGTAGATTTTTTAATTTTCTATAAGTTTTTTTACACTTTTGTCGTAAAATGCATACTAAAGCCGAAATCTTAAAAATATCGATTTTTCACACGTTTTCGTGAGAAAAAAACAGAAAATTGCTAATTACTAAGCGTTATACAAAAAAATATTATAAAATAAAAGTTGTAGAAGTTTACACTCTCTTCAACTTTTATGATATAAATTTTTGCGCTAAAATGCATATTTAAGCCGCAATCTTAAAAACAATTTTTTTACGTTAAAACAGCCTCTCCAAGAATTTCAGCAGATATGACGCCTATCCTATCTTGTAGAGCATAAAAAATTTAGTAAACCAGGCGATTTTTAAAAAAAATCGTAGGAGTAGTTTTTAAGAAAATCGCAAAAAGTGAAAAATGACACGAATAAACTACTACTTCCGGTAGACCGATTTTGATTTAAATGTTTGTGTCAGGTTCAGCAGTAGTGTCTAACTTTAGTTTCAAGTTTCAAGTTTGTACGATGTTCCATTCTTGAGATATTCTGTTTACACACACACACACACACACATGCAGAGCAATCGCTGTACCAATAGCTGATTATAGGAGAAAAACAATAATAAGATAATACATTTTAAATAGATTGAAATTATAATTTTTTTAAATATATTAACTTTTTAACTTTATAAACAATACAATTGATTTTAAAGTTGTAGATATTCGCAAAAAAACTCCTTTAAAATTTTATTCGGTACTACAAGAAAATCACTACATTTTATAAACATATTTTCTACATTTTATAAATTATTAAAATGATAAGTGATATGTGGGAGTATAAGATTAAAACTTTTCAATTTAAAACTTTAGAAATACTTAGTCAAAAACCATGTTTTAGAATAGTGAAATTGTTATCAGCAATGACAATACATGTAACTGGAAAGAGTGTTGACAAACTAATCAAGTATTCAGCAAGCAACAACTAATTTAATTCCATTGTTATTAAGTTCAAAGAGTTTTTGTTCTACAAGAACAAGTACAGTATAATAATTTAGGTGAATTTTCAGTTGTTTAATTTTATCGGTTCTAATTTTGAAATTTGAATTCAACTGTACTTTAGAATAAAATATCGTAAATTTAATAGATTTAGAACTTAAATTACGTTCTTCCTGGTGTATATTTGACGAAATTATAAGTGTAAATATTAAACACAATTTTATTAAATTCTTATAAAATAACATTTAGAGTTTCAAATTGTTGTTCAAAATATCGTGTTTCGTAAATTTTAAATAAGGCCTCTTACGTTCATGCAATTCTGGTGAGGAGTTTGTACTTGTTATTTCGGTTAAAGTAATCAAAAACTTTTGATAACAAAATCTTGACCAATTAGGCCTACGTCACAGAAAATAAAAATATATATGAACATCATTTGTGTTAATAAAATAAAACAACTTTGTTTATAGCGTTTGTTTTGCTAGGAATAATTGGAATGACGTTTGCAGAGAGGCAATTTAATATGTCGTCTACAGTGAGCCATTTGTTTGTAAATAACAGATCTCCTAAGGAAGTGATGTTGAAGGGCAATCTACTATTGCTTAGTAATGAAAATTTTAACTTAACATATCCCAAAGTTTTCCGAAATCAAATTATATTTTGTCTAATAAAATTTTAACTTTTTTTCTCGTAAATAAAACTGAATTTTTAATAAAATGCACAATACAGAGGGGGTGATAGCAAATACCATTGCACATAGTTTACCCAAGTTTATTTCAGTGAAGAACTGAAAATGTCAGAAACGGTTATAAAAACCTAATTCTAGCTACGTCCAGAGGATCAAGCTATCATTTTATTTTAAACAAACAGTTTTATTTATTACTTATGTTATTTAGGCTTACAAAATAATAAATAGATTAGGTAAAAATTTAATTTATCGTGAATGTGTAGATATCAGTAATTATATTGATCTACAATCTTTTAGAGGAAAGTTAATTTTCATGAAAAGTTAAAAAAAGGTTTTGACTGGCCAGTTAGTGTAGTGGTCAGCATTACTAGCTTTTATTGCTTCTATGCTATGGATCCTGAATGTGAATCCCGGTCAGGTCTGGCGTCTTTTTATCACTAATTTTTATTCGTCATATCATCTTTTCCATTAGCACAACTACGTGAAACAGTTAGGCTTAAAGCAAAAAAAAAAAAAAAATAACAAATTTAAAGGTAACTTGTAGCGAAAATACCTTAAAACACATTTAAAATGATTTGAACAGTTTAGTATTTATTAAACATTATAATTAGCTTAATGAAGGAAACCCGAGGTAGGGGAAGTCTAAAAACGAAACTTCCGTTTTAGCCTTCGCATTGTAACACCATTATCCAGTAGATTGATGGTCAACTGATTTGTGTGTGGTTACGCCATTTTTTGTGCGCTAAACAAAAATTCGATATTTATCGTTTAACTGTTAAAATAAAATAGGTCGTTGTGAAAGTGGTCGCTCGATATGTGCCAGGACTCAGATGTCGGGTATCAGTGTAAAGCAGTGGTGATAAAAAGTCTTTTATCATCATTATTAGGACAACAGGATTTTTCCCATAATAGTTTGGTTATGGTATTACTTTTATTATTTGTGATATATTTATTTCCAAATGTTAAATTACAAGTTAACCATTTATAGGTCTTTGGTAAGTATACTTACCACTGGCAATAAGTTCGACTTTGTTTAAGAATAAGCTATGCAGTTTAACCTCTTTGGCATTTTATGATTTTATAAATGTTCTCTGGTAAGTAGGCTATCCACATTTTGAAATTAGTGGGCAGCGACCATTTTCATCATGAGTTGCTCAAATGTGGTAAGGATCCATACCAGCGTACACTACAATGTTGTTTTGTTTTTTTTGTTACTTTTATACAGTGCTTAGAAAATTTTAGTTTTTACGGGAAAGCAAGCATTCATGCTGATATAAAATTAAGATAAGTTGTTCTACACATTTTTTTGTTATATTGTACTACAAGTTGTTTTCATAAGCATTCTTACCGCTAAACATTATGTGTTTTCCATTTCAATAAATGTTCCTTGCTAAGTATACCCACCAAAGCTTAACATTAAAACAAAGAAATATCTTACTGTTCTGGCACTAGAAATACATTATTCAAGTCTCTGTACAGCAAAATTTAACATTTCACAACATACCTACATATTTTCCCCCGTAGTACTGCCCTATAAAGAATTAATTGTTAAAAAGAGGAATTTACATGAAATAATTCAGTGACTACCAGTAGTGTATGTTTTAGTGCAAAAATGGTACAATTTTATATTTAATATGAAAAAACTAACAAGAAAAGAACAAATATTTTGATCAGTTATACCTTTTTCTTATTATTTTCCTTTTTATTAATTTATTTACTATCAGATCACGTCCCTGTATCATAGTCGTCACAGCTTTTATATTGAATCCAGGAAGATATAACTAGGAAAATATAATTTTCCTATAAATTAAATTACAGAAACAATACGTTATTTCTGTATAGGAATTTAAAAGCCCTTACTATGTATCTCATTCATCACTAATTCCTTATCGGTCATCTTGAGAGTTTAAAATTAGGTACGTTTTACCTTAGAGTCTAAACCTACTGACTAAAAGTTCTCATTTCAGTCACTTTCGCTCAACTGGTAAAAAAGGTGACTTCTTTGAAGCAATACAAATATTGTTTACATATCTTCCAAAAAGGTACCGGTCTAAAAATCGGCATTTTGTAATCAATAATGACGCCTACAAAAAAGTAAATGATTCGAATTTCAACGACTTGTTTCTATGGGCTAGAAATTAACGTGTCATGTTATTTTATGTAGGGTATGTTTACATAAATAATATTTTATGCATATAACGGGTGATTCAAAAAGAGCGCCGGTTTTTAAACGGCTGGTAAATTTTTGTTCGACTGGCAACATTGTTAGACCTCATTTCTATTTCGGAGAACATTCCGATTGACGATTCAGTTGTAGTTTCTCTTGTTCGCAGTGTAGTACTCTTGCAGTCTGACCATGGAGAAGTTTACTATTGCACAACGAGTGTTAATCGTCAAAACATTTTACCAGAGTGGAGAGAGTTATGCGGCTACTGTCAGGCGACTTCGCGGTACTCTAGGACGTAATGAAGCACCAAATGAATCAACAGTTCGCAGGCTCATGAAAAAGTTTTTTGAGACGGGTTCAACAGTCGATCTTAAAAGTTCTGGACGTCGTCGTTCTGGCCGAACTGAGCAGAACGTTGCGTTGGTTCGTGACAGTGTGGCTGTTAGCCCAGCAAAATCAATACGTCGCCGTTCTCAACAATTGGGTTTACGATGCTCTTCTGTACGGAGAATTCTTCGGTACGATCTCCAATATCACCCGTATAAAATTCAGTTGACGTAACATTTGAAAGTGGCAGACCACCAGAAGAGACGACAGTTTGTTGACTGGGTATTGAGAAAACGGCAGGATGATGACACCTTCGCAAACAAACTTGACGCCTTGTGACTTTCATCTTTGGGGTCATCTGAAGTCATTGGTATATGCCAATAAACCCCGAAACATCAATGACTTGAAGGAGGAAATTCGACGGGTTATCGGGCAAATGGAAGTCGAAACTTGTCGTGCAGTAATATCCAATTTCATGGACAGAGTTGATGCGTGCCAGCGCAGTAGAGGAGGACACATGCATGACATCATTTTTCATACATGAAATCGGAAGGTAAGATGAACTTGTTGATGTATTTATTTTCAGTTTTTCAATAAAATAAATCTCTTAATTTGATATATCAAAACCGGCGCTCTTTTTGAATCACCCTATATTATAACCAAACCCACACACTTTAATGTTTATATTATTGTTTGTATTGTAACTAAATAAATTAAATGATAAATGAATATGAATACATTTATTTTCCATTTAACAGTTACATAAACAAAAAAGAAACACTTTACATAATTACTGTCATTATTAATGCAATTACAACTTACACAAATTTATAATTTATTATGTTGCGGGGAAAACAACCTGCCAAATATGGCACACCCATTTTATAGCTAGACTTGATGAGTGCTCCCTGTTGGGGCAAAAGTTTGTTTTTGTGACTCAAAAAGTAAAGTAAGTAAACCGGTTAAGGATTACAAAGAGTTCACATTCGGCGGATCACGTGTCTCTTAGCTAAACAACCACAAACGTGCTACCTTTTTAAACTGTATGATGTTCGGCAGATTTCTGATATCAGTACGCATTAAATTTGAAAGTTTAAGAGCTAAATAACTCGATTGCCTTTATGTAATTTATTAGAAGCTCTGTGGATTGGAAGTTAAAGTTTCGGGTATTGTAGCGATGATTCATTGAGGGGAAGGTGTTTTTATTTTAACTATTTGAAATATTCTAGAACCGTCCAATTTTTAACTGTTTGGAACCTTCTAGAATTTTAACTCAGCAACGTATATAAATAGGTGTGCTCTAGCAAATTGTTGTCAAACTTTCTAGAAAAATTGTATTTTTATTTATACATAATTACTAATTGTCACCTTCAATATACTTTTCCATCTATCCCTACAACGCTCCCTGCAAATTTTTCATTGTTGGAAACAGTGCTGGAAGTCATCTTCTGTCAGCTCCTTCAGGACAAGTGCTGCTTTCTCTTTTACAGCTTCCACAGAGTCAAATATTATCCCTTGTAATGTAGATTTAACCTTAGGGTACAGGTGAAAGATAATAACATGTGATGAAACGTGGTTTTTTACTTATGATTCGGAAACGAAGAGCCAATCCATGCATTGGAAGAGCCGAAATTCACCGAGAAGGAAAAAAGCTCGAATGAGCAAGTCAAAATTTAAAGCAATGATGATTATTTTCTCTTACATCCATGGGATTGTGAACCTTCGCTGGATTCCTGAATGTCAAAAAATTAATCAATATTACTACCTTGAGGTACTTTCTAATCTACGTCAAAGAGTAAGGAAAAAACGCCCCGAAATGTGGAATGACAAATCATGGGTTCTCCACCAAGACAATGCACCAGCTCATTCCGTCCACCTCACCTGTCAAGAGGTTTCTAGCCAAATACAGCATCTCAGTATTAGAGCATCCACCTTAATTACCAGATTTTGCACCATGTGACGTCTACTTGTTCCCTAAGGTGAAATCTACATTAAAAGGGACAAGATTTGAGTCTGTAGAAGCTGTAAAATAGTAAGCGGCACGTATCCTGAAGGAGCTGACAGAAGATGACTTCCAGCACTGTTCCCAAAATTCGCACGGAGCGTTGTAAGGATAGAGAAGGAGTGTATATTGAAGGTGACAATAAGTGATTATGTATAAATTATTGTTATTTAGTAGCCACACCTCGTATATCTTTTTATTTATTATTTTATTGTAGCGAATCTTCCTTCTGTCAACTTAAAAATGTGGTAACTATTATGAATATTCAAAGAGCTACAGTTTTAAAAATAGGCATTAAAATTTTAAGTTGA
The DNA here is from genome assembly GCA_035578175.1 of Catonia carolina. Classification (NCBI taxonomy): domain Eukaryota; kingdom Metazoa; phylum Arthropoda; class Insecta; order Hemiptera; family Achilidae; genus Catonia; species Catonia carolina. Next base: position 431,251,255 of record JAQMRL010000001.1, on the reverse strand, counting down.
CACTTAAAAAATAAAGCGTAGAGTGAAAATGTAAAACTAATGAACCAATTTTTTAATTGCGTTTTTGAGATTAGTTATTTATGGTATTAAATAATGCAAAACATAATATCGCGCAGCTGAGATTTAGTTTAGATTATTTTAATTTGTATGATTAAATGCAAGTTTATTTCCGTATTTGGTATTCTATAACTAAAAAAATTATAACGAACGTGAGTAACGTACAAAATTTATTCAGTTTTATCAATTTTAAATTAAACATCATGAGCGAAATTCATGAACTTTAATATATTCAGACAGTTAGTCTGATTTTAACAAGAAAACTTTGTGTTTAAACTAAAATAAGGAACAGTATGAATTTTAAAGTTTAATGGCAGCACTTAAACCGTTGTTTTTTTAATAAACTATAAACTTTTACCTTGAAAATAAAAGAATGACTACTACAACTTTGTAAACAAAATAGTTAAATCATATTTCCTGCGTAACATATTATTCTTATTCAAAAGGGTTTTAGTATTACAGAGTAAGCACATCTAATTTTTACATTTTCTACATAAGTTAAAAATTATGGTTTATTTTTGAAATAAAATCGATGAATAATTTACGTAACAGATAAATTCTTTATAAAGTGAAATTAAGGCTAGCAAAATAAGTTTCATTTCAGCTCGTTTCAGAAATTTTATCAGCTTTTTTATATATGTTGTTATTGAAATCTGCTTGTAAACAATTGCTTAACATTTTATCTGCTAAAGAAAGAAAGCGAAGAATAAAATTTTACGGACATTTGATCGGGATTAACCAAAAAAGACTTACAAAACAAATATTTGAACAGCTGAAAGTATACAAAAACAAACCAAGATGGTTCAATGAAATAGAAAGAGACCTTTTTTTATATACGAGTGGACTACACCCTCCAGCGTTTCTCGTTTCCTAAACTCCGTTCAACCTTTTCTTGCCAGTCAACCTCTATGAAGATTCTAAGCCTCGTTTCTGACAAACTCTTTTCCACTAGGACAACCTCGGTCAACCTCTTTACGCCTTGTCTACGGCATCCTCCTTCCTATCAGCTCCTCCTTCAGGCATCCTCATTATGTGCCTATTTAAACTCAACCTTTTAAACTTCACCTGTCCTCCATAGGTAGTGATACTCCGAATTATTGTTTTACAGGGGTAACCACCTTTTGACTACGGTGGTTATAATCCAGCTTCAAATTACAGCATGAAATGACTTTACAGCAACACTTCTTTTTGCAACCTTAAATCCAATTCGACTGAAATCCCACGATTAGCTGATACGTAAGTAAACCTATAGCGTAGTATTACGTCTCGTCTTTTGGCCATTACTATTTACCTAGCAACACTTCCAACTACAACTATACTACTTTGATTTGTCGTAATTGACTGCAATAATACACTTTGAATAATCCTCATGCAAGACGTAAATTAACAAATATCAATAGACATTAAAATGTTTAGATAAAAGTATATCCAAAAAAACCATTGAAGAACTAAAGGTATTTCCAGATGTTAGGGTTCAGTGGTGGGACGTATGTGGCCGTAAATAAAATTCCAGTCACCTTAGACGTTCTGAGACTTACCACCTGGTACCAGTGGCTTATCGATGAGTTTTGCTGCTAAAGATATTGTAGGATTGAACTGTATATTGCGCGGTCGGATACCTGGATTGTGTCCAGCGCGTAAATTCGTAGCGACGCATGAATCACGTTAATCGGTGTAGCGATTGAATATTATTTTTACGGTTTTTTATAGAAACATAAATGACCTTAGCGGTCGCGTATAATTCCTAATAATAGGGCGAAAGCGGAAAAATGAAAAAGTAATGAGCGTTCATTCACGTTTCGAGATAACGGACGATTGTATTAGTTCAGTCAAAACTGGTTAGTAAGTGTAGGTAAAAATGAATCCCCATTGGTTAAGACAGATAAATGATAAGTTTAAATTGTACACAAATAAACTGAGAAGTTATCATGTAGTCCCAAACACCAGAAAAAACGCTAAGAAAACTAATGTACCTAAGTGGAGCAGTAAAAGAAAGGAAACATTTTTAAAATTAATAAGGAAAAAATCAGAGGAAGAAAGAAAATTTAAGCTCAAAAATAAGAACTTGAGCAAAAACATTAAAGTAGCAACACATGTCTGATTATCGTAATTTGAAATAGACTAAAAATAATAAAAGTTGTACTGAAGTAGAACGTAAAAACACTTAATTATAGTTTTAAATAATTTATAAAAATGAATGATTAAAGAAAAATACTGTTATTTTCACCATCAAGAATAATATTATGAAACAAAACTTACATTAAAACTGTTATATTTATATATAGTTTCTGTATTCCATAATACTTATCTAAAAATATTACTACTATTTTATTGACATAAGAAAAGACTGAAAAATAGTATAGCACAATAGTTTTATCTTCTAATGTCTTCCGCATTTTCAAATTTAAGTGCCGTGAGATATTTTCATTTATGAAGAAAGAATATTTCAGAGATATTGTCTTCGTAATAATTTTATTACATAACAGAAAATGTCTTTTCCAATAAATTACTGTTCTTTTCATTCTTCACTGTCAACGTTGTTATTAATTAAAAACCACGTAATTTAATAAAGACTTAAAAAGCAACTTAATATACTTTCTAAGTTCTAAGTTTCTAAGTTCTTGAAAGAAAGTAAATAGATATTTTTCATTTCCTGATCAGTTACAGTATTATACGAGATGTGGCTATTAAATAACGAGACTGACGTTGAAAAAGATTTATTTTTATTTTATACATAATCACTTATTGTCACCTTCAATATACACTCCTTCTCTATCCCTACAACGCTCCATACAAATTTTCCATTGTTGTAAACAATGCTGGAAGTCATTTTCTGTCAGCACCTTCAGAACACGTGCAGCTAAAAAATGTTTGAAATGAAGCTCGCAAAAATGTTTGAACTGACACTTTGTACGTGATTGAAAATGACCAAAGTTTTTTGGAAACGATAATAACATGTGATGAAACGTGGTTTTTTACTTATGGTCCTGAAACAAAGCACCAATCCATGCAATGGAAGAGCCGAAATTCACAGAGAGCCAAAAAGCTCGAATGAGCAAGTCAAAATTTATGATGATTGTTTTTTTATATCCATGGGATTGTGTACCTTCACTGGGTTCCTGAAAGTCAAAAAATTAATCAATATTACTACCTTGAGGTACTTTCTAAACTACGTCAAAGAGTAAGGAAAAACGCCCCGAAATGTGGAAGGACAAATCATGGGTTCTCCACCAAGATAACGCGCCAGCTCATTCCGCGTTATCTGACAAGAGGTTCCTAGTCAAGTACAGAATCTCAGTGCTAGAACATCCACCTTATTCCCCAAATCTTGCACCATGTGACTTCTACCTGTTTTCAAAGGTGAAATCTGCAATAAAAGGTACAAGATTTGAGTCTGTGGAAGCTGTAAAAGAAAAAACCGCACGGGTCCTGAAGGAGCTGACAGAAGATGCTTTCCAGCACTGTTTCCAACAATGGAAAATTCACATGAAGCGTTGTAGGGATAGAGAAGGAATGTATATTGAAAGTGAAAATAAGTGATTATGTATAATATAAAAATAAATTTTTTTACATCGTCAGTCTGGTTTTTTATAGCCACACCTCGTATACACATATTACGCCTTTCTTTAAAAAAAAAACTAGAATACATTTATTATAATTTCCCAATAAATTTTTCAATATTTTATTATAATACATTTATATAATTTATAATTAAAATGGTAGAGGTTATTGACTTACCGATTATGGATAGATGTTCTGGATAGATGTTCTAGGGAAGCAGTTCTATCTTTCATCTAGCGTTATAAAGCAATCCTACAATATTAGATTAGAATATAAGTTTCAGTAATAGCTAGTGCTTTAAGATCATTCACTGTACAAGAACAAATTATGAAATAAACTGCAATCCAAACCTAATCAATTCAAAATATATTTCAGTATATTTTAATTGAAGATTTGTTTATTAATAAATCAAAGTTCTACAAAACGGTTTAAAATTTTGTTTTACGTGATTGCAAATAGAAAAACAAACCAAAGAATCTCTTTTGAGACTCTGCAAACATGTCCGCTATTAAAAATTGATAAAAGGCAGAACGAGCTATGTGTTGAAATTAGTATTAACTAATATTACTAGTAATTACTTGTGTTTACGTCATCAGCCGAAGGACTGGTTTGAAACATTAGAGACTTTACTAAGTAAACCAAAGCGTAAAGTGGTTTATAATTATCTTCCTCTTTGAGTGGAAAATTATGCTTATCAGCATTCCAAGCTCTCTAAAAAGCATCTATATTCCACCCTGCTAATAACACTTCAGTTCATTCACCACAAGATCTGTCTGTAAAATTAAATTCATTTTCTCAGAGGAAATAACTCTGACTAGTGTGTTTTACACCTCTACCTCTTCTGTTCTTAAATGCTTCAGTTGTATAACTGGCTGATCATGTGAAAAGCAACAAAATTATTTTTATTTACCCCTGAAACTAGCAGATCAAGTGCAAATTTGACACTTCACTTGCCTATTATGGGGAAAATGATTTATAATGAACTAAAACACAAAATAATTGAATCTAAGTTTCTACGGTGCTACTAATCTAGGGTCAATTAATTTCACAGGGTCGGTATGGGAACAGGAAATATTTATTTAGGCGCATAAGTTATTTCATAAATAACACTGGTAGAAAATTTGCGGATAAGGACTACGAAATATTATTGTAGTTATGAAATTTGTTGTTAAGAACACATTAAGTTTATCAGTCCAATTTATTGTACAAATTAAAACGCAAGAGCCGGCTACTGTATATGCAATTATTATAAATAAAGAATAATACTAATCTATACTTATAAAAGAAGAAGTCCTGACTGACTGACTGACTGATTCATAATCAACGCACAGCCGAAACTATAATAGTTACAGATTTGAAATTTGGAAGTTAGCTTTCTTATGTTGTGTAAGCGCGCACTAAGAAAGGATTTTGCAAAATTTTGATTTTAAAGCAAAATTTTAGCAAATTTTAGCAAAAATTCCCCCCCCCCCACTGATGCGAGGATAATGAATCAACGCGAAGCGCTACGCTTACGGCTGGTTCTCCAACACACATTTACCCCTTCCATAGGCATATTCCATAGCTCACCAGTACTTGCGTTGCATACTTTCAGACGGTAGGCCTATTTGACAGTCACTGTGATAGCGTCAAAAAACAGTTTTATTTAAAACCGTTCTTCTCAGAAAAAACTATCGTACTACTGTGCTTTAGTCGTTACTCACCGTTCTTCTACGAACAAATTTTGTTAACTTAAATCAATTATTTAATGATAGTGATTTGAAATCCAAGAACACATTTTCAGTAACTAAATATTACTGTTATTATATTGAATGTGGATCTAGGGCGCAGGCCCGAAAAAAAGCAGACGGTATTTGACAGCCACCAAAACAAAAAATTACAAATTTAGGCTACATATTCAGAATTAAATGATTTGAACGGTCTATTTATAACAATTTTCAATTATTTCAGTTTTATTGATTAAATAAATTTGATTGCAAATCTATTATGTAAAATCCTAATAAAGGATTTTTGCAAAATTTTAAAGTGTAGAAATCGCAAAAATTTCGTCCCATAAGAAATACACATAGGTAGCCTATACTTATATTTATATGATTCGTTTAAAACATTAACAGTCGGCCTACAGCGGATGTTAAAACTCGCATTTTATTCTTAATCGCATTTATAATCTATAGCTATTTTCCCAGAAGTTGAATTGACGTTAACAACGATTTTAATCTATGTTTTACTTTTGTCACTCCGGATGTTGTACTGTACGTAGTGTTTAATTTTTTGACCTAAACTGGATTAATATTTTAATCAGAAATAATTCCAGAATTGTTGTAATTAGCATAATACTTATAAAAGAAGAAGTCCTGACTGACTGACTGACTGATTCATAATCAACGCACAGCCGAAACTATAATAGGTACAGACTTGAAATTTGCAGGGAACCTTTGTTATGTTATGTAGGGGAGCACTAAGAAAGGGTTTCCCAAAATTTTGATTTTAACGGGAGAAATCGCAAAAAAACGACGTCTCCCATAAGAGATACACAGAGATTATATCGGATCTATAGATAAGTTGAATATAATAGAAAAAAAGCCAGAAAATAAAAACAGATGTTTGACAGGTATTCATCAGGTTTGAACATGTTTGACAGGTTTTGTTCAACGCACTGCGGAAGGTTGGACTGTAATTCGTGCATGCTATTGATGAAGATATGGGATTATAATATTTTTTCTATTGTATATAAGTCATGAGATAAAAGACAATAACTCGAGGAGTTTTATACTATTGTTAAACATGAAATTTTTCTTGAAATGTGAATAGTCAAAATTGAAAACTTAAATTAAAAGCCTCTTATACTATTTTTAACATAAGATATTTTGTAACCAATAACCTTTGCGCGGGCGAAGCCGCGACGGGGGACGCTAGTAAGGATATAAAATAATAATGAAAAATTGTTTATTTTGTTAAAATACATTGTAAACAAAAAGGGTTGATTTATCTTTACCCCTGAAATTATTAGAAACAGGCTACTATGCAATATAGCCAAGAAACTTAAAAGTCTCAAAATGCAACACATTTTTTTAAACCTCAAAATAATATCTATACAGTAGTCTACTGATTCATCAAGATATAGTTAAAACGTAAAATTACGTAGAATTTGTATTTTACTTTTAAGGAAACTCTGTAATAATTATATTATATATAATTATACTCATATATACTTATATATAACTTATACTTATATATAACTATACTTATAAAAAATATACTTTGATAAAAAAAGAATGCATCTATTTTTAATTCGAACAATTATTAGAAAATTACTAAATAAAACATAAAAGAACTACACTGTTCTTTTCTTCAAACTTCTTGTTCTGTTTATGTTCTCTTCTATCTTAATTAAATTATAAATTTATTTGTGAAAAAATTATTTTACTTTGTTACTGATTTGAAAGTTTTTCATCTCTACATTATGTACACACAGTATACATTCTATAATAATTATATTATATATAATTATTATAGAATAATTTTCTTTATAAGATGTAGTATATTGAATCTCTTTGAGACATCACTAGTTGCCTTTTTTTAAAGAATTAATTAACAAATTAGTAGAACATAAATAGGTTCCAAAGAGGCAAACTGTGTATACATAATGTAGAGATGAAAAACTTTCAAATCAGTAAAAAAGTTAAATAATTTTTTCACAAATAAATTTATAATTTAATTAAGATAACAGAGAACATAAACAGAACAAGAAGTTTGAAGAAAAGAACAGTGTAGTTCTTTTATGTTTATTTAGTAATTTTCTAATAATTGTTCGAATTAAAAATAGATGCATTCTTTTTTTATCAAAGTATATTTTTTATAAGTATAGTCTAACCTAATAAAACTCTTTTACGATATTGATGAAATATCCATGATATTCTATGATGTAAAAAGAAACTATTTTTGTATTGAAACGCAACAAGTTGGAAATTTAAGAAAAAAATGACGTCAAAATAGAACTGCTTTGACAATATGTTTAATCATGGATAAATAACAAGGAGAAATATTATCTTTTCATAGAAAATGTCTTTTCAATGACCGATACTACATTCAATTTTAGATAAGCAGATCAAAGAGATATAAAAACTATTATTAAGATGCCAAAACAAACTAACAATGAAGTAAACAATCCTTGTAAAGAATTTATAGGATTTCTTGTAAATGCGTTGTAAGTTGTATAAACTGTAATGTTTATTCAAAGTTCTTTAGCTATCTGGTTATTTTAAAATAACAAGACTATTGTGTAGCAAGTAGCCTACTTAATAAGAAATTACAGTCGTATCCGTTTAATACGCTCACAGCTATAATTATTATCTGTTTAAAACGCGGTTCCTTAATTAATTGAAGTCTCTTGATTAACAAGGTAAAACACGTGCACATGTTTTCGCTTGATACGCATTCAATTCCGTCTAATACGCACTCAAAATTGATGACTATTTTAAAAATAAGTAATTAAAATACTCGTATCATTATTAGTTACAGTATTTATGTACATATTTATGTATTAGTGGTGTTATTTGTTTGTTTTATTTTTTAAATTAAACTTGACGTTCAAAAAATTGTATTAGCAAAATTTCAGCGTTTCCAATCAAAGCTTTTACGGAGGATAGTTAACGCCCCTTATTATGTAACCAATAAACCACTACACTCAGACCTAAACGTAACATACATAAATGACGTTTTCTTAAAACTCTATACAAAATTTAGGAAGAAACTCGTGAACCACCATAACCCATGATTTCAAATCTGGCTGCGCAGACCCTCCCAAACAATCCAATAAGACGTCTAAAACGTCGATGGAGCCGGGACCACATCAATTAACGTAGTACTGTAATTGACTATACATTACAGTATTCTAAATGCTGCACTTAAGCTACGCTTATCTATTCACGTCGGAGTTCTGTCACTGGACTTGTCTCCACTCACGTTTATTTACCACGTTAATTTTTTCCAAATTTTGACACATTAAAAATACATGAAAGAATTATGGAGAAATAAAAATAATAGGGCAATATCGAAAAGGAAATATTATTCGAGAACTTTAGAGAAAGACCGAGAGTATAAAAATGTTAACGTAAATAATACGAGTAAAAGCGTACCTGGAGTAATAGAGTAAAATAGAGTAATAGAGTAATAGGTTTCCAAGAAATAGTAACTATTTCTTATTTATTATAATTGTAATTTATTATAACTGTTATAATTTGTTTTTATAGTAAATTAGGCCTGGCTTTTGTTGTACAGGTATTTTAAAAAAGCGTGTAACTATTTAAATAATTAGCCTTTTTGTAACACCTTCTATTCAGTCCTAATTTGCTTCCGGTTGTTAAGGTTTATCCAAAAGCCGTCAAAAGAATTTTGTATTTTATTATTACTTGTACCAAAATTCTCTGTCTTTCTCGAAATCTCCATTAGCCCACCTATGTAAGCAGCCAGTTTGTTTACGGTAAGTCAGTTCCATTTTTGTCTGTGAATCAGTGAGTGAATTGAAACAGTGCGTTTGAAAAGATCGACGTTACTGTGAATTATTGTGTATTATTAAACGTTATTTCTGTATCTTTTGTAAGTAGTATTTAGTAAATTGTTTAAGTTGTTTATCACCATTAGTTATTTTAGTAACTTATTTAATAGTAATTTTTAGTTGTGATAAATACTTGTAATTTTTAACTTTAGTGTATTAATTATTTAATTTACCCAGATCCCGCAACGGACCTTAGAGATAAGTGTCACAATATGTATAATATAATCTAAAAATAAATTAGAATAGAAAGAAAACAGTAGGTTCTACTGAGACCTTCCACTCTGCTACAAAAATATGAAAGTAAATAAAGGCAAGTGTGCCTGGCAGGTAGTAAATGACATCTGTCAAAACATCATACAGTAGTTGCTTATATTGTACACTTGTTACAATACAGTAGTAAAATTCGTTTCAGAATGATTATAAAACCACAATTAAAATAATAAACTGAGCAATTAATCATTTACATACTATTTTCACTTTTTCACCTCAAATACAAGTTTTGAAGCCCGCTGAACTCTAAAAACTGGTTTTTAGTGATTGTTGTGTGCGTGATTGTGTACAAAATATCTGAAGAATGGAATACCGTACCAAAATTGGATATTCAAAATTAATTTAGGGTACCACTTGAGGACCCGGCACGAAAATTTTCATAAAAATCGGTCAACCAAGAGTCGTAGTTTATTTTTTTCAAAAACGGCTTCTACGATATTTTAATAATCCCCTCATTTACTGCATGTCTTGTTTCTTTTAAGATTGTGACCTTAATATGCATTATAAGGCATATTACGTAAGGATATGTAGGCTACATCATTAACTTTGTAAGAAGTTAAAATAATCTACCATTTTTATTTCAAACATTAAATTTAAACAACGCTTGTTCAGTGCCAAGGAGTAATTTTCTGCACGTTCCTCATCAAAATCGGTAAAAACGGAATTTTTAAGATGGCGGCCTTAGTATGAATTTTACGACAAACGTATATAATTAAAGTAATAGAAAATTTAAAAGTCTACAACTTTAGTTTGAAGCACTTTCTTCATCAATTAGTGATTTCTGTATTAATTAATCAAATATACCTCTGTAGGGCTTTAAATTCTACAAAGTTTTATTTTTATTTTGCGTAATTTACTCATGATTGAAATTAGGTTATCTTTTTAATTTTATTTATTTTTGTATTTATGGTAACAAAAGAGTGATCTAAGATAAGTCGAGATTTCGTGCAAGACTACGGGCCTGAAGATAGTTAACGTTAAACATGAGGGTATCAGAGAAAAATAACTGAACAAGATAATCAAAAATTTTACGAAACTCACCAGAAAATTCTATCAAGAACTAAGCTCTTTAAAATATTTTTAACATATTTATTAATTTTCCCTGTTACAATTATTAACAACTACAAACTTGTTGAACGATATGATGTAATGAAGCGTAAGGATTCTAAATAATTACCTTGGTGACGTTTCATATTAAAAGCGTGCCTAGAGAGTATATTTAGTTTAGTAACTATACTATTTAAACTAGTGAGGAATGACATTGTGGTTTATCTCCTTTCAACTTTGTCAGGTCAGATTAATTGAAATTAAACACAGCATTTGAATTGATAACGCAATAATTATTAAATTTTCTTTGTATCCTTTAAAACATTTAGTTAATAAAAGTTACTTATTAATAACCCTAACTAAAGCAACCAACTCTGCTAAACTCTTAACCTACTTGACAGGTTTATCTCAGGAGTTTCAATTTACCAGAGTATCAAATTTGTACGCTAAGATATACAAGTTATAAATCTTCTCAGGTAAAATAACAGGTTTAATTAAAGGTAATAACTTTAATTATCATAATTTAGTACCCAGACTGAGTTAGGTAACTCAACTGTGAATGAAATTACTGTTTGCACGAAGTACAAGTAGCATTTCTATCAAGATGTTACAATATAAAATGATTTACAAGTCGGATTCATGTCTTATACTGAAAATGTATACGAGTAAGATTTCTGATGATAGTTGAATTTCTATCTCTTTTGGAAACGTCTAGAGGGTAAGTCAACAATTTTAAATGATATTTTTAACTAGAAAAATGAGATTAAGTATTAACTCAATCAACAAAGGCTAGACTATAGATGAAAAAAATTAAATACTATACTTCTTTATAAATTTTTAACTCAAACCAATATGGATGTACAGTTGCCAGATCTATAGAGCAATTAAACTCACAGTTTTGACTAAACTACAACGTTTTAATCAAAACTACTCTGCTCAGTTGTGAACACTTCACTATAGATTTCAAATCATCCGTTGCACGCAGATCTTAACATCCCTTACATAAATAAAACAACTCACTAGATGTATCAGCGAATTAAATCAAAATTATTAACTAATAAACTACTAACCTGAATTCAAAACTGACCATATTTACCAGGTAGTAATCGTAAGCTGATGATGAAACAGATATTTTGGATAAATTTCACAAGTTCACAGACTGTTCTTCTTAATAAGCATATAAAAAACTACTATTAAAATATTGTAATCTATAATATTTTAAACTTTAATTTTATCAATGTCATAACATTTTAACTGAGAGTCAACGTAGCGGGACTCTCAGTTGGTAATGGTAAAGTGATGTAAAAGGTACAGTGCAAGCGTTTGAACTATGGATATACCGACGTATGCTGTGATTACCGCGGACGGAAAGAATAACAAATGAGGTGATCTTACATCAGATGCACCAGAACGAGATATTGTGGATCTTGTTGCCAACCGAGGCCAATGGCGCGTGGCAAAACCTCATTTCCGAAATTGGTGGCCCTGAAAATAACCGTTTAATTGGTTGGGGGTCCTGAAAAGTACCGTTGTAAGAACCCCTTAAAAGGACCGTTTGAATTGTGTTGGTGGCTCTGAAAAAGGCCCGGTGTGTTCTGTGGTTGGCCCTTAAAAGAGCCGTTGTTGTTGTTGGTTGGAAGCGGAGCCCAAAGAGTGACGGCTCAGCTACCGGGTTCAGGCCTAGCCTTCCCTCAGAGGAAGTTGGGTCCCCACTACAGTGTTACAGTGGTGACCCCCAGAGCCCCGCAGTGTCGGGTCGGCGTAGGCCGTCGGCCGAAAACGCGGCCGAGGCGGTTCTCTTTGGTCCCGCGCTGAAGGGTAGCGTTGACAAGGGATGGCTGCGTCCGGTCTCGGCTAGTCTGTTGACTTTCTTGTTTGCCCTTCTTCCTTGTTCGGGAGCTGGATGGCGAATATGCCTCGCAGTTCAGTGTGGCCGCTTAAATTCCCCTCCGGCGAGTCCACTTCATGTTGGAAAGGAGGAGGCATTGCCTGCTGCACGTTGGTAGAGGTCACCGCGGCAGGTTCTGGGACCGTCTGCAGGTGCTGATAATGGTGGGGCAGTCGGCTACAATATAATAAAGCGGCGCTAGGTTGAATATTTCGGACATCTTATACGTGGGGACAGATACAGTTTGGTGCAACTAATTATGCAGGGCGAAATAGTGGGGTCAAGAAGTGTAAGAAGGAGAATATCATGGCTGAAAAACCTGCTTGATTGGTACCACTGCTCATCTGTGGATTTGTTTAGGACTGCTTTGTTTGTATCAGGAATCGGAATAGCCTGTATGAATGCCAACCTCCGTTAGAAGACAGCACCCGAAAAAGAAGATGAAAATAAACTACAAATAATTTTAATAGTTATGCGGATCTGCACAACCACAAAAAAATAAAGCGATAAAAATAATTGAAAAAAAATTAACTAAATTATTATATTTCTAAAATTATAATTTATACCGTATATAATATTATTATCTCTTGACGAAGAAAATACTAGTATATTGATTAGGTATATTGGGTCAGTATTATATTTTATGAAAACTTATAGCTAAATCACATGAAAGTTTATCATCACATCGTAAATTGAAGTTTAATAACTTACATGTATGATCAACAAACAATAACTTTTGATTATAACGACTTTTAATTAAATGATATTATGTTCTTGGAAAACGAGACAAAATTTATGTAAAGTATACAAAACAATCATCAGTTTTATAAAACAAGGTAACTATAAGAAACTGCAAAGAAACTGATCCACCCTCAACTGTTGTAAACGAAGCTAACAACGACAGTATTGATGATAAATTAGATAATGTTGAGACAAATGAAATTGATCTTCCACTTCCTTCTCCTCAAGCTGTATCCCATGGTCGTGGTGGTCCAAAGGAAGCTGTTACTAATATTTGTGATGATGAATTTCCTCAACTGAAGGCACCTTCTAATCCAACTACTTTAACCTTAAAACGCCCGCTGTCTACGTCTGATGGTTCCGAGACTGTATCATCTATAAAACATCCAACGGAGGCTTGTGTACCTACTCCTCCAGAGACTCCCCGTCACAAACCTGATAAAAGGAAGAAATCGAAAACCGATAACCCATCTGAGAAAACGAAGACCATTGATGAAAAACTTAGCTCAGTTCGTGATTTCTTGACCTCCTCTGGCACAGAGTATCCCCTAGATTTTGTACAACTTAAAAGTCTATTGGAAAACTCACAATACATTCGTTCTGTTGCGGATGTTGTAACTGACTATACTTCCGATCTTCAAGGTCTTAGGAAACTGTTAGACGATACTTACCCTGCTCTTTTAGACAGAGGTATGAAACGGCGATTCAGCACTCTTAAAAAAAGAATATTTCCTGATCGTGTATCTACGGCTGACCTAACTCTATCGGACTGCAGTACTGATGAATGAGAATGCGAGTAATTGCTCCATACTTCAATGGAATATGAACAGTTTTAGGTCGCAAAAAGAAGCTTTGCAGTTGCTAGTAAGTAAGCATAGGCCTTCTGTCATCTGCATTCAAGAAACTAATTTTAAAAACACCTTTCATGGCAATTTACCAAATTATTCAGTAGTTTTTAAAAATCGAAATTTTTCAGACCACGCAAGTGGAGGTGTAGCAATATTTGTGTCAGATTGCTGCCCTGCTACAGAAATAAAGCTTACAAGTTGTCTCGAGGTGACGGCAGTCTCTGTTATGCTGCCAGGCGGATTTCTTACTATTTGTAACCTTTACATTCCCAACCAAACTGGGTTTTCTGTACACGACCTCAACACTTTATTGAGACAACTTCCACGACCTTTTGTTTTTCTTGGAGACTTCAATAGTCATAATGTTGTGTGGGGATCCCATGAAACGAACTCACGAGGACGAATTATTGAAAACCTCCTAACTAATCCTGAACTTGTCCTCTTGAACAACGGCGCTCCTACGCATTTCAATAGCTCTTCTAGAACTTTTAGTGCAATTGATTTATCCATTTGCTCTGCTAATATATCTCACATGTTTGAGTGGTCCACGGAGGATGACTTGTACGGCAGTGATCATTTTCCGATTATAATCGACCTGTTCCGATGTACTCCGATCGACAACGGAAATTACGTAAGAAAATGGAAGTTCCAGTTAGCAAATCTAGATCTCTTTCGTGAAATGGTATCCTTGGGAATCGGCTACTTGAACTCTTCACAACCGTCGAACAGCTTCTCTATCGATGAAAAAGTAACCAGCCTGAACGCAATAATCCTTGAAGCAGCTGATAGTGCAATTCCGAAAGCTATTGGTGTATCTAACAAGCCTTCTGTGCCTTGGTGGAATAGTGATTGTAAGATCGCACTACAAAATTCTAAGAAAGCTCTTTCTCATTACAAGCGCCACCCCACGACCGCTAACTTCATCATATTTAAACAACTAAGGGCTAAAGCACGTTTTATATTTAAAAAGAGCAAAAAACAATCATGGATTCATTTTATTTCTGGACTCTCTTCCTCTGCTACTATATCTGACTTATGGAGTAAGATTAGAAGAATTAATCGATATCCAAAAATGTCTCGTTATCCTCGCTCGTTGTTACATAACGATCAGATTATAACTAACCCGCAAGAAATTGCCAACATATTTGCTACATCCTTTGCAAATTGTTCTAGTGATCGGAATTATACTCCTGAATTTTTACAGCACAAATTGTCTTCAAACATTACGATCCCTCGGATCTTGTCTAATACTACTGCCTCTGATTACTTCCTTAATACGCCAATTCAGGTTTCAGAAGTGGAAGGACACCTGTGTAAATTAAAAAATTCTGCTGCAGGTCCTGATAATGTGCATAATTTCTTTTTAAAACATCTTCCGGAAGTAGCAATTACATACATTACTGATCTCTTTAATGAAATCCTTGCGGAAAAGTCATTTCCGGCCATCTGGAGACAAGCGGTAGTTGTCCCTATTCATAAGCCCAAAAAAGATCGTAGTAAGGCGGAGAACTATCGTCCCATTGTCTTGGCCTCCACGATGTGCAAACTTATGGAAAAGGTTGTTAACACCAGAATTTTATGGCATCTCGACAAAATTAATTTCTTCTCGCCCTGGCAAAGTGGCTTTCGTAAACATCGATCAACACTTGATGTACTGACCTACATGGAAACGAACGTGTGTAACGCCTTTGTGAAAAACCACCACCTTGTTGCTGTGTGTTTGGACATTGAGAAGGCGTACGATATGGTTTGGAAAGACCGAACTGTCAAAATTTTATGTGATGCTGGTGTCACTGGTCCAATATTAAATTTTGTAGCCAACTTCCTACAACATCGAACCATCCGCGTAAAGGTTAGAGATTCACACTCCTTTGCTGTTCCGATACGAAATGGTGTACCTCAGGGATCAGTTTTGAGTGTAACGTTGTTTTTAGTAGCTATTAATGAAGCTATGTCCGTTGTCACCTCTCCTGTAAAAGTCTTTGCCTTCGCTGACGATATCACCTTTTTTTGTAAGGGGAAAAATTTAAAGACCACACAAGAGCTTCTGCAAGAATCCCTTACTAAATTGAATAATTGGTCAGAAAAATCCGGATTTAAATTTTCTGGGAACAAGTCTCGGTTCATAACTTTCTCAAGAAATAGATTCAACTTACCAGATATTCACCTTCATCTTGGACAACATGAATTGCAGCAAGTTCGTCAACTGAAAATTCTTGGTCTTCTATTTGACGATAAACTTTCCTGGAGGACTCACATCTCGAATCTCAAAAAGGAATGTCAAGCGAGAATGAATATTATTAAATCCATCTCTTCTAGTAAATGGGTCGCAGACAAAAACGTTATCTTGTCAACATACAAAGCACTAATTCGTGCAAAACTTGATTATGGATCTATCATCTATGCTTCAGCAAGGAAACATATTTTAGACACCTTAAACTCTATTCACTCATCGAATTTACGAATGGCGCTAGGAGCTTTCATTACAAGTCCTGTTTTAAGCGTGCTAGCTGAGTCTGGAGAATACCCGTTGGAGATCAGGAGAATGAAACTTTTGTTTGCTTATGCGCTGCATGTCTCTGCTGCTCCAGACAATCCTTGTTACCAAGCTATATTTCACAACAGCTGTTCTGGTTTTTATCTGTCCAACGCATCGTGTCCATTGCCTCTTGGGGAACGTCTTAAAGTTTCTTTGTCAAAAATTTCAAGTAAGCTGCCGCCGGTCTTTTCAAGAATGCATTCTAAAATCCCTCCTTGGTTATCTGTTTCACCAAACATTAATACATCACTTTCAGCCCTCTGTAAGGCATCAACTCATCCTAATATTTTCAAAACCTACTTTAATGAACTCAGCAATAATTTTTCACAGTATAATATGATATACACTGATGGATCTAGGTCGGCAGAAGGATGTACATGTGCTGTTGTCTTTCCCTACGAGACTGTACAAGTTAAGCTTAATGATGTATGTTCGTCTTTCTTCTGCGAAGTGTATGCGATACTCTGTACTCTCGAAAAATTTAAACATTTAACTCCTTCTAAATATGTTATTTTCACCGATTCATTGTCTGGTCTGCAAGCAATAGGAAATGTCCAGTGTCATGTACCAATAATTCAAGAAATCCAAGAGCTAATTTCTGAGTTGACTGCACACAATTTTGAAATAGTGTTTACCTGGATTCCGTCTCATGTAGGGATTCCAGGCAACGAAAAAGCCGATCTTGCGGCCAAGAGTGCTGTTCACTTACACGAACATTTCCATCGGGTCTCTCATTCTGACCTAAAGGCACACGTCAACAGAAAACTATTTGATTTCTGGAACTATAGGTGGACCGAGATGGCACCTTCGAAACTCCATATGGTACGAAAAACTTTAGGAGAATTTCCTCTACCCGAGTTTCATAATCGCAGGGAACAGGTTGTCATCTGCCGATTGCGAATTGGGCATTCATATATATCACACCAACATCTGCTCACAAAATCTACGCCGACAGTGTGCCCTTTCTGCGACGAAAAAGCAACGGTTGCGCATATAGTCTCAGAATGTAGAAAACTTCAAGGCACCCGTACACTTCTTGGTGTTTCTGAAACTTTTCAACACAATGTTAGGTGTAAAGACAGTTGTTACAAAATTTTGAAATTTCTACGCTATATCGCTGTTGAAGACAAAATCTGAAGCCTACCAATCTTTACTTTTAATGTTTTAATTTATGAAATTATTGTTTTTACTGTTATTAGTACTTATAACTCCTATTGTGGTCGCTAATAACCATTAGAAGTTGATGCGACCTTTATAAATAAAAAAAAAAAAAAAAAAAAAAAAAAAAGGTAACTATAAAAGAGGAACAGTGTTTATTTGAAAATGTAGTTAGTTAAATGGAGCGTATGAGTGAAAATCATAAGTTATATTCTCTTTATCAAAGTAAATTTACTGTGATTTCATTAACCTATATTAGTGATTAATAATAATAGTTAATATAATGTTACTTAATACATGATACTGACAATAATTATCCATTGACTATTGTTTAAGATACTCATTTTGTAATTGCCAATAATTCTATTTATGTCACTTATAAAATCACACATGACACTTTATTACTTTTATGATGATACATTCGAAATCCGAATATTAAATTACTTTTATCGATAATTTTTTTGTACATATTTTCTGGCAGTAAATATACTTTTAAATATTTAAAATAATAACTGTAATTTCTGTAGTGGGTTATGAGTAAGGCTTTTTACTATTGGTACGATACCGCCATGCCACACAACCGTCAACCTGAAGGACCTTGTTAGCTCGCTTTTGTTTGCGGATGACAAAGAGGTAATGCGTACTACCGAGGATGATCTGCAGTATTTTATGGTTTAGTTAAATACAATATGTAGCGAGTTTGGTTGTTGTATATGAACAACGAAAACGAAGGTACTAGTTATTAAATGGAAGTGACCAGTCAGATTCAAAATAGTGGTTAAAGATTTGATGTTAAAGCACGTGTCTGCTTTCAATTATTTGTGTTACATTTTAATAATTTGCCCATAACTGACAGGTGCAGTGTCAAATTATTTGCACTCAATCTATTTATTTCAGGACTAAAATAAATAGTTCTGTTTCTTATTACATGGTCAGCCAATTAAATGACTGAATCATTTATGAACAGAAGAGGTAGAGGTGTAAAAGACACTAATCAGAGTTATCTCCTCTGAAAGTAATGAATTTCATTATACAGCCAGACCCTGTGGTGAATGAAGTGAAGGTGTCATTTTTGCAGAGTGGAAAATATGTGCTTTTCAGAGGGCCCGGTATGCTGATAAGCGTACTTTTCCACTCAGTGAGGAAGCCACTGGTAAACCACCTCACTCCTCGTTTTACTTAGTAAAACCTCTACAGGTTCAAACCAGCCTCTTTCGGCTGATGACCTAAAGAAAAACATCTTAATCTATAAAAAATAAGATATAAGTTAAACAGATTTGGAACAATGTGTGGAACTACCTATATACCGTAATCTACAACAAAAGGTAAGAAAGGATGCCGAGTTAAAATAATTTTAACTAGAATTATTCTATAAGACATTGATTGCTCCTATATTTGTTTATGAAAGCGAAATCTTTACTGTGGGTTCAAGAGAAAAAGGCATACTGCGGATTGTAGAAATGAGATTCCTTTGGACTGTCAAAGGTTGTTCCAGATTATACAAACTTCATGTAGAACTGGAAGTCCAACTATTACACTTAATGCTAAAATCAGTGAGTACAGAAGATCATGTTAATGGGATGCTCTCAAGAAGAATCCTTACTCGAAGGCCTAATGTACAGCTCTCAGGAAAATAGCGGTGTCGAAAGACCATGGAGGAGATAGTCAGAGTTGGTTTTTGATCGGTTTGGATCAGAACTAGCATGTTTGTCTATCGGTGGTGGAAGATTAAAAAGCAGAAGAAAAGAAATTTATGCACATACTTCACAGGAATGGTCGGCCTGAGTCTGCATAAGACTCATTGAAAAGAAACCCCATTTACATATCACACATATCATCTCCATCTCATTGGGTAATGGGGCAATGGGGTTGGGCAACGTACACAAATTAGTAAATAAAAAAAATATTACTAATATTGTTAATTTTTAACAGCGTTAAAGAAAAACATGTTTTTTAATTTTAATTTTGGAAATGTTTATTTAAAGTAATTTAATTTAATATGGAATATTTATACATGAAAATTTAAAAAAGAATTACTTAGTTAAAACTATTACCGGATAAAAGCAATGAATTTTAATGACACAGAAGCCAATAACGAAATGAATCAGATATTATCGATAAGAAACTTTTAACTGCAAAAGAAATTTGAAGTTGTATCAGTTATAAGGAAAAGTTTTTTTAAACGCGTAGGCTCCATTTAGTAACAACAGATAAGTTTATACAACATTCAAGATATCATAAACGAGTTTATATTACAAAAACAGTATTAAATTGCTTTCAATCTAACTACTTTAGTTAGTTTCGAGCCGTCATGAATGTTAAGTTAAGCTTGAAACAAGAGAAGAGAAATAAATCGGAGAAACAGGTTGCGGTTGACCGAAGTAAGCGCGGCATAAGTATTTGCTTTCCGTTACTGGAAAATGTGGCAAGTACAACAACTGTTTTGGAATGTGAACAACGACTTTACAGTTTAGTTTACACATTAATGTTACGGATTACTTTTGTGGTTTCTTTGCTTTAATGTTTACAAGTTGAATATAACATCCGAGTATTATGTCTGGAATAATAATTTCATATTATGTGCCGGCCTGCTCTCCTAGTTACCTATTATTCACAATCGGTGGTTTTATACAAGTACCTCTACAAAACTGTACAACAAAATTGCATATTACTTTGTACAAGAATTCCATTCCTAAAATATTAATACAATACAATTTTACGGCTTTTGTACTATTATTACCACATTAATATTATTATTATTATTTATTTAATATGCTTTTTGTTGTATTCTAAAGGAAATTATACTTATTAAATTATTAATTGTTGTAACCGTATAAGATATTATACTGAGCTTTGAATACCTTGTTACAGAAATATGAATCTTCCGTACATTTTAAGTAGATTTAAAAATTTTGTAAAGTAGGTAGTACAAAAATAAGTCATGTATCGGCTTACTCATTTTAAAATCTATGTAAGCCTATTCTATATAAACATATTTTAAAATATACCCTCTAATTAGTAACATTAATAATCTTAACTCTAAATTGACTGTAAGTTTTTGTATTATTTTCCGTATATAATAGGTTTAATTATTAATACTCTTGTAAAATTATAAAGGAAATGATTATATTTTATGATATTTATTATAATTTTGTTACAGGAAGGATTTGGTGAGAATCCAACCCATAAAAGGTAATAATGTGTTTTGAACTAATATAAATTGAGGTAGTTTTTCTTATGCCTTTTTTTACTTTTGAGATCATAGGATCACTATAGTTCAAGTTTAGGTCTGTTCTAGTGTTGAGCTTCTTTGAAAAGCGCACTCTCCTAAGCGTGGCATCCTTTCGTTTGGCCCACATTTTCTTTAAACGTTCCGATCTCTGTATCCGGTCTTCGTCGTGAAACACCCTGTGGTACACTCTTCTGGTTTTTGGTTCGAATGTTACTATATTAGTCTTGACTAGTTGGTTGTACTTAGCTGAGTTTTTTAGCAGGTCTTGTTTAGTGATTTCAAGTTCCTCCACATCCCGCTGTACATCCATCAGCCACCTAGATCTCGACACCTTTTTCCAAAAATGGTAGATCAGCCGGTTCATAAGTCTAGACTTTTCGGCTCTGAGTATATGTCCTAGGAATGATATTCTTTTCCTTCTAAAGTTATTTGTTATTGGGGGGATTAGTTTGTAGATTTCCTTGTTTGGGATTAACCACCACTGTCCTTCCACCATGCGCCTTTTGTTCATGCACTTCCTAAGTATTTTTCTTCGTATTTTCTCAATTCTATCGGTGTCTCCTAAGCGATATGGCCCGAATTACGTTTCGCTGGAATAGTTGATTCCTGGGAGAACCTCTGTTTGGTAGTCTTAGTTTATTTCATGTACATTTTATAATAAAATCAAAACATCTGTTATGTTAGTACTAAATTAACCTATAATATTTGTGAAGTATTATAAAGTAAACTGAACTAATAACATGTTATATTTAAAACTGTTTTCCATTGGAAACCAAAACTTTAAGAAAACATTTAATGTACAGTTTTGTCAGCATTGATGTTTTGACAACCTAGGCTTTATAAGTACAGTACAAAAGATTTACCTAATTAAGTATACTGTTCATTGAAAAGTTAAGAAGCTTTTTGTAACAATAACATCAATACAGTATACGGAGTGTTTAAAAAAGGTCGTACCAAACTTTGAAAAATGATTTGTCTTGTCAATTCGAAAACGAAAATGTAGTAATGTTATGCCAAAAATGCTTAGTTTTCCTTCTGACGGCCATTGTGTACTTCTTCAATAAAATCATAACGAATTTGTAGAAAAATATTTTTTAATATAATTTTGTTATTACTGAATTGTTAGTTTTGATCAGTTGACATTTTTTTTACGTAAAGGAGGAAATGAAGTCCCGATAAAATATCAAACTTTCTTAATATTTAACCGATTTTAATTAATTGAAGTGTCATTTTGTTTGTAATAAAGCTTCTTATATTTCTGGCTATAAAGTTAATATTTCAAAAAATTACCTCAGTAGATGTCTTCAAAAATTAAAAATTTTGCAGTGCCACTATTTTTTAAATACTTGACAAAACGTTTGCTTTCAATAATTGGTTTTGCAGATTATGAAGTAGTATAAACAAGTACGCAAAATCTAATTTAAATATCTCAATTTTCATGTTATGTAAGTGATATTTTTGAAAAAAGGCCGCCAGATGGAAAACTAAGCATTTTTGGGCATAAATAAACATTATTTCGTTTGGATTTACAAGAAAAATCAAGTCACAAAGTTTGACATGACATAAGGTTGACACAGCCATAATTACGTTTTCAGTTATTGGAAAATTTATACTTTTTAAACTTAAAGTTGGCATTTTGTTTCTAGTTTACGCCCACATAAAAGCAGTTTAATCAGTCGTACCCAATTATATTATCGAAGAATTATCCCGAGACTTGGCTTTCAGCGTTTTCTTTTGCTCCCAAACACTTTTCATTCTTTCCGCTCTGTCTTCCTTTGTTTGTTAATAATTGTAGTTTAAGGTTTACATCTGCAGTTCATGTCATGTATTCTCATTTTTATAATTATTTTCTCCAATATTTTTAATTTGTTCTATTGTTATAACCATTTCATCTAAGTCATCTATGATCTTTCACAGCCAGTAGCTTTTTGTCTTTCTCTTACCTAAGTAGTTGTAGGCTATTATTTAAAACTGTACCGAATCCCATCAAGAAATTTTATGAGCTGAGTATCTGGTAGTCTCATTGTGGTACAAAAACGGGGTGTTCTACTATTTTGAATTGTTTCTAGTATTGAATCACTTTTTCTAAACACCTAATCAACAACTGATAAACTACAAAATGGAGACAGACAAGTCATCAGGACATCATTAAAAAAAATCTTCAAAGAGAACAAAAGTGAATTCTACCGAACAAGGTCAACTTCGTTTTTAAGTTTATTTAAAGTTGCATCAACAGACTGGTTGTTAGCGATTACTTTGGGTTATAGAACTGGAACGGTGGGGATTTAACTTGTAATAATTTCAAGACCTTAGTCGGGAATTAAACCCGAATATTTATGCTTTGTAAATTAGTGCACTGATCACTGGATCAATATTTGATATATATATATATAATAATTTTATATTTATTAAGTAGAAGAAACACAGTTAAACAATGACACCAGGAATCATCTTAATGGATTATTAGAATGCACTTTCGTTTGCTAAATTTAAGGTTAAAAAGTTTTATTCCCGTCTAAGTTTTCTGTTCATTTACTTATCCAATGTTTAAACTGTTTGTTAATTATGAGAAACCATATCTCGAAAAAACGCGCAATAAACGTTACAATATACATTTCCTCAGAATTGTCGTAATTTTAAATTTAATTTCTTTTAAATTGAATTTAAATCCTATAGATATTTTATTATATATGACGATGTGTTACCATATCGGATCACTGATAAATAAATAGTTTTTTATTTATTATATTATAGGCTTAATAATTACAAATTTATCTTATTAAATTATTATATATATATATATTATATATTATATTATCTATGTCTAAAACGTCGATGGAGTCGAGACCTCATCAATTAACGTAGTACTGTAATTGACTATCCGTTACAGTGTTCTAAATGCTGCACTTAATCCTTCACTTATCTATTCACGTCGGAGTTCTGTGACTGGACTGTGTCTCCACTCAAATTTATTTATCATGTTATTTTTTTCGAAATTTTATGTTTATTTTATTTTATATTATGTTATTTTTTCGAAATTTTATTTTATTTTATTTTTCCAACAGATTGTGAATTTCCTAAATAGTGAATAAAAAATTGTTATATTAAACCTTTAAAGGTTTTTGACGAAATATTACGTCGGAAGCATTGTAGATGAAAAGTGCCAGTACGTAATATTACGTTTGTGTCAAAACACGAACTTTTTTTGGTTTTGAACGTAATTTTCGTCGCCATCAGCCGGTAATGCGTACCAGTCTTTTGTAGTAGCTACTGTTCTCATCCATTGGACCATGCAGTGCTTAATGTTAATGTTAAAATGTTATTAAAATTGTTTAATGTTAATTTTTCCATTTTCAGTGACAGTTCCTAGGCAACTAGTTGTTATTACAGTTGTATAGCATACCTTATGTTGTCCGTTGCTTGCCCCGTGTTCGTATTTGTTTCATTATATACTATTAGTTTCATTTCTTGATTTATTAAAGTTAAAATAATTAATAATAATAGTTTCTGAACTGTTAATTTAATTAAATATACCTATATAAATATCATTTAATAAGAAATAAGTATATAAAATAAATAATCAAAAATAATAAAAATAATTATTCAGTAGGAAAATATTAAGCAAAATTACATTCATTTCGGTTAAAAAAATTAACTTTTAAGGGGTTAAGAACTAAACACAAATAGCAACGTATAATACAATTCTTAGATTCTCATTCTTACCAACACTGCAAATGAAGTCTCAAAAATAAACAATAACAAAACAGTACAGTACTAATTCAGCAAGAACATTGTATGAATAAACCGAGCTTTTCTGTAGAAACATAGTATTAACCAGGTTACATGTGAAAAAGGTTGACTGGACGACTAGAATTAGGTCAGCTTGCTATTTACTGTTGAGCTATAATTAACATTGAATTATTGCGTATTGTCTGGTGATATAATATTGTTACAGAAGGAACAATGGAGACCGCTTGCAAGCTCCGACTGAAGAAGCCAAAGGGGATTACAACGTATTACAAACAGACAATAGGTACATCATGGAAAATTAGGCAAACGTAACAACACATTATATGTTTTTGAATTTATCAACAAAATTCATTTATTTAATTAAATTCATGCAACATTTATACAAAATTACATTTGAAGAGCTTAGTGGATGAAGGTGCTATGCAACAAAAACATAGTTTAGTGAAAATTGCTATGAAAGTACTAAGGCCTATCCCTTCATGAAAATTCTGTCTTATGCAATTAAAAGTTCGTAAAACTTTACTTTTCATTGTCACTTTTTTAATAGATTAATCCAAGCATCGACTACCATTGCCATACGACACTTATTCTTACACATACAACACTTTCATCAACTAAAAAGTCTTCATTGTACACTGTATCATCTACAAATGGATTAACGGTAATTTAATAATACAAAATACTCGTAAAGACTTTATAAAAGACATTTTTAAAGGAAATCACAATGCATATTAATGATGATGATAAGTGTTCATTACTACATGTAACTGTTATTACTCTAAAAAGATGTCTATTAGGTTGTAGTACATTCTGATAGAAGAAGGTGTCAAATGATCTTATCGCCTCAGTCCTCTAGGAACCTTAAAATTAACCAGTACATAGTCCGTTCATCTCCTAGTATTTCCGTAAATTGTAGGTGTACTGTGTTCTATGTCATTTAAGTAACTAAGCATGCACCTAACACCTTCAGCAATCACAATAAATACAGTTTTTTAAAATTGTTACGTAGCACCTTCATCCACTCAGTTCTTCATTTAATATAATTAATAATATGTCTGTCAACCAAAACTTAACTAAGACACTACCAAACAATGGTTCTCCCAGGAATCCACTATTCCAGTGAAACGTTATTCGGACCATATCGCTTAGGAGACACCGATAGAATTGAGAAAATACAAAGAAAAATACTTAAAAAGTACATGAAAAAAAGGCACATGGTGGAAGGACAGTGGCGGTTAATCCCAAACAAAGAAATCTACAAACTAATCCCCCCACTAACAAATAACTTTAGAAGGAAAAGAATATCTTCCCTAGGACACATACTCAGAGCCAAAAGTTCAGACTTGTGAACCGGCTGATCAACCATTTTTTGGAATAAGGTGTCGAGACCTAGGTGGCTGAAGGATGTACAGCGGGATGTGGAGGAACTTGAAATCACCAACCAAGACCTGATAACAAAATCAGCTAAAAACAACCAACTAGTCAAGACTAATATGGTAACATTCGAACCAAAAACCAGAAGAGTGTACAACAGGGTGTTTACCGATGAAGACTGGAAACAGTGATCGGGACGTTTTAAGAAAATGTGGGCCAAACGAAAGGAAGCCACACTTAGGAGAGCGCGCTTTTCAAAGAAACCCAACACTGGAACAGAGCTAAACTTGAACTAGAGTGATCCTATGAGTTCTCAAAAGTAAAAAACATATCATAACACATAAATTTTACTTCATTCATGAAAATGAATGCGCATTCAGTAAGGTGAGAATATTCGCTCAAATTTATTATACAACTAACTAAAACTAATAACGCGACAGTATTTATATCTCCATGTTTCTTTATATTTTGGAGTGTTAATGATATTAGTTTTATTAGATTATTAATTTGCAAGTAAATTTAACGGACATCATAGTGTACGTTAAGTGTGTACGTATTTAAAACCACCTGAAACGATTAATATACAGTAACGTGAAAGTAATATAATTGTGGGGGGGGGATTCGGCCATCCCTAAGATCTTCAAGTCAAGCCTTTTGACATTTATAAGTAAATATGGTTTTATATGAAGTTCCAGTTTGAAAAAAAATTATGTTTATCCGGAGAGGACTTGGTCCCATCAACTTCATATAAACACGTCACTGATGTACATGAAAAAGTGCTAGAGCAGAGAGAGAGAGAGAGAGTGAGTAAAAAAGAAGAATTTTTGGATAAAAACTCCTAAAAACTACTACCCAACGATAAATTCACAGCTTTTCTGGGTGGTAGTCAACAAAATTATATCTAATATATTTTCCAACATCCAATGGACAAGAGTTATAAGAAAACGAATTCTATTAACAAAATATATTTATGTTACAAATTTAAGTACTTGTTTACAATTTACTGTAACATACTGTTAATTTTTTTAAATCCCTAATGTGTGTACTTTGCAATCTGTTAAATTTAAGAATAATAAGCAATTCCTTGACACAATGAGATAAGGGTGATAATATGTACATCGGGTTAATGGCATGTAGTGTTGTACAGAATCAGGCCAACCATGATTCATGAGAGAGTACGTTTCATGCACCTCAACCATAAAAGTACACCGGTTGCCAGTGTCTAGAATTCAAATCCGTCTGAACTATTCATCCCTTTACTATAACTTGAACCATGTAACCTTCGTCTCCGAACGGTTAAATTAGATTTAACAAAATCTAATTTAACAGAAAAGTAGGCTATTTAAAAACATTTTAATATAATCTAGGGATGCTTGTTCAGAATAAAATGGATGTTTCATTAAAACCCGGTTTTTCTAAATTTAGAAACGTTTCTTAACAGTAATTTGTTAAAAACTTTCCAGAGATTGTGGTTAATTCCATGGGAGAATATATAATATAATAGTTCTATGTTTTTTAATTCTGGATTAATTGTTAATAAAATAACTTATAAATAAAATCAAAATGATGTTTTATAATGATATATTAATTATTATAAAATTATGACTATAATTACTGTTTTAAAATAGTTCAACATTCTTTTTGCGTATTTTAAAGTTCTTGGTTTGAAAGACCTGGGAGTGTTAAAAATTTGTTTTTATTTGTTTATTTATTTTAAATTGCATTAGCTTCTCTGGGTATTAGCGACTACAATGTGCTACAAAATGGAGTCAGTGGGTTTTAATAAGTAATAATTCCAGATCCGAGTCGGAAATCTAATCCGGTACCTTTCCCTTCACAGTGTACGGCGCAGTCTAACGTTTTAACCACTTGGCCATGGAGGCGGCCTGTGAAACATTATTGTATTTAATATTTATTAGCATGCCCCGTCGCGGCTTTGCACGCTAAAAATGGTGTAATCACTTTTTTTTAAATAAAATATCAAAGCATTTGATCACTCACCAATTAAAAGAAAATTTAAAAAAATTACAGAAACACGGAAACTTTACTTTTATAAAATACTCAATAATACAAAATCGTATCTACAAACA
This sequence comes from Catonia carolina, assembly GCA_035578175.1. Classification (NCBI taxonomy): domain Eukaryota; kingdom Metazoa; phylum Arthropoda; class Insecta; order Hemiptera; family Achilidae; genus Catonia; species Catonia carolina. Next base: position 431,223,143 of record JAQMRL010000001.1, on the reverse strand, counting down.
TAATAAAATACAATAAAATTATCATATGATGTTGTCACTAGCTGATCCTTAGCACCACGTCGCTATTTGCTAAATCATATGACTTTATGACAAATCTTTATTTGAATCACATCAGCTAGTTTAAAAGCAGCAGGTTTCTAACCTCATAAAAGCCTTAATGTAGGACATAAACATTATTTTCAACTCTTTAGGGCTAACTTTTTAAGGGGTTTCAATATCCTAAAACCTGCACCGGCATCATAGTTACAACATAAAAAACTGTATGAAAATTGGTTCAGTAATTTAGGAGACAAAGGGAAACATACATACATACACGCGCGCGCACGCACGCACACACACACACACACACACACACACACACATACATCAAATTTTATTTTTATAGATATTATAGTTATGAACAAATGTAGCTGTTAAATTATTTGCCTTTATAAAGAATAATATTTTGAAATGTGTTATTTAATTGACCTTATACTTAATAGGTAAATATTAATATTCCAATTTTAAATGTTGAATAGATGTAGAATTTTAGATAATATAGATTTTATGTTCAATTATGAGAAAATATACAATTTTTATAGAATATTATAGAATAAAATGATCCTATCATAAAAGAAAACCTTTCTTGAAATTAGAAATTATTTATTACATGTAGTTTTATTTATTTTTATTATTAAGACGTTCGCCCGTCTGTAATAGATGTAATTAATTTAGAACAAAATATTGAAATTTACTAAAAGAAATCCATTTGTTACTACATCCTTGTTGTTTACAATATCATTATTATTAGGGCTATAAATGTAGCAGTGCAATTTTCTACGGAACATAAAAGTGGACAATAATCATTCGAGTTTGACAATATTGTTCCAAGTAACAACAACAAAATTTAGAAAGGCTACTAAAGAACTGCCCCAAAGGTTTACTATCTAAGGTGGAATAGGCTATTAAAGAGACACGTTAAATTTATCCTTTCCATACAAGACTTACTTCTCAAGGGGTTTTACCGAACAGCCAATTTTGCGCAAGCTTAAACTATAGTACGCTACTGCACTTTCCGTTTAACGTTGTACTATAACATATGATAATAAACTAAACATAACTCTAGCAGACAAATTACATTTTAGGAAGAAATATACAGCTAACATTATCCTAAATTAGATGATAAACACGTCTACGTGAGGGCAATGTCACCGACAACGTGACCGAATTTCATGAATTTTAACGTGCGTTGTTAACATAGTTTTTTGATACTCTAAATTCAAATTAATTATTACAATATTTTCTTTTTATCCCTAATGTGTGTACGTTGTAAACTGTTTTTTCAATTTAAGAACAATAAACATAATCCTAATGAGATGCGAATGATATGTATGCGTTTAAATGAGTTGTAGTATTGTACAAAGTCAGGCCGACCATTCCTAAGAGTGTATGGTTAATTGAACCCCAAGCATAAAATAACACCGGTAACACTGTCTATTATTTAAATCCGTTTGTTTTTTCATCAGTTTCTCGACTGGTTTGATGCAGTTCTCCAAGCTGTTCTATCTTGCGCAAGCCGTTTCATATCTACATAGCTACCTGTAACACCCTACGTATTTTGTAATTTGCTTTATATATTCTATTCTTTGCCTCCCCCTACAATTTACTCCCTTAGTATTACCCTCCATTATTGATAGCCCAATACCTGGATGTCTTAAGATATGTCCCACTAGCCTATCCCTTCTTCTGGTAAGATGCTTCCATATACTTCTTTTTTCATCCACTCGCCTAAGAACCTCTAAATTACTTATTTTGTCCACCCACCTAATCTTTAACATTTTCCTATAACATCACATTTCAAAAGCTTCTATCCTCTTCTTTTCTACAGCTCCTATCACGTTTCACTCTCGTATAATGTACAGAAATTCTGCTACACTCCAAACATAATGTTTTAAGAAATATTTCCTAATCTGTAAATAAATGTTTGTAGTTAGTAAGCTGTTTTTCATTTCAAAGGCTTTTCTACCTTGAGCAATTTTCTACTTTTGATATCACTTGTGCTTCTACTATCCTTTGTTATTTTACTCCCTAGATAGCAGAATTTCCCAACTTCCTGTATGTTTTCGTTGCCTGCTTTTAAATTTCCCATCTCTTCTTAACCACTCTTGCTGCTGCACAACACTTTCGTTTTGTTTTTATTCATTTTCATGAATTCAAATCCGTGTAAAATCAAGTAACTTTACTACGATTTGAACCACGGAACCTTTATCTCCGAAAATCAGCTGACTCGCGACGACAACTCTAACACTAAACCAACCCGGTGAGTATTACTAATAATGATACCTAATAATATATTGCTTAAAGTTTATATTTACATTAAAAAACTGATTGCAAAAGAATTACACCTTGTTAAAAAAATGTAGGCCTAACACGATGAACTTAAACCTAAGAAGATATTTTTTTAGACATCGTGTTTAGACTGTAGTACTATTTTATGGATATAAACCATGGGCATCAAAAGACAACGTCTAGAGGCTTTTCAAATGTGGATATTGATACGATCAAAAAGAAAACGTGAGGAATGTAAAAGCATTACAAAGAGTTTAGCCTAAGAGAAAAAAAATTTCGTAGAATCCATTCGACGGAGGAAACTGTTCTAATTGACTAGAACAAATAATGAGACGAGAAGGTTTAATGAAAGCAATGTTAAGAAGATCAACAGAGGGTGAAAAAAGTTAAAGTCTAAGAAAGAAGGTTTATAGACGATTTAAAATGCGGTAGACTGTGAGCTACCAAGAAATTAAGACGCTGGCGGATTAAAACCCCGCACGTACCTGCGTTAATTACGAAATTAAATTTCGTTTACATAACACGAATTAACGAACAATTGTTAATAAACTACTGTACCCACAATATGTAGCCGGCCTATTGGTGTAGTGGTCACCGTAAATGGTTTATATATTAGGGATCTCAGGTTAGATTCACATATAGACGTGGCGTCTTTAACTAGCTCAGTTTGCACCTTCATCTACTGTATTAGCAGCAATGTGAAAAACAGTTAGACATAAAATAAAATACTATCATTATAATCAAAATATCATATCTTGCTGAAGTGTATCAGTAATAAGTGTGTTAACACAATACTCCTTCACTACATAGATAGTTCAAAGCATTTACCTTGTATGAAATATCGCTATTTTAATATCCTGTCGTTACTTTTCAGTAATTAGTCATTCGGCGGCCCACTGATAAACTATAGAAAATATAAGGTACTTTTTTTCCTTTGTCGTACTTCCTTTTTCGTTTTAGACGAAGTAAGTTTTCACACTTCTGCATGCCTTTTTTACATCCCACTGCATTCTTTCAGTGTAGGCTTTTTTACTCTCCTTTGAAGATACCGGTGTTCTGCGTTTTCCATGGAACCCCCTGAAACTTGTAATCAGTATTCTGAACTGTATATATATTATACAACAAAGGTTTAGGTGTTACAATATACATTATATATTCATTGCAACACCTAAGTTCGTTCGGGATCTGGGTATAATAAATAACAGACTTAATTTAAACGTAAAACAATTAATTATTTATTACACAATAATAATTACCTACAATTATTATTGTAGGTAAATTTAGCCTACTAACAAATAGGCCTACAATCAGATTACTTCAATTAAATTAATAACAAGACTTAAGCTTAAACTAAGCTTGACTATTTATAGGCCAAAGTAAAATAATGTCATTTAATAGATCAAAACAATATTGTACCTGTCCACAACCATTTTCTACCACCCGTTCGCACACGCACTATAAACGTTACTCAGAATTGGTCCCGTAACTAAACTATTTCAAAATACCCGAAAATTTTTCCGTTTACGATTCAGTATTAACTAACTCGGTACAAAGGCGCTAACTGTCTATACCTGTGGTCTAATAGTTTTCCAAACAATTAAGATCTTCACAACAAATTCTCTGCTATTCTGGAACATAGTGCAATGAATTAAAATAAAAACAAACGTTTCTACTAGTTTTTATTTCCTAGAAATCTTATTTAAAATATCTAATTCATCGCAATCAATGTAATAATGTCGTACAAGGTTATAATATAAAAGAGTAAAGAATAACTTTGTTACGCGCGTTTTAAATAAAATACTTAAAATTTTAGAAACAAAATGACAGTGTTAACAAGCCCAACGCATAGAAAAGCAAAGTTGATCCATCAATGTTGCTCATCAATGTTGATCCATGATTCAGCGGTAACAGGACAGAGAGGAAGTGATTCCTGGAAAAATTGAGTGGGTGATTTTAATAAAGAGGGACCATGCAATAAATATTGTATGGTATGTTGAAAAATCATGTATCAAAGGAAAGAGCCAATCAGCTAGGGAAAGGGAGACGCTAGTTAAACTAGTAGGAAAATACAAGGTTTGTTTAACAAGTCCTTAAAAAGGTACAGTATAGAAGTAGCAGTAGTATACTCCTCCCTTTGTGGTGTTAATAGGTTGAAACAAAGAGGAGATAAAATGTTTAAGAGAAAACAAAGGGTAGTAAGGGAGATTATAGATTAAATATGTTTACTTTTAGTTTATGTACTAGCTTACACAATTTTTTCACTTTATAGTCAGGTTATATTTATTTTCCATTAATAACTGCGGCCGCGCTATGCGCGGTAATTATCATAAACAACAAAGGATTGGGTTATTAATAATAGAAAATAAAACTTTTAAGGGTTGGTTAACATAATACATAATTAACAAATAAATTACAACATTCAATTAACAAAACAAATAATTTAAAAAGCCGTATTGAAATTTTATATGACCTGTATTATTAAGTAAAATTATGTCACCAATTCAGGAATTCTGTCTCTGTATTTTTAAGACAAAAATCAATACTACACAATAAGGCCTATCTCAGTGTAATATGGCGTTGACAAAACACAATGGTTTTATTATTTTCTTCCTCGTCTTTTAAAATTCCTTGTCAGGGATCGTTCACAAACTCAAGTCCCTTATTCCTAAGTGTCTACCTTTCCATTTCTTGTATAAGCTTCCAAACAATAACGGTTTTAAATGAAATTACAAGATTTTCAAAATTTTTTTTCTAAATACTGGGATAATATTTAAAATTATAAAAAAATCTTCTTCTTTAAGTTTTAAAATCAGCAGAACCACATTTAAAAACGCTTTACATTAAGCGAGAAACAAGTTAAGTTAAAAAACTTAATGCATTTATTTCAGATTTTTCCGCCTCTTAGGAGCTTCTTATCAATCTGTTTGTTTCAGGGCTAAAATAAATAGTTCTGTTTCTTATCACATGGTCAGCCAATTAAATGACTGAATCATTTAAGAACAGAAAAGATAGAGGTGTAAAAGACACCAATCAGAGTTTTATCCTCTGGAAGTAATGAATTTCATTATACAGCTAGACCCTGTGGTGAATGAAGTGAAGGTGTCATTTACAGAGTGGAAAATATGTGTTTTTCAGAGGGCCCGGCATGCTGATAAGCGTACTTTTCCACTTAGTGAGGAAGGCAATCGTAAACCACCTCACTCCTCGTTTTTACTTAGTAAAACCTCTACAGGTTCAAACCAGCCTTTTGGCTGATGACCTAAACAACAACACAGGAGCTTCTTAATTAACACTTACGAATAAAAACCTACTGTACAGGTAGAAATAAAATACCACAAGCTTTAAAATTTTGTTTTAATTTAAATTTGTTTTAAAAAGCTAAAAATGTACTTGATTGATGAAGTGTATTTTACAGTGTACATTTTTACATTTTACAGTGTACTCGAATTCCTTTGGAAATAGTTTCTGGTCGAAATATAATTATACAAAATTCTAAGTATGGAATGAGGGAAATTGCGTATTACGATTATTTGATACAAATATACTCGATACATATATATACGATATATATTTGATACAAATACTTGTATTTGATACAAATGGTTGGATGACACGCTTATGGAAGTAAGCAAGCAATTAGTGATAATAAATAAATTGGTAAGTGATGAATTTAACACAGTGTTAAAATTTAGGAGGCTTGTTACTTTTATCTTGATTTATATCCCATTCTCCTTTCTCAAGTTTCCTGTATGCAGTTGTAAATAAATTGAAAACAAATAAAATTTCCAGTGAAAATATTTTAAATTATTTGGTAATACTTGAAATATTTCACGCCAAAATCGGTCACTGGATCGATTCAAATTCACGTAACATTCCCGTCATTCCTCATTCATTCCATCTCATTTACTAGTTGTGCTTTAAATATTGTACAGTTGTAAATAAAAATTAAATTAAAGCTAAAAAAAATTTATTTGGTAGATTGTTATAATTTTTTTCAGAAGTGTAGTAGACATATGGTGCTTTTTGTATTTAGATGTTTACTTTGCTCAGTTCGCAAACAATTTTTATATTTAGTCGGGAATGAATGGATATTTTTATTCTTTAAATATAAATGATCATTTTTTTCTCAGAAATAATGCACATTCATATTAAATTTAGGTGCATAGAAACGTTAGTATATATAGTTCTCTAAAAATGAGTTTATAAGATTCACTTTTGTTATTTGCTCCTAAAATGGCCCTAACAGCCCAATTTTACATCCTGACCATGGCATCAGCTTTAACTACAGATCGTAAAGATGTAATTTTGTATTTTAAATGAGAAAATAGAAATAGAAATTTTAGAACATTGATAACAATGTTCTAAAATTTCTATTTAATTTTATTTTTTTATTTTATTTTTTTTTAATTTTTTTTATTTATTTATTATTATTTACATTAAATTAATATTATTATTATTATAATATTATTATTTATTATTATTATTATTATTATATTATTATTATTTATATTATTATTTTTATTATTTATTTATTTTTACTATTTATTTTATTTATATATTTATTTTTTTATTTTTTTTATTTTATTCTATTTTATTTTATTTTTATTTTTTTATGCTAATCTCGGAATAATATTTTGGACGATACAAAAGCATTCGTTAGCTTAAGTTTTTAATCTGTACGATTAGGTGTGCAAAGAATTTGACTGAACCAAGAGAGGTGTCAAATAATTAAAAAATTCATTGCTCTGATTGCAGATATGATAGAAAACGTAGGTCTAATTATTTTCTTTAAATTACATAACATTAAAATTAATAAAATGTACACCGTTTTTACTTTGGTAATATCCTCATATTTTATTCTTCTGATCAGATAAAAATCTGAATAATTTTAACATCATTCAAAGTTGCAGTAGTACATTTTTCAGTTAAAACGCTCCATTTTTTTTTTAATTTAAAATTCAAAATCTTAATTTTTTTAGACTTTAGATGAAGGTATTCAAAGGAATATTAATCAACACTAAAGAGTACAAAATGATAAAAAGATGAAAAAATACTATGTTATCAATTAAACACCAAGAAGACTAGATTGGAACATTAATTGTTGCTAACTAAAATTCTGGAGAAGTAAGAAAAGAGTTGAAAATTATTTAACCTACAAATTTATTGTACTTAAATAGTATTTGTAAAAACGAAAATATTAGGCAACGAAAAAATTTGGTAAGATAATTTTATATTGATCATATGATAATCAGAATTTCCGAATTGTATGAAAAGATTGGTATAGTGTGGGAAGAGTAAAATTTACATGAGGGTGAAATTGTGTTATGATGTTCCTAAGGGTAAAATTAACGAACTCTATTTTTTGTGTTAACAGTATACAACATATAGAATTTATTAGAGTTAATTCCAGATGCTTATTTAAAAAAATTTATGATTAAGCATATAAAACAGTACTAGTATTTCTATAATTTAAACTAATGTATAGCTCATTCTGTCGGCAGTAAATCAAAGGACAGTAATTTTGTTCAGCATCCATTTTAAAAAAATGATCAAAATATTTTGGTTTATTTAAAATTATGTAATTTTTAATTTTAGCTAATGAAATATCTCTTGAACTGTGTAATTTAAACAAAGATTTATGTGAACGGGTCACCACGTACATTATACATAGGCAACAACCCCTGGACCAATAACTATGATTTATATGGTTGTATTATTCCGGTGGACTCCGTTTTTAACGTTACGCCGTTTAATTATCGGATTCATTGGTTAGCAGTAGTTAGGTTGTGGGGGTTGACCACCCCACCCCACCCCACTGAATATCCTCCTCTGTAACACCACTGATTTGCTTTGATAAATTTTCCCGACTTCAAATGGCGATTATAATTTTCAAACAATCGTATTAATTGCATGTAAAATAGAACGGACGAAATAGCTTTTTTATTTTTTGGGTAACATTCTGACTGTATCTGTGTCCTTAAAATGTTATTACAGTTTAAAATTTTCTACATTATTCAAGGTTCTGAATAGAATTTGGTATAACATTTTAATTAATCTATTAGGGAAAACAATTTTATTGAAATATTTGCACCGAAATTGTTTTCCCTAGTTCTACAAAACGATTTATAATTTAATAATTCATCCGTGGCAACAATCGATATTTGAAATGGAAAAGCAAACACCTAGTAAACATGCGTATTAATTAAAATACTTGGTGACCATCGAATCCCTAAAGTATCTCTCCAGTATTCAATTTGTTATTAGATAATGAATTCGTATATTGAAAATTTTAGAGAATAAATCTGATTAAATTTATGTAAGTAATTGTTTTCATATTAATTACCTTTTGTTCATAACAGGCAAGTGAAATGTTAAATTATTAGCACCCGATCTGCTAGTTCCAAGGCTACAAAAAAATAGTTCTACTTCTTATCACATGGTCAGCCAATTATATGACTGAAACATTTAAGAACAAAAGAGGTAGAGGTGCAAAAGACACTCGTCAGAGTTATGTCCTTTAATAGTACTAAATTTCATCATTATACAGCCAGAACCTGTGGTGAATCATTTTCAGGGTGGAACGTAGATGCTTTTCATAGGGCCTGGCAAGCTAACACGGATACTTTTCTACTCAGTGAGGAAGGAAATGGTAAACCACTTTACTTCTCGGTTTACTTAATAAAGCCTCTAGAGGTTCAAACCAGACTTTCGTAGATGCTATTCATAGGGCCTGGCAAGCTGATACGGATATTTTTCTACTCAGTGAGGAAGGAACAGGTAAACCCTACTTCTCGTTTTACTTAATAAAGCCTCTAGCAGTGGTTCCCAACCTGGGGGCGATCGCCCCCTAGTGGGCGATTTGGGTTCACAGGGGGGCGATAAATTTGTGGGGGGCGATAGGGGGCGATGAGAATTCAAAGACAGAAAAAATAAAACTGTTTGCAATACATAAAATACAAAATAAAAAGCATAACGTTCCACCTACGGGTAAATTAACCCAAATGCTTAGATTATTTTATAGTATATTTTTTATGAAATATGAAAATAACCTTCTAAAACTTGTTTTCTTCAACAGGCTTACAAAATAACCAATTTTTATGGTTGAGCTCCTACACATGAGATGAAGAATTTTGGACACAACTGCTTTGGTTGATTATTGGATTATTTGATTATTTGTTGTGAACAATAATAAATCTGCCGGCCGCATTGGCGCAGTTGGTAACGTGCTCGCCTCTCATCATGCGGTCCTGGGTTCGAGTCCCACTCAGGCATGGCATATTTTCATACGTTACAAAAAATCATTTCATCCTCATCACACACAGTTACACCCCAACGTCGTCGCTAATGACCTTGTAGTTGATGCGACGTTAAAAAAAAACAAAAATTAAAAAAAAAAAATCTTTTTACAGACTAACGTACTTTATTATTTATCAACACATTACTTCAAATTAAATTAGGTATACGATGCTAAGAGAAAGGGGCGATAGGTGTAAGTCATCCTTCACAAAGGGGCGATGCCCCATTAAAGGTTGGGAACCACTGCTCTAGAGGTTCAAACCAGACTTTCGGCTGATGACCTGATCAGCAACACGTTAGTTACTTAGTTTCAAACATTCTGTAGTATACTTATTTAATTATTTAATATTATATTTAAACGGGTAGTATGGCATAATTATATTTTGATTAATTTTAGATCTGATATATTTAAATATTAAGATACTGTGACATACAAAAGGCTGGACAATGGTAGCCGGTTATTGGGTTTTCGTGTTTTGTATGTGGTTTATTACTAAACACTGAGTAGTGGTAAACTATTGTTTTTTTTCTAAAAAAAGGGTACTTAGAATCCTATTCATTTGGTTTTTGTTGTCGCTATGCTAAATAATTATATTTATTTCATTGTTTGTTCATTTATCTGAAATCCTCTATAGGTTACCTTTGTAGAATTCTATCAGTCTCATTTGTAAAATCAGTCGACTCTATTGTAATGGTAGTCTGTAATAAACGGTTGGAAAGCCAGTGATATTAGAATGTGTTAGTTTGTGTTACAACTAGTTTTGTACATAACACGTTGCGATTGTAACAGTTCTTTGAAACGAGCAGAGCACAATTGCTCGGTTTGTAAGTAAATTCATTCATTAAATTGTTTTATTGTAAATGTATTTATAACAGTCGTAATTGATGTAGTAATTAGTTTTATTAAATACTTGTTAAAGCCTTAGTTTAAAAAGGACGTTTTTATTATCTAAAAATATTCAGATCGCAAAAGAACCTGGAAAACTTTACAATACCAATCGAAAGCTCTTTACAAAAATTGGCCTTTTGAGGTTCTTAGATCGTTCCAGCAGATAAAAAGTACCATTTTTGTTTCTTTGTAGAAAAAACCTTAGTGATTACAATCCCCTAGTCAATTTAGATACATTTGTTTTTATTTTTGCCAAAACATAAGGCTATATCAAAGCATTGTACAACTACATCAACCATAATTGGTAATAATAATAATTGATGGTTTTTGTTAATTATGTAAATGTGATATGATCAAGGAAGGAGACAAAGGTTTTAAATCTGTGGTTTAGTCAAATTCATTTTAATCATGTTTATAGTTACAAGTCATAATATATCTACAATGTTAAAACTGATTTAGGCATTTATGCATATTACTACTACTTTTAATATAATTAAAAGAATCTTTTGCCCTTAATACTCACAGCCGTATTAAACAATTTTGGGAACTCTCCACCGTGAATTGCATGTAATCGGTATTCTGTAACTGATTAAGAAAGAACCGGGTGGTTTTTCAATGTATTCGGTAGTTGTTACTGGAACAAGCTTGTAGCTGGAGAAAGCATCAGTCTTTTTCATTCACCACTGGATTCATCTTCTATAACCCTTTGACTCTCTTTATAATAATTTTATATTTTAAATAATTTTCCCCAACCTGAATATATTGTAACATTATTCTTGGAATCGCTCACGGAATAGATTTTTTAATGTAAGAATTGCGTATTGTAGGCTATAGGGTGGAGAATGTTGAACAAGAATACTGAATTGCGATGAATGAGATGTTTTGAAAAGGAGTTCTAGGAAATCGAAAACAGTAGAAATATATTTATAAATTTTGATTCCTTCTACAATATTCTACTGGAATGGAGAAAATGTTCGAAGTGTCAAGATTAATTATCAGACCGCAAGCATAAAAGCAGTTATCGCCTTTGTAGTCGGTCAGTCAATAATTAAAATGTAAAGGAAAAGTGTTGTCAAGTCTTTCGAAATAGTGTCGTTACGAAACCAATTCTGCATTAAGTTAATTAGTGAGCGTGTGTGTTATGTGAAAAGCGTTGTGTGTGTGTGTGCGCGTGTGAAAAGTTGGTGGACATGTGAATCAATTGATTTTGTTCTTAAGGAGAGTATTCTATTGTTAGTATAAGTTTGGTTTGCTTAAGTTTTGTAATATTAATTTAATTTATTATAATTTTATTGTGTTTATTAGTATACTTAGTTTAATCATTAGATTACGAAAATAAATAACTAATTGTTATAAGTTTATAGTAAGTGTGTTTATATTTATCTTACCCCGTCCCAGACGAATCTAAGTGTTAGAATATAGATTTTTCCTAAAATAATAAATAAACAATAAAATAATAATACTATCCTATATTTTTTAAAAAATGCAGAAGTAAGAAAAATACTAGTTTATCTGATAAAAACACAAATGAATTACTCCTTAACGATGTATAAACGATGATAGATCTGCGATATGGTTGAAAAACTAACCAGAATTTCTACGCCAATAGAAAACTACTTGTTTTGTTAGTATAAAGATAATACACTTTTTATTTACCTGACAGTTTAAGAAGTTCATAATTTAAAAGAAGTTGTCATCAGCAGCTATATCATTGATGTCTTTCACATAAGGAAAATAGAGAAGTAATGGAATACCAGACAATACACTTTAACAGAATAATATAACTCTCGTCTTTTCTTTTTCAAACTACAAGATAACTTTTGTGTTTGATACGTATACGAATTTCTTGCTTCTTCCTAAATAATTCTGTAAGTAAATATTGTCCTTTCTATATTTTATCGTGTTTATATTTTGAAATCAAATACAGGTTACTTACATACAGTAACAATAACATATTACGTGAACAATAATATCTTACTTTGTATTTAAAATAATTATTTAAATGTTAATCAAGAAAAGCTATGACTACTCATTTTGTACAAGCTTTACGTAAAAGCCAACCCAGCTGGTTTTATCATAAATTTTCAGTTTACTTTATTAATGTTACAATTGTATGCATACACAAGTATAATACTTTCCGCGGTCGACGAGTTCTGCTGTTCCACGCATTTAGACCAGTGAGAACGTTTGCCAGCGTTGTCAAATCGTACAAATGTTTCAGCCTGACAAACATTACACGCGCATGCCTATAACAGCACTAGGAGTTCACTCATGTCTTGCACTCATGTCTTGCATCTCGTACCGAACACATCGATTATAGAGCGGATTAACAAGCAATACTTTATAATATAATCTGCTGATTGCATGTTAATAGGTTATAATTGTTAATGAAAGACCAAAAAAAATGGCTGATAGAATATATACGAGTAGTAGATACAAGAGCAAATATTTGGCAACGTTACTGGCAAGTCATTGGCTAGCTATGAAGTGGGTAAGGGATAATACGTACGTTCAGAGCTCATCAGCCTTGAAAAATAGTAGTGAATTTATGGATTGCTTTTTTTATGCTGGATAAAAATATGAAGTGAATGACTTAAGGGAGAATAGTACTCAGTAGCAAAACTCCTACAGGCAGTTTGTATGTTTTTTTTTTACAAGATGTACCCACTTCAGTTTCTGTGAAGCCTATGTGAGGAATTACAGGCAAAATGTGATTTGTAGATGTTTCGTATTAGTCGGTTTTTGTTTTCAGGAAGTTTTCATTTAAAACGTCAAAAAGAGGGCTTGGAGGAGCCAAATACCTGGCACCCGTAAGTCTAAATAGGTCGAAGTATAGATTTGTACAATAACAGTTTTTAAGTAAAGAGAGTTTTTAGATCTCCTGGAGATAAAGAGTTTACTTTTTCTTAAATTTGTTTATAAGGTAAAAAGCTTGCACACAAATAAAAAATAGATCTTTGGACGGTAAAGGAGCTAGAAGGATTACTGGTGTAATCATTAATTCTATCATTTCACTTTCAACTTTCAATAACCACATAGTTCCGGCTGTTATATAATTTATGACTTCCGGTATATTTTTAAAATGTGTTGTGAGCAGATTGCCAAGTAATAGAAATGTCAGTTGTATAACGTTTTCGAAGCCTTATGTTAAAGAAAAAGATTCTTGTTCCTCACATTGCAATGGTTGGTTCTTTCAGAAAACTATTTCATATGCATAAATATGAGATTTTTTAGCAAACATCAAAAACACGGAATTCTTTCAAAAGTTGCTCCGGTGGATTCAATTATTCTTTTCCGTTAATTACTCGAAAATCAACTTCTGAACCCTCAACAGGATGATATAAATGAGAGAAATTTATCTCCCCACCCTCTTACACCGTATTTTACAACAGATTGTAAGAAATTTGGGTAAATAGTTTTTAGAGTGTGCTTATTCAGGAAGCGTCTAAATTTTTTGGATGTAAACCATATTTTTTTAGACGCTGAGAAAGAGTTTCAACGTACTTGCTCCACCTAGGAAAGCAGCAACTAGTTACTAGGTCACTATTATTCAATGTCAAAAAAACCCTTTGAAAGAACAGTTTTCTACTTTGTGAACAGATGTGAGTTTTTAAAATATCAACAATTTGAGTTGTCTTTGGGCTGACACTGAAAAGAGAAGTAAACCCTTATACATTATAGGCCTACAGTGTTACCTCGTTTATCCAGATTTCTTGATTATCCGGAATGGGTGAAGAAATTGCGGACAAGGAAAAGTCTAAAGTCCGAGCAAGGTTAAAAAACGATTTTATTCATGAAATCCCGATACCACATACAGTCGTATTTGAATAACACTGTAATTCAGATACAGTACATTATCCACTGTAACCCGTACAGTACTGTACAAATTGGCCTCAGAGTTTAAATATTCAAAGTGTACAATTACAGTAGGCCCTATGAACTGAACTGTTAAAGCATTAGTGCCTTGAGCTAGAAATCCCACTCATGTTGCTGTGTTTGTTTTGTTAGTCATCGCTGGACAAAATCGTGGCGTATTCGAAGCAGCAGACATATATACCCGCAGAACTTATGATTGTGAAACGATCGGGTGATTGTGCTGGCTTTAAACGCCATACAAAGATATAGCAAAAAAAAATATTTCTTTGTAAATAAAAAATAAACACTTTTAAATATTTATATCGACTTATCGTAGAGTATTTGTCCCCAAAGAAGTAAAAATAAACTATAAGTTTTTCCTTTATTTTTTGTAGACGATTTCCTATTGATAGCGGTTTATAGCCTATAGATTTTAAATTTTACGGACTGCTTTCGTTCTTAATTAGTCCGTAAAAACTAGGCACCACTGTACTTGTTGTAAAAGTAACAACATGCAAATTTTTACTTTCTCTTCCTTGATATAAATATATAGGGAAGGAAAGTACCTAGTGTTTTCATGACGATTTTTCGAAATCAAGTTTTTACCGGAAATACACGTTTTCAGGTCTCTGAACCCAAAAAAGAAGTTTCTAGTGATTGATCTGCGTGTTCGTGTGTGTGTGTGTGTGTGTGTGTGTGTGTGTGTGTGTGTGTGTGTGTGTGTGTGTGTGTGTGTGTGTGTGTGTGTGTGTGTGTGTGTGTGAACAAAATATTTTAAGAACAGAATATCCTACAAAGTAAAAACTTGAAAACTTTAGTTATGTATTACCAGTAACTCGATTTTAATATTTTCATAAAAAAAACCGGTCAACCGGAAGTAGTAATTTATTCGAACGATTTTTCATTTTGTTGTAATTTTTCTCAAAAACGGCTTCTATGATTTTTATAAAGATCAATTAATTTGCTAAGCCTACATAATATTGTGTATTCTACAAGATAGTGAAACATGACTGCTGAAATCGACATGACTATGAAATAAAATCTATAAATCGACATACAACTTTTATTTAAAGTAGTTTCTTTCTACAATACTTATTTTAGTATCAATTAGTGATTTTCTGTATTTTGTTCATCAAAATTGTTAAAACAGGGGATTTTTTTATGATAGCGGTCTAGGAAATTAAAATTTTTACTTCAAGTTCTTTTTAAAGCGCCGTAACGTAGGTTAACGTCAATTAGTGATTTTCCGTATTTTAAATTCGAACAGAGGTTGGTTTTCATTTTCCGTCATTCATTCATGATTAAATTAGGTTATGTTTTTCATTTTATATAATATACTGATTAAACATAGATTACAAAATATTATTATTGACACTTTTTAGCGATTGATCTGCGTGTTCGTGTATATACATGAACAAAATATCTTAAAAACGGAATCTCGTACGAAGTAAAAACTTGATAACCTAATTAGGTATTACCAGAAGACTCAATCCGAACATTTTTATTAAAAACCCGGCCGACCAGAAGTAGTAGGTTTTCATTTCCCCGTTATTCATTTATGATTAAATTAGGTTATGTTCTTCATTTTACATTGTTTACTGATTAAACATAGGTTATAAAATATCATTTTTATTTATTTATCTAACGTCGCATCAACTGCAAGGTTATTAGCGACGACGTTGGGGTGTAACTGTGTGTAATGAGGATGAAATTATTTTTTGTAACGTATGAAAATCTGCTGTGCCTGAGTGAAATTCAAACCCAGTACCACATAATGAGAGGCGAGCACGTTACCAACTACGCCAATGCGGCCGTCATTATTAAAATATAATTATTGACACTTGCAAGAGAATATTCATGTGAGTGCTTCACGCCAGATGTTTTTAATAAGCAAACATACAATTTGGTAAATAGATTCAATATCACTCAAAACTATTACGCCTACCAATTGTTTTGAATAAAACATAAAACATCAAAAGTTTACACAGTTAGAAATTAACCAAAAGAGGAGAATGGTATTAGAATCAAGTATGAAAATACAAGCTATGCAAAATCTATTCATTTAATACTAGAATTTACAACTGAATAGTGACCGATAAATTTATATACAAAGTAAATGCATTCATAGATGGAGATTGATGATTCCGCACATGAATGCACCATTTGATATTTACGTTATATTTGTATTAACTGTACCGTGTACTAGCTCCCTAACGTTATGGTCAAACGATATCCCTATTCACGTTCGTCGAACAAATTTCATTGACCATCAGTTATTCCCATTACTTGGTTACTACCCTTTCTCACAGTTGTTATCCATCTTTGGCTACAAACAATTTTGATAACAGCGACCCTCTAATAATTTTCAAATATGTACATCGAGTACACAACTGTAAAACCCATTGACCTTAAAAATCAAAAGAATTAATTCATTT
Organism: Catonia carolina; assembly: GCA_035578175.1. Taxonomy (NCBI): domain Eukaryota; kingdom Metazoa; phylum Arthropoda; class Insecta; order Hemiptera; family Achilidae; genus Catonia; species Catonia carolina. The sequence goes on along the minus strand of JAQMRL010000001.1, from coordinate 431,206,340 downwards.
CTACCATTTCTATTATTTGTTCGGTTTTCACAGCTACAAAATTTAATATTGCAGAGTAATTTAAAAAACTTTATTATTAATATTTTACTTATTCAATATGTTACTTTGTATCAATTGTTATTGTTATTTCGCTCAACAGCCAATAGGAAAATTTTAATTTTTGTAAATACTTTTTTTATTTATTACCAATCTGTTATTTATTAACTGTTATTTAGGTCATCAGCCAAAAGACTGGTTTGAACATCTACAGGTTTTTCTAAACAAAACAAGAAGTAAGGTGGGGTTTACCATGTCTTCCTCACTGAGTAGAAAAGTATGCTTATCAGCATTCCAGGTCTTCTGAAAAGCAAATGACATCTTCACTTTATTCAGGGTCTGGCTGTATAATGAAATTCATTACTCACAGAGGAGATAACTGTGACTAGTGTATTTTACATATCTACCTCTTCTGTTCTTAAATATTTCAGTTACATAATTGGCTGACCATGTGATAAGAAACTGAATTATTTTGTGTTATATCCCTGGAACTAATAGTTCGAGTAAAAATAATTTAACACTCCACCAACCTGTTATAGGCATATTTAAAGATGATAAACTGGGTAGTTCTTGAATCCAGATTATGAACAATTTTTCGTATGAACATGAGTAGCAACATCTGTCCAATAATCGTTTCAGTTTATAAATGTGCGTTTTGAATTTTTTACATATTTTTATAATGTGTTTATTCTACATCATTCGTCTGTTGAGAAGTAAACCTGGCTGCAGTATGTCATTACTCTAGAGAATCTGAACGATATTTTGATGGCACATGGAGAATCGTTTCATTTAAACATGAAAGTTGTTTGTGACGATTTCAATTCGTTGATTTTGACTTTCCACTTTATAACCCAATCATCTTTAAGGTTCGAACAGAATAGATTTCTTTTTAAAAGCTTCAATCTGACCAATAGCTGTTGACCGTATTGCTATACCATCAAAAAATTGCTATGATCGTGTCATTATACTGCTTACATCAGTGGCCTAAGGCCGCTACCCAGGAGTACGCTAGCCCTATCAATATATAGCACTGAAATCTGTTTAGATATTGCAATGTAAAACAAATATTATTATCTTGCAATACTTGCTTGTCAAATTTGGACGAAAGTCACTTCTTAGTAAGAAATACCTTCCAGACTTATTAAAAAATATTTTCCAGTAGTTTTAACTGTATAAGCGGGTTATTAGTGACATTAACCTTCATCAATTTTCTTTTTAAATATTTTTGCAGTTTATGAACTAAAACTGTGTAGAAAACATAGTGATTGTTATTTTTCAGGAACCAGCAAAAAAAGCAGTACTTTAAATCTTCACCGGTATCTGATGAGTGTTCGCTACTTTTCACAATAAACTTCCCCGATTCTTTTTGTCGAGTAGGTTTCTATATTTTTTAACTGTAGGAAACTTTTCTAAAACATTCAATTGCTCTTATATTCTCATCATTTTTTTTCAAGTTATTGTTTTCCAAAATGATAAATTTTTGGAGTAAACATTTTTTCCTTGTTTTAAACTTTTTGAGGCAGGAAAACATAAATAATACGTTCAGTAAACTAATAAAACCATTTTAGAAGTTTTTAATCATTAATTTTTTACAGAATTTTAACATTAGGTTTATAAAAATGTGCTACTCAATTACTTCGATAGAGTTTCTTTGTAAAGTATAATAATATTACCTTAGAACAAATAATGATTCACAGTTAGTTTTGTTTAATTATTAAATTTACCTCAAAGAACAAATTTTCTATTCATCTTACTATTAATTTTTTATATCTTTCACCAACAAGAATAAATGTTTGGACGGTTTTTATTTTTAATCATTGCATCCATATTCACTCGATATTATTTCCCAGAATGAACAAAAATCACTACATATTTTGTGAGGAAATATTCCAAATATTTCAAGTTTTATACAGACAGTTTTATTTTTACTTTTCCCGAGGCATATTCAATTTCATATAAATAATCTTTCTGTTCTTAAAGTAAAAAATTTTAAATAATTTTTGATATTTGAAAAATGACAAGATTCCAGAAACATAAATTCATTTTTTTCTCAACGCTGCTGTAGTGTATCTGATAAATTGTTATTAAAGGAGATATTCCACGCTACAAAAATTATAACATTTTTGAAAGTCTAGAAAATATGAGGAATTTTTTAATGAATAATTTCATTAAGGAACACTTGAACAACAAGGTTATTAGCAACCATAATAAATATATACATAATTATATTTATTTTTTTTCAGTTTGTACAAAGATACATCGACAACTTGGTCATTAGCGACTACTGTGAGTTTTGGTACTGTGACAGTGGGATTTAAGATGTTAACTTTTCCAGACCCCAGCCGGGAATCGAACTTTGTAGGCTTTTCCACTTTGTAGGCTAGCGCCTGGGTCACTACGCCACGGCAGCGGGCTACATAGTTATTTACATCTTTACATAATCAAAAATTATAAAAAATGTCTAACAATTAAGAAAAAGCAGAATTATGATTAAAAAAATGTAAAATTATCAGAGAAAGACCAAACTTACAAGAAAAGTTTTAAGTTTTGGTTTTTGTGCAATAATTGTTTCCGTAATCTAGCAACATAACCCTATTTATTTTTCTTCACCGGATGTTTAATTATTTTTTATCCCTTTTTTGAGTACTTTAAAATCTGTTCAATTTAAGAACTATAAGCAACCCCATGACTCAATGAGATAAAAATAATAAATTTATAATGTGTAAATGAGGTTTAGTCTTGTAAAGACTCAGGTAAACCATTCCGGAGAGGGTATGGTTAATTGAACCCCAACCACCGGTACACCAGTAACCACTGTCTAGTTTTCAAATCTATATAAAAGTAACTATAGACTATAATATCTTTACTAGGATTTTAACCATGGAACCTTCGTTTCCAAAATCAGCTGTTAAACAGCTGATTCGTGATGATTTCTTTACCACTAAACCAACTTGGTGGGTTGTTTATTAATTTAGACTTTGATTTATTAAACAAAAGCACGGTAGTAAAATATTTATATATACCACCAAATTCAAAAATGTATTACTGCTCAATGTACGGATTTGTAATTTATTTATCGTGAGTATACTAATATATTCTAACTTAGGTACATTCTAACTCAAGCAACATCACAGGAAACAAATTTACTAAACTTTATTTCTATGTATCTTTTTGATTAATGAGTCCATCTTTAATGTTTCAAAAAGAATGTGTATAAAAGGGCAGCAGGACCTTTCCAAACTAAAAAGTTTCTGTGTGTCAAAGAGTTAAATAACTATTATAGCAGGTATAGTAAAAAATTTATAAAGCAGGAAAAATAGTGAAGTCGAAAAACGTTAACGGGAAATTGATTAGGTGTGCGCTCAAAGGTGTCCTCAAGCTCTCAAGTTTAGTTTAATTTTTGAATACACAATAGACAAAAACAACGTGAAATTGAAGAATTGTAAATCATTGGCAAGTAGACTAACAATCAGGAATGATTAAGCAAGCAATTGTTTTCACGTATACATTAGCCTGATATTTATTATGAGTGTAAACCGTAGTCAAATACTCGTATCGTTAAATGATTACGACAGACATATTTTTATTGTTAATTTAGCCTACGCTTGTATCGTAACGTCAATGTCACAGCCCAATTAAACCGGCTGGATAGGGCTTGAGCGAACTTGTATAGTAAATGCGCTACTTTGATTTTCATTTTTGATGACGGGCAAACGACTTAGCCAAAGCAGTACTGAAGAAAAGCTAAATTGCATTTTTTGTAGAACATTTTTAATTTCTACAAATTAAATTACTTTGAGATTTATACTTGAGACTGACTGTTTGGGCGTTCCAAATAAAAACCTAAACAAAGAACACGATATTTTGGCAATTGTCTAATACAGAAAATGAAGCTCAAGTTTTAGAGTAGGAAATTTTTGATATATTATTTAAATATCCGTCAAGTGTGTGTTTAAAAAATTTTAAAATTATATGATTTTTTCCCCAAAAAATACTTAAAATTGAACTATGATGACTGGGCTCATATTAATCTGCCTAATTAGAATAACAATTTACCGGACGTTACATTTAATTAATTTTAAGTGAAATGTTGAATTCAGTCGTATAAAATTATACTGTGTACTAGAACCAGTAGAAAAAAGAGTTCTAGAACTCATCGTTATCTTACTGCTTGTATCAGCGGAAACCCAAGTTTTGTTGTTGGTGTTAAAATAATTTTTTGTAGCTAAATCTTATTTCTATTCCTGTTTTATTTATCACTATAAATACATAGAACTGTACTTGGCATAATAATTAAATATTTATGGTTACAAATTGTTTAATGGTTAAAATTTATAATTAAGTTTTAGGTTAAATATTTATAGTTCAATTAAAAATAAATTTCCTATCTTTACGTTGTACCGAGATAGCACTTCGTTTTCTAAATAACCGTCAAATGTAAACGAAACAACGGATTTTACTTTTAAAATATTTACATTATAAAAAAAAATTGTGGTTTAACAAACGGAACGCTAATTTCTTTATTAAACAAAACGAAGTGACATAGATCTACGTTTTAAAAGCTCATTAAAGAAAAAACGTCTAAAAACTGGTTATTTTATAAAAGAAAATCTTCGAATAACCTTTACGAAAAAAAATTAACGTAGAATAGAATAAGCTATTTTTTGTGTGAATTTTCAATTTTTTTTGTTTGGCAGCTTCTCAAATAGAGTTTTTGAAACACGACGGACTAAAATTACAATGTGATTTTTTTTAAATATTTAAATAATGGTTCACTATTAATATTAAATAGATGTTTGTAAATTAATGTTTAGCGTAGATCATTCAAGGGTAACTGTTTTTTATTTCATGATTTATGAATTAAACCCATTTTCCATCATAAATTAATTTTAAAAATAAATAAAGGAATTAACAGAACTAGGTTAGTAACTAGGTACAAAACCAGGTTTAAGTGACTAAATTGTGGAAGTAAAACAATATCCAATCAATTGGGCTTTAGTTGTTTGCTGTAATGTTTAGATAAACTTCAATACGAATTTACTGAATATTAATATTACATTTATGCATATAAATGTTTATATATTCTATAAGCATTGTATATGAATCTAAATAAATTTTCTAATTTATATTCAGTAAGGTAATATTTATATAAATGTATTATGAGTCACCTGTATTAGAGTAGTGATTAATACAGACACACTAAGGGCTAAGCCCCCCATAACAATTTTTTACTAGTAATTTTATTAACACTTAAAGTGTTATATCCTACGAGAAATCTCGTTACATTATTTGCACTTTAGGGTCTATGTGTGCTTTCGACGAGTTATCTCTTATTGCACGTGCTATTTAGACAGATGTCAAAGAAAAAAGCTGTATTAAAAACTGTTTAAAAATTTTACTGTCAGGATTGCTAGTATAAATTATTGATTTAAAACGCAAATAAATACATCTTTTTTATTTTTTCATTTATTTTACCCAAGGCGGCAAGAAAAACTCATGTTCCCTCCACTCTCTCACAATGGGGGAAGTAGTGTTGGAATCAATTGAGGCGTCCTCGTTCAGCCCCAAGGAGGCCGCAACCGTCTACCAACCAAAAACCCGCCGCCTGGCAACTTGATCTGACGTCAGCAAACAACCCTTCACCTCCCTCGGGACTGTTTGTATAATATTACAAGGGAAATGTCGGGTTAAAATTATTCATCTCTTTCATTACCAGCTCCGGAAATAAGTGTGCCCTTACCTACTGAGATCGAGACAGGATTAATTTACTGGGGGAGAGGGTGAACCCGCTGATCTTCAGATGTCTCCTCCCTCCGCCGTTTCCAGACCACCCTCTCCGCAAACTGAGCGACCAACTTTATGTTCTCTTCATCCCGCCGTATCGCTGCCCCTACTCTCTCTGGGATCCACTGTGCAACGCCTATCTTCTCAGATGTCTCCATTCTGTTGAGGCCAAAATAGGGACATCTTTCAAAAATAATGTGCAATGACGACTCCTTCTCTTCACTATCACACAGTCGACATTTCGGTACTTCATGAAGTTTGAACCTAGTCAAATATGCCCCACAGCAACCATGCCCTGTTAGCCACTGCGTCAGTTCGTGGGTGGTATCACCAAATGTCCTCTTTAACTACTTCAACATTTTAAATGAACCTACTTGTCCACTCCTCGACCCTAGCTTCGCTCCAGCTCCTCTGCCACCTGCTGAGTAATCTACTCCAACATTCCAAAATAAATACATCTGATCCAATGTATCTTAACAGGAGAAATATTTTCCCTTAAATATATAGTACTAATAAACGGATTTAACAAATTTTGCAAGTTCGTAAAACGGACACTTTCGGGATTCTGCAAAAATCCAAAAATGAAAATTGGTAAAAGCCGCAATGAAATTTTACGAAGAAAATAAAAAAATAATTGAACTAAAATTTCAATAGTGCTGTTTATCTGGTTGCATATTTCGAAATTTAATTTGTTTTGAATGCCGTTATAGCGATGGTAATGGTTTATTTACGTGCATATCTTATATTTCAAAAACACTAATACAAAATATTGGGAAATAAGACTGTAGGTGTTAATATAATTGTTGTTAAAAATAAATAAGTATTATATTGTGATTAATTCGCTCAGATCAGCTATTGATAGTATTTTTTTATTTGAACACCCGATATCTTCACTCTTTTTGTATTAAAAGTTAATATTTGAATGACAGTGAATTCCATCCTCATGTTGTTTGATTTTTCGTCAACATGGGGTGTACTGATTTGAATCATCGAAGAATTTAGCAATTTTTATGATGATTTCGATGAAGAGAGTAATTGTATGTAAAAATGAATCTTGGAAAGTAAAATTCAGGAAGACAGATTCACTGGTGGTGATAGGTTAAATGTCAATGATGATAGCTTGAACAAAAAAACATTAAGGCAGTCTCACATTACTTGAAGACAAATTTATGGAAACTAGAAAATAATTGCTTCAATTAAGATACCTGGCGAGATAACTTAGGTAAATATGTCCGATAAATTGAAGTACCATAGCCGAGCAAGTGAGAGAAAGACTTGTGGCATAAATACGCATTAGCCCAAAGGTCTTTACCGTTATAATCCAGATCTGAAAACATTCTACAGTTGTTATCTTGGCCCGTACTACTGTGTACGCGCGCGCGCGTGTGCGTGTGTGTGCGTGTGATTGTTCTTTTCATAATGTTATCTTGCAAAAATATTCATTCCATCGGTATTTTGTTGTAGGACTTTGTTTTCTTACTAGCCTGCATATAATTTTAACTGAAATTGAAATTTCGCGGTGAATTTTATGTGGCACAAAAATAATGTCTATTGATGTAAGTGTTCGCAAACGTGAGCAAACAATCCGTAGCGGAGAAAAAAATTTGATATTACATGTATTAAAGTGCTGTGAGGAAGAAGCTAATTTTAATAGACTTAATGTCCCTATTAATAAACCAGTTGAAAGAACTTCTAAATATTGTAAAACATCCCGAAAAACAATGCAAAGGATAAAAAAAGAAGACTGCTTTTTATAGCTTAACGAACTAGAGACTGCAGATGAAGGCGGAGCATAGTGACCTAGATCACAGCACAGAGCCAATTGACTTTCGTTAATCGTATCCTGCGTTGTCATGTTTTGGTCCGGCTGTGAATGGCAGCCTAACAAAAAGTCAGCTGGAGTTCGGTGAAACAGTGTGACTTAGCAAAGAGCAACCTCACACCTGACCTTGCCTGTCATTGGCTAGATCTCATCTGCAGTCTTCAGTTCGTTGGGGTATAATTTACTGCATGCACAAACGCTTGCTCACAACGAAGAGTAAAATGATGTAATGTTATTGGATTGGTGCATATGGCTTGTGCAAGTAAAAGCGTTACGCATTCTCTCACTCCCACGGCTAGGCGACTTCAATTCATCTGAATGATGTAAAGACCAGCGAAAAAGGAAGCGAACTACAGCAGGCGAGGGAATATGGCCACTGCATCTCGTTTCCCACAACCTGTATAAAAAAATAATTCTCATAAGACCAGTTAAAATTGTACACTTTGTATGCAAACTAACTTCTCTGAAGAGGGCTTTATTTTATACAGGTTGTGTTAGTCGTGATGCTGTAATCATGTTCCTTCGTCTGCTGTTTTTCATTTCCTATTCGCTGATTTATTCCCGTATTATCTCGCCAAGCATTTAAAACAATTGACTTTTATAGTTTTTATAATTTGACTTCAATTACTCTCCTCTTGGCAGATCTAAAAAGAGATGAATGTATGTGTGTTAGGAACAAGCTTAGGTCTAGCCTTGTTTGGAAGAAGACAACAATAAAAAAAATTAGGCTCTGGATTTTTACTTTAAAATGATATCGTGGGTTTAAACGTTCGTAGATAAAAAATATTTATAGCTATTCAGGGAAAAATAACAAGTAAATTTTTATGCAGTTTCAATGTATTATAAATATGAATGTATTTATTGAAACGACTAGAATTGTGTTTCATGAAGATGGAAAATTTATTTGACAAAGTGAAATGAACCGGTAAAGCAGATTTGTGGCTGATCATAATATTAGTCTATTATTTCGTATCATAAGATATGAAGATGTTAGTATTGATCTAGTGCTATCCGTCTTAAAAGGAATCAAGTAAGCTGACGTTTAAGACGATTATGGTCTGATGACAAAATATTACGGAGCAAACTAGAACTTATGACATAGGTTGGTGAATCGTTAGAGAAGTATCGATAAAGTAAAGTGGAATCGATAAAGAAGTCAAATAGGATTAAATATTAATATGTTTGGAAAGTATGATATAAACTAAGAAGATAAGCAAACTTATTAACCCTCTTCCACTAAAACACTCTGTTCTATCTACGATAAACAATTTATGATAAGCTTCAAAAGAGCCAATGATTTTTACTAACATTTTAATGTCAAAATTAATTTCATCATAAATATTTTACGCAAAACAATAAAATTTCAGCATTAGTTCTAATCTAATCAATAAATAATATTAGTGACGTCAAAAGTATTTGAACCAAATACGTAAAAATGTTAGAAAATGGTTTTTATTCTGAACGAATTAAAAATTTCAGATTCTTTAACATTCAGTCTACAAACCACGCTATTTTTTTTTATTTTAGTGTACCAACCACGCTATTTATTTAAGGAATGACAACAAAATTTGCTCCGTAGTATAGTGTAGCTACGGACTAGCTTAATTTTTCACTCCTTTTCTGAATTTTGGTCTTTATACACGAAAATAAATTTTATTTCATGAAAAATTGATATTAAAAAAATTATATTAATTGTGATACTTAAGGCTAAGGTCGTTCGGGATCCGGGAACTACAAATAATAAACAGATTTCCTTAACTGAAAACAATAATTTTATTGAAACAATTTAATTACTAAACTCAGATTACTAACCCATGTTGCCAGTTTGTGCACGTGACATTTTGTCACAGTCTACCTGAATTGACCGACTGCATTGTCAATTCAAGTAGCCAGTCAGATTCAGGCAACATGGTTGGTAGCGCCCACCCCCGCACTATCAATTCAATTTTACAAAATTAAAAAAATTGTACCACAACATTGGCCAATCAATATTTCATGTTATTAACACATTTGTACTAAGTTTTTTACGCTCAATAAAACGATAGTTTACACGTGCTGAATGATCGAGCGGTTACCGAGATAGCAAGAGTTCAGAATATTGTTAATAAATTAAAATTTAAATAACGTACAGGTGATTATGATCCTTAAACCAGGCAAGGATCCTTTACGACCGAGCTCCTATAGGCCAATAAGCCTGCTTCCAATTATCTCTAAAGTATTTGAAAAAATGTTGTTAAATCGTCTAAAACCTTTTATAGAAGAGTATAAACTTATTCCAGATCATCAATTCGGGTTTCGTGAACGACACTCGGCTGTAGAACAAGTCCACAGGCTAGTCAATTTTATTCAGAAGAGCTTAGAATTGAAGAAGTTTACTTCAGCTGTGTTCTTGGATATTCAACAGGCGTTCGATAAAGTTTGGCATCTAGGTCTGTTATACAAAATTAAAATGAAATTAGAATATCCATACTTCTTGATTTTTAAAAACTATCTTTTAAATCGTTTCTTCCAAGTTAAATATGATAATGTCTTTTCCAATTTCTACTTATTAAATTCTGGCGTTCCTCAAGGCAGCATTTTGAGCCCATTCTTATATACGCTTTATACAGCCGACCTTCCAGAACATGATTCTGTAATGACGGCAACGTTCGCAGATGACACAGCAATTTTAGCGGCGGACGCTTCTCCGACATGTGCCTCGGAGAAGTTACAAACCCATCTTGACAACATTCACGAATGGTGTAAGAAATGGAGAGTGAAGATTAATGAGGATAAGTCAACGCACGTAACATTTACATTAAAGAAACCAACATGTCCAGTGGTCAGCTTGAACGGTACAGTAATCCCACAGAAGGATGAAGTTAAATATCTGGGTTTACATCTAGATCGAAGACTCACGTGGAGAAGTCATATATGGGCGAAACGAAAGCAACTTGGGCTGAAGTTACGTCAATTATTCTGGCTCTTAGGCAGTAGGTCTCAACTCTCCCTTGAAAATAAAGTACTCGTGTACAAAGTAATACTCAAACCAATTTGGACGTATGGGTTAGAGCTATGGGGTACAGCTAGTTCATCAAATATAGAAATACTGCAGCGCTTTCAATCAAAATGCCTGAGACTGATCGCTGCAGCCCCATGGTACGTAACAAATGAAATACTACACAATGACCTAAACCTGCCCTTCATAAAAGAAGAAATTAAACAACATAGCGAAAAACATTTACAAAAACTAGAAGACCATCAGAATCCATTAGCGATTAGCCTCCTTGACAACAACGAAGATACTCACAGACTGAAACGCTTTAAACCATTGGACTTACCTCTACGATTTTGTTAGTCATTTAATTTTAATTTTTTTATTTTATTTTTTATCTTTTCTACTTCAACTCCTAATCATCAGCATCTCATAATTGGCGTCGTTTTCATCTCTACCATCGTCATTGTCATCTCCAATTTCAACTCTTTGTGTTTTGGGATGTTGATTCACAGTTTATCAAGTTTGATTTTGTATAGATATATATATATATATTTTGTTTCTTCACAGTTTGGCCTTTTTCAAACACACTACTGAGTGTCGTTTGTGTTTCAATTCTAAGGACATTACTCAGATTTTCTCATATTTGCTTAAAGTTATTGTATTTATTAACTGATTGCAAAAGAAAACTATACTGTTAGAAAAAAAAACGTACAATTTGAAATTTCTTACACCCTGTAAGAATATAATTGGCTATACTGTGTTAAAATTTCGAACTTTTTTATCAAATCATTATCGAGTTACATGCCTCTAAACGCATGAAATTTGTTCGGATCTTTTTTTCTTCCAACCTAAATATGCAATTTTTAAACGAAATTAAAAATATAGGGCTATTAAGGATCAATGCAGAATAAAATTTGCTAAATTTTGATGTAAAGTTATGTTAAAATCCGACTAATAGTTTTAGAGATGTAAGGGTTCAAACTCGTGTGTCTATGATTATGAAACCGATAGTAGTACAGATGCTGTCACTCAACAATAAAAACAATGATTTACCAGTTCACAACCACTGTTATTCTCCCATACGCTTACACACTGTTATCGTAACTTTATAACCGGTTCCGTAATGAAACTGTTTTGAAACGGCCCGACAACATAAATTCCTTTCACACTCAATAACTAACTCATGGTTAGTTAGTAACTAACTCATGGTTAGAAAGACGCTTTCTGTTTTTTACACGTGCGGCTGAAAGTAGATCAAGACCTTTCGAATATTTTCTTCGTTCTACAGTTACATTTTAGACGGAATGAAAACAAAACAAACGTTTCTACTAGTTTAGATTTCCGATAATTCTTATTCAAAACATTCCATTCATTGCATTACATTAGTTTGTTCAATCTACACAATACTTTGTGTAGAATTTATGTGTTATTTAGAATTGTGTGTAGAATTCACAATTTTTTACAATAAACAATTTATTCCCTAAGCCATTTTCAGAATATTACTATACAATGTTAAATTTAATTAAGTAAGTAGTTTTCCAAAGATTTTTTATTTTACGGCAACTTCATAATAAAAGGAGCTTAACTACGGAAGAAATTCAGATATCACTTCTTGTTTTTTAATTCTTTTGTAAAATGCTCATGGTATAAGTTACATTTCACAGTATGTTTTACAGATGCGATGGCATTCATTACAAAAGTAACTCTCATGGAAAAATTAAATATTTTTTCTTCAATACGTTTTAAATATTTAGATTAAATTATAATGTATAGACTTACTCAAAATTCTTCCTTCATAAAAAATATACTCGTATATTCAAATATGTATACGGTAGGTGTTGCCTTTTATTAACATAAAGTTAAATGTTATCTTAATTTGTTTTTTAATGTTACAATATCTTTTATTTGAAGTAAACTCATGTTTTAACCTTAATAAACTTAATTTTGTTATTCAAAATATATGAAATTTAACTCCAATAAGTGCTATTAATATTGAACTAAATTGAAATGAAAAACAAACAATAAAAGCAAATTTAATATGAATTTAAAAAGAGGAAAAACACATAAGAAATTCATTTAAACCAACGAATCGAAAAGAAACTCATTAGCGATGTAATAATTCCATGCAATCAAATCTCATTTGAAATTGTATTTTTAAAGCTATAAGTTCTGTTATGTCTTCAATAGTACTTAGGCGTTTTAGAACAGTTCACGAGGGAAAGCTCTTCAGTAAATTTCTATTACTGAAACATTTTGCGTTCATCAGCCATCTTAAATTTATTTCACATTCTACTTAGATTCCGTTATAAATCTACATTGATTATTGTGGCCTACGAAAAAGCCTTATTTGATTCTGAACGTGCCACGTATATTAACAAGCCGGAAATTCAAAATGGGTAGACTCTAAAGTTTTTTTAATTTTTTATAATCTGTTCGTTTGCAACTATAAAATTTATTACTAGTAAATTTTAGAATCGAGAAGGCATATTTAGAAAAATCTTCAGAATGTTATCACTTTTTTATGGTTAAATTTCAGGTAACCGTTTGTAAAATTAATAATATCTCCAAAAAATAATGACTCTTGTAGAAGATTGTTACAACTTACGCACAGTAGAGCTTAAGTTATTCAGTTCTCCGTCTTTGACTGAAAATTTTATTCTACTGATTATTTTCTAATTATTTTTGTTTACTGAAACCAATTGTTACGTCATGCACATCAATACAATCACCGTTATCGTCTTCACACTTTTTTTTTAAATAAAAATTTTCAATTTTTTAAATTTTAAGTTATATGTTCTTATAATCAGTAATTTTTTTGTGTTATTAACATAGTTATTTTAAATGTATAATAATGTTTCCTTTTCTAATTCAGAAGAAGATTCTTACCATTGATATAATCTACTTTCTTTCTTTTGAAGTAACTTATGTAGTTTCTTAATTAGTTATAATATTTGATGGTTGTATACTGTGAATTCTACATTGTTCCAAATAAAAAACCTATTGATTTGAACGTCAATTAATGGTTCGAGCAGCTAAAAGCTGCAAGACCAATTTTGGCAAAAATGAAATATTTTTGGAACTTCTCAAAAATTATAAAAATGATCTTTGTATATTTGAGTAGTTCTAATGAGGGAATTAGATCGAGAGATTAACCAAATAATTTTGTGAAGTATCTGTTACATTTTTTTTTAATAAAAAAATTGCATGCGTTATGTTTGCCATTCATAATTAAAAAAATCATAAAATTTAACATGCCGTTTAATTAAAAAAAGAACATCAACGAGAGCAAAATACGGTTGCGAATTGTGCAACGAATAACGAGTCTGCATAACTAACAGGCAATCACGGTATGGTATTTAATCACAGTTAATTACCCAGCATTTCACTTGTAACACCTGAGGTCCTCTTTAATGAAGTATGTCGTCATATATTAAACCGATATCCCAATTAATGTCCGTAATTAATGTATTGTGTAATAATAATTTTTAATTCACAGAAAATACAATTGAATATTAAACGTGAAATTCTGATACAGAATACTTTAGTATATTTAATACATTACAGTTAAAATGAAAATAATTTCATGTTACATCTATTTGAAATTTACTTTTTAAGAAAATATTTTACTTTAGTGGAAAAATTGGGAATTTTTCACAATACAATTTTATTTTTTTGTTGAGTGGAAAAATTGGGAATTTTTCCACTCAACAAAAAAATAAAATTGTATTGTGCCCAATGGGTCGATCATTTAAATAGAATGCCAGAAATGCTAGCGTAGGAAGAAGACACAAACCAGTTGACAGATACAAACAGTACCTATTGTCCGGATTCACGAAAGAAAACACCTGTTTTAAACAGCAATATCTTTTGAACTTTTGTACGTAAAAATAACTACAATTCATCAAATTAAAGCTTGTTTTAGTATTGGTTACAAGATTAAATTATTGTATAATATACTTTACAGCCATATACATTTTAAAGTATGCGTGAACAAAGTAATAGTAGCCTACCTACCTTGAAGTTGGTTATACTGTAAAAGTGTTTAAAACAGGGTATAGTACATTTGTTTTAGGAAGAAGCTTGTAAGGGGTGGGCGAGTAGGTAGTGTAGCGATAGTTTCAGGGGCAAGTGTTGACTCCTTCTCACTTAATGATCATTCCCTCTCTTTCTAACTGTATACTACTATTATAACTACGAGGTGCTTCCCCCACCACTAAACAGAACAGCTCAGCGGCACACAGCGTTGGAGGGAGAGCTTCAAGCTATAACAAATGACCTATACTTAGTATTCCTAATTTGTTATATTTAATACACTATTAATTTCCAAAAATGTTAATGTATATCCTGTAACCAGAAATAAAAAAAAACTTTAATTTTATGTAAGACAGGTGTTTTCTTTCGTGAATCGGACTATAGTTAACAGTCCGAATTAGCGAAGTTTTACTGTATTATCTATAGGGAGGTAAATCATATTGAATTGTTTTATTTTATTTTATTTCTGGGTCAAACCAAACGTTATGACTCGATAGTAAATGATCATAGATAACCACAAATATTTTAAAAAGTTACTTGATCACGCTGCTGACATTCGATTGGTTGGTGAACAAAGATGCTATCATCTGGTCATTGTCTTGGGTTTGAATCCCATTCAGGCACGGCATATTTGCATACGTTACAAAAATCATTTCATTCTTCACCGTCTGCATTAGCAGTAATTGCAGAACAGTCGGACGTTAAACAAAAAAAAAATGGTCATTGTCGCCGAATCAGTGAACCAACAAGATGAACGAAACTAGAACTGTCAAAATTTTAGAAATTTTACGTTGAAATTACAATGGAACAATTAAAATAACAATACAATTATACTGTTATTAGAATTTATGATTAACAATGTAATATAATTAAATTTTATTTCAGGTTGGAATTTAATATAGGCTAGAGCAGTTGTTACGAACTGATGTTTCAAATTACTAAGATATTCAGCCGATTCACCTGAATAGTAAATCGTCTTTCAAAATTGCTTCCAATAATTACTAAGGGATTGTTGTAGCTGTTATTAAATTCAGAGTATTAAGTTAAATTTTAATAATAACATACGAAACCGTGCTAAATCCCGGTAAATTAAACTTACCCAAACAGCAAGTGTTTCACCCTCCTTATACAACATGAACGGTTTGCTTAGCTTGTCTCATTAAAGTCTGTACGTTTCCTTAAATAGATCAGTGGATTAATACCGTACATATAGGCTTGTAAGTAATGCTTAGTTCTACCATACTGACAATCAATACACGAAAATTAATTTTATAAGCAAAAATAAAAATAAATTACGGTAATATACAAAATAGATAGAAACAGAAAGTTGATTCAGTCTCAACTCAATATTAACAGTAAACCAAAAATCCTGAGTACGATTCTTGGCTACCCAATCCATAATTAAAATAATTCAAACCCAAAATTCATGGTTGATGCAGTTAGTCAATGATCGACCAAAAAATAGGTTTAAGACTTTAAAAAAAGTACAGACAAAATTGGTGTACTTAAAAGTTCTTTATTCAAAAAAAAACTCCATCCGACTAGGTCTTTACCCACCAGTACCTATTCAATCTTGGAACCCATTTTATGTTTTCTGAATAAAGTTAATTCCTATATTTTTTTCCACTAACTTTTTTTGATTCCATGAGTTTTGGATGGCACATCCGTTCAATTTAAACAGTTTTCGTATGACAAAGAGCACAATGCAATTAGGTGTTGAATTGAACGTCGCGTTTCATGATTCAAGAACGCATACGATTAAATATATTTAGTGAGCAAAAATATAAGGATTATCGGAACGAATCAAAGTCTGTGGTAAAGATTAGATTAACTTCTATTATTTAACTAATGACTGCATGAAAATCCTGTGAGAATCAAACTAATCCAGATTATGGTTCTAATAAATTTTAATGTAAGTAAGATAAGAATTCGTCTTTAAAGTCAATTTGCCGGAAAAGGGTTTTTTTCATATTCAATGGTCCTGTTTGAAGTTTCTGAGTCATAGGAAGACGAAATTTTTCACAGATGTATTTCGTGTACAGCTTTACAATATCACGAGACAGTATTTAATTTTCTTGTATAACTTTAGAATCATTTTCAAAACCTTCGTAACGTTTTGTTACATTTATTATGTAGCCCGTAACATTGTCGGTATAGACTCCAACTGACTCCCCTTACACAGATATCGTCCTAACCGTGAGCGTTTTAAATACGAGGTGTGGCTATTAAATAACGAGACTGACATTGTAAAAAATTTTAGTTTTATTTTATACATAATCACTTATTGTTACCTTCAATATACACTCCTTCTCTATCTCTACAACGCTCCATGCAAATTTTCCGTTGTTGGAAACAGTGCTGGAAGTCATATTCTGTCAGCTCCTTCAGAACACGTGACGCTTTTTCTTTTACAGCTTCCACAGACTCAAATTTTGTCCCTTTTAAACCAATAATGAAGATTTTACCTAAGGAAACAGGTATAAGATAAAATAACATGTGATGAAACGTGGTATTTTTACTTATGATCAGGAAAGGAAGCGCCAATTTATGCACTGGAAGAGCCGAACTTTACCGAGAGCCAAAAAAGCTCAAATGAGCAAGTCAAAATTTAGAGCAATGATGATTGTTTTTTTATATTCATGGGATTGTGCACCTTCACTGGGTCCCTGAAGATCAAACAATTTATCAATATTACTGTCTTGAGGTACTTTCTAAACTACGTCAAAGAGTAAGGGAAAAACGGCTTGAAATGTGGAAGGAGGTCATTCCGCGTTATCTGTCAAGAGGTTCCTAGCCAAGTACAGCATCTCAGTGTTAAAACATCCACCTTATTCACCAGATCTTGCACCATGTGACTTCTACGTGTTTCCTTAGGTGAAATCTGCATTAAAAGGGACAAGATTTGAGCCTGTGGAAGCTGTAAAAGAGAAAGCGACACGTGTCCTAAAGGAGCAGACAGAAGATGACTTCCACTGTTTCCAACAATAAAAAATTCGCATGGAGCGTTGTAGGGATAGAGAAGGAGTGTAAATTAAAGATGACAACAAATGATTATGTATGAAATTAAAATAAAATGTTTTACAACGTCAGTCTTGTTATTTAATAGCCACAATTCGTAGATAGCCCTACTGTGTTAATTATTTTTAGGTTTTTATAAAGACATTTCTAATAAAAATATACTCGTAGTATATTTAGTAAGTTTGTAAAATAAATATGCCATGGTTTGTTTCATTATATTTAAAACTAAAGTTATATTACTTTATATTGTTCATGTAGTTACATAAAACCGTTGAAATTTATTTATTTACTGGATTTTAAAAACTAAATATAAATACCATAAAATAAATCAGAAAATAACACGACAAAGAGATTTCATTCAATACGGAACAATTTATTTTATTATTTAAGCAACGGAAGAAATATTTTATACAAATAGTAAAATAGACTACAATACGGAAAATATTTATACAATTTTAGAACGGTAAGAACACATTACTAACAAGTTATAGCTTGTACTATTTTTTTTAAAGGTACTAAAATATAGTCATCGTTATTATTGTTGGCGTACGACAATAAAAAATATTTCATGTAAAATGATGCAAGTTATATTAAATAAATGAATTGTATAAGAAAAATGAAGTACGGTTTCTCCTTTTCTTTTTTGTATAATACGAATTATATTATTAAAAAAACAGGAGAATGGTAGATGGGGAAAACGTAATACAATCCTTGAATCTTTGAATTTGAAATACAAATCCGAGGCGTAACAAGGAACATTTGTATGTATGAATAAATGTGAAAAACTCAGTTTATGTATTCTCGGTGTTTTCATTTTAAAGAAATTTTATATAAGAAACCGAGCCTAAGTTTTCTGATATTTTTTTTCTTCTAAACTCATAATAACTTTTAAGAAGTTAAAAGAAGTTACTAAAAAATATATTTTAATATTAATTCACTTTTAAAATATATATCGTGTAATAATGATCTTTGTTTATTGTGTTAGATTATAATTTACTTTTTCTGTAACTTTTCAATACAGATTTTTTTGCGGCCAGCTTATCACGTTTCATATTTTTTTTTGTAAACTTTGTTTTTTATTTCAACAAAATATAAATTTTTTCTAACACAACTTTTGAATTTTGATTCATTTACTTAAAATCACGTCCGTAGCAACTACAGTAGGTTATCAATTATTGAATGTGTGTGAATGCGACGGTTCCCAGAAAATTTCAAGCAATAAAACGAAATTTTTGATTTTGTTGAATTGATTCAAATAGCAAACGGTCAGTCAAAACATTGGTGTCTCTCTTAATCAACTTGGATGGGTTCAAGTAACGGTCAGATAGCTAAAAAAATTTGGTTAATATAACGGTAGCTGATTTAAAACACTATACAATTGAAAGCTGCCCATAACAGACAGGTGGAGTGTCAAATTATTTACACTCAATCTGTTCGTTGCAGGGCTAAAATAAATAGTTCTGTTTCTTATCACATGGTCAGCCAATTAGTAAATGACTGAATCATTTAAGAACAGAAGAGGTAGAGGTGTAAAAGACACTAATATGAGTTATCTCCTCTGAAAGTAATGAATTTCATTGTACAGCCAGACCCTGTGGTGAATGAAGTGAAGGTGTCATTTACATAGTGGAAAATATGTGCTTTTCAGAGGGCCCGGCATGCTGATAAGCGTACTTTTCCACTCAGTGAGGAAGGCAATGGTAAACCACCTCACTTCTCGTTTTACTTAGTAAAATCTCTAGGGGTTCAAACCAGCCTTTTGGCTGTTGAGCTAAACAACAACAACAATTGAAAGCTGATATTACCGAAATCTTAAAATTAAGCACTTATTGTAAGATTAAATATATAACTATACAATTATTTATGTAAGACGGTTATTACAATATAAATAATAACGTCAAAAAAATTTATTTTCTTTACAAAATTATGATTTAACTATGTATCAAAATTCTGAAAGCAATAACCTTGATTCAACTTTTAAACAATAAGTCTTAGAACAACACATCGATTGTTTAATGCACATATATTTGCATTGATTGTAATGCCTTCTAGAAGGTTCAAAAACGTTCAAAGCTAAAAAAAATGTCAGAATTTTCCAAACAATTAACACATTGCAAACAACTACACAAACATTTAAGTTTTAAAATTTATAGCCTACGTTATGTTGCTGTTGAAGACAAAATCTGATAGGCCTACTAATGTTCTCGTTCTTATGTTTTAATTTATGAAATTGTTGTTGTGTTTATTGTTATTTGTATAATTCCTATTGTGGTTGCTAATAACCATTAGCAGTTGATGCGGCCTTTATAAATAAATAAAAAAAATATTTAAGTGTGTGAGTCTGGTTAAACAAAACTATACATATTATACACAAAAAATAACATGACTTACTGTTGGCATACTAATGAATGTCGTATCTTAATTTCGCTTCTCCTGTATCGATAATAGTGTAAATGAAATAAATTTTGTATTATAGCACGTTTTATAATTATATCAAAACAGAACACAGTATACAATTCACATTTTAACAATGTTGTGTTGTATTGTTTAGGTCATCAGCTAAAAGGCTGGTTTAAACCTCTAAACGCTATACTATATAACTAATTAAAACGAGTAGTGAGGTGGTTTACAATTGCCTTTACTGAATGGAAACGTATGCTAATTAGCATACTTGGCCTTCTAAAAAGCATCTACTTTCCAGCCTGTAGTGTCATTTACAGTTTATTCACCACAAAGTCTGGCTGTATAATGAAATTCATTACTCTCAGAGAAGATAACTCTGACTAGTGTATTTTACATCTTTACCTCTTCTGTTCTTAAATTCTTCAGTCATATAATTGGCTAACCATGTGATAAAAAACAGAAATATTTTTTGTAGCCCAGGAACTAGCAGATCGAATGCAAATAATTTAACACTCCGCCTACCTGTTATGGCCAAATTTTAACAATATAAAGTTTAATTAAAAAGACAAAAAGCCTTTAAAGTTTAAAATTTTGGACTTACCGTACTGATAAAATTAAAAAGTAAAGTACTATTATAATAGTATATACTAGTAAAAAAGAGATGATAATTTCTTTTTCATACTTAAAGTATCATAACAACGGTATTGAAAATTAACCTGACCAGCAACGTAAGTTGATTTTTAATTGAAGTTAAGCCAGTTAACATAATCTCCATTAAGATTTATGTTGTATTGATAAACTTATATGGATTGTATTTTTACCCTACCTTAAAGTCAATAAAAAAAAACGATTCTAAATTAGTCATAGATCTATGAGCTATATGACATAAATTTTAATATACAGTAATCCCTCGTTATCCGCAGGGGTTACGTTCCGGAGGGTTACGGCGGTTCGTAAAACCGCGGATAATGTTACCTTATATGGACGAAAAGATGGGGGTTAGGTTTTGAAGGAAAAGTCCTGCAGTCGTTTTAAGTGTTTCATAGTTTTAAGAACCTATTACCATTATTATAATCTATGAATATTTAATAAATACAGTACTGTACGTATTAAACATTTAAGTTGCTTTAAAATAGTTAGTTATTGCTGTTTGTTTCTTCTTCTTTTCAAACTTATTGTGGAGATTACTTCTTCGTAGGGTATCACCAGCTCCTGGAGTCCTCTTTTGAATTTAAGGACCCTTTCCATGATGGGATCCGTCTCCTAAATCTAATCAGCGAACTGTATTGCCATGCTAAGGATCTCGCTGATGGTTTGCGAAGAAATGCTTGGCTTTGTTTCAGGGTCGTTAAACAAACAAAGAACTGTACTTACGTACGAAGAAGTTAGACTGACACACGGAGGAAAACCTACGGAGAAATTACAGCATCGCGTCTGGGCGTACGTATTGGCGGTCGTCGCCATACTAGTCTGTGACTCAACATGATACGAACTCCCACCAAGTACGGTGTACACAAGGTGAAATTGCGTAAGTATTTTTAGGTTTTTAGGTTTACGGACAAAGTTTGCGGATAACCGAAACCCGTGGATGCTAAAACCGCGGATACCAAGAAATTACTGTAAAATGTAATATTTGTAGAATTTAGCTGAATGATTCGAACGAGCTATTTTGAGATGTTTAGAACTTCTAAAGTAGATGAATGAACAAACAGCATCCAAAATGTTAAATCTAAAGGTAGAATGAAAAGAAAAAGTGACAGACAAGAAATTGTGATAAAAAGTAAACGAGGACGCTCGGACTGGGATATGGAAAAGGAAAGAATGTTGGAGAAGAAATAGCAGGAACGAGAGAGCGAGAAAAACGGTAGTCTTTAACTCACCGTCCGACCAATAAAACAAGATGGAGGAGAAAGAAGAACAAATTATTCGTTGACGTTTGTTTGATACTAACAGAGCTTACTAATTTATTCTCTTTTGTTTTCGATTAAACAAAGATTAATAATACATAACAATTTTTCAGAAAACTGAAAACCCGCTTTTCGTCTCTATGAACGTACAATATCCTGTATCTTATAATCATAATCAAGTAAATACAGACTATAAAAACGTGTACTCATTTTACCCCTACCCTACCTTTTCTACCCCACCACATAATTTTTACAGTTTTTGACTCTACACCACTCCGTAAGGGGAGATGGCACAATGGTTTAAACTAAAAATTTCGATTTTTGTTTCTCATGTTTTTCAATAGTTTAAGCCTAGATTTTCCAGGAAAAACATTGAGTTACGTCAGGAAAATATTTTTTTTATGAAAAAATTAAGTTTTTATCTAGTTTACACGGAAAAATTATGTTACCGAGAACGAATATGTTTCACAATTTTATACTGTTCGTTTTAGTGCAAAGAGAATTTTAGTTTTTAATATATCTGCATCACTGTTTTTGTATTCAGCTGTGGGTTCAGTTTTCTTAACAACTGTTGATGGGAAATTTACTTGTTTGTGTACATTTTGTTTTTGATTTATGTCTTCTTGTTTCTTGCGTTTTCCAATAAATTTAGATTTTTAACTTTAGGTACATTTTTTCTCAGAAACCTACCAGGCTGAAATTTTTACCAGTTAATTATCTTGTACTATATTCACATACACCGACATTTTTAAGACTTACTCAGGTGCTCTAAAAATTATTAATACGCAAAAAACCGTAGAAAACAATTTGTAAAAATTTTATGTTATTCGTAATTTAAAAAAAAATGGTATGGTCTGAAGATTAAACTGGAAAAATGTCAGTAGCTTAAGAAGAAACCCGACACATATGGTGTGTAAAGTTTAATTTCCCTATCTTTTACCAATCCTATGAAAAATGTATCTAAAAATATCAAATTTAACATTGGTGGGATACAAAGCAGTCTCCCTTAAATGCACACCCATGAAAAGTAATACCTACTTGCATATATGTATTTGTTACATCTTTTTCTACAAATTTAGTTGAATGTTTTTACATATATTCCAAAACAAAATTTTTTAATGCTTTAATATTTATTTGAAGTATACAATAAAGTACTTTTCAGAATGTGACTTTATGTGTCTTAAAAATATACTAGTTGGCCCTTGTGAATGAATTCGCACAACTCAAAATCAAAAAACCTGAACTTCGAACAATCGTCATCAGCGTAGTAGCCTTATCAAAACTTTAGTTAATTTTTTTGCAATTTACTTATTTCGTGACGGCCTTTACCAAATTTCATTCCCAGATTTTTTACAAAAATCCAAAATTGTTTTCTTACAATTATGTAAAAGTTTTACAAATCAGATCAGTTGAACTCTGTATTAAAAGACAGACAACATCTCTACTTAAAATGCACTGGACCAGATTTATCGTTTTGAATATAAGATGTGCGTGTTTGCATGTGAGTGTATATGGGTGAGGAGAACAATTATTCTGATATTGTATCTATTAGAGAGTTTGAACGTACTTTTAAACCAAAAGTCACTGTAGGTTTGACTCTTTTTTTTACTTTTGAGACCTCATAGGATCACTCTAGTTCAAGTTTAGGTCTGTTCCGGTGCTGGGTTTCTTTGAAAAGCGTGCTCTCCTAAACGTGGCTTCCATTCGTTTAGCCCACATTTTCTTAACACATTCCGAACTCTGTTTCCGGTTTTCAACGGTAAACACCCTGTTCCCTGTTGTACACTCTTCTGGTTTTTGTTTTGAATATTACCATAATAGTATTGACTAGTAGGTTGTACTTAGCTGATTTTGTTAGCAGGTCATAATTTAAGATGTTTTATGTAACTTTTGTATAAGATTACAATATTATTTTTTTAGACTTTTTGTTTCATTTTTCTTTTTTATCTAAAAACAAATTTGGAACAGAAATAGCATAGTGAGAATCGTAATTTTTCAACATCTTTTCTTACATTTTAGAGCAGCTATTAAAAACAACAAACAGTATTGATTATAACCTGCCGAGGTTTCCAAATTGAAATATCAAAAATTTCCGTAACAATTTAATTTGCATGACTGAAAGTTTAATGACCTGAACAAAGATATGTATTTTTTTAGTAATGTTTTATAACTAATAATAACGAGTTCTAACGAAACAAAATTATAAAACGAAACGTTGTGTGTTTTAATTTATTTCAAAAGTACTTTGCATATTTATGCAAAATATTTTAAAAATTATTTCGTACATAGTTTCAGGTGTATATCCCAACTATGGTTGACTTAACAGCTTACTCTACTGATGAAATTTTCTGTTTAGAATAACATAATAAAAAGCGCGTTATTTTCAGAGTAATCTATGTGATGCAAATTGGAACATGTTATTGTCCTTACGGCTATAAACCAAATATAGGGGGTCTGTAATAGGTGTGTTATTATATGATATAATAGCCATGTACAATAATTTGGTCTGTTAACCACCTTGTTAATATAATAATGCGGTAGACCACATTTTCAATTAGTTTACAACTTAATAAATTTTTATTAATTTGATAATATAATGAAAAATAATTTATTCCATTTCTTAGAATATTGAATTAAAAAAATATATATATAAATTATTATTTCCATACATGAATACATGAAATAAAATACCTTTTGTAAAATACAAAACCAAATTAGACAATTGATTTTTTTTGTAAAATATACCCGTAACTGTGGGTATTCTGTTAATCAAAAATATTGTTCTTTTCGATTTCTCGTAACTTTTTCAACTAGTAGCTACTTTAACTTTATAAATCGTAATAGGCCTATGTATATACAATTTATTTTATACTTCTTTAGAAAAATTCCTTTGAACATACAAATACTTGAGCGTTTCTAGTCGAAAACTATCAGAGAAATATTTACGATTCCCTTGTAGCAAATTAGAATACTGAATTTCTTTGATTGAAGGAACAGAGGTACCAACACTAATGACATCAAGTAAAAATAATAAGTAATAGCAAGTAATGGTACCAACCTAAATCATATGTTTGTATGTGATATAATGATGTTTTAAGCTTGTTTCCTTGTTTATGATAGAAAAAAATTATGTGGATGTTTTTAATGACTATTTAAATATTTTATATAGGTCTATCTTTAAAACATGATAAACTGTAAATCCAAAGTGATAAAAAATAAATTATATAAATAGTGTAAATCAACTGTGTTTGAATTCGGCTTCATGTTCAAAAAGGTTAAATAAAATAGTGCGGTTAAATTTCAATAATTATAATTATAATTTTGATTATAATCAAAATTAATTGATTATAATTTTTAATTATAATTATAATTATAATTTTTAATTATAATTATAATTATAATTTTTAATTATAATTTTGTTTTATAATTCCTAATTTGTGTACGTTGCAATCTGTTCAATTCAGAACAATAAGCAACCCCATGACCACCCAATGAGATGAGGATGATGTGTATGACGTGTAAATGAGGTGTAGTCTTCTACAGACTCAGGTCGACCATTCCTGAGAGAGTATGGTTAATTGAACCCCAACTATCAAAGTACACCGGTAACCACTGTCTAGCTTTCAAATCCGTATAAAAGTAACTACTTTTACTAGGATTTGAACCAGGAACCTTCGCCTCCGATAATCAGCTGTTAAACAGCTGATTTTGGCGACGATTTTACCTCGAGACCAACCCGGTAGGTTGAGAATATAATTAATAAATATAAATACACGAGTGAAGGAACAATGGAACATCGAAGGTTAATGGAGTTGTTGAATATATAAATCAACGAAACCATTTTTTATTGAGGATGGTCTCAGACATGGCGTTCTTTAGTAATTAGAGAATGCCATGTCTCAGATCATCAAGAAGAGTACATGAACTAAGAACCTCCAACAAGACAACAATACCGACGATCAAAAGTAAACAGCATGAACAATCATTGTGGTAAAACATTTTAATTTTAAAATAAACGATAAATAAACTTTAAGATCAGTTAAATTAATATTACTTAAAAAAGGAATCATATCATAAATAATTTTAAAAATATATCTAATGTATTACTAAGTAAACTCTCATTTTTGTATCTTATTCTAAATTCTATATGATTAAATTTTGTTTTTCTCAGCATAGCCTTAAAATTATGTTTTTAACCCCATTTTTGGCTATGCCAAAATAGCCAAATATAGAGTCTATGCTGAAATACCAGTAAAAGCAATGAAGCACGAAATCTAAATTTTCAATGAAAAAAGAAGAGTGAATGGCATTTATATTCTAAAAGTGGAAAATCTGTAAATATTAAAACATGTATTCATGGATGCGTGATTTCTAACTTTTATTGGACTCTGAAAAATTAATTACTTATTGTAATAAATTTAAGAAAATATTGTAATGTTGAAGATATAAGAAAAAAATTAAATTATATATGTCTACGTAGATCAAAATGGTGTGTTTTATTCAATAAGTTTTACTTCTTGATCAAAACTTTATTACAGTAACTATTTAAATTTTAGATATCTTAATTACAAGTGGTTACGTTTAGTTTTGCTATCAAAAAAATATCAACAGTTTTAAAAAAATATATATAAGATTAGGCCGATAGATCAAAAGATCTATTAATTTTTCAAATCACAACTTTTAGAGTAGATGCAAGTTTTCGGTTTTTTTAAACATTCTGTTAGAATACTATTCCAGCAGAACGAATATCAACTACACTGTATATTTTGTACATTACGTTCGGATCACTTTTGGAAAACCATCTTTTTTTATACTCTTTTGCAACGGGGATAAAATTTGAAGATATTCACTAAGGAAAAAATGAAAATATGTTTTCTATAGTAAACGAACGGCCTGGGATCTGAACTGCTTTGCAGCAAGGAAATTGGCACTTCTCAAAAAAACCACGAACAGGAAACTACTCTTCCGTTAGAACTAAGCACCTAATTTCCATTGCATGTCTTTGATGTTTTTCTACAACAAATAATTTAAAGATAAATAGGCACAGAAATTTAAAATAATGTATTAAGTGACTGTGTAAAAAAATCGTTCAACGTTTTTAGAGCAAAATATTATAAATCCTACTTAAAAATTCTACAATATATTTTAGGTTATGTTATTAAGTTTCTATTATTAATTTCACATCACAATCACTGCAATATAAGACCTAAACAATTAAATTGTTTCTCTGGAATTAAATAGCGCACAAAGGAATCGAGGGTAATATCAGAGCTTATGAAGAAGCTGGAAATACCGCTGAAATAAATTGCACTATGAACGTGGCTTCTAATACCGATATAACAAAATTAATAATTAAGAAAGTCTTGAAGAATAGAGTACCAATTGTTTTGGTAATAAAAGTGAAAAATTAAAAATTATTTTTTAAATATCTCAAAAAATTAATAATAGATTGAAAAAATTGCTATTTCAAGATTACGAATTGGTCATTGTGAATTAACGCTAGGTGATGTAATACCTATGAAAAAAAATTCAGAATTTTTCTGTTGCTGTAGTATACTTGGGACTATTGTTTAACTGTTGATGGGTGCCTCCTTTTCACGCTTTCACTTTTACTAGTAATTTATATTATTTGACGTCACTATTACTTCACTTTTCTTTTCGCTTTCACTTCTACTAATTTTTTTGACGTCACAAATATTCCACTCTGTCTTTACACTTTCACTTCTTTTTTTGAGGTAAACATCACCTTATTTGTTTTCACGTTTAAATATAACTTTCACTTCTTTGTTTGACGTCAAAACAATTTCACATTTTCAAAAGAAATTGAAGAATAAACGTTGATTTTTCTTTTTAACCTTCCTTCTTTACTCTTTTGCTGAGAGCAACTTTAAAAAAAATCATAATTTATTCATGCAAACTTATACTATTTTATATAAACCATAACAGAGAAAATTACACGATACCGGAACGACAAGTCAGTACTAAGGAATAAAAGACATTCTTTATTATTCTTATTATTTAGGACTGAATTTTGATATCACACTTGTTTGACAGTGTCAGTGTTAATTTCAAAATAGACATCCGTATTTTTTATATACCTAGGAATTTGTATTTTACGCCATGGAATTTTCCCATAAGGGATTTACTACTGATCTATTTAAAATAATTTTGTATTCGCTTGACATACGTGAATTTTTTTAACTGAACAGATTAATTTACGGACTGTAAACTTAAGTTATTAATTTTTGTTACTACAATAAAAGATTATGATGTTATTATAAGAAAAGCACAGATTCGACAGAAACAAAAAACAGCTAGACTTTATATTTAAATAAATACTTTTGGCTACTCAGATCAAAATCAAAATTAATGCTTCAAAACAACTTTTGTTATAAAAGCCTTTTTCAAAAAAGTCTGAAACTACGATATTCAGTTATGGGGCTTAGTAACTCAAATATCCAAATTATTCAGCGCTTTCAATTAAACATCCACTGAGCTTTAACAACTGCCACTGGTACGCAAACAACATCCACAAATATATTTTTATTTCAGAAATCAAAATTTAGAAATTTAAAATACGAACAACGGCTCAAATCTCACGAAAATTATTTGACAATCAGTTCGTTGGAGAACACTGGTAAAATACGAAGGCTAAAGCACAACAGGCTTATTTCTAAACAGCGGAATAATTGAATTAGAAAATAATTTATTATCTTCAATTTTCAAAATTTAGTTTCAATATATTAAATATAATTATTACAAATTTTGTAATAAATATCAAACGGTAAATGGTAGTTATTTTTTTAACAGTGTCTTCACTGGGAATTAACTTTTCATGATAATTTATTTTTACCTATTTATTGTTCAGTTAAAGAAGAGATTATAGATATTTCTGATAATAAAAACCTTGTAAGAAATGAAAGTTATTTTGTATACAAATTTGTATGCCGTATCATGTATCTGAATAATATAAACTCAAGCTTTTTTTGTATAAAAGACAATTTTTAATATTACTTTTAAGCTTATTTGAGTATGTAAGTATATAACTGTAACAATAATGATTTCCATATTAATTTAATTTTTATACATACATTTTTATGTTTATTTTTTAAAGTTCCGTAATTGTATTCTCTTAGGTTTGTATTTTGTAGCGCTGTATTTTTTTACAAAAATTTTCTTTCAGGGATATTTTTATTGTGTGAGAGTTCCAGAAGCGTTTTATTTTCTTTATTTTTCCATTCCTTGTTATAAAAAAGTAAATACATTTTGAACGTAACATAAAAAAATCAATACTATGTTTCTGCACAAATTCATTCCATAAGAATCTTTTTCCAATAAAAGTAAAAAATAAGGTGTGTTGTACTTTACAATTTTATCCATCATTGCTGTTATTTGTTTTCTTTACTCCTTCAATTTGAACAATTTCGAAGCGTGAACGAAAGCTCAGAAATATAATGTACATCAGCCCACGAGTTACATGAATAAAACAAAATTGTATTAAAAGTAAAATAGTTCCGTCTTTCCGTGTTGTTGTTTTTTAAAAGAAGTTTCCTATCAATACATTCTTGGTATCTCTGTAATAATGTAAACTTTGCCATTTTTACAGTAATTTATGAATAAAGCAAATAAACTTTTCTTCTGCTAAATTTATCAAATTATTATGTAAATTATTTCATTAAAAAATCGTGAAGGTAAGTCTAATATTTATATTTCAACACGTTTCAATCTGTGAATATATCCGCTGTTATGGAGTTAGTTGATTGCGAAAGGATTTTGTTGTTTTGTTAAATTTTAAATATTTTGCTACTTGTACTACTACTACTACTACTACTACTGCTACCAGTGCTACTAATCATCGTCATCGTCGACATCATGGCCATCAATGATCGTCATCATCCATCATGGTCGATGTCGTCATTTTCAACTGCGTGTACTTCATGTCTCAAAATAATTATTTTTACTATTAGAGTCACGTTTAGTTTACATTTAGTGTCTTTCAGTAATCAGCAAAATTATCCTATCGTTTTCAATAAATTTCTAAAATATTTTTGTCAGGATTTCTTTTATATTTAGATTTTTATTTCTTCAAAATTTTAATTTTGACTAAGTTATAAAATAAATAAGAATTTAAGAATAATAAAATATAATAATAAAATAGAATAAAATATAATAAAATAATAAATAAAATAAAATAATAAAAAAAAAAAAATAAAATAGAATAATAAAATTTTAAGAATAATAAAATCAACCATCAAAAAATAATTAACGGTCTTGTATAATAGTTTGTACCCTACATACTGTTTTAATTAACTAAGGGCATTTTTTTATAAAAAATAGTGTAATTTTTTTTAATAAAGTAGGAATATTAAATAAATTAGTTTTTAATAAGTTTTATTTGGTTGAAAGTAAATTTGATAATATTGTAAATAATATAACTAGATTAAGTTTCAATAAGTTGCATAATAAAAATTGTTAAAAATACTTTATTTTTAGCAATAATTAATGATCAATAATTTATACATAATAATGTACATTCCCGCGCACAGGCTTGTCCTATGCGGGAATTAGTAAATATGTTAAAGTATTTTGTATTTAATAAATAAATAACAAATTAAATTAAAAACCCATTTAAATCAACTAGCTCGTGAATTAGCTGTTAAAAAATCTTGGTCTAAAAATTAGCACACTGAAAAGTAAGAAATCGGTGATCAGTACGGTTCCTCACATTCGATACGACTTAGTTTATTGAAGATCAACTATTGAACAAGTGAAAAAATTTACGAAGTCGGATTAAAAACTAATAATTTAAGTTCTGGAGCCAGCAGTAGAAGTGAATGTGCGTATTGAAATAGCTAAGCTGGCAAATCTTAACATGAAGCATCTGTTTGTTAACAATTCAATTCTATCTCCAACATATCTTAAAGGTAAATAGGTTTAAAAAAAACATATCTAGTCTGTCCTGCTATTCGGTGTGGAAACATGAATTTTGTATATGCTGTTCATATCCGTTGTGTATCCTGTCCGTTTAGAAGCTTTCGACATTTAGATATTTAAAAAAATTCTCCGGATTTTGTGGGACATTCATATTACCAAAGTCGATATTTTGAGACGTTTGGGTGTGGACCGTGAATTGGTGGGTTTAATCAATAGAAGAAAAACTACCTACTTTGTCATTTATACAAGGTTGATATGTATGAGTTTCTCAGATTGATTCTCGTGGATAAAGTTGAGGGCAAGCCTAGACCTGGGCGAAAGAAATGCTCATCGTTGAAGAACGTTAGAGACTTACCGGGTGGCCCGCATGTCAGTTTCCCCATGAGATGAGACATTTCATTTTGAATAGTTGGTAATAGTGTAATGCTGACAGCATCACGTACAACATTCATTAGTTGTCTGTAAAAATGGCTAGTGTGAGGTACGTCTTCGTGTAGATACTATTATTTTTCCTTCGTATCGGTACTTTTAAAATATTTACAACTGAACAACGAGTTTATATGCTTCAGCTGTGGTAGAAGCATCATAAAAATACTGCTTAAGTACTGGAAGAATTTAGTGATGAGTATCGAGATGTGTTGTTACCGACTCGACCACAATTACGAAAGTTTTTTTTTTTTCTCTTTAATTATTTATTTGCAACTGTAAAATTTTACAATAAGCAAATGAGCTGATTTTAACATAGGAAAATTTACAATAACAAAGATTAGACCCAGTGGCTAATCTTTGTAGGTGCCACGAGTCATTGTCTTATAAGAGCAGGTCTCTATTCCATGAACGGCGAAGTCGTCGGCGAGGATTTCCAGGAAGAGTACGAGATGATAAGTTTTTGATGTATGGATTTTGATGGTTTTGAAGTTTTCCGAAGAATCTTCTGTAGCAGCTGTATGCCATATCTTTTATGTGTGTTATTTTGAGGTCGTCATGTAGTATTCTGTTGTTAATGTAGAATGGAGCATTGGTGATGAGTCGTAATAATTTTGATTGAAATGCCTGTAGTTTTCTGATATTACTTGGCTTTGCTGTTCCGTAGATTTCAATTCCATAAGTCCAAATTGGCCGAATGAATGATTTATAAATGAGTAATTTTGAACGTAACGGTAATCGGGAATGGCGTCCTATGAGGTGGTATAATTGTTTTACTTTTTATCTTTTTAATTTGAAAACACAGGAAGCGTATTAAATTCCCTAAAGTGTGGTCGTTCACGATCGATTTACAATGACAATAACCTTACTTTTTTGAGGGAAATGTTAACTCAGAAAATTACTTACAAATGCTGTAGGAAGTAGTATTTCCGGAACTTGAAAACAATCCTGTTTACAATATCCAATCGCTCATCTGGTAACAAGATGGCGTTCCAGCACATTTCGGTATCGAAGTTCATGAGTGTTGAAATTTCAAAGTTAATGAATGCATTGGTCGTCTGGTACAATCGAATGGCCTGCGCGCTCACCAGACTTAACGCCATGTAATGTTTTACTGTAGGGCATTGTAAAGGAACTGGACTTTTACTTTTTACTTTACTTTTACTTTTTTTTGGAATTTTTTGTGGCTCTTCGAAGCCACAAAACCTGCACGAACTAAAAAGTTCAATTAAAATTGCATTTGACTACTAAATGACGATAAAATGTTACTGTTGAAAATTTGTTAATCAGTTTTAAATCGCTGTACAAAGAGTATAGAGAATCACAGTGGACATTTTGAACACCTGCTATGACATTTTCAAGTTAATATATAAATACAATTTATACAAGAAATTTTTTTTATTTTGTCTATAGGTTTCCTATTCCATTAACCTTTCTCCTGATTTCCGTAAATATTGGGGAAACCGACCCACCCTAAAAATAATTTTAAAAAATTACAAAAAATAATTATTGTTTATTTAGTTTTTAACGAATTTCTAAAATTTCTTATTCACTTGAAATTTATAGCCAAATGGTTACTATGAATATCTACTGTAACTTGTTTGAGTACTTCAAACTTCAAAATACTATTTCTTCTTTCTTTGAAGGTACAACTAAGTCATGTTGGAGTAATTGATCAGGCACATACCAAGGTGCATTGCATATTAGTTTAAGATATAGGGTTAATATTATTATATAATAATTAACACAGATATTAATTAACTTTAAATGTATAGTTTCTCTTGAGTCATTACTATTCAAAATTTAAATTACGTGAGTACAATAACTAAACTGTTTCATGGCATAGTTTGTAATTACTTAGTACTATCAAACAATGAAATATTAAATCACTGTACTACATTTAATTTAACACAAACTAATTTAGATTCTGTATCTCGCATACCATATTAGTTATGGGCTTCCTAATGCTCAATTGTGTCGTGCTAAATTATTTATATAACATAATGCCGTACTAACAAACATGCAATTAACATAATTTAGTAATCAGTAGTTATTATGATACGTCTAAGTAAACACCCACAACGATTATGGATGTATTTTTTGATATAATCACTTGTATATTTTTAGCAACTTATGTAACACTACAAGCCCTTGCTCGCTGCGCTTTAGGGCAAACTAAACTTAAATCGTTTCATTTCGCATATAAGCTAACACGCTAAAAAGATTTTTTTAATAAATTATTTATCTTCCGGAATGTTCGATGGATTGTTTTTCAAAACATTTCCTAATGTTAATTATTTTAATTAATTATTTGAATATATTCGGAAAAGGCCATTTTTTTTGTTAGTTACGTTTTTGAACTTTTGTATTAATATACTGTATGTTATCAAGTTAAATATTTTTAGTGTAATTTCTAGATATTATAACATTAATTATAACATTAATAACATTAATAATTAAGTATTAAGTAAGTATATTATAACATTAATAATTAAGTAAAGTAATTACTGTAATTGTAAATAAATATTTATGATAAATTTAAAAGGAGGGGTTTTCATTTTAAAATAACCAGATCTTGAAATAACTCGGAATAAAAGTTACAATATAAATAAGAAAACATTAACATTATCATTAAAATTTTATTATTATTAATTTAACTTAACATTGACAGTATTTTTGAATGAATTAAATTCTGCACAACTTTTTAACAATATTTTTAGAAGATCTTTTTCAGAATCTACCTTAATATTGTAAAAAAGCGGTTGAGTTTTGTTCTATTAGGTTAAGAAATATAAAAACGTAAAGAAACCAAAAAATAAAGCCAATAAAATCCTCTACTACAATTCATTGCAATTGAAATGTTTTCCACTTCGTTTTGGATTGTGCCTGTTCTATGTTACTTTTCCTCTTTCTATTTCACTTGAAGTAACGAAAATTGGCGAACGTAGTAATAAACATGAAATTTTATAAACATATCAATTCTTATTTTTGTTTTTAAAAAAAGATGAATTTGGAAACAATAAAAATGGTGTTGTTTCTCAACAGATCGAGATATGTTTTTTTTTTAAATATGGCTTTATCTTAGTTTGTTTGAAATATTCTTCTTTCTCATTACTGATAGTTAAAAATATTAGCTACTGTTAAGTTACCAACAGCAAAACACATATTAAACGGCTGGCAACATTTAAACAATCTTCGTAACAAACATTTCATATCTACCCATTTTAAAAATTGTGTTGAATGGCGGCCAAATACAAAAATAAAAATACTGGTACAGACACACTGAAATACCATAAAGAATTACAAATACGAAACAAACAAAGCATTAATATCAGAGTGTCACATTATGAAATTTAATATAATAAGATTGTATAGTGATGTTTTGGATATGATTTTGGGAATAAATTATCCATTGTGAGTGCAATTGCGTTTTATATGAGGTGGAAGGTATTGAACAAGGATAATGGATTGTGATCTGTTGGATCAATGAAATGTTTTGAATAGGGATTCTTGGAAACCTAAACTAGTAAAAACGTTTGTTTTTATTTCGATTTTTTTTACCATGGTTCAGTAAAACGGAGAAGTGTTATAGTCTATTACCGTTTAATTTTTGGTGACAACATTGCTCCGGGATGCGGTCGAACGACAGCTATTGGATGTTAGTAATGTTTTGATCGCCCGTTTCACTTGTATTCTGCATATTCACCTAGTTTTAATAAATAAAGTAAGTGTTCAACCAGTGTGTTTATTTATATTGTCCAGATGTACTGCATTAGTTTGTTTGAAACATTCTTCCTTCTCATTATATTTAATTATATAGGTTTTTTTCTTTACATAGTTGTTTTGTCATTAAAAATAACTATCAGTGTAACGCTTTCAGCTGAATAAAAAACATATTGTGACAATATTGAAGACGGATATGGTTAAAAAAGTTTCTAGTACTTCATTCATAAAATAGTAAAGAGAGGATAATAGAGTGAAAAAGTTACAATAGGGCTGGTTATATGAAAGTTATTTAAAAGGGTTATTTAAAAGGACCGCGCTATTGTGTATGAGAAGGTAGGGTTATTGTTGTACAACTATTTATGAAAGAGCCAGTTGATTACCTGTACACTTTCTACTTACAATAGATCTATTGTTGACATGTTTGCAATAGATTTTTCTAGTACTCATTCATTAAAAGTTTTTTCTACTACGAGTATATTATTTGTATCGAATTTTGGTGTCTTTTGAGAGGATTCTGTTTGATCGGGCTATATAAAGAGCGCCCGAGTGCTGTCAGGGAGTCAGTATTCGTTTGATCTTTGACGAGTGGCTTTTTCGGTGCGTAGTGCAGGCACGTTCCGGGCTTTGTGTTGGTCAACTATTCTTATACTGTCTTTGTGTGAGTGCATTGTTTAAAGTTATTGTGTTTAGACTATGTGCATTAAATTCAGTTTTTGTGTATTCAGTTTCATTTTGTATGTGCATTCTGTATAATTGTTGTAAATGGTACTAATTAAATTATTAAGTTATTTATTGTATTACTTCATTATAATTAGTTTATTATTTATTTTGTAAATCTTTTAGTTGTAATAAATAGTTGTAATTGTAAACTTTAGTCTATTAATTATTTAATTACCTAGATCCCGAAACGGACCTTAGCGACAAGTGTCACAATATTTTTAGTGTTAAGTGAATGTTAGAGTATACAGGTTTATTTAGTGATTTTGAGTTATTTATTTTCTTTTGTTATTCCTGTCATTTAGCCACAATTTTTTCATTGATACTGCTAATAAAATTAATTCTCCAGATAAAACAATTAAACAAGGCGAACGCATTAATTAAAAAAAAAACTTCATTATAAATACGAGTATGTATGAAAATTGTAAAAATGAGCATCCTAATTAAACCACCTGAAATCTTGTAATGAAGTTGCTGGTAGGGCAAGAATTTCAGAAAGATCTGTTGACAAAATTATAACCAACAGCTTAAATGTTAGCCGGTCAAAGAGTCTGAATGTGAACTGTTCGTTGTCAAATACATCACTGAAAATTAAGCTGGAGTAATTTATAAGTGGGTCTCGATGTTTTATTATTAACTATCACCCGCAGGTATAAAAACAGTTAGCGCCTTTGTAGTGAGTTAGTTATTACTTGACTATGAATGGAATTCATTTTTTCGGGCCATTTTAAAAGTTTCGTTACGGGACCGGCTCTGAATTGCGTTAACCCTAGAGCCGCCAATCATCGATTTTGAGACGATGTTACCGCTTCTTGAACCGGTCGCGTCACAAAATCGGATTTGCTTCATAGCATTGAAATAATGTCATTTTAGTTTTAAATTCATCTACAGACAGCGTTGCTGTTTTGTACAATAGTTTAGTAGGCTAATGTATAAAGTAAATTTTTAAGTCTAATTCAAGAGTTTTAGTTGCATATTCTGATTGGGTTTCTCTGTTGAAGCCACGCCATCCTATAGCTGAATTTAGTTATTTCTTGGTTTACATGAGTGCTTTTGTATACATTTCCTTCAGTTTGAAAATAAAATCGGGTTTTTTGTTTTATTTTGAAATAAACATTATAAGTAACGATTTGTATACAATAAATTTTGAAAGTAGAGCATAAAAAAGTTTCAAACAGTAGTGTCATCTGACATTAAACATATTTGTCTACAAATGATTTTCAAATAGCTTCCGCATCCCTGACAGTCAGATTAAAATTTCCAAAATGTATTTATTCCATTTTACTAAGTTTTCTTGTTACTTTAATACGTCACGTGAACATTTGTGATTTATAGCAAATTTTTAATGATTTCTTTACGGTTTGTTGACCCATTTGCTGGAAATACTCTGCCGGTCTAGAAAAATGTTATTGCCCGTTATAGGGATATTAGTGCCTGTGGGCAAGGATCTTAGCAAGTGGTTGTGGATTTAATCATCGTTTTACTAGTGCTTTGTCTCTTGATCTAATGAAGATAAAAAATAACTTTTATATCCTAACATACAGCTGATTTTCGGAGACGAAGGTTCCTGGTTCTGTACAAGACTACACCTCATTCACACGTCATACACATCATCCTCACCTCATTTGGTCATGGGGGTTGCTTATTGTTC
Organism: Catonia carolina; assembly: GCA_035578175.1. Taxonomy (NCBI): domain Eukaryota; kingdom Metazoa; phylum Arthropoda; class Insecta; order Hemiptera; family Achilidae; genus Catonia; species Catonia carolina. Next base: position 431,168,907 of record JAQMRL010000001.1, on the reverse strand, counting down.
TGAATTGAACATATTGCAACGTACACAAATTAGGGATTACAAAAAAAAATACCCTAACAAAACTTCTTAATCAAGGAATTTATTCAATATTATTAGAAATTTTTATAAAACAGTGTTCTAACAAAATAAAGGCTTTATACTAGCAACAATAAATTATAAAGTAGAAACTTTTCGTGTGTTCTAGGTACATAGTATATTTATATGAATAATCCTTGTACATGTATCGAGTGCACATCTATTGTAAATTAATGAATGTTGGAAATGGAAGTTAGTTTAGTTTCCTCTTATATGTGTATTATACAGTGAACTAAACACGAGCACATACATGTTGTTTAACAGAACGGAAGTTTCTATTAGTTACAAATAAACAAATTATTTAGTTATTGTTTATAATTTATTGGTAATGTTATAAATGCACAAACTTATAAAATTAACTTTGTTTTAATAAAATACAAGAATATAATGAAACATCAAAAGTTTTGAAAATGTATGTATCCTAAATACTTGCTACGTACGTAGGCCAAAGTTTTAATAAATACGTAAAGTTTCTCAGAAATTTAGTTAAATGAAAATATTTATAGCAACTTCAATATAATTAACGAAAAGTAATAAATTTAAATGCAATAACCTTGTATAAAATAATCAATATAACTATATTTTTTTACAAAATAGCTCTTCCATGTAGCTTAAAAATTAATCACCTATTCATTTTGTCATTGATATAAATAAACGAGAATATGCATGGAGGTATAACATGGTATTTTATTTTAGGTATTGCGAACAACATAAGAGAAACAAGAACCCAATTAGAGTCACTCGAGCAACTTTCGAAAAAGATTGGTCTGAGAATATTCTACGAAAAGACAAAAATCATGATCAGATATCCACTCTGCTGCTGCGTAATAGTTAATGGACACCAACTAGAACTTGTGGAAAAATTTAAATATCTCGGAGAAATTATAACCAATTGTCTCAATGAAAGACCCATATGGCAAAAAAATTGATACACTCAAGAAATCTCTGATAACCAGTAAAACATCTACAACAAGAAATGTCTGTCAACCAAAGCTAAACTAAGACACTATCTAACAGTGGTTCTCCCAGGAATCCACTATTGCAGCGAAACGTTATTCGGGCCATATCGCTTTGACACCGATAAAATTGAGAAAACAGAAAGAAGAATACTTAGGAAAAGAATGAACAAAAGGCACATGGTGGAAGGACAGTGGCGGTTAATCCCAAACAAAGAAATCTACAAACTAATCCCCCCCCACTAACAAATAACTTTAGAAAGAAAAGAAAATCATTACTAGGACACACACTCAGAGCCAGAAAGTCCAGATTTGTGAACCGGCTGATCAACCATTTTTGGAATAAGGTGTCGAAACCTAGGTGGCTGAAGGATGTATAGCGGGATATGGAGGAACTTGGATCACTTCACAAGACTTGCTAACGAAATCAGCTGAGTACAACCGACTAGTCAAGACTAATGTGGTAACATTTGAACCAAAAACCAGAAGAGTGTACAACAAGGTGTTTACCGACGAAGACCGACAACAGAGATTGGAACGTTTTAAGAAAATGTGGGCCAAATGAAAGGAAACCACGCTTAGGAGAGAAGAAACCCAACTTTGCAAAGAAACTCAACACTGGAACAGACCAAAACTTGAACTAGAGTGATCCTATGAGGTCTCAAAAGTAAAAAAAAAAAAACTAGAATATGCATGAAGGTATAACATGGACATAAATAAGACAGAAAACAAAATACAGAAAGATGTAGCTAAGGATGTGAAAACCATAACTTTTACTATTTAACTTCCAAAACCATACTCCAAGTAAATGTAGGCCTAGTTAGCGAAACCGCGTGGATTACAATTAATGGGAAATTTATAAACAATATAATTATGATTTGCCGACTACACTCAAACGATAGCCAATGTTATTTCAGGTTCACTGAGAATAATTCTACGTTTAAACGCAATTAGATAAGAGTATGGCTTAAAAAATCAACGCCAAAACTAAATTTTGCCTAGGTATAAGATCATTTGAAAATTATCTTTTCCGTCAGGTTCAAAATTAAATAACATTCCAAGCATAACAGGCACAGAAAATTAAAACACGAATAGGATTTGTTTTTATAAAAATGAAGAATTTACTTTCTAACAAGGATTAAAATTTTAAAAATCAAACCAGACTTGCCCGATTGTAAATCTTCACCAAGTTTTTGTATTGGATGGATACATGGAAACTCGAGGAACAAGATATTAACATTTTGAGTGGCATCTCGTGAACACTTGTTTCTCCTTTAGTAGGTGTACCGGACAAGAATTCATTCGTTTGGTTCTTTAATGCATAATTAGGCTATCTTTCGAAACCATTTAGAAAAAATTGAAAATAATAAAACACTTAATAATTATTATTCAGTGTTATTAAGTTACAAGATAATGATAAAGCTATCAAAGACTCCAAACTAACATTTTGGGAGTTTACAAACAGAATTTCCGACGTATAATCCACACGAGGTCTTGCTGTTTTTGTAAAATCAACTACTGATCAAATTTATTTAGGATATTTAGAATGTATTTTTTTTTTTGACATTCTGCAAAATTACAATCTATTCAATCATGAACAATAAGTAATTACGATGAGTAGAAAGAAACAGTTATTCACATCAGCAATCCAGTGATTACTGTTGTAGCCACTAACTTAAATGTATACTATCATTTACAATAATATTAGTAATGTTAACAATGATATATATCTTAGTAAACAAGAACATTCATACTCACGTACATCAACAAACACGCACACACATACACACACACACACACACATACTCACGCAACCACTCTTAATACGTACATTTTACATATTTTACACACTAAATCTATGTACAAGGTCTAAAACGTTAAATCTTTTCAGTCTCACAAAATTATTTACACTATTGTCTAATAAGTTCACTGATAAATAATTTGGATGGACCTCAAGCCGTCTTTGATACCGAACACTGAAGTTTTTAATTTCTTGTTGAATAGAATTCATCTTTAAATCTTTGTATATGTATTTATTAGAAATATACCAAGGTATATTGAGTAACTGTCGCAACGTTTTTGTCTGAAATCGCTCTATTATATTTAAATTGGTTCTCTTCGCAGATCCCCAGAGCTGAATGTCCAGAGCTGAGCCGTATGTCCATACGGGCTTCAAAATCGTTTTATACATGAGAATTTTATTGGAAGTGGACAATTTCGATTTGCGGCCAAGCAGCCAGTACATTTTTTTAACTTTCAAATCTAGCTGTTTTCGTTTTGTGGAAATATGTTTCCTCCATGACAAATGCTAATAAATGTTAATAATGTTTCCTCCATAATTAAATGCTAAAAAATGCTAATAATGTTTCCTCCATAATTAAATGCTAAAAAACAAATGCAAATAAACTCTGACAAACTGATGAAAATTGGAAAATCATGATAAACTGGGATTTTACTAAACATACAATAAATTATTAAGCTGATTTAAAAGAACTATTTAGTGTGTAAAGTAATTTGAAAATCGATAAATTTAAATTAATGAGAGTAAAGCAATTGTAATTGATAACAGATAATGAAAATCAAATTAAAACCCACCAATCAAAAAGTAAATAGGATCCAGGTCTTTTAAGTTTGGTTGTATAGTCGTAAGTTGAGAGTAACATGGACAAAGAGGAAAACAAATGAATAGGTCCTGCACCTAATGAATAAAGAAAAACGACTTATTAAAATATAAAAATAAGAAAACTGCAATATATTCGTCATTTTTTGTGAGGAGAACGACAGAGCCTGCTTTAATTTGATTATACAGGATACAATATTGTGAAAAAAAAATCCGGTAAGGCGAGGAGCCTCAAGGTGAAAAGTAAAAGAATAGTATACACCTACTCCGCTATATTAAATCCTCTATATCGAATCTAAACAGTGGTGTCGAAAATTTAAATTACAATTGTCATTCCATTTGAAGAAGAAACTCAAAGAAGAAGAAGATGAATTGATTGAGAGTGAGTTTAAAATACTAATTATCCAACGGTGAACAGTGATAAGCGTATACACAGATTACCCTTAACAGGCAGGTTGAGTGTCAGATTATTTACACTCGATCTGCTAGTTCCAGGGCTACAAAAAATAGTTCTGTTTCTTATCACATGGTCAGTTAATTTCATGACTTAAGCATTTAAGAACAGAAGAGGTAGAGGTGTAAAAGACACTAATCAGAGTTATCTGATAGTAATGAATTTCATTATATAGACCTGTGGTGAATAAAGTGCTGGTGTCATTTGTAAGGTGGAAAATACTTTTCAGAGTGACTGGCATGATAATAATCATACTTTGCACTCATTAAGGAAGGTATAGTAAACCACCTCACTGCTCGTTTTACTGAGCAAAGCCAATACAGATTACACAAATACACACCCTAGAAGTGTATTGTCTACATTTCCTAGTGGTCTATTGATAAGGCTGTAGTAACATTTTTTACTAATAAAATTAATAAAGAATTATTTTTTTAATCCTTAATGTGCATTCATTGCAATCTGTTCAATTTAAGAACAATAGACAATCCCATTACCCAATGAGATGAAAATGATAAATGTACGACGTATAAACGAGGTGAGTTGTACAGACTCAGGCTGACCCGTCCTGAGAGAGTAATTTATAGTTAATTGAACTCCAACATTCAAAGTGCAACGGTAACCACTGCCTAGAAACCAAATTCGATTAAAAGTAAATAAATTTACTGAGACCATGGAACCTTCCTCTCCTTACATAAAATTTTAAACAACTGATTTGTGGCAACAACTTTACCACTAGACAAACCCAGTGGGTTTATAAAAAGATTCTAAAGTTTTTATTATATTTTTCAAATTTCATTAGTAGGCTACAAGAATAGAATTGACGAGCTTATCGTGCACTGTTTCTTCGAGAAGGTACTTTAATACATAATGTTAAAAGGTAAACAATTAGAAATTGAATAGTTTCATAGCTGGTTTAAAACGGTAGTGCAAAGTTTAGTTTGTTGAATCCTTCAAGGTATAAGTAATTAATATTATTAGATTAGATTACCTAATTACGGAAAGGAATAAGTAGAATAATTTAATGTAAAACCAACATACAATATAAACAAGTATTACTTACACTCGGTAAACGTTGATAAGTACTTATAAACTAAAGTTACTTATAAATAGATAAGTAATAGAAATAATTCTAATAGTAATAGCGGTGTACCTACATCAACCCGAACGGTTTTTAGGCACCTTGTCTTAAGACACAGAAACCAATAACATACAACAATGACTTTAATTTTACTGAATTAATAGAAGGTTATATTATTATTATAAAACCAAACTAAAGGTATTTTAACAATTTTCCTCTTTTTCGAGTACCTTTCAAAATGTAACCATGAATTTGCATTTTATTGGAAACCAGTCTAAAAACCTCCTCACCATTGCATAATGAGGCACTCTATTACGTTATTTCTACCTGATGTTACTTAAAAAAAATTGCGTATGACCTGCGACGGAAATACTGAAATATTACAACGATTTCAGTTAAAGGTTCTTTTAATTATTGTAAACAAACATTAGTATTCTAAAAGAAATGAGATCTATGAATCTGACAGTTTCCTATCAGTAAAATACGAAATTAAACATGTTGGAGTCAATTGCATTTTTCAGCTGCAAATCTTTTTAATAAATGTGATGATTTAAGACAATTTAAGCGTGATCCTATTCTAAATTTTAATTTCAGAAATAAATTACAAATTAAATACTTTTGCCGACGATACTGCCGTACAATCATTCATAAAGATCCAGCTATAATGTCTGAACAACTGCAACAATACCTAAAAAAATACAAGACTGCCAAAAAATATGAAGAATAAACAAAAATGAAATGAAAGTGAACGTGACATAAACAGCCAATACGACACATGCCCGCCAATGTACATAAACAACACGCGCATACCTACCTGAGGTATACAATAAACACTTTAGTGTTCATCTTGATGAACGCCTGTACTTGAACATATAAACAGAGCGAAAGAAAACAACTAAAAACAAAACCACTGCCTCTGTAGCACAGAAGTTAGCGTGTTAGCCTACTACGCGGAGGTCCCGGGTTCGATTCCTGGCCAGGGTCTGAAAATTTTCACGTATCAAATCCCACAGTTAATGTTTCAGAACCCACCGCAGTCGCTAATGACCAAGCAGTTGATGTGACTTTAAGAGGAAACTCTACCTTAATATTTTATTTTTTACTGATATTCAGAGGCAATAAAGTTTTTAGCACAATAAAATAGCATGTATAATAGCATTTAAAAAAGTATCCTAAGTTTAAAAAATATTTATCCGCTCCCCTACAATAAACCAAAATGTTGGATTTTAGTGCATCTTAAAACGAACAAATCTTTATTTAATAAAATTTATTTATAGTTATGTTAAATTAAGGAGAAAATTCGGCGCTCTGTGATCTGTAAGAAGCTGTTTTTAAGATATCGTTTGTAAGGAACAAAATAATTTTTTTAATTAGTAAGCGAAAATTTACTTCATTTTTATGTGATTTAGCTAATTTTAAAAATTTTAGCTTAAAGTTCACAGTAAAAAAAGGCTCTGTCAGATCACAAAATGTGAAAATGTGAACAATTTAAAAAAAGAATTACAGCTCCAGCTTCTTTAGATCAAAAGTTATGTTCATTCTAGCATTTAAACTACACCCAAGAAATATAATTTGCGGAAAACGATGACAAAATTACTGAGTTTTTTTCTTACCGCTATGACACCCATTTATATTTATTTTTATAATGTTACTTAGCAACTACCGATGATATAACAAATTATACCACCTTTTTAAGTAAAGAATGGAGAATGGATTGGATTTGAAACAAAATTTTTTTGTCAAAAAACCGGTGTAAAATAATGTTAGACTCCCCCATTAAATGAAAAAATAAACAAAAATGTAAACAACTTTATCGGATTCTAAGAAAACGATGTATGCTTTCATCGAACAATAAATTACTACTATACAAAACAATTTTAGAAGCAGTTTGGACTTGTGGAATCCAATAATTGTAAGTGACTTCAAGCCACTCCAACATAGAAATTTTGCAAAAATTTTTGTTTAAACTATTAAGAACAATTACAGCATCACCTTGGTACATAACAAACTACACACTACACAGAGATTTAATATTCTAACATTAAATATGAATCACACACAATCAGTACAAAGCAACAAAGAAGACTTAAATCATACACAAATCAACTCACCATTTCACTTTTATATAATTCAAAATGCTCAATTCAATGGCCATAACGAGCAGGTGGAGTGTTAAATTTTGCACTCGATCTGTTGTTCCAGAGCTACAAAAATAGTTCTGTTTCTAATCACATAGTCAGCCAATTACATTACTGAACTTTTTAAGAACAGAAGAGGTAGAGGTGTAAAAAAGACTAGTCAGAGTTATCTCCTCTGAGAGTAATGAATTTCACTATACAGCCAGATCCTGTGGTGACTGAAGTTAAGGTGTCATTTTCAGGGTGGAAAGTGGATGCTTTTTGGAGGGCCTGGTATGCTGATATAAGCACCCTCTTTCAACTCAGTGAGGAAGGCAATAGTAAACCACCTCGCTCCTCGTTTTTACTTAGTAAAACCTCTAGAGGTTCAAACCAGCCTTTCTGCTGTTGACTTAAACAACAACAACATAATTCAAACGACACTCGCCACTGAAATGAAGACACCCTACAGATATATTTTAAAATGATTATACAACACATGAAATAAATTTACGAAGTTCACGAAGTATGGGAGGTTTTTCGATCTTGTTACTGTATGTAAAAAGCAAACTCTTCTGCTTATTTTTCTCCATAAGAATAAATTTCAGGTTTCGCTGTTTTGTGTTAAAAAAGTTAATAATAATAAAGAGTGGTTATTACTAAACGCATCTTCTCAACGTCGTTTCTTATTTATTCATTTAGATTACTTAAAATTTAAAACTGATTTTTAATAGTTGTTAATTGTTATTTAAAAAAAAACAATTTTACCAAAGAAAATTTCATAACACGACTCGTAGATAAGATATAATTTCACGTAATAAGAATTCTATCAATTTTGAATAGGTTGTTGAAAAATATTGAATAATTTTCCGACATTCAGTTCTGTGTTTATTATTGTAATAATGAACCTCTCAGATAAAAGTACGTGAAAAATTACGAACGTGCGTAGAGCATGAAAATAGAATGAAGTTTTACGTTTGAAACGCACATCATCACGTTGTCAATAGAACGTGCGACATGAAACGCGTACATAAAAGCAAGTAGAGAAAACATGATGGCTTCACATAATGACGCGTTAATAAAAAATCCCAATAGAACAAAGAAAATGAAACACTGCTACTCGAACAATGACATCCTATTACTTATCAAGTTTTTAAATATTTAAACAGCAAACGAGAAGCTACCTTTCTTTCTTTTCTGCCTTAAATTCGCACTGAGAACTACGTAAACATATATTTTATAGTTTATGTCAACTCAAACATGCTTGCCGGTTTATACCGCACCTAAAACAAGGTTATACAAAGTTACAAAGTATTGTTTCTTTTTTATTCTATAAATAAACATTATCAGTATCTTCAAACATCTTTTTTTTAGTTTTACTACCTATTTTTATTTGTAATTTTTATTATCGTTCTTAATACAGTACAATTTTATAAAATACGTACTTAAATATACAAAACAAAAAAACATTTTATGTCGTATTAATTGATGAGAAAATAATTATTTCATATGTTACAGTAAAAATAAATAAATGCTTTCTGATTTAAATTTAATTAGTTGTATTATAAACTCAATTACATAAAGTTAATTTATTTATAAAATTCAAAAGAAATAGACTAATAATAAAAAACAAAAAAGTAATGAAAAATTTTCTTATAATGAAAATTTATTTGCAATACCAGCAAAACTTTTTTTTTTTTTTTTTTTTTTTTTTTTTAACTTTAATAACTTTATTTGCAACTATATACTACGATACAACGAGCAAATTAGATGACAGTAAACAAAGGATGACAAGGAAAAAAAAATAAAAAAAAATAAATAAAAATAAATAAATGAAAAAGAACAGTGATACCCATTGGTATATGTTCTATGAAATAAAGTTCATGATACATGAATGATAAATAACAACATAAGAAAAAAAAGAAGAAAGAAAAATAAAATAAATCACTTTATAGAAGATCTCTGGCCCATTGACGTTTCAACCTGCGCTGCGGATTTCCTGGTAGTGATGCATCCGATAGTTTGGTGATTAATTCGTTGGGGTGATCATGCAATTTTCTGTGAAAAACACTGTAGCTGGACTTAACTACTTCACTTATGAACGGAATATTAAGGTCGTCATGTAGAATTTTGTTGTTGACATAAAAAGGTGCGCAGGTGATTAAACGTAGGCATTTTGACTGAAAGGCTTGTAATTTTTGCAGATTGCTCGGTTTAGCTGTGCCATAAATTTGTAGTCCATAGGTCCATATTGGTTTGAGATAAACTTTGTATAGTAATAGTTTAGATTTTAGAGTCAGTGAAGAGCGGCGTCCAAGAAGTCGAAATAGTTCTTTCAATTTGGAGTTCAAAGTCAGTCTTTTGGTTTTTATATGAGTCGCCCAGGTGAGTCTCTTGTCAAAGTGAAGTCCAAGGTATTTAACTTTTTGTCGTTGTGGTATCGGTTTATTGTCGAGGAATAGTTGAGGACATTCGCCTTTCCGGAGAGAAAAGGTGACATGCACTGATTTTGAAGCATTGAATTGGATCCTCCAGATTTTTAACCAATAATTTAAAAAGTTAATGTGACTTTGTAAATTATTACTTGCTGCTTCTGGCTTTACATCAGAAGAAAGGATGACTGTATCGTCAGCATAAGTCGCTAAGGTGGTGTTAGCAGATGCAGGTAGATCTGATGTATAGATGCTGTAAAGCAGTGGCGACAAGATTGATCCTTGTGGAACACCAGCGACGATTTGTTTGTAGTCAGACAGAGCCGTGTCAGCAAAACTAAAAGCTAAATCTAAACACTATCAACGAGTCTTCATAAAAGTATATAAAGTTATAAACCATCAAATAAAACGCGTCTGTATGGAGTATTATTATACATAGTAAATATAACCGTAAATTTATAATTAAATAGTAATTACAACTGCGTAATATAATTCATATGTCCTGTCCTATAATATAATTACAGTGTAATGTCCTTAAAATATTGAATTTATTCTGAATTTTTTTCTTTTTCTACTTTGTTGATTTTTAGGTGATATACAAATAAATAAATGGTAGAACTTGACGGAATCGAACCCAGAACCCCTGGTATAAAAACCAGATTCGCTGACCATTACACTACCAACAACAGGCTTGTAATATTCTCAGTTTAGGCCTACTCCTATATGCTATATTTATAATATGCTCAAGGTAACGGAAATTCCCTGTTTGAAGTTTATTGTTAGTTAAACAGTATAAAATAAGACCCCAATACCGTATTTCGTCGATTCTAAGACGCATCTTTTTTCACAATTTGATACCTCGAAAGTGAGGTGCGTATTACATTCGAGGGTGTCAAGCAGTCACATTCACTTATTACTTTTGAACGGGTATCAGCACTCTAAACTACGTATGAGACATCTACTATGCAAGGACATGATAAAATAAATTATCTTTCAAAAATGAAATAAAATAAAACTTTATTATTAATTATCAGAATTCGTTGAAGCGACACGCTCAAAAACGCAATATTTGATTTTAAAACGCAGCTTACTATACTATGACACCATACTAGGTCTCAAATTACACACTACACACTGATTTAAAAACACCAATCATTTGCGACATCGTCAAAAATAGTTATATTAAATTCTACTCAAAACTACCAATCCATAATAATCCTCTTATCAGTGTTATGGCAAATCCGCCAGGCTTCACTAGAAGATTAAAAAGAGGATGGAACAGAGATCTTCTTTAATTCTTTCTGAATGTTTATGTCGAAAAAGATAAAATAATGTAAAATATTAGTTTTATTTGTTTTGTTTTTAAATATGTTTTATTACTATTTGTAATAACTTTTCTGTGACAATGTGAACTTTTTTGTTTTTCTTTTCATACTTTTGTATATTTTACGTTCATTGTTATTCCAAATTTAACATTGCTGAATATTAAATTTTATATCATGTCTGTTCTTGTTATTTGTAATTTAATGTCAATGCTTTCTCATCTTTTGGTTGTTCTATATAGTACAGTTTAAGATTCAAAATAAAGGATAAAATAAAAAAACCGCAGCTTGTGAATTTCCAGCGTTATGTTACCTTACGAACTGTAAATACCTGCATTCTTGATCAGATAGGTAATACAGACGAAACTCCAGTCTATTTCAATATACCTAGAAACTACACGGTTGAAGTGAAAGGTGCCAAAAAAGTACAATAAAAAACTACTAGGTACGAGAAACTGGGAGTAACAGTTATGCTACGCATAGCAGCCGATGGAAACAAACTTTCTCCTTATATGATACTCAATCAAAAAAGTGAATTGAAGAAAGCTATTATTTCTAACAATATTGTGTTACATTTTAATTATGTTTCATCACCCATTTCAAGTAACAAAATTTCACTTGAATCAAGGGCGTCTTAGAATCGAGGATATACGTTAATTATACTTAAAAATGAACAACCATTTCTGTAGTCTAAAGGGTATAAAGTAAACTAATTAATTGCCTATTAATTAGTAATAAGATCTTTGTTTAGCGTGAAAAATTTATTTTAAATTACTCGTACGATAACTGAAACTAAATAGCGATAATTTAGACTAGTCGAAAATATTAACAATTTGATAACCACATTCAAAATTAAGATTTAAATATTTCAGTTATCTGATCGGGTTAATACAGGAAAATAATTTTGTCTGAAACTATATAGCTTTGAGATTTGCAATAATCCCAGTAGTGATGATTCAATATGTACGCAGATGGAATGTCAAGTAAGGTTGTTTATATTATCTGTGTATTGGTCTATGCAGGCACCTGGGCCAATACAAGAGTATTACTCATGTACTACATGTATTAGTACGTAGGCTACTACAATATAAGTACTTTAGGGGGGTGAGTATGAAGATTTATTTTTTTGTTATACGTTCGACTCTTACACTTAATAAGGTTAATGAAGGGGGATAACTGAAAATGAGCGGATAAAAATTAACCAGACTTGACCGGTAATCAAACCTGGGACCTCCGCTACATTAGCCTGGTACAAAAGTTGCATTTTTCATAAGAGAGGAGGCTAAAGTCTCTCAAACCCCTTCTTTATAGAAGAATACTTCCGCTTTTTTAGAATTTTTAGATTATAATAGTAAATAAAAATTTCTGTCATGTCATTCATACTTATTTGCATAGAATCTGAATAAACTAGTTTTTTACAATCTCATATGTTTTTTCTTTTTTTTTGTCTTGAATTTTTATTACGGTACTGTACATTGAGCTGCACATTTCCGTATATGATATTTAAATGGTGGTGAGGCGTTTCGCTTTAAGGAGAAGAGGTACCCAGTGGTACATTCTCCGTTTATAACTACGGGTATTATCTGTTAATTAGACCAAGAGGTCTCTACTCCATTTTTGCTTTAGACGTAGCACAGGTGGGAAGTTCCTTGTACCTAGATCACGGGCTAGTTGGTTTGGATGGACATCTAGTCGTTCATGAAATTTACTATACAAGGACGCGGTTAGCTCCTTTACTTTCGGAATTTTTAAATCGTCGTGGAGGGTTTTATTGTTTACATAAAAAGGAGAGCCAGAAACAAGCCTTAAGAATTTTGATTGAAAGGCCTGGATCGACATTAAATTGCTCTCTGCCGCTACTCCAAAGAGCTGAACATCATAAGTCCAGATTGGTCTCAAAAGGGTTTTGTATATTAAAATTTCGGAACGGAGGTTAATTTTCGACCGAGGGTTAATTAAGCAGAAGAGTAGCTTCTGGCGGCGGTTAAGTGTCTCATAATATTGTTTTTTTTTTATATTTTTGATTGCTTATCAAACACTCCGTTCAGTATACACAAAATAATTTCAAAAGGATAAAAATAGAAAACATATCGATTTTTTTTATTTCACCCGAGATAATAAAAAAATAGTCTGGTTTCTTTAAACATTAACCTACTTGACAAAAGAGATATCCTTAATAGATTACAAAATGAAAGATCCAATCGAAATTTACTAAAGGTACATTGACTTGATAAGTAAGACAATTCAGAGCAAGTACACAGCTGAATTAATCCACAATCAAGATATTTCACTGGAATCACTTATCCATTTGGTACAACAGTTCATTGTTTTTGTAGAGTAGATTGCACACTTTGAAGGAAAATGAAAATCATAAAATGTGGAAAATTACTTAGTAGCTCCTTCAATCTTCCGGATTGTATCACATCTATCTTAGAGGTTTTGTACTTGACCATATTTGAATTAAATCTAAATTTAAATATATAACCTTTGCTCTTAGAACTGTTATTTTTATAAAATAAGACTATCATTCAATTTTCTAAGTGCAATATCTAGTAACGTTAACGTTAATATATTGATAAGTATTACTTTTTAGATTCTCAATTCTTACTTTATTTCTAAAGCAAGTTACTTAACTTGAAATTTTTCTAAGAAAATAAACAAAATTGATAAGATTTTAAAGTTATTAATTTTTTTGTGATAAGAAATAAGTATTATTTTCAATACCTTCATGAAACTGAAAAGTTAGATTAAAAATTTAGACAGTATTATTTTATGTAATCGGACCGAAATCGAAATTTAGCGTCAAAACCAAATTTTTGTACTAAAAACTGTTGTAAAATCTGTCTAAAACTACGGTATCCAGTCATGGAGAGCATCCAGTAACTCAAGTATGCATATTTTTGAGTGTTTTCAGTCATGTTGTATATTAAGGAATTACTATGATTTTCAGTTTTGTCTATGAAACACAATTTTAGAATTTAGTGGATAACTTAAATGATCATCATCATGTAATCGTGTAATGTCATCGTGTAATGTTTTATTGGATACGTAACTCAGAGAATAGTTAGTAATCATTTATGTGAATTTACTTTGAAAACGCTGAACTATTTGTGAAATGACTGACGGCTTTGTTGCACCAAAAATCTGGCTACTATTACGTCAACGAATAAAAAAAATTTTAAATTCTAGTGTAAAGTACAAACCCCAGGTTGAATCGCACTAAAATTATTGGTCATCAATCTATTGGACAAATGTGGTACATTACGAAGGCTAAAATGGAAGCATCCAAAAATCTTATATATTTAGTAATATAAATTGTTACTTTTTTGAAAATGTAGCTTCATTGTATTTCTCATTTCGCCGGTAAAGTTAAGGTAGGTGCAGACCTATGCAGATAAACTGCTCATGATTGAAAACTATTGTAGAATGTCAAACATGAGAACGCACATTCTTTTAAGGGTTGTTAATGATAGAAGGTGGTTTATCACAGTTGTAGCCAATCTTTAGAATGGAGCCAGCACTCTAGAAAAATATATTAGTAGTACGCAAACATTAAACTGTGATTAATAATTTTTTCTTGAACGGTATATCTGCTGGGAGGTACCGTTTCATGATATGTAACTTAAGTTAACCTGTAGAGAAGATATTTGTTAATAAAATTGAAAAAAATGCAATTTATTTAATTAAAATACAATTTACACTACAAGAACGTGTCACGTTATATTTACTCTGCGTAAACGAGTTTGTCCTCCTTTGTATCTTTATGACCCTCAACTTCACATTTCTGAAACTATCCCTTATCTAGGTTTATATCTAGTTAAGAGGCTCACGTGAAATGTACACGTGGATAAAACGAGAAAGGCACTCCAGGACAGGTTCAAACAGTTGTACAGACTTCTTTCACGCAAATCCAAGTTACCAACTACATCCAAATTAACCATTTACAACTCCTACCTTCGACCAATATCGAGCTATGCCAATCAACTTTACTGCTGCGCAAAACCATCGGTATTAGCAAAAAATTCAGCGTTTCCAGTCAAAGCTTTTACGGAGGATACTTAACACCCCTTATTATGTAACCAATAAAACGCTACACTCAGACCTAAACGTACACTACATAAATGACGTTTTCTTAAAACTCTGTACAAAATTTAGGAAGAAACTGGTGAACCACCATAACCCATTGATCTCAAATCTGGCTACGCAGACTCTCCCAAACAATCGAATAAGTCGTCTAAAACGTCAATGGAGCCGAGACCTCTTCAATTAACGTAGTATTGTAATTGACTATCCATTACAGTGTTCTAAATGCTGCACTTACTGCTACACTTATTTATTCACGTCGGAGTTCTGTCACTGGACTGTGTCTCCACTCACGTTTATTTACTATGTAAATTTTTTCCAAATTTTGTGTTATCACATTCACTGATTGTTTTCAACAGATTGTGAATTTTCTAGAGAAAAATAAATTATTTAATACGATTATTATATTTATATATTCTCGTGATTAACATATTCGCCTATATTAAATAGATAATTGGATGTATGACGATATTACAAAAAAGTGTTATTAAAAAAAAATGCCAAGAATTTAGTTCGTAAAACATATTAATAGAATTTATTCTGAAAAATTTAATTTATGACGTAGAATCTGACGTTTATAAAGTTATGAAATTCCTTTAGAATATTTTATTATACGAAAAAGAACAGAATGCGTATATGAAAGGGTGTGTTTTTGTGTCTTTGCGAATGGCTGAGAGAGGCTGGTAGAGGCTCCACAATAAGGTTACGGGGCCGTATGAATGTAGCTGATATTAATACATTTTCAAAGTATTATGTTGGAATCAAATTTCGTTTTCTATCCACGGAATAGACCCATAGTTTTTTATAACTTTACGGTACTAATAAATTTTAATATTTAATAAACTGTTTATTATTATATATGAAATTTTGTAAATTCAGACAATGAATAACAAATGTCGGTAAAACTTTCAAAAATTAATTTATTTAATTTTGTTTCTACCACTTCAGTAAGGAATAATAAAAGTGTAGGACCCAAAAATTGATCAAATCTTAAAAAATTCTCTTAATTTTATACCTTCATACACAAAAATGTTACAGAATTGTAAATAATTGTTCTAAAATTTTAAAAATTTGACAATTCAAAAACATGTTTAAAAGTATACGGGATATCTTTATTATTTAGTATTAACTTATACATAATCCTAAATTCTTTCGTCTTTTATTTTAATCAAATGGTAGAAACATAAGGACATTCAAAAAAGCGATTTTTAAGCAAGAAACATTACTTCAAAACCCAGATGAAAATTTAGAATTTAGAAAGTTTAGAAGTTCAGTAGAAAGTTTAAAATATTGTAATTTACAATATTAAAATTTGATTTTTGTAAAAAATTTTAAAATCACTTTTTCTCTTCATTCTCTAAAACAGTTATCGTGATTGCTGAACAAGATTAGATTCCGGAAATTAGAATTATTTTGTGTTCTTTACATTTAGAACTGAACAGCGTAGATATAGTAGATGTGTTTTGCAAACCGTTTAAGTAGTAAAGCTTGTTGCAATAGTTTGTTTGAGAATGTTTAAAAAACTTGTATTTTAAGTACTGGGATGTACCCCACAATTTAAGTTTCTCTTAAACTTTTATATCCTTGTCATAAGAGACGTCACATCCTGCATATTTTTAATGATTCATCTGCTCTATATTATGATTCATTCACAATTATTTTTTACTGAAGTTTTATCGATTAATTCTATGATTAGAAGTGAAACAACAGAAGGAGCGTCAAGAAAGGTTCAACAATATCTGAACGACCTAGATACCTGGCTTAAAAAGTGGAGGATAAAGGTTAATCCTGGAAAGTCCGTCCAGGTCACCTTTACCCTTCGTAGAGGCAGCTGTCCGCCGGTAACCCTTGGTGGGGTCAACATTCCAACTAGAAACAAAGTGAAGTACTTAGGATTATGGTTAGACAGGCGGCTGACGTGGAATGAACATCTGAAAAGCAAACGCTTATTACTAAACAATCGCCTCAGATGTTTGTTCCACCTAGTTAAACCGCGTTCTCGTCTACCACTGAAACAAAAAATTACAATTTACAAGACTTTGCTGAAACCTCTCTGGCTGTACGGAATTCAGATTTTTGGTGCTGCTGCTCGAACCAGTTTAAACAAAATACAGGTATTTCAATCAAGATATTTAAGGCTTGCCACTGGAGCACCTTGGTATGTGAGAAACGACACCCTTCATTCTGACCTTCGTATTCCTTACGTAAAAGACGTTGCACGACAACTTTATCAAAGTTTCTTTGATAAATTGCAAAATCATCCAAACGATCTCGCTCGACAAATGGCCATTCAAAATTTTCCAAATTTTCGACGACTTCGCCGGCTATGGTGTAGGGATCTTCTTCGATAACATTCTGTTACCGTTCTTCCATTATCTTCATTTCATTATTTTCAACATCACATCTTCTTAAGTTCGTCACTGTTGGGTTTCATTTTCATCAAGATCATCTCACTCATAGTATGATTACGTCATCCTGGAGGATACACTGCTGGGTGTGACCCCTCCTTCCACGCCTAATAATGACTCTCATCAAATCTAGTGATTGTGCTTTAATGTATAGTATAGTGTTCTAGATTTTAAAATTAAAGACAAAAAAAAAAAAAAAAAAAAAAAAAAAAATTCTATGATTTTCGTTGTCGTGAGATATATTTTCGAACTGATTTACCAGATATATTATTCAAAACAAAAACAGCTTGCAGCAATTTTTCTTCATTGTCCTGTATAATAACCGTGTCGTCTGCAAGTAATATTAAATTGAATTGCACGTCATTACAAATTTTTATTCCATAATAAACGAAAATTTCCATGTACATAATGTCGTCAATATATCAAAAAGGGTAGAAGAAGTAAAACAACCTTCTTCGAACTCCTTAATTGTCTTTGTATCATTCTTTAATAAACCTTTCAATTAAGGATCTTAACAGAAGCAGCTTAATGACATGCGTAGATAACCCCGGTGGTTTAGAACAGTACTTTAATTAAAAATTAAGTTAAATATATACGAGTATATATATTTTAATCAGCTGCAAACAGTAATTTCGTGCCTCTTGAACTACAGGAAACCCAATAATTACATTGATTCTGATACAAGTAGGCCCCCTAAATCAATTACAAAATCAATCAAGAAAAAAAATATGTTGACCTTTCTGTATCATTCGGTGTGTAAATGAACAAACAAAACACACTAACACAAACACGCACACGTAGGCAAAGAAATTAAGAGAATGAGAAACCGAGTGATTGATTGTTAATCTGTTGGCAAAAGAGAGGGATAGAAAGCTTTTCTAAAGAAATAGGATTTTGGTGTGGGAGACAGTTTTTCGTTTTCATCAGTCACAAACTGCCGATAAATTACTATCATTTTCTCTGTAGTAATTGCTTTAAAATCATCAGCAGACTATAATTACTTGGTAATTTTTATTTTGTTTTATATTTTAATAATATATTATATTTTTAGATTTATTTATTGTGAGCTTAATTTTTTAGAATATTATTTAACTAAAATTAATCTTATCCGTAATAATCACTCATGGAGAAAAGTCTAAAAAATTATCAATGAATGTCGTCATAATCATAATAATTATTTTTTACAAGCATTTGAAGAATCTCTCACTAATATATTTTCATTCCAATTCAAAGGAAATTTTCCTAAATAAATTTGTAGCGCTAAAATTTGGAAAAAATATTAATTTTTTTTTTTAAAGAATTAAAGATAATAGCAATTGCAACCGCAATACATTCAGGGTTATCACTAGCCTCAGAGGGGTTGCAAATATCCCAATTAAAATTTCTCACATTCGATGCGTTCAAGTTATTGAAGATAAATCTATTGAACAGGTTAATAAATTTAAGTACCTATTTAAGAAGTTTAATTGTAATCAAACTTCTTAAATACTTAATCATATTAAGATTCTACTTGTATTCCTGGCATATCTGAAGCCAGAAGTAGAAGTGAGAGCTCGTATTGAAATAGCTAGGCCAGTCATTTCATAAAGTGAAGCATCTACACTGTGCTACTGTATGGGGTGGAAACATGGACTTTAAGTATGCAGTTCATAAATTGCTTAAAAGCTTTTGAGATGAGAATATTCAGAAGAATGCTCCGGATTAGTTGACCGTTCATAATATGTTACCAATGTCTATGTTTAGAGTCGTATGGGCGTGGACCGTGAGTTAATGGGCATAATCAAAAGAAGAAAGAGTGCCTACCTTGATCATTTATTTAGGAATGATAATTATGAGTTTCTCAGATTGATTCGAGAGGATAGAAACAAGGACAGACTTGGGCGAAAGAAGTCCTTATCGTTAAAAATTATTAGACTGGACAAACATAAATTTAACTCTTTTGAGGGTGGTTCATAACACAGTGATTTATCAGAGTTGTAACCAAACTTTATTGATGAGATCGGGACTATAGGAAGAAGAAAATCATAAAGAAAAAGAATATTGCTGCCTTCCATTCTTAATAAGCCTATATTAAAATGTTAATTTCATTTCATTTTCAAAGGCATAAACCGCATGGGCCACACCTCCTGGCCTATTCTGACGTAGTAATCTGTCAAGTTGCAGGAATTTAGCAGACATGGTGCTTATAGATAGGAGCTCACTTGATTGCTAGCGTAAGGAATTCGGGTGGAGGAGGATTGTTTGTACGATTACCCTCCTCCTATAACCTAGTAGTAGTAATAATACCATTAGTACGCGCTCTTCTAAAAAAAATATTACTCACAAACCATTTCGAATAACTACTGTAGTACCAGGCCCCCTTGCACTTCATCCCCCACTAGCAAACAAGTCACCTCCCAACTATACCTTATTTTGTAGAGCATAAAAAATGTAGTAAATGAGGCGATTTTAAAGAACGTAAGACTTGTTTTTGATAAAATCACAAAAAAAAATTAAAAATTGCATCAATAAACTTCTGCTAGACTGACTTTGATTAGTGGAACTGGCTTTTACGCCGGGGTCCCGGGTTCGATTTCCCGTCAGGTCTGGCATGTTTTTATCACTCATCTTTATCTATTATCCTTCTCACCCTCTGAATTAGCAGTAATTACAAAACAATCGGACGTTAAACCAAAAAAAAAGACTTGGATGATTTTTTTTTGCATCATGTCTTCTTGTGATATCTAACTTAAGTTCCAGGTTTCAACGTCAACGAAATTCCGTTCTTCAGATATTTTGTTTATACTCAGGTATACGCGCACGCGAGAACACACAGACCAAGCGGTAAAGAAACATGTTTTTCGGGTTCAGAGGGCCTATAAACGTATATTTTAGGTAAAATTAGATTTTAAAAAATCAACTGGAGAACAATACTTTCATTCCCTATATTCATATAGAAAAAGAGAGAGTAAACATTTTTTAAAGGTTATAATAATAATATTCAAGATTTTCAAGACTTCTGAATCCGGTTGTTATTAATATTTGTGGATCCGTTTCGCTTGCTAAAGTTTTGTATACCTTTTTTTATTAGTTCTGTGGCATAAATTTGACGAAACTCTAATACTATAAAATTTTTAATAATTGGTTGAATGGATAGAGTAGGTGATTTTAGTTTATTTGTCTACTCTCGTAGATTACAAAATGAACTATTACACTTTTTCCAACTATACAAAGTTATTAGCAAGATATAAGGTTGGAAATATCATTTTACAAACAAGTACAAAATTACAATCGTCATTTTATTTTATATTACTATAAGGAAAAAGCGTTATTTTCCAAGTATTCTTTTGACATGAATAGAATATTGTAAAAATTGAATGGAGGTGGATTAAGATAAAGAAACGTTGTTATCTAGTACAATTGCTAGAATGGGATTCCATAGGTAGCAGCCATCCATCAAAAAGAAACCTCAGCTTCGTGTTCAACATCTAAATCATGCCAATAAATTTTACAAGAATGAAAAAAATAAAAAGTCATGTCATGCATTAAATTTCTAAAGGAATGATTCAAGTTAAACAAGTTTACTGAATTAATACTAAATTTAAATCTTTCAATTTACTCGTATCAATTATTATAAGATAGTTTAACTAATTAATAAACACTTGATTTAATTAATAATGAATCATTCAAAGTAGCAAATAATATAGGTAGCTTAATTAATAGCTTGTTTGCACTAATTACTAATATCATGACGTAACATCTAATGACGAATCGAAAGATTTGGTTTATAGACAGCTTTGAAGTTAAATTAAGAATTAAATAGTCTAAGTGTAGAAACTCACTTTAGTAATTAAGCCATAAATATATTAATTACTTATTAGCACGTGCATGTATGCAGAATTTAAATTTGAATCTTGTATATTTTACCTCTAATGAAATATTTAATGCAGATATCTAATTAAACAGAATAAACAAGTCTAATTTTGTAAATTAAGTAAACTAAAAATAAATTAAGTAAATGAAGTGATTAAAATTAAGTTCCAAATTTTTTATTAATTAAATACATTTTGGTACATCAGCTGAACGAATAATGGTGCAATTATATAAGACAAGACAGGTGTAATTTATTGCCGTACTGGCACCAACTAACGGCTATTATTGTTTTTTTATTACAGGGTGGAAGGTATGATTTTGGTTAGGGTATATTATTCTTATGCCTATTTTTTATTTCTAAATTATGTTATTTATGTTTCTACTATTATGTTTATTTTTAACCATTGTAAAAATTCAGTTGGTTATAAAAGGTGGCCGTTCTCTAGATAGTTAGTCAGTAGTAAATAAATTGTAAAGTGGGGCAGTATCTAAAAAATTTCTTAATTCAGTCGGGGTTTGTTCTAATTAATGGTTAGTGGTTATGTTACGGTATTATAATAAGTTATCCATGCTTGCAAATAGTGTGGGTTTTTAGTTAAGTGTAATTATTAAATTTATTCAATATTTTTTAAATTAATTTAGTAGGCCTATATTTACTGAGTTACGTAGATCATTGTAAATTACTGGTAGTAATTATAACTGTAATATTTAATGTACGGATATTTAATTTGTTAATGAATACTTTTGATATAAGAATAAATGAAAAAAATACTATTGATAAACAACTGGATTTCAACTAAAAACTTTCACAATGAAACCAGGTTAAATATTTAACTACATCATTTGGTCGATATAGCAAGACTACGGGTCTTGGTTTGTGGTTCGGTGAACAATTCATTTTTAATGTTTTTAAAAACAAATTTTTACGTCAAGACAAATATGTAGTCCCTACTATGTACGAAATTTTATCACATATCGTGACCTCAATATAAACACAATGTACACGACCATTAAAAAATCGTACTCTGGTTTGCATTTAAATTAATTAATCATACAAATTCAAAGATACGAGATAGTCACTACCCAATCTACCAAAAAATCCGCAAAGAATTTGAAGGAGATTCAGGAGTTGCTGTCATACAAAACATCGACGAGGGTTTGTGTCACTCCGTGATTTCTCAATCAAGACAAAAACAGGACATTACACATATAAATTGTTATAAATACTTTTGGTTGTAATTACAGTTGTAGATGTTTTTAAAGAAAAAAGTATTTAGAAGTTACATTTGATAACTTTTAACCTGGTCGAATCACATTAAAATGACAAATACTATCAAACAGAACATAACTATTTGAAGACTTATGAAAAAGCACTATCAGTTACCACTAAAACAAAAACTTTAAACTTTCTATCTACAGCTGTAATTACTTACTAAGACCGATTTGGGTAAACACTCGTTAAATACTATTATACGGTTAGCAGAAATTTCGTAAAATTGCAAGCAGCGCACTCTAAGAAACCTAGGGCTGTTACTTACTAACTCCTCTTGGTACGTACAGAATAACAAATTAGGAAATGATCTTCAAATTCCTCGTATTATTTATATAATTAACAAACAATTCTACAAAAATACTGATGAACATAAAAGTGACTTGATCAAAAAATATATGTATGCAATTACTTACCCGATATTCCATAGAATGAGTTTCAGGGAAAATGAATCGATATGTACTTCAGGTTTCACAATTGCGTACTTTAAGATCACGTATCAATTGTTTTTTATTAAAGTTAATACTTCAGGTTTGACAATTTGCATACTTTAAGATCACGTATCAATTGTTTTTTATTAAAGTTTATACTTGAAACTAAGATATAATTTATGAAATCTATTGTAATAAGACAGATAATTTGGTGGAACCAAAAATTTGGCTCTCACACATTTTAAATATTTATTTCAAAAAATGTTCGTTTATCGGTTAATGTGAAGTTTGCAAAATATTTTTTTAGTTTATTTGAAGTCGTATCAACTCTCGTGGTTATTAGCGACAACAAGTCTATTGGGTTACGGCACAGAACCGGTGGGTTTTAACGTGTAATAACACCAGAGTGTACCTGGAATCAAATCCGGGACCTTCTACTTTGCAGTGGATAGCACAATCTAACGCTCTAATAATTGTGTCACGGAGACACCCATCTTTTTTTTACGCTTTTAATTGAAATTTAGTATAGGCTATGTTATTATATTAATACAACAATTTCTAAATGTGAAGCTAAAGTTCCAAAACTTGATTTACTTGAAGGAGCGTGCAGTCATCACCACAGTCCTGCAGTTGGCCAAGAAGATCTCTTGGCCAGAGGCACTTAAAGCGTCTGCGCTGAGCACCCGGTAGCGCTCTAGTGTACATGTTTTGTATGAAAGGGTTGTCATGTAATTCAAATTTGTCATGCATCGTCTTGTATAGTTGTTTCGCGACATCAATTACGTATGGGATTTGAAAGTCTTTGTACAACATTCAGTTTGTGATGTAAAAGGGGCATTGCGTTATCGTTCGTTGAATCTTGTTCTGAATCGCTTGTATACGTTTCGTGTGTGAAGGTTTAGCAGATCCCCCAAGTTGAACTCTATATGTCCAGATTGGTCTTAAGACTGTCTTGTAGATTGTTAATTTATGTGACATGTTTAATTTAGAACGTCTATCGATTAAGCATTTTAGTTGATAGAAGCGTGCTTTGAGTCTGTGGCGTGTGTGTGTGTGTGTATGTGTGACACGTGCGTTCCATGTAAGTTTTCTGTCCAAGTGTAAGCCTAAATAGCGTGTTTGAGTAGTGTGAGGCAGCGGAATATTATTAATGTAAACGGTTGAGCACGTTTTCGTCCAAGAGTAAACGTCATTTGTTGCGATTTGTTTTTATTATATTTAATTTTCCAAAGTTTAAGCCATGACTCTAGCAGGTGTAAATGGTTTTGTGTCCTTTGAGTTGCAATTACAGGATCGAAATTACATATTTGAAAGCCAACGCTACATAAATAAACAAGCTTAAAGAAAATTACAAAAAATTAATATTAAACTTAATTTTTTTTTTTGAAAAGTTTTTGTTTTGAATAATTTTACATCTGCAATATATAGTTCAAAAGACAGCCAATCTCCTATTAATCAAAAGCGATAAAATTTATCATAAAGGATCAAGTGAGAACAATGACTGTGATCAATAATCATAACGTAAACCATAGACCATAAATAACTAGGATGTGACATCCCGTTTGAACAAAATGTAGAATTTTAATCCCATTTAAGTTTTACTGCAGAGGTGTTCTTCTCTAAGTCCTTTAAAAAAAGCCACGTTTTATTATATATTCATCACATTCTCAGAACTGCACAGTTGTGAATAAGGATTTAAGTTAAAAGAGAGTAGGGCTATTTAATTTGACGCGTCTGTAAACAACAAAAAAAGTCGTACCTCTAAAATAAATTGTGAAGTTGTTCTCGTTTTCAACCAGTGTGTTGTGCCCAAACTACTAAAATAAGAATTCACTTCATGAAGAAATTAAAAAAATTAAGTATTCCTTACAGATTTTATTAACATTTTTTTAATGATGCTTAATTTAAGATTTTGTCTTAAAACCACATCAAAATGTATAATTTTGTTTACAGCCAAATTCCACAAAATTGACTGCGAAATTAGATATTTGTTAAAAAATATTTAATAAAACCCTCATTAATTAAATTGATATTTCTTTTTTTTAACAATAGGCCTATACTCATCTCATCTACTGCTGTACTTAGATATTTAAGAACCTATATTTAATTTCACTAAAACAACAAATACTCACACATAGAACGAAATACTTTTAGGCTGTAGGCCTAGTTTAATTGGCAGACATTCCTCTCTTTCCCTTTGTGAAGGAAATTAAAGCTAAATAAACAATTACTATCTAAAACTGATCTGGCCATTTGGTTACTAAACTTTCGTTTCCACAAAACCGAGTAATATAGCACAAATATAGTTCTGCTTGTCCAGAGAATTTCCAATTATAATGGACTCTTCTTTGTACATGGGAAAAAATAATATTTACAGCGATGTACAAGTTCCTTACATAATCAATACAATAAAATAAAATTACTAACGTTGCCAGAGACAATTAGCAAGATAAGAAACGAGCTAATTACATAGTAACAATTAATTACATTCTAAAAAAACAACCCTCCACGAAGATTAAAGAGAACTAGGGACAGAGATTTGTTGCTCTCACGAAAATTCAGATGTTTAAAATAACAAATACAAAAACGAATGCAAAATTTAATAACAAAAATTTGGAGTGTTGACATTGTCTTACCAATTTAAATTATGAAAAATAAAACTTATGTTTAATTATGAGTAAACAATTGTTTAATTAATAACATAAACTAATTTTAATCATGATTGAATTAATTTTATAATTGACAATCAACATCTTTTCGACTGAAAAATATGAAGTATCACTAATTGATTTAATTAAGCACTATAGAAAAATGTTTCAAATTAAAATCGCAAATTTAAAAAATGTCTACAACTTTGGTTGAGCCTATAACCACTTTTACCCTAAAATACATAAAGCAGCAATCTTAAAAAAAAGTTTACAACGATAGCACGGCCTACCCACAAATTTCAGCAGACATGCCGTTACCCTATCTTGTAGATTTTTTTCTTTGGTTTAAATAATGTAGTAAATGTAGCACAAAATATGTAGTAAATGAAGCAATTTTAAAGAAAAACGTAGGAGCTGTTTTAGAGAAAATCTCAAAATGTGACATTTGCATGAATAAACTACTACTTCTGGTTGACCGACTTTTGTGAAAATGTTCGGGTCGGGTCTCCTCATGGTACCTTACTCCAAATACGATATTTCGTTCTTGAGATAGTTAATTTGTTCACTCTTTCACACATACACACACACGCACGCGCGCACACACACCGACCAGTAAAAGTATATTTATTTTTTGTTCCGGGGAGTGAAATTCCATCAATTCTATTCTATTCACTGCATAATGAACGCATTTTATTGTATTATGTAGTCAGGTACAATACAGTCACGTTTCAGGTACAGTGTAGTACCGCCCTAAAACATAACAAAACTTTTTTTCTCTTTTGTTTTCTCTAAATTTTTAAAAGTATTTACGGAACAGTTATCCAAACCAATTTCTGAATATAAAGTGCTATATGATTTCAAAAACCAAAGAGATCACACCATATTTTTAAAGAAATAGATTTTACCAATAACACGAATTTATTAGGTATTTTAAATTTTTTTAAAAACTTGGAAGGCGCGGTTTGCTCTACTTGTAATGTGTTTGCCTCGCCACAATTTTGTGCTCGATACTATTCTCCTACTGCCGGTCCAGAAGTTTATCATAGGTGACGCTGTTCCCACTATTACTAAGAGGCAGTTAAAGGTGGAACTCTTCCCTAGTCTGCAGTTGGTGAATACGCATAGGAAATGTTTTACTATGTTGTTCTGCTATAGTTATTTCTTCCCTTCCACTGGTGTTTCATACTGATTCAACAAAAAAAGTTTCTAGTTCTAATTGGTTTGATTTGTACGATTGTAATTACCTTTCAACCTGCAAGGTTATGTGAGGAGCTAAAAGCTTTACTTTTACTATTTCTTATAAAAACAAAATCAAAGTAGGTTTACAAGACAGTAACGTATCAGACAATCTTACAACTTACACAATTGAAAAATCTTTTTATCTTCTGAATATTGGTTTCTAAGTTGTTCTATATTGCTCAGAATGTTACTATTTCAATTCTTTGCAACGTGAAAAAGTTATCCTTATTTTTCCCCAGGGAGATTTATGAAATTAGACATATCGTTCCATACTTACTCTAGTAAAAGATTCAAGAGTCCAGTTTTTTATGATCAACTTTAAAGCTCTTTATCGAATACATTTCCTCTTTCAGAACATTTTTAAAGTCTTTAAGCTGGTATATTGTATAGCACACAGAAAATTTTGTTGCATATTATTATCCGTTTAAGATTTTTTTCAACAAAGCGTGATTATTCTTTTCTGCGCTAAATTAAAGAATGTTAATCCTGAAGTAAATGTCAGGTCCATTTATCGTTAACCTTCTCGAAAAGGTATTTAATAACTAGTAAACAATGTAAAATGAAAATTTAACCTAATTTAAAACATGAGTGAATGACACAAAATGAAAATCGACCTACGTAGGACTTAAAAATAAGGAAAATCGCTAATTACGCACAACTATGCTCTGTAAAAATAAATGCTTGAAATAAAAGTTGTAGGTTTTTAATTTTATTCAACTTTATTAAATAAATTTTTTCCCTAAAATTTATAAGGCCGTGACCATAAAAACATCGTTTTTACCACGAGAGCACAGCTCTCTCAAGAATTTCTGCAGGCATGCAGGGCACTTACCCTATCTTGTAGAACGTAAAAGATTCTCGTAAACGAGACGATTTCAAAGAAAATCGTAGAAGCTGTTTTTGAGAAAATTGCAAAAAGTGAAAAATTGCACGAAAACTACTACTTCCGGCTTACCAACTGTGTTGAAAATGTTCGTGCCGGGTTTTAAGTTTGATACAATAGTCCGTTCTTGATACATTGTATTTTGTTCACACATGAACATACTTATACACCAATCACTGAAAACATGTTTTTTGGGTTCAGAGGGCCTGAAAATGTGTATTTCAGCTGAAATTTTGACATGAAAACAATACTTTTCTTCCCTTTACATATAAAATTAAGCTTACATGGTAAGAGAAATTAAAGAGTTAAACTAAAAGTTATAATTTAACACAATGTAAATTTCTGAAGCATTATGACTGGGTGGTCTACACCTTTAAGCCGTTAGCGACATTTTTTTATAGTTAATTGCGTATTTCGGTGATTTACTGCTGATTGTCTTTGCAAAGTTGCAAAATAAAATAAGTTTAAAAATCTCCTCTACAGAATGTCACATTGGTGGATCGTATGCAGTTTGTTACGTAATTATGTTTGTAATTTTTTTGTTTGAACTTTCAAAAATAATTTTTCAAAATTTATTCATATTAAATTATTTTTATGTTTAATTTTTCATAAAAGTTTGTTTTTTAATACACCGATCCTCATCTCTTTTTCCTGTCAAGAATTTAAAACTGTTTCAATGGACTCTGCTTTTAATTTATCAAATTATCAAAATTAGATTGTTTTTATTTTTATTCATGGTTTGTGAAATTATTTGGTCGATGTACATTCATTTTTGTACAGTTTCAAATAAAGAATTAATGTTATTTAATGTTGTTATTTATTTTCTTATAAAAATTATTCAATTTTAATGCACAGATTGTGTTTTACCACTGTAGTAAATTATTTTAGTGTACTAAGTTTTTTATACTTTCTTCATATATATTTAAAACCACATTAATAATTTTCTAAAAGCGGTTGCAGTTGGTTCTGTAACGTTCTTATTTAGTGATACAGTGTGCAGATGTCTCAAACCTAAGCCCTCTGACTTTCAGCTGGCCGCTTTATCAACTAAGCTACCGAGGCGTTCATAGAGTTTTTTTTTCAAATAGAAAATATGTTTCACCATAGAGATCGATAAAATGTTAACGATAAATGTACATAGACCGCTTTAAAGTTAGCGCAGTGTGCATAAATATGTACTCGAATTAATCTTTCAACACGTTCTCGGCAATCACTAATCGTTTGAAATATTCATCACACACGAATGAAAGTTTTACACTCCGTGACAATTTGTAATACGAATAAAATTGATACAAGTTCTGTTGAATATAACGTTGACATGTTACATCTGTTCTATGTAAGTGTTAATGTATTTCATTAATGTTAGTACCCACATTCATTTGTGTTTGGTTTTAAATTGGTGTAATTATTTAAAAATTATTTAACGATGATGTTTAAGTAATGTTTATAAGAATCTACAGTTTTTAAATAAGCATTATTCAATTTATTGTCTTCTTCTTTCAAAAATTAAGTTTCGGCCAATTTCGGTATCCATTTTTCAAGAGACCTGCTAGCACCTCACGTTCCACCTTGCTCATACTGATCTGCCATCACATTAAACCTATTAGAACTCATTCTACCCAGATGTTTACGCCATTATTTCCCACAACCTTTAATCCTGTTAGTTACAGTTGAAATTCACTACTCCTCCCTTATTGTACCACTCAGAACCTTGTCTAGCACAAATAAAAGCAGAAGCGATTTTCACTATAAAAATTGATTGAAGACAAGTGAATAACAAATCTTTTGTTTTCTAGCGTATAGTGAAGGGATTTGGCAATAGTTTTTGACCGTAATTTTTATTACGGTACTGTACATTGAGCTGCACAACTTCCGTATTTGATTTTTAAATGGTGGTGAGGAATTTTACTTGAAGGGGAAGAGGTACCCAGTGATACATTCTCCGTTAAAAACTTCGGGTATAGTCCGTTATTCAGACCAAGAGGTCTCTACTCCATTTTCGCTTTAAACGACGCACAGTTGGAAAGTTCCTGGTTACTAGATCACGAGCTAGTTGGTTTGGATGGTCATCTAGTTTTTCGTGAAATGTACTATACAAGGACGCGGTTAGCTCCTTTACTGTAGGAATTTTGAAATCGTCGTGGAGGGTTTTATGATTACATAAAAAGGAGCACCAGAAGCAAGTGTTAAGAATTATTTTGATTGAAAGGCTTTGATCGACTTTAAATTACTCTCTGGCAATATTTATCATGCTATTGATATCTACATCATAAATGAAATACTGCTGTTTTAATTTAACGATATTTACTAAGGAAAATTATGGAACACCATGGATATGTACATCGTAAATGAAATGCTGCTGTTTTAATTTCACGATATTTATTATGGAAAATTATGGAACACCGTGGATATTTGCATCATAAATGAATTGTAATGAATTGTCATGAACAAACACATTGTAAAGAGTCTTTGCACTAACACCAAGGTTGTTTCGAAACTGAATGCTACATGAACTTCTGGTTAAAACTTTATTAAATTTATATGAAAAAATATTTATTTGCTTTGTTCACCGTTCCAGTGTAACCAGGGGGCTATGTCCCGTGCCACAATTTTCCCTGTACTTTTTCATCATAAAAGCTAAATAAATGGTATTTTTTAATACTGCAGCCTCGGTATGCATTTTACAACAAAATGTGTGTATAATTAAAGTTATAGGAAATAAAAAGAAATCTTAAACTTTAATTTCAAGCATTTTCTTCCACAAAGCCTAGTTTAGCGACAGATAGTGTTTACTAATAATTCAAAAGAGGTTAATATATATATATTTTATTATTTACGTAGGCAAGAAAAATTCGTCTGGGTGTTCAATGGGTATTTATTAACAAGACCCTAATATGTAAAATAGCATGTTTAATAAAGATATTAAAAATTATTATTATTATTATTATTATTATTATTATTATTATTATTTTAAATGGATATGATGATTCAAATATGAATAATTAAGTAAATTTAAATCTGTACGATATACTACAAACAAGTTCATAACTATGACAACAGGTAATGGAAAATATATCATGAATGACTTAAAAAGGCACCTCCCACGTAAGGAGCTTTTAATTTTAAATTGGATTCAATATTGTTGTTTATGTTAAATTATTCTCTCTTGATCTTGGGGAAGAATAACTTAAGAAATCTTAACGTAGAAACAAATCTCTACTAGATTCTCTTTTTAGAGTTTGTGCCTCTATTTTTGATTTCTGTTTACAGTTACTTTCTCTAATTATTTATTC
Organism: Catonia carolina; assembly: GCA_035578175.1. Taxonomy (NCBI): domain Eukaryota; kingdom Metazoa; phylum Arthropoda; class Insecta; order Hemiptera; family Achilidae; genus Catonia; species Catonia carolina. The sequence goes on along the minus strand of JAQMRL010000001.1, from coordinate 431,137,746 downwards.
TCTTTTAAATGTGAAATTTTAAAAGAGTACAAAATCTCTGTGTTAAGCTTTCTTTAACATTCGAGAAAGTTCAATCAGAAAGAGCGCTAAGCTAATTGATTTAATTAGTTCGTTTTTAATTAAATTTAATTTCTGGTAGTAAATTTGATAGAATCGTTTTAATGAATGAAGTACGCAGGGAAATCAACGTGGTTGTGAATGGCCGCGTTGGGTTTCCACCACGGCAGAGCGTATCCGTTATGATTTCAAGGACTCTTGACTAGGAAAACTAACCGAGGTACTACATGTAGTAAATTTCTGATAACGTCATGACCTGGACTTTAATAATTTTACGTTATTAGAAATAAATAATTTTTTTGAAATACAAGAAACAATTAGCATCTTCTAATTAATAAATCTGATGATTTATAAGTAAATGTCATTAAATTTTTAAAAAAATTAGATTTAGTGCTCTGTACTCAGAAAAACCAAGTTTACGCACTAGCCTATCAAATCAAATTTATTAGAAGAATATATTTTTGAATTCTTCAACTAATGACTAATTTTCGTACATTAATTTTATTTACTTTAATTTTAAAATTAGTTTCACATTTCATTATTGATTTTCTTACAGATGTAAGAACATTTGATTAATCGTGGAGCTTTAAAATATATTTTTTCGTTAAACGTCTTATATCTAACTTTTATTTAACAGATTTATACCCAGTGTATATAAAAAGATGTTTATATGATTAAGGTTATTTGATTTTAAAGACAAGTTAAGAAATCAAGAAACATAGGTTTAAGTTTGATACTTTATTATGTAAATATACAATATGGCTTTCAGTTTTGGCTAAACTACAAGGTTTTTGATAACAATTCTAAGGACAGTGTTGTATTAATGCTCCTTCACATGTTTCCACTATACACTTCACATAGATCTTAACGTCCGTTAAATATGTGAACAATCCCCCAAATATACCAGAACTTTAAATCAAAGTTAGAAAACAATAACAACCAAAAGTAATTTGCGTTCTGAATTGTTCACATTTACCAAGTTGCCCCAATCGAAGGCCCTGAAAAAGGTGGAGCAAAGATTTAGGGGTCATATTTGGATTGCAAATTTAGTAATTTATTAAAAATTGTCATTTTATTTACGTATATTTATTTTTATAAATGATCTATCATTTTATCATTACATTAAAACGCTTAACCAAAGCTATGACACAATATTAACGTTATCATAGTTAAACGCAAAATTCCAGCTGTAATAAATGACGTTCTTCTCAAAAGTGTTAAAGTAATATACAATAAATTTTAAAACTATTTTTACTGATTGTACCCAGAACTGCAGAGTTGTAGTTTAAATAAAAGTGAAACATACTGTACAATATAGTGTAATGACAAAAAATATTAATGAAAAAATTGAAAAATACAAATGGAAAAATAAATAGGAGAATTACTTTTTAAACAATTTATTCCAATAGATGATTCAGGAATTAATTGCAAAAAAATATTGATAAATTGTAATAAAAATTAGAATAAAAACTTCAATTAAACGTATTATACGTGGACACGATTCTTTTAAACACATTGTAAATTTTAATTGCAGTTCTGTATAGACACTGTCTTTTTTTAATTACAAAATGGGTTGAACTAGATGGAGTGCAATGCACTCTGATGTATTGCTCTTTCTACTGCCGCAACAACCGTGCCGAATTATTTGATACCGAACTAAAGAAATTTCACTATATTTAGTTTATATGGTTTGGTGCACTTAAATTCATAAAAAACGTTTAATTTTTCTCCGTAGAGTATTAACCCAGATAGCCCTGACGTCCTTCCAGAAGGACGAGTGTCACATAATTATTTTCCGTGATTTTTGGAAACTCTGTACATACGTTATGGGTTTTTATTGTGTAGACTGGGGGAGAATAGTTTGTTTTTTGATTTACACGAGTTCGGAATGCTGTACTTGTTATTAGAAGTATGTAGTTTTGTTTCAAAAACAACGTTTCGGGAAAATGGCTGACTTGACCGACCTGGTTGTTGATGGGTGAGTAATACTGCTTAATTTTTATTTATATTTATACTATTTTTACGTTTAATCCATCTTAAATGATTGATTTATGTATACGTTACAATAATTCAAAACAATTTTGTGTCTAACGTGACTTATAATGACTTTTTTAAAGCAGTCCTTCCAGAAGGACGATAGTCACGGACTAGGTGTAGTGGTATTTTAGACAGGATCCTTCCAGAAGGACGCTAGGAACATGTAAGAACTAAAACGTGGAACTAAAAATAAACATTTACTAATAAAATCTTTTTGTTTATTATTTGATGAACAGTGAAATATTAACACAATAAATGAATTATCTGAATTATTAGTCTTGAAATTCAACTTTACGTCATTATTTATAAAATGATAATATTGTATGTGAAATAATGCGTAATTTAATTTTGTTTATGTAATAAACTAAACCCTAGATAGCAGCCTACACTAAATTTGACAAAAAATTATGTTATTTTAAAAATATATGTCTAAGAAAAAGCCATTATAGTAGTCTTATCATAAACAAGGTACAGAACATCACGCACCTGAAAGGGTGACGTTATGTATTTAGCGGTTAAGTAAAAATATACCTTCTATTTTTGTTTGTCTTTGTTTTAGAAAGAAATAACCTTAACTGAACTGATCGATATTTTAGAAGGAAATGAAGAAATAATTCCTGGGTGTGGGATGGATATTGCAGTTCAACCCCCGATAAATCCTGTTGATGACCTTATGGATGAAGATTCTGATGAAAAGGATGACCCAAAACTCAATAATCTGCCTGCAAATCAACTTGGTGCACCAGTGCACCAGCAATTGTTGCTTCAAATATAATAATGTCTAGAAGCTATGAAAAAACTTCTTCGGCGACAAACGATGAACCAACAATATCAAAATGTGTGAATAGAAAACGAAATTCGATAAAAAGAAAACAAATAAAGATGATTTTTATTGGACTAAAGAAGATATTCTTTCATGTAATAAAAACTGGTTGCCCATGGTAACAGCAACTTTTCAAGGAAGGACTCCGTTAGAATATTTTCAAATTTTTTGTGATGAAGACATTATAAATAACATGGTGATGAGCACAAATGAATGTGGCAAAACAAAATCGATGTGGAAGTTGCACCGCCGATGAAATGAAGTGTTGCCGTTTTGCTTTTGAGTGGATACAATATTGTCTTCCAAAAAGAATAATGTATTGAGAAACAGCAGAGATGTGCACAATAATTTAGTTTCTGAAGCGATATTGAGAGATAAGTTTGAATTTTTCATGACAAAGCTTTATGTTTGTGACAATGATAAGTTGAATAAAAATGACAAATTTTCTAAGGTGCGCCCTCTTATTGAACAAATAAATGAGAGATGTATGAGAGATTTGCTCCACATGTAGAAAACCATTCTGTTGACGAAAGTATGGTTCCATACTTTGGGCGTCATGGAGCAAAGCAGTAAAACAATAATAGTAACACTAATATATAAATCAATATTTACAGTTTTTTTTCATTATGCAAACTATATTTACGGTAGAATTGTAAATATTACCCCAGTGAATAATGAAAATAAAATATTTTCCAAAAATAAATTTTTTTTAACATTGGTATTTTGAGGTACGGCCAAGAGGTTTTTTAATTAGTAATAAATTAATAAATATAATGAAATACTCATTCTGTTATATTATGCTCATTATATTATATTTTATATTATATTTTATGGAATTGTACCTGTCCAAGTTCATCCTTTCCATAATGTACATTTATGTTGTATTTGCCTAACGTCCTTCTGGAAGGACGGTCGTTTTTTTGAAACCAGGGCAGCGGAGATACGAAAGTTTGGTAACAATGTCCTATTTAGACCCCAGTAAAGTGGAAAATGGTATTATTTTGAAAAAAAGTAAAAAAAAATAATTCAGGCATATCTGGGTTAATCTATAGATTATTATAACTTTTTAAAGTGAAACAAAAGAAATTAGTTGCTTTTTGAAATGTTCTATTTGATTGTCGTATTGATGATACTTCAAAGTAAAATCTATAAATTAATTTTATTTATTTTTCTTGAAAATTAATTTTGAAACTATAATATTCTAAGATCATTTCAATAAATTTTTGAGAGAACATTTATGTAAACTGAATTTAATATTTCAGTAGTAATATTATTAGGTAATTAGCACAAATGATGCGTTATTTATTATCTAATAAATTAACATAACTGCAACATTCATTAACATAAATCATGCACTTGATGCAGCAGTTTATCATATTGTATATGGGAAGTTTACCGGCTTTTATATTGTGGTAACAGTAGCAAATTTTCTATTAGGCTATACAATGAAACTGTTTATAAGCTAAATTAATTATCTAAATATTCAGAAACATCAAAAAAAAATTTAAAACACTATTTGTGCGTATTTAAGGGAGGACTGTAGTGAAAATTTCTACCACTTTGCCTAAAAGAAATTATTTTTGATATTGTGTATTTTTAATAATTATTATATTATGTTTCATGTACATTCCAAAATATATTCAGTTAGGTTTCTAAAGCTAAGTTCGGGACTAAAGTGACATTTTTTTTGTCCAACGATATTCGAAGTAAGCCTAACCATTATTTAAATAGTTTTATTTAAGATGACTGAATGGAACTACCATCCTATATATAAGTTTTTTTTTATTTTCATTTAAAACGTCCTCTGAATTACATGGTACCACCAAAACGTTCATATGCTTTAAAAAGAAAACTAAAAGTAAAGAAAACATAGTAAGAAAGAAATTTCATTTGAATTATAATTTATAAATAAAATGGTTTACAGGATGCATTCCAAAAATTTGTTTGTGAATTTTTTCAATCTTCGTAACTTACTCATCAATTTTGAATTTCATTATTTTATGTTTTGTAATACTTTAAAATCCGTTAAAATTTAACGGATTTTACACAAAAATATTTAATCAGTCTGATTTGTCTTGCAGGTTCATAAGAATATAGTTATTAAAATTTACTATGGAATACAAGACAAAAATCTTTTTCTATAAAAAAAGCCCTTTTAATAATTTTGTTTTGCACTGAGGTTAAGTTAAGAATAGAAAATCTCACATAACATTTTTTTAGTTTGTTTATTTGAATTTCTTTAACAACCTATGTTTTTTTATATTAGAGTAACCTACAAAATATTTTCTGAATTTTTGAATGGACAATTAAAGGAGCAGGTGTATACTAACTTTTAGAAAAAATGTACACAAAATTTTTATAAAATAACGGTTACGATTCAAATAATTTTATATACAAAATTGAAATTTTCAGAAATTTTTAGTCTAAATTGTTTTAGTACACCAAATATTATTGTATCATAATATGTTTTTTACTGTGAAGTTGATAATTTTACCTCAGTCTTGACCTAAAATAACGTAATATATTCTCAGTTTTATAATATATCTGTTGATACATACATAATTATACATATTTAGACGGATAATTTAAATATGGTTAAATCATTACACACATAGTAGGATACCGGTAATTCCAATATAGATATTCGCTATAAGGTCAGTAAATTCTAAAAATTCATTTTACTATATAAAAGATTATAATAACTTTGAAACATTGTTTTATAAAATATAAATATAAATGAATTTAAAAATTTTATGAATTATTAAATATAATTGTAAAATTAAAATTTTCCTAAATATAAGTGATAAAATTATTTATAAATAATTATTTAATTAAATAACTAAATTATTATTACGTAAATTTGATAAAATATTTTTATTTGATAATTAAATTTTAGATAAATTTATTGAGGTGTGACTTACCTTAATAATTCTTATAATTAAATAATTACATTAAATAATATTACAATATTTTTCACTAATAGATAAAAAATTGTTTTTTTAACCGAACGATATTGAATTAAGTTTATAATGATGGATATAAATTATAGAATGAACTGTGTAGAATATACGCACAAGGTATTATCGACGTACGTACACGTATAACGCGCGGATACCGAGCGCAAACTAAACCTTTCTCGTTCAGTAATGTTCCAAGGCTCCACCTCTGCTATTACGTTTGATGAAAACATTTGACTGCTTGCGTTGCGCTCTAATGCAGCTGAAACAGAGATAGATACACTGATGCTATGGCTTACTTCCCAACCATTCACTTTTTGTTAACCTTTCGTCAGATCACAATTATTTCTATTATTATATTTACTTATTATAAACTTCATTTTTGTAATATTAGTATAAATATAACAATTTTTTTACAATTAATTTTAGTTTTAATTTGAAGCGCATCAACAGCTCGGTTATTATACAAATAACAATTTGTAAGGTTCCACAATCCCTAATAATTAACTGCTCTAAATTTGTAGCTAGGCAAAAATGGAGTTAAATAAAACAAATACAGAATTTTAAGGTTATGCTGAGAAAAACAAAATTTAATCAAATAGAATTTAGAACAAGATACAAAAATGAGAGTTTATTTAGTAATAAATTAAACATGTTTTTTAAATGATTTATGATTTGATTCCTTTCTTTTTTTTAAAGTAATATTAATTTAACAGATCTTAAAATTTATTTATCGTTTTAAAATTAAATTTTTTTACCACAATGATTGTCCATACTGTTCACTTTTGATCGTCGGTATTGTTGTCTTGAGGTTCTTAGTTCATGTACTCTTCTTGATGATCTGAGACCATCCTCAAATAAAAAAAATTTTCGTTTATTTATTTATTCAACAACTCCATTAACCGTCGCTGTTTCATTATTCCTTCACTCGCGAATTTATATTTATTAATTATAATCTCATTGGTTGAAATTTAACCACACTATTTTATTTAACTTTTTTGCACCTGAAGCCGAATTTAAACACAGTTGATTTATACTATTTATTTTATTTAATTTTTATCACTTTGGATTTACTATTTATCATGTTTTAAAGATATATAAAATATTTAAATAGTTATTAAAAATATCTACATAATTTATATTTGTTTTATCATAGACTAGGAAACAAGCTTAAAACATCATTAGGCCTATATCACACACACACATACGATTTAGGTTGGTACCGATACTTGCTATACCATAGTTTTACTTGATGTGATTAGTGTTGGTACGTCTGTTCCTTTAATTAAAGAAATTCAGTATTTTAATTTGCTACAGATTGATGTTAATTATATCTGAAAAGGAATGTTAGTTAAGGCTAACCGTTTCAATGACTACATCAGTAATTTTGATTGTTACGGAACTATCAAAGTAATATCAAAATGTAAATCTTTAGTCGCCAAAAATTACGTTTACGTAAGCGAGGAGATTCATACTACTCTACTAAACAAAGAATAATAAACTAAATGTCTTAAAGAATACACACACCCATGAATTATTTTTAAGTTAAACTGGAAGGGTTATTTAAGCCAGGATGGAAATAAAACATGATAATTAAACAGTTAGCTAGCAATTTAGTGTTGTTATTCACTCGACTGTAAGATGTCTCTACAGAAAATGAAACAAGCACGACGTACATTAAAGCTTGCGTTCATTCTTTTCTTTTTTGTAGTAAATCTCAAAACGGAAATGTAGTACTGGATATCTGAACTCCATGTCATTAACCGCAGTTAAACTCTTTGTAGAAAACTTTACGGGAGATTTATTGTTACATTGCATAACTGCAGATACGAAAAAATGGTTTATTCGTCATATATATTCCGGTTGCAAACAATATTATTCAGTTACAGATTACAAAGAAAAACGATTTACAAATTCTTATTTTTTACACCTCATAAATGAAATGTTGCTTTAAGTTCAGGAGTCCGTTCAATGTAGGCTATATAAAAATCATAACCGGTGTGTGTTTTTATAAACATTTGTTTAAATAATTAAAGTCTTTTATAAAATTACTTTTCAAATAATTTTCCTATTTCAAAATATCCTAGTTTCCCAATAATTCATTAATTCAAAAATTTGGCATGTCATATAAGTTATTTTGTTCAGGTCATCACCGGAAAGGCTGGTTTCAACCTCTGGAGACGTAACTAAGTAAAACAAGGAGTGAGTTCGTTTACTATTGCCTTCCTCACTAAATTAGAAAGTATACTTATCAGTATGCCAAGCCCTCTGAAAAGCATCTACTTTTCACCCTGCAAATGACACCTTCACTTCATCCACCATAGGGTCTGGCTGTATAATGAAATTCATTACTCTTAGAGAAGGTCATTCTAACTAGTGTAATTTACATCTCTACCTCTTCTGTTCTTAAATGCTTCAGCCATAAAAATGGCTGACCATGTAATAAGAAACAGAACCATTTTTTGTAGACCTGGAACAACCAGATCGAGTGCAATTTATTTAACACTCCACCTGCTTGATATGTGCATTCATATAAGTGATATAATGTTTATTATTTTACGTGACTATAAAATTTCATTTAATTTTATATTATTAGTGAGCTTTGTTTTCATTAACTGATTTATTTGTAGCCTTATTTCTACAGAACAATAAATAAATTTGTTAAATATTCCATAAAAAACGTACCTTCCGATGGAGATAGTTTTAATGAAAAAATACTGTCAACAGTTTGATAATATATATTTTAAAATTAAAATAAACTTTGGCCGCCTCTGTAGCGTAGTGATAATGCGCTGGTCTACAACGTGGAGATCCCGTGTTCGCTTTCTGACTAGGTTCTGGAAATTTTCACAAGTTAAAACTTACAGTTACATAATCCAACGTAGTCGCTAATAACTGATCTGTTGATGTGGCTTTAAATTTAAAAATAATAAAACCTAAACTTTGAAAATGTAATAAAGTCGCTAAACAAACAATTCTTTTGGGTGCCATCATTTTAGCCTCCGTGTTGTACTGTCATTGTCCAATAGATTGATGGTCAAGTAAGTTTTCTGCAATTCAAACGGTTTTTAGTAAATTAATATAAAATTTGGATTTATTTTCTTTAGACTTAACTGTTGACATTAATAGATATTTATAGATATGGTGTTTCATCAGGTACCAGTAACTCGTGCAGTTCAGACTACCTTTGACTGAAAACGTTGAATAATTTAGATTCATGTTATTGAATGCGTCCCATAACCGATACTGTAGGTCAACGAATGATTTTTTTTATACAAAACTTTCTTTAAGGGAAAATTTTGATATTAGTTTGAGTAGTCAGAAACAATTGTCTAAATTTTAAGCCTAGTTTTTTTTTGTAATTTCTGTTGAATGTGTATTTTCCAAATTAGTATGAATTATAATGTGACTGATTGTTTTTGAAAAATCGGTAGATAAAGTCACAATTTTTTCTTTGTTTTATAAAACTTTTATCGTGAAAAAGTCATTTTGATATGAATCGTAATAATGAGTAACAGAGGTTTGTGGATAAAATTTTAAATATACTTAATGATTATAGAGTTAAAATGAAATGGTATAACTTATTAAATTTGTTGAGTTCATTTTTACAAATTTGTTGACTATTTAAATTCATAATGACCTACCAGACTTTTTCATTTGAAATTTATCCGATTTCATTTTACTTTTTGTTTATTAATAAATTAAATCTATATTATCTATCTTTACAATATCCGATAGTAACGTAAGCTCATTTGAATATAGTATATACATTGTTGTCTACTCCAGAGTCTTTTGTTGTTATTCTGCCCCAATTTTGAGTTTGTGTAATAAAACAACTGATCGCAATTAAACGAAAAAATAAACACTTCACCTTCTTAAAAATGTTTTATGTATTCGTAGCCAATTTTTATTATAATCTACAAACAAAATGCAATTCTGCTATAACACAGTTAACTTTGGGTTATTCCAAACAGGGTTCGTCCATCGAGATTAAAGAATTAGTAAAAGATTAAGGGTTTTTAAAACTTGTAGTTTCACACTAATGGAAGGAATAATTTAAAATAAACGTAATACATATCAAAATATGATCTGCATGGTACAGAAATGTTACTGGATGCTAATCTCAAACCTTAGTAAGTTGAAAGTCTTCGAAAGGACCGCATGTATGTTGTTTGCCTAGGCAAACAGATTAACGTAGTCCAGAACATTGAGCGAACAACCAATGAGGGTAGCGGAGTGGTTACAGCATCTCGTCGTTCAGTGAAAACTTAATCATTTTTATAATCATTCTTCCCAGAGTTATCGATGAGTCCTAGTCAGGAAGCAACATTATTGTTCTGCGCGTGAAGGAATGGACTACCGCCTGGCTGTAAAGTGTTTAAACTTAAAAAGGAACACAAGAAATAAAACGTTTATAAATGCCCAAAACTGTACTCTACTTACACGAACGGTATAGGTGAAATTTTCTGTCTATTTTCTGAAAATAAGTTTTTATTATTTTAATTTTTAACCGGTTCATTTAAAACAATTTTTGAGACAAACGTTTAGTACCTTAATGAATTAACCGACTCTTATTCAGAATCCAGGTTATCCGTAATATACTTGGCAGGACTATCACTTCGGATAACTGGGAATGTACTGGAATAATAGGAATATGTTACTTAGTAGGAATAAAAGAAATAACAGTGTCTTCCATATTTATACTTTGGTAACTTTATTTAGCTAGATCCGGGCCTGTTTTAAATTATTGACTTTTCATTATTGAGCAATTAATTAACATCAAATCAGGTTAAACATTTGACATAAACACTACAAAATTTTTAATGAATTACTTTTTAACAATAGCCAATCTTTCTGGGTATAATATTACATGAAAAATCAGGAATTTATTTCTATCGCCTTACATGACAGTCACAGTACCTGTCATAGCACCTAAATTAGATAGATGGAGTGTTAAATTATTTGTACTCGATCTGCTAGTTCCAAGGCTACAAGAATAGTTCTGTTTCTTATCACACTGTCAGCCAATTATATGACTGAAATATTTAAGAATAGAAAAGGTAGAGGTGTAAAAGACACTAATCAGAATTATTTCTTTTGAGAGTAATGAATTTCATCATTGTTCAGCCAGACCCTGTGGTGAATGAAGTGGAGCTGTCGTTTTGCAGGATGGAATGCTGATAAGCATACTTTTCGACTCAGTGACGAAGGTAATTGAAAACCACCTTACCCGTCATTTTACTTAGTAAATCCTTTACAGGTTCAAATCAGCCTTTCGGCTCATGACCTAAACAACTTTACAACAGTACTTATCTAAACATACAGAGTTGAGATTTTGGGATCTGCTAAACCTTCACAGACGAAACATTTACAAAATAAATTTTACTTGCAATAACGCAATATCTCTTTTACGCCGCAAACTTATCCCTCCACAATTACTTACAAAAATGTCTTACGTTATTGATGCCACTTAATAAAATAAAATTATTTTTAACTACGTTTTCTCAAAGTATTGCATAGAACAAAAATATTATAATTTGCGGCAATTAGTACGTTCCAAAATAAATTGAGTTTTTTTCTTTTGATTGTGTCACATTGCATTTTTTTAACAAGTATTAAGCTGTGTACATACATATTTGGTAAAATAATTTGAGTTAACTCTTGGTTACAAAATTAAAATAAATGTTGTTAGATTCATTGGATTAGTCATTATGGATGGAAGAACAAGAGTTTACCTTTCCCTTTAGTTAATGCTTGATCAAGATAGCCATTATTTTAAATTTATAGCTCACTTAATGGTTTATTATTTTGTTTACTGGCCATTTATGTAATTTACAGCATATGGCAAAATCCCTTTATGTTATAATGTTATTATGCATTCATTACATTTACCTAATCTTTTAGTTCAATTTTATTTAAATTAACACAATTATTAATAATTGTAGACCTGTATGTTATGTTAAACTAAATATTAAAGCTGCTTACAAAACAGGAGGAAAATATGGTTCATGCATGTGAAATCAGGTTCGTAGAATTTAAGTAGGCTCATAAAAACTTTAGCTCCTTCATACATTTTTATGGGATTTTTGATTTATGAACCAAGACGGAATACAAGATTGTTTGTATTCGCATTAATTTTCTAATACAGATGAATTGATTTTTAAATATTTTCTCTTCTATTATTTTAATCAACGGCATATTATTGGGCTTAATAATAGTCAAGGTTGCCCATAACAGGCAGGTGGAGTGTTAAATTATTTGCGCTCGATCTGCTAGTTCCAGGTCTACAAAAAATTGTTCTGTTTCTTATCACATAGTTAACCGATTATATGACTGAAGTATTTTAAAACAGAAGATAAAGGTGTAAAAGCCACTAGTCAGAGTTATCTCCTCTGAGAATAATGAATTTCGTTATACAGCCTGTTTCTGTGGTGAATGACGTGAAGGTGTCATTTGCAGGGTGGAAAGCAGATGCTTTTCAGAGAACCTGGCATGCTGATAAGCATACTTTTCCACTCAGTGAGGAAGGCAAATGCAAACCACCCCACTCGTTGTTTTACTTAGTAAAGTCTCTAGAGGTTCAAACCACTCTGGCTGATGACCTAAACAACAACAGTGAAGGCTTAAGACTTGTAAAGAAACTTGTACAACTTGCAGATTAATAAAGATTCTTACAATAAATATTATGTCTTAATTACAATTTATTTACTTACCATTTACAATCAATTTTTTATTTCATCTTATTATATAATTTAGTAATAATTTTCTAATTCCCTGAAAGGACAAGCTTGCGCACGGAATGAGTGTACATTTATTTACGAATTACTTTATTATATAGCCTACCTCGTTAATATAGTATTACATAACATAATTTGGAACTTTAAATTAAAAACCAAATACCTTAAAAAATGAAAGAAAAAAGTTGCACTTCTACAAATTATGATAGGTATGAATTTACTTCTATAACAGACATGTTACAGACGTAGGATAAAAAAAGTATACATTTCGCAGAAGTTTCGGTTGAATAATCTGAAGAGATTGTAATAATTAATTAAGTAGCAATAGTTTGGTTGAGCTAAATAACTGAATGTTAAAAGTCCAGATAGACTGATAAATAGGACGTGAATCCAAGGCTACAAGAAATAGTTCTGTTTCTTATCACACTGTCAACAAATTATATGACTGAAATATTTAAGAATAGAAAAGGTAGAGGTGTAAAAGACACTAATCAGAATTATTTCCTCTGAGAGTAATGAATTTCATCATTGTACAGCCAGACCTTATGGTGAATGAAGTGGAGGTGTCGTTTTGCAGGATGGAATGCTGATAAGCATACTTTTCAACGCAGTGTGGAAGGAAAGTCTTTGAATTTAAATAGTGGTACACAACTTTTTGACAGTTATCAAAATGGAACTGAGTACGTTTATACTTAAAATATGCTGACCAAATTAAATATTTATCTAATACTCCAAAATAGCTAAACAACTTGAGCAAATTCTGTGACACGTTTTCTATAAATAGAAGTCAGACCTACATCTAAAGAAGTCATCTAAAGAAGTTGTTGCTGTTGAGGTTGTTCAACCTCTTGTTTTCGAACAAAGGAAGGAGTACCAAACTCTTCATATAATGTCCCTCACCTACTCATTCCAAAAGGAACAAAGGAAAGGTAGTACAACTACCAAGAGCCTTTCATGCCTATATAAGTTATCTAACAATATGGAAGACCGCCAGACTTCTCTAGTTTCATTTGAGGTACTTCATTATTAAACTATGACATCACTTGCCAAGGAGCCATCATTTTGGCTAAGGGGATGTTTATTGACCTTCAAATTTTAGTAGAATATTGAAGCGTATTTTAATGAATAATGGATTCCGGTAAAATGAATTATCAAGATCCACGATATGAAAAAAAACGTTAAAAACCAGTAATATTTGGAAATATATAATTTGGTCATTATTTAAATATATTTATTGATTAATACAATACATAACAACGAACGCCTCACATTAAGTAATAAATTTAACATTATGTTCTGACCTGAAAGGTCCTTTAGTAGCAAAAACTGGTAAACTTAAATATTCTAAACTTAACAAACGTTTTTACATACCACATCAATCCTCTGATACAGAAAATGTCAAGGAAAATTTAATAAGCTACCACCTACGAAGAAAACTCAATAGAGATCTACTGACCAAATTAAAAAAAACTTAATTATTATAGCCTAAAGTATTATTGGTGTCTATATTTTAGCTCACTTTTGTGCAGATTTTGTCAAACTTTAAAGTGGACTTCATAAAAGTTCTTTTTTTATTTAAAGTCACATGAACACATTATTAGCGATTACGGAGGGTTATTATCGGTTAGATATCAATTTATGGTTCAACCAAACCCTCTAACTTGCAACGAATTCAAGTATTCCAGTCAAAAACATTACGCCTTATAGCAAAAGCACCTCTTTACGTTAGCAACAAAACCTTACACACAGATTTGAAAACACCACTTGTACAAAATTTCATCGAATACCTATACAAACGCTTTCACGACAAGTCACACAAACACGGGAACCCACTGGTTCGTTCACTTTCCACCTTCCATTTACCGGATAATCCCCCTAGACGCCTTAAAAGACGTTTGAGTAGAGACCTGCTAATTTGATATACAAATTTCATTCTTGGGGAGGCACCAATGGGAGCGCTACCTCTCTCTCATAACTATCATGTCACTTGCATTATTATCTTAATCATCAAATTGGCTTCTTGTAAATTTTTACAGTTGTAAATATAGAATTAAAGAGGAAAAAATATATCAGTGGGTTTGAACTTGTAAAAATTTCCAGACCCTAGCCGGGAATCGAACCCGAGACCTTCGCATTCAGGTAGTACATTAGTAACTAGCGCCTTACCACTACGCTACGGAGGCAGCCATAAATTCATTTGATTTCGCTTGTTTACATTTTTAAATGACACTTCTTATTACTCTCGTTAATATACTTATTTTTTAGGTTTACTTTTGTCTATTATACGTACGTACTCTTTGGTAAGAATTAAAAAATTATTTACTTAACTTAATATTTTTGATATTTGTATTAATTGCTAAGATTTTCTTATTTTGGCTATGTTATAATAATATCTTTTATTAATTTTAGTTTTTTTGTGTTCAGTGTTTGAATTATACGCTTCGTTATTTCTCTATAGGAATTTGGATATTCAGTTCATCCCATTTGTTTTTTTTTTAAATTTTGTTGAACTTTTTAATCATTATAAAGTATTTTTAGTTTTAAAATAAAGAATAGTAAGCTTAGAGACATTTTAGATCATGTTTTGCAGCCGACACTCTCAGCATATTTTCACTGAAGTATTTCCCATTCTTATTTCTTACATCCGGTTTTGTAATTTTGCTTTTCATGGAGCTCTTGAATCAGTAGTTTAAACTTGGTTCCACCATTATCGTTTCTCGGTTAATACCAATTTTCTCAATATCCCTTCTGAATTTTTTTAGATCACTTTAGCAAATAGCTAATAACACCTTGTAGCGGTATGTTTATAAATTTAAAATGGTTTTATAGTAAAATATTATTGTTTAATTAGTCCTGTAAATAATGAAAAATAAATTTAAATTTTGAAAATTATGTAATGCTTTTAATATTACTGTTATAATAATTATGCTCATCAAAATATTTAATTCTTTTACCATATTCATTTTTTTGTCTTTTTTCTCGTTGATAGAACATTCAAATGGGGGTATTATGATTGCAGTACTAAATAATTGAACTGAACGTTACGGTCTCTCCCAACCGACAAAGCAAACAGCTGTTAAAAAATTGTATCTTAGTATTTCATGTTACAACAATTTCAAATTTTAAATGTAAAAAATTATTTTATAAATAGCTTTATCCTTTTAAATAAAATTAAATAAATTATTTTAATTTGAACTTAAAGTATTACGTTTTTTAACTATGAATTTGTAAAAATTTCTATTTTTGTGTATTATTTTATAATCAGATATAGCAGAGTATGTCCTAAAAATGTATCTTGTCAACTGCGTTTTCTCCATTCTCTACAGATGTCCATAGAATTTTAGTCTTTGTTTTCAGATCATTTCCACAACGATCTTTTATGATCTTTGTTTGTTTTGTTTTTTTTTCTGTTCGTCTTTCTTGTGCAGTTCTTCTTGTTCTCGTAACCTATACTGGTCATCAACTATCTCCAGATCAATAAACTTGTGATGGATCTTTCTCTCGAATTTCTCTTCTTCTTTTAAACTAGTATTTCCGGCCATTCTAAAACATTCACTTACATAAAAAAACGCTGATCACAGTATAACAATATCTGAACTTGGCTTGTATTGAGAGTGCTTTCATTTTCTACTAGTGTCTGTAAATTCTTCGGAATGCAGCAGCAATCATTCCTCATCAGCTGATGTTAATTTTTTCTGGTCTTCCACAGTAAAATTTTGTACGGGTTCTTGACGCTGTCAACTATACATTTATGCAGTATTTTGCTGTCAATTGAGGCAAAGTTGTTTTTATATTAATTATGTATTTATTTTTATGAAGGAAATCTGCTGTCCTACTTTTACTACGTCTTGTTCTTTTTGCGCAGTGATCTTAACTTATGAAAACGATCGGAATTTAATGTGTATACAAATTAATATTTTATTACAATCTGTTTTTTAATACCTAATGTGTGTACATTACAATCTGTTCAATTTAAAACAATAAACAACCTCATTGATTGAATGAGATGAGGATGATATGTATGCAGTGTAAATGAAATGTAGTCTTGTACAGACTCAGACCCACCGTTCCTGAAAAAGTAAAGGTAATTGAACTCCAACAATCAAAGTCTATCGGTAACCACTGTCTAATATTCAAATTCATATACAAGTAACTACCTTTTCTATGACTTGAAACACAGAACCCTCATCTCTGTAAATCAGCTGTCAAACAGCTTACTCGCGACGTCGAATTTACCACTATACCAACCCAGTGGGTTATAGCAATCTATTATAAGTAAAATACAGTTTTACGTTTTTCGGCAATATTTTTATTGTAACTATATGAAAGTAAAAATATTCAGTTTACTTTCTTATGTAAATATTTCGTTTTTAAATTCTTTACGATATGACAAGATTTATTTTTGTATTGATCATTAAAAACAAATAATTATTTTTCAAATAATAATTTTTCAGAGTAAATAACCTTTCATATATTTTTTTATATTTCTCAGTAAACTTCATTTAAGTATTAGGTTCGTGTTCTCTTTTACATGTAGTCTGTATTTTGTACATTTTCTTTTACTTTTCGTTTTAATTCCCCCATTATATTATAAAAAATGATAAAATCTTATGTAAAAATGCTTTTAAGGTACTTCACAAGACCTAACATGCTAAATTTCTGCTTAAAATATTAATACTTTTGCTAATACAGGATAAAATGTGTTTTCTACAATTGTTACTGCTTTACAAGTTTTTGTATTCATCGTGAAAAGATTATATTTTGTTCATTTTATAAGTAGGCCTATGTGAAATATAAATACATGTATTTTAAAATAATACGCATGTACTTATTTCTGAATTGTAATAGGTTTAAAAATGTATTTCATTTATAAAAAGATGATGTAGAAGATAATTTATTTAATATTGTTTTGTTAATATATTGCAATGTTTGTCATGAATTCGTATTTTTTCAGTTAATTGAATTGTTCTTTAAATTATTTATAACGTAAAACAATAAATTGAGTCCGCGGATTATAAAAAAGAAACATATCAATTCATCTTGGATTATTTCTGGACTCGTAATTACCTTATATTTTATATATATTAAAAGAAAGAAAAATACAAAAAAATTCTGCTGTGAAAGACTCACACGACTTTCTCTTACCAGTATAAATAATACCCTAAAACATAAATAACCTACGTTTAAACGTTAGTAAAGAATGTAAAATATGAAAAACATAACCTAATTTAATCATGAGTGAATGAACGTAAAATGAAAATCAATCTGTTCGACTTAAAAATACGGGAGGCCACTAATTGATGCTAAACTTGCTCTGTAGAAGAAAAAGTTTGAAATAAAAGTTGTAGATTTTTTAATTTCCCATAATGATAGTTATATATAAACTTTTGACGTAAAATTCATACTAAGGACGTAATGTTAAAAAAAATTCCATTTTTCACCGAATTTGAAGAGCAACGTACAGAAAATCACAAATTTTGACGCTAACAACTAAGCTCTGAATAAAAATATGCTTGAAATATAGACTAAGTTGTAGATTTTATAACTATAATTACTCTGCAGCTTTTTTTCCTGAGCTATTTAGGCCGCAAAATTAAAAACCTAGTTTTTACTACAAAGCACAGCTCCTTTACAAATTTCAGTAGACAAGGCGCTTACCCTATGTTGTTAAGCTTGAAAATTCAGTTAATTAGCTGATTTTTTAAAAATTCGTTCGAGTATTTTTTGGGAAAATTTCAAAAAAGTGAAAACTCGCACGAATAAACTACTACTTCCCGTTGATCAATTTTCATTAAAATGTTCGTGTCGAATTCCCTTTTAGCACAACTCCTAATTTAAGTTTCAAGTTTCAATTTTATACGCTATTCCATTTTTTATATGTTTTGTTCACGCACACACAAACCAATTGCTAAAAACATGTTTTTGGGTTTTATGGGGTCTGCAAATATGTATTCCTGGTGAAAACTCGATTTAAAAAAAATCAATATTAAAACAATACTTTACTCCTCCATTAATATAATGCAAAACAAAGTAAAAAAAAACTCAATTAATCTGAGATTATTGCTATACTACTCATAATTGCAGTACATTTTATAAATTTTAAAATAAGAAAAATACAAAAAAACAGGTAATTGTAGTTTTTAATAACACAAAAAATTTGAATAGTCTATCTCAAAACCGGTTGCTTAAAAACAAATCCTTTGCTGATTAATTACCTTCAATACTTAATTGAAGTATACAAAAGAAAGAATGATTTTATAACATTTATTATGAATAGAACAAAAATAATCTCGAGTTTTCACCAGCATTTATTAAGGGGATTAAAGTAACACAGTATCGTAAATTATTATAAATAGATATCATTTGTCATACTTTAAGACAAACAAGATTAGTACAATATTTAATGTGACAAAGTTTACTCAGGCTATTATATATAGTATTAAACAACAAGACCCTCAATATAGTTCATTACTTTAACTAGTAGATGTCATTAATTATAGTTTATAACTTATTGGACAAAATGTTTAATTGAAGAAAATATTAATTTATTATTATCATTAAATTCATTATCATCCACCACGGTTTAAATCGCATGTACCCGTTCTAGCACCCATGTCTTCCTCGGTCACCCAAAATTTCTTCTTCTTACCAATTTATATTGCAAAGCCTTCGGATCCATAAGCAAGAGATGGTCTATTTAATTGTTCCTATTCTGCTTGATGCTACTGCTTAAAGGTTTTACATCGAATTCTCTTCTTTGTTATATCATCGTTACACAAATAATAAATAATATTGTAGTAGATCTCATCTTGTTACATGCTTCAAACACCTTATCTTAGTTATCTGAATGTAAGACGCTTGCTCTATAATGCTAGTCATCAAATCAAAACTAGAATTTTGTTTCCTTAATACATAAAATAAATAGTTCTGTTTTTTATCACAAGGTCAGCCAATTAAATGACTGAATCATTTAAAAACAGAAAAGGTAGAGGTGTAAAAGACACTACTCAGGGTTATCTCCTCTGAAAGTAATGAATTTCATTAAACAGCCAGACCCTGTGGTGAATAAAGTGAAGGTGTCATTTGCAGATTGGAAAATATGTGCTTTTCAGAGGGCCCGGCATGCTGATAAGCGTACGTTTTCACTCAGTGAGGAAGGCAATGGTAAACCACACACTCCTCGTTTAACTTAGTAAAACCTCTACAGGTTCAAACTAGCCTTTCGGCTGATCACCTAAACAACAACAGTTTTATTTTTGTATTCTGAGACTCAATTTTTGAGTAGGTTACCTACTACAAAACTAGTTCGCTACTTTTCACTGGTATTTTAATCTCCATTGGTTTGAGAGAATCAATTTTACGTTTGGTCTTAAATTAATCAGTAATGTGACAGTTTTAAGTCAAATCATAAATTATTTTTACCTATTCTATCATTTAGAGATTTTTTTTTTGTGGACTTCCTCTTAAGAGTCCCTCTTTTTACTTCCAGTTATAATCAACGCCGTTTTCCAAGACTCAAAAAAATTCACTCGAAGTTACAACTTAAGTTAACAAGAATATCACGAAGTCCCCTTATCAAATTATATGACATTCCGTCCACACCATACGCAGCTAACGATATAAATCACCCTGCGGACATCCTCTATGGATACATCGGCAATGTCAATCTCTTCATTTGCAGTACAATCGTTCATGTCAACAGCTGTCAACTATATCATAAATGGATCACAATAACAATAATCATAGTCAGTGAAATAGAAAGGAAGCAATTCTGTTGAGTTCTGAATTCTGCACGATATATCACATTTACTAAAGTTTATTTATTTATTCAGCAGTTGACTCTTTTTTTGGAAATAAGCTATAATTATTACAATTGCTATTCTAAATTTAAAAAACGCAGGATCTTAAATATAAATTACATACTAAGTATAACTACAAAAACTATCATCACTAAATGTTGTTGTTAAGGTCGTCAGCCGAAAGGCTATTTTGAATTTTTAGAGACTTTCCTATTAAAATGAGAAGTGAGATGGTTTAGAAGTACCTTCCTCACTGAGTGGAAAAGTATGCATATCAGCATGCCAAACCCTCCGAAAATCATCTACTTTCCACCGTGCAAATGACACCTTCACTTCATTCGCCACAAGGTCTGGGTGTAAAATGAAATTCATTTATCACAAAGGAGATAACTCTGACTAGTATCTTTTACAACTTTACCTCTTCTGTTCTTAAGGGGTAGTCAACTCAGAAAATTAAGATTACTGGTAATAATTTATCATTATATGCTTTAAATAAAAGAGTAATTTACTAGTAATGATCTACCACTTGAACCAGGCTAAAAAAATAATTACAGCCCCTAATATAAGGGTCGGGTGAAAAAGCAGGCTTTTACGGAGAATCAAATATCTCAGGAACCAAGAACAATATCAACATGATTCTTACCCCAAAAAATACAGAAAATTGCTGTATATCATCTGTTGTATTCTCTTGTATGTAGCTTTTCCTATAAGAAATAAATTGAAGAAAAATCATCTTTTACAAATCTCTTTTAAGACCAATCTGGATTTTTGGCGTCCAGCTCTTTGGAATAGCGGCAGAAAGTAATTTATAAAGTCGATACAAGCCTTTCAATCAAAATTCTTAAGACTTGCTTCTGGCGCTTCTTTTTATGTAAGCAATAAAACCCTCCACGACGATTTCAAAATTCCTACAGTAAAGGAGCTAACCGCGTCCTTGTATAGTACATTTCACGAAAAACTAGATGACCATCCAAACCAACTAGCGCGTGATCTAGCTACAAGGAACTTCCCAACTGTGCGACGTTTAAGCAAAAATGGAGTAGGGACCTCTTGGTCTGAATAACGGACAATACCCGAAGTTTTAAACGGAGAATTTACCACTGGGCACCTCTTCTACTTAAAGTAAAATTCCCCACCGCCATTTAAATATCATATACGGAAGTTGTGCAGCTCAATGTACAGTACCGTAATAAAAATTAAAGCCAAAAAAATAAGTTGAACTAATGTTACTTTACGTGTAATTACAGACTATTTATAGATTTGTTATTAAAATGAGTAGTAATAATTTTTAAATGTAAATACAATCGTTAAAACTCTCATAGAATATCATTAGTATTATTATTATTATTATTATTATTATTATTATTATTATTATTATTATTATATATTTATTTATTATCTGTAGTTTTTTTTTATCGCATGAAAAAGTTCAATAACAAGAAAACGTAAAACGTATAATAGCTATTAAGGTGCATTAGATAATCCAAAGAAGAGAATGAATGAAGATCTAATAATCGTAATTATATGTAAATTATAGTAAATAAGAGAGGGATTCGAAACAGCATTAGGCTACTGCAGTTTAATTTGACTAAGACCCCTCCCTGCCTTCCTAAGTAACGCTACCATTTACGATCTTAGACGATCTTATCCCTTGTTGACGGATTATACATTATACTATAATCATAGTAAGAGTATGATTAATGCTTTCTTACACGATAAATAAACCGGTATTTTATTCTTATATCTGCAAACTATTTTAAACAACTTTAAATCGATGATGTTTCTAAATCCGTTTTACCTGGATATCTTTATTTAATACTTTAAATAATATATATTATTTATAACATTATAATAAATTTCAAGAGGAAAGTTCTTTTTGTATTCATTTATTTGTATTACTATTTATCTTCAAGTTTTTCTGCATCATTTATTAACATTTTAACAAATTAATCTCTCTTTAGGTGTAAAGACCCCAGTCAGAGTTATCTCCTCTGAGAATAATGAATTTCATCATTGTACAGCCAAAACCTGTGTCGAATTTAGGTGTCATTTGTAAGTTGGAAAGTAGATGTTTTTAAAAGGCCTGGCATGCTAGGAAGCACAATTTTCTACTCAGTGAGAAAGGCACTGGTAAACCACTTCAGTTCTCGTTTTACTTATTAAATCCTCTAGAGGTTCAAACAAGCCTTTCGGCTGATGACCTATATGACAACAACAATCTCTCTTTAAATAAATTCATTATAAAAATCAGATATGAAACACATATGCGACTTTCTTTAGGCAATGTAAATTATTAAATATATAAATTATGTTTAACAATGTAAAATGAAAAACAAATTAACATAATTTTTACAATTATCATGAGTGAATGTAGACATACCTGTACATGATAGTAGTAAAATACTTTATTATAAAAGTTGTCGATTTTTCTTAATTTTGTGTAACTTTAGTTATATGCACCTTTTTCTGTTAAGTCCATGCTAAGGCCAAAATCTTAATGACCCCCATTTTTTGCCGATTTAATGAGCGAAATACAGAAAATCACTAATTTACGCTAAACTAAAAGATGTAAAATGTTTGAGTTTTGAAAACTTTTAGGCATATTAATATTTTACAACATTGATTATAAACTTTTTGTTTTAAAATGCATATTAAGCCCGAAAACTAAAAACAAAAACATTTTTTACTACCAAATGATAGCCCCCACAAATTTCAACAGACATATACAGTTTACGCTATCTTGTAGATCATAAAAATGTAGTAAATGAGGCGACTTCAAAGTCGTAGGAGCCTAATAGATGAAAATGTGCTTTCACTAAAAATACTTGTTTTAAGGTCCCTGAACTCTAAAAACACAAAATACATGGTTTTACCGATTTCTGTGTGTGTGTGTGTGCGCGCGCGCGTGTGCGCGCGTGTGTGTGCGTGTGCGTGCGTGTTTGTGTGTGTGTGTGCGTGCGCGCGCGCGTGTGTGCGTGCGTATGTGTGTGTGAGTGTGTGTGTGCGTGTGTGTGTGAACAAAATCTCTCAAAAACGGAATATTGTACAAAGCTGAATTGTAACTTGAAACGTCTCTTAGGTACCTTAACAGAACCAGATACGAACATTTTCATTAAAAACTGTCAACCATAGGTAAAACATTGTTCGTGCAGTTTTTCAGTTGTTTTGAAATTATCAGATAATTTGAGATTCTCAAAAATACCTCCCACATTGTTTAAAATCACATCATTTACTAAATATTTTGTGCTCTACAAGGTGTGTAAGCAGAGTATTTGCTGAAATTTTTTGGGGTTGTGCTGTCTTAGTAAAAATATTTTTTTAAATACTGTAGAGTTAGCATTCATTTAAGGGAAAAGCGTAGATATTTATAATCAAAGTTGCAAAAAATAAAAAGCCTACAATAATTGAAATTCTTCTAACATTTTTCTTACAGCGCTTAGTTTAGTTTAGTAGTGATTTTCTATATTTTACTGACTGAAACTTGTAAAAAAGGGTTCTGTTTATATTGTGGTCTTGATATGACTTTTAAGGAAAAAGTGTACCAACACAATTAAAGTTATAGAAAATTTTAAAAAACCTATAAATTTTTCAAGAATTTTCGTACAGAGCTAAGTGTAGTGTCAATTAGTGATTTTCCGTATTTCAATGTCCAACATAGGTTTATTTAGCGTCATTCACTCATGATTAAAATTATATTATGCTTTTCATTTTCTTTTCATTGTTTACTTTTGATTAACCATAGGTTATTTTTTCATTATTTTCATTGGCAAGAGGAAGTCGTGTGAGTATTTCACTTCAGATTTCTATAGTCTTATAGTACACCATAAAGATCGGATTGAAGTGAAAAGATTCGCTAAAAAGTTCCTACGGTTGACCATATTTATTTCACATTTCCAAAATAATTCAAAAGCTTTTATTTTTACTCTTATTTTCATTACCGTACAATTAAGTGGAACGAAAATGAAAAGTGGTTCGCATTCGTAAATAGAACTGTAGAAAGTAAACATTTATCATGTTATTTATTAATTTAGACATCCACATTGTTTGTTCTAACAATGCATTTTTCATTGTTCCCTTTTTTCTGTCTTTTCAACCGGAACAATGTAGTCTAAAATAAAAGGATGCTGTGGTTGCAGTAACATTTAAGCACCGCAGAAAGGAACGGGAGTTGAAAATTAGCAGATTAAGATAGGAATCTTTTGTTTCTTTATGTGTAGGCCTACACAGACTCGAATCGGAGTATCTTTTTAAAGCCAGAAAATATTTCATTTGTAAGCCCTTACGGTATCAAACTAACCGATCTATGAAATAGGCTGTATTTATTTATACATTATTTTTATCGTATAAGTAATTTATAGTCACCCTAATATCATGTTATTTTTTTATCTCTATAAATAATTATGTTTCCTATTAGGTTCCGTAGATTGCTTTTAGAAAACTTTTATCGTTCACTTAAAAAAAAGAAGAAACTGATACATGGGCTACACTTAATGTTTAGAACCGTTTAACAATATTAAAATTTATATTTCCGAATCTCTTATTTTAAACCTAAAAGAAAAAATATTTCTTCAGGAAGATTTAAGATTATGCAAAAATTACTAAATAATAAACAGTTTAAAACGATGTATTTTTCATACACGTCTCCCATAATGTTTTTATAATTAATATTATTGCAAACAAATCTGGTTTGATTTGGCTGCGAATTCACTGCTTCTTTACGAGTATCTTCGTCTCCTCCTCCTTCTTCTTCAGCCTCTCCTTCTATTTTCATTTTCTTCTTGTTCTTCTAATTCCTCTTCTTCTGCATCTTCTTCTTTTTCTTGATCATTTTGTTCTTCTTCTTCTTCTGCCTCTTCTTGTTCTTTTTCTTGTTCTTCTGCCTCTTCTCCTTGTTCTTGTTCTACTTCTGCTTCTGCCTTTTCTTGTTCTTGTTCTTTTTCTTGTTCTTCAGCCTCTTCTTGTTCATGTTCTTGTTCTTTTGCCTCTTCTCCTTGCTCTTGTTCTACTTCTTCTGCTTCTGGCTCTTCTTGTTCTTGTTCTTGTTCTTCAGCCTCTTCCTGTTCGTGTTCTTGTTCTTTTTCTTTTTCTTGTTCTTCTGCCTCTTCTCCTTGTTCTTGTTCTACTTCTACTTCTTCTGCTTCTGCCTCTTCTTGTTCTTGTTCTTCAGCCTCTTCCTGTTCGTGTTCTTGTTCTTGTTCTTGTTCTTCTGCCTCTTCTCCTTGTTCTTGTTCTTGTTCTACTTCTACTTCTTCTGCTTCTGCCTCTTTATGTTCTTGTTCTTCAGCCTCTTCTTGTTCATGTTCTTGTTCTTCTGCCTCTTCTCCTTGCTCTTGTTCTACCTCTTCTGCTTCTGCTTCTTCTTGTTCTTGTTCTTCAGCCTCTTCCTGTTCATGTTCTTGTTCTTGTCCTTTTGCCTCTTCTTGTTCTTGTTCTTCTGTCTCTTCTTGTTCTCGTTATCCTTCTCCTTCTCTGTTTGACAATTACAGAAATGTGTAATAACAAGAATTCTGTAATTGTCGCGGTTTGAGAGGTAGTTTACATTTTTGTAATATTACGTATTGTGATAAGTTGACGATGTGGTAAAGCCACGAATGTACTTAGGCTACTCTTTGATCGTTTCTGGTAGTTTTGATCATTTTGTTTATAATACTATAAAAATTAAAGATATCTGAAATTATAGAAAATAAATAACCTACAACTTCTATTTCGAGCACTTTCCTACAGAGCTTAGTTTTGCTTCAATTAGTATTTTTAATTAGTATTTTTCGTATTTTCTCAGCAAATATCTAAGTTCAGCAGAATGGGTTGGTTAATTTTTACATAGCGTTATTCACTTATGATTAAAATAAAGCTATCCTTTTCATTTGACATTGTTTACTTATGATTAAACTTAAATTATATTTTTCATTATTAGCGTACATTGAAAAGAGTAGTCGTGTAGGTGCTTCACACCATATTGCTCATAATTGCATAAGTTTTTCCAGGAGTATAGTATTACAAGAAAATGAAATGACAATGATAAAATTTTTTTTAAAGTCAATAACGAGTAACTTTTTCGCCATCCTGTATTGAAAAATCTAAACATGAATACACTGCCGTAAAATCTTCTCAACTTCATGTATTATTGAAGTCACAATTTTATAGCAATGAATATAAGAATAAAAATATCTTGAACATAACAAGAAATAAAATGACAGAATCAATTTAAATATTTATTCAGAGCATTTTTTTATCCAACCAAAAAAGTTCAAATGTATGAAACAATAGAAAAAGGAAGGTTCAAACCATTTCGTGTCATGATGTAATCTATATACAATCTAGTTCTTTAAAGAAACATAAGAAAATACTTGAAATAAAACAGTGTTTAAGTAAATGCAACCAATATCTTTGATAATTTATTCAAAATCGACAATTTGTCTGAAATTGAATAAACTTCTTTTGAATATTTTAGGTGGTTTAGTTAATAGATTACTTGATTTTTAACCAAATATTGTGTTTGGTTGCTAAAAAAGAAATGAAAAGTTATGTACAGTTCAATTTAATATATATAGGTCATTAGTTTAATACTTAAAGTTGATACTAATAATATTACAATTACCAGGTTGGACTACTCAAGGAATTACCTTCTTCTTCTTCTTTTTCTTTTCATAGTAGTATAAAATTATAATAACATAATATAATGATATAATATTTTTTAATTTTTTTTATTTTGTCATCAGTGTCTCGACTGGTTTAATGCAGTTCTCCAAGCTGTTCTATCTTGCGCAAGTCATTTCATATATCTACATACCTGTAACACCCTACATATTTTGTAATTTGCTTTCTATATTCTAATCTTTGTCTCCCCCTACAATTTACTCCCTCAATATTACCCTCCATTATTGATAGCCCAATACCTGGACGTCTTATAAGATATGCCCCACTAGCCTATCCCTTCTTCTGGTAAGATGCTTTCACATACTTTTTTTTCATTCACTCGTCTAAGAACCTCTAAATTACTTAGGCTATTTAGTCCACCCACTTAATCTTTAACATTTTCCTATAACACCACATTTCAAAAGTAATGAAAAAATATCGTGGAAAAACTAATAAAAAATATCCTTTTCTTTTCTACAGCCCCTATCGCCCACGTTTCACTCCCGTATAATGCTACACTCCAAACATAATGTTTTAAGAATTTTTTCCTAATCTGTAAATCAATGTTTGTAGTCAGTAAGCTAATTTTTATTTCAAAGGCTTTTCTAGCATGAGCAATTCTACTTTTGATATCACTTGCTTCTACCATCCTTTGTTATTTTACTCCCAAGATGTTAGATCCTAGAAAGTAGTGGTGACATAATATTATTATAATACAATAATATAAATATAGAAATATAATTATTTTCAAAGAAGTATTGCAGTATCTTTTCATATTACTATATAATTAATGCACTGAAACTAAGATACACATAATTGAAAAACCATTTTACAGCAGAGTAAAATATTTAATTTTCTTTTAACTTTTATAAAAAATTAAATCCAACTTTTACCTTACTCGACTGAATTTTCAAGGTTTCACTGGAGACTTTTATACCTCTTTGACAATTCCAGAGACAGCCACTGCGCTAGTTCCTGACTAAATTGTTTTAGTAATATAGGCATTATAATTCTTTGCCCATAACAGGCAGGTGGAGTGTTAAATTATTTGCACTTGATCTGCTAGTTCCAGGGCTACAAAAAAATAGTTCTGTTCTTATCACATGGCCAGTCAATTATATTTTATGCATGAAGCACTTAAGAACTGAAGAGGTAGAGGTATAAAAGACACTAGTCATAGTTATCTCCTCTGAGAGTAATATTTCACTATACAGCCAGACAATGTGGTGAATAAAGTGAAGGAGTCATTCACAACAGTAGATGCTTTTCAGAGGATCTGGCAAGCTGATAAGCGTACTTTTCAACTCAGGAAGACATTGGTAAACAACTCCTCGTTTCACTTAGTAAGGCCTCTACCAGCCTTTTGCAGTTGATGAACTAAACAACATTAACATTCTACTGAAATGCAATACTAACTGGATTTGTCCTCTTCTTTATGAATTTTAAATTTTATTGATTGAATGACCATTTTTAATTTTTATCACATCTTGGTTCTGGTAGTTTTAAATTATGGTTTATATTGTTGGACTGTTTAGCAGATGTCATGAATAGAGGGTGCAGAGGTGATACTTCTAAGACATTTAGCAATGTCTCGGTGACCATAAAAAATTAAAATATTAGTGTTCCAAGAATGATATAAACTATTCAGAAATTCATGCAAAATGATATAGTAATTTATTGCATACGCCAGTTGATCGAAAGCCAAAACAGGTATTTACTTATAAGCTAACCGGACAACGTGATATTGAACGACCTCCAAAAAGATGGGCACTACAACTTCTATAAGATAATGCAGATTATTAAGTTTGATGTTGGAACAGGACAGGAGGTAGTGATGGGATATTCGAATAAAAATTATTCCACTGTTTTAACAAATATTTGAATAAAGGTGAGCTAATAAACTATTCACAAACCGTAATTTATGGATTCTGAATAACTCAGTTTCCGAATAAAATAATTTCACTGTAACCAATCATAATCAAAAGAATAAAAATAATTAATATGAACCAGACTTTAAAATAAGAATATATATAACAATAATTATGTCTAATGTGCCCAAAAATCGTTATTTCATGATTACGTATGTTTGTTTCTGTGGATGGCACAGGACGTAAATCACGGTATCTAGTAGAAAATTAGAACGGAGATTTGCTTTTCAAAGAACAGAGGAAAAACTAAGGAGAGTGGAATAAGTTACATGGGTGAGAGGGAGACAGAAGATTGAACAATTATTTTAACAGCCGTAATGATGTGTTCATTAGAAAAACGAATGAACAAAGTATATTTGAATAACTTCGTTAAAAAAACTTCTACCAACTAAATGGTTTTTATAAAAAAAATTATTCGATTATGAAAACTATTCATTCATTCTATGGTCTTATGATTACCAGGAATCCTGATCCGTATTGTGGATGATAATCACTATCTGGATGATGAGTGGTTTTCATGTTGTTGATTTTATAAACGTAACCGCCCCCGTTTTACCCCATTATAGGCAAGTGGAGAGTTAAATTATTTTCGCTCGATCTGCTAGTTCCAATACTACAAAAAATAGTTCTGTTTCTTATCACATGGCCAGTCATTTATATTTTATGGCTGAAGCACTTAAGTACAGAAGAGGTAAAGGTGTAAAAGACACTACCTAGTTACAGATCTCCTCTGAGAGAAATATTTTTCTGTACAGCCAGAGTCTGTGGTAAATGAAGTGAAAATGTCATTTACAGGGAGGAAAGTAGATGTTTTTCATACTTGATGTTTTTCATTTGCATGCTGATAAGCATACTTTTATACTCAGTGAGGAAGGCATTGATAAATCACCTCACTCCACGTTTTACTAAGCAAAGCCTCTAGATGTTCAAATTAGCCTTTCGGATGATGACTTTAACTACAACAACAAACACCCCCGCCCAATAAGAACTTCTTACTTTTCCTCTTTATTCTTCTTCTCCTTTCCCTCCTCTTCCTTCTTTGCTTTCTTGTCCTTCTAATTCTCATTCTATTTTCTAGAAACTGTTCACGTACTGTTATAAACAGCAAAAAAATTTATTCAATTTTTCTGAAAAACTTGTAAAATGTGCTCAGAAAATGAAATATAAAGCTCCATGGGTACGTCAATGTACAAGATGAAATAATACTTCTCTTAACAGAAGTCATAAAAATGAAAAATATCTTGTTAATTTTTAACGATCGTCTATGGATAGATATTTTGTAATTGAAGTATACCCTTTAACGTGACGAATAACAATTGATAATTTCTCTTGGTTTTTATTAAAAATAAAATAATAAGTTACTTTATGTTCCAAAAGAGTAATATTTCAACTGCATCCTTTTCACATAATAATGTAATTTTATGATATCTTATATCGTACATCGGTTACTAGTTTTAAGCTTTATTATTATCCCTCATATTTTATTCTATTTATAGTCTTATGTTGATACATGAGAAGTGCATTATTCTAGTTTCAAAAATATTATTACGAAGTTTTTGCAGGTAAATATTTTAGTATTCTCTTTATTAGCCAGAGAATATTAAAAAAAACAACGCCAAACAAGTTACTTTTATTCGGGGTTAATTATTAGAACTTTTATTATACAATTTTGTTAGTTTGACCTAAGCAACAAATCTAAACACAGACACAGCTAAATAACTTAAATTACACTTAAAGTGGTTTCTGAATTGGAGAATACATATTCAGCAGAAATGGAAACAGATAGACATAAAATTAAAAGAATTCTTTTTACTAGTCGGACTGTAATACAAATTATCGCTTCAAAATAAACTTTTAATTTACAAAATCATTTTTAAACCACTCTGGGTTGAAGACATGAACTAGAACTTTGATACTCATTTACAAAGTGTAATCCAGTAATTAAAATATTCAAATTATTCAGCGTTTTCAGTCGAACATCTTCCGAGCTCTAACGAATGTGCCTTACAAGACAAACAACTACATTCACAAATACCTCTTTATCTCAACAATTAAAGCAGAAATATCAAACTTTAGTATAGATTCGAAGAAAGGGTTTAATCACACGATAATTATTTGGCAATCAATTTATTAGAACACAGTAGCACTATACGAAGGCTAAAACGGTGGCACCGGCAGAGTTATTAAAGCGAGACTGTATGATGGTTTTAACTGAAAATTCAGAATTTCGGTTCTTTATGTTTTTCAATAGTTCAGACCGAGATCAACCACAAAAACATTAAACTACGTGAAAATAAGTATTTAAATGAAAATATTAAGTTTTTAGGAGGTTTAACCAGAAAAATTATCGTGTCACCATGAACTAATAATATAAAGGGAATTTTAAGAAACTAATAAAAGGGAATTTTAGTTTTTTTAAAATATCTGCATTACTGTTTTTAATACTCTCAGCTGTTGGTTCAGCTTTCTAACCAAATGTTGACAGGAAATTTACTTGTTTGTTTACATTTTGTTTTTGATTTGTGCGTTTTTGTGTTTTTGCCCATTCTCGTAAATTTAGATTTTTAACATTTAGGTTCATTTTTCTCGAAAACCCTTAAACATATCAGGCTGAAATTTTTACCAGTTATTTATTTTGTACATTCACATATTCCGGCACTTTTATGACTTCCTCAAAAGCAACAAAAATTATTAATATGTAAAATACCGTAAAATAAATTTGTAAAAAGTTTATGTTATTTCTTATTCTGTTTTTAACTTAATGGTTTAACGGATTAAGTTGCAAAAATATCAGTAGCTCGAGCAACTCGACAGCTACAAAGTAAGTAAAGTTTCATTTTCCTATCGTTTACCAATCTTGTGAAAAATCTACCTAAAAATGGCAAATTTAATATTGGCGGGATACAAAGTACAATCTTCCCGTAAATTTAAAAAAAAATTTAATACTATATTACTATTTATTATTTAATATTACTTTCTTTCTTGCAAATATAAGGCAACAGCTTATTACGTCATATCTACTCTGAATTAGTCTTTTTATCGTTTCAAATATTGCACCAAATTTTTTCTATATTATATTTATATATTATCTATATAAATATTTCAAAATAGTACTATATTATTTTTTTAAAGGTATCTCCACTGGGATACCTTTTCGTGATAGTTATCTTTAAAAAAATTTATTTGTTGTTCTTATAAGAAGATATTGTAGATAAATCTGTAAATGAAGAACTTAGCTATATACACCGTACGAATGTACATAACTGAAGGCAGAAAAAATTTGGTTCAATATTTGAAACGACAAAAAGACTAATTCAGAGTAGATATGACGTAATAAGCTGTTGCCTTATATTTGCAAGAAAGAAAGTAATATTAACCCGTTCTTGAGATACGAATTCTTTCTGGAAAATACAGATGGCGGATAGACGGTAAAGAAGGAGTTTCCCAAACTTTATTTATAGTGAAATGTTTCCTTATATTGATATAATAGCGGGTTCACGTTTTTGTTACAAGCTTTATATTATTTACAATTACATTTTTTACATAGTTTAAGCATAGACTGTTTATAGATAGAAGGCTTACGTGGAAGTAACGTACAATCATGAAGCACTAAGGTTTAGATAGTATGCGCAAGCATCTGAACAGTCTTCTTCCCCAACAGTCAAAATTACGCCTTTATATAAAATTACTTCCTTAAACATTCATTTTCAACCAGATGAAGATGTACGCATTCCTGATATATGGCTCAGCTAAATCCTTGACTTTAGCTAAACTGTAACCTTTTCAATAAAACATACTGAGGTTAAGTTTAAATACTCCTTCATAGTTTCCAATAAATTATACTCTTCACACAGATCTTAACATCATTTTACTCCAGTGAAATAAACACCATAAAGTATATTAATCAAAAAAATATCTTAAAGAGCATTAACCGAATATAAATACAAGCTAAGTATTCTTTTATTTCTTAACATCTATTGTTGTTGTTTAGGTCAACAGCCGAAAAGCTGGTTTGAACCTCTAGAGGTTTTACTAAGTAAAACGAGGAGTGAGGTGGTTTACTATTGCCTTTCTCACTGAGTTGACTGAGTTGAAAGAGTACGCTTATCAACATACCAGGTCTTCCGAAAAGCATCTACTCTGCACCCTGCAAATGACACCTTCACTTCATTCACCACAGGATTTAGCTGTATAATGAAATTCTTTACTTTCAAAGGAGATAACTCTGACTAGTGTCTTTTACACCTACACCTTTTCTGTTCTTAAATAGTTAAGTAATATAATTGGCTGATCACATGATAAGAAACGGCACTATTTTTTTTTTTTAGCCCTGGAACTAGCAGATCGAGTGCAAATAATTTAACACTCCACCCGCCTGTTATGGGCATGTCTTAACATCTATCAATCAATATTATTATCATTTATTATAATATTTTCAGAATATTGTATGTAACACATTATTCACACAAAGGTGAAAGTTACACACTTGCGCATTCAAATACAGCAATTATATCTGTAAAACAAATTTAAATTTTTGTCCAAGTTGACAGGGTAATCAACCACTGTTGAAACAACAAAACAATCAAGAATTTAATAATACTGAGTTATACTACTGAATTCATATAACTACTTCAACTGCATTTGATGCGAAACTAAGAAAATAATAAAATATAGTATTTTTTAGAAGGGCAAATATTAAAATCATTAAGTTATATTGTTTTTTCATTTTTCCATAAAAATGAAGACCACCGTCAAAGCACAATTGTAATTATTATAAATTTTAATACAAAATACTAATTCATTTACCTTAAGAAAATATAAAGAGCTTTTTTCAAGTACTAAAATAATAATTTAGTTATAGTAAGTATGAAATAAATAACAGTTAGTGCTTTAGTTATTAACATGTTGAACTATACACGAGTGAGTTGTTAAAAATACATAGTATAATACACTTTTTAGTAATATTACGTAAAAGTAATAGAATTAAATGTTAAACTAAGTATAATATGTTTTGTAATAAAAGTTTTCAGTATGTTTCTTTAATATTTTCGTGCTCTAAATGGGTTCTAAAAGGTAGTAGTTAACCGAATCGTATACAATTAATAGTAAATTTCAAAGTTTAGTGCAGGCTTACAATAGATAACAAGCACGCACAGCATTAATGCTACTATGATAATCATGCATTGTTTCTATAAGTTATTTTCAACATTCATTCTCCAAGTTGTACCGAACTTTAAATACCATAACATGTTTTAATGTTATTTATTAAAACCGTGTATTTAGTACAACAGTTTTATCACAAAAAATAAATGTTACTCGTATTTATAAAGTACACACTTATATACGTTTAAGGTAAATACCAGATTAGCTCGATTATAATTTTAAACTTGTTCATTAATGAATAATTTCTGAAATACTAAATGTACACATAATCTGTAATCTACTAAATACATTCACGTTCTTGTTCCTCTATAGTTTTTGTTATAATTGTTAAAAAAAACACATTTTTAACATTTTTCAACAAAAGTTTTTGTTACAGTAAAACCTCCTTTATCCAACCCTCATTAACCTGGATCTCGTGGTAATCTTATAATGTTCACGCAGACAATACTTTTTAAAGTGAGACTGTATGATGATTTTACTGGAAATTTCGATTTTTGGTTTTTTTTATATTTTTCAATAGTTCAGACCTAGATCTACCAGAAAACCATTAAATTATCAAAAAATTATTTTAATGAAAAAATTAAGTTTTTAGCAGGTTTACCAAGAAAAATTATCATGTCACCATGAACGAACATTTTTCATAATTTTATACTGAGCGTTTTAAAGCAAAGGGAATTTTAGTTTTTTTTTAAATATCTGCGTTAATTTTTTAAATATTTTCAGCTATTAGTTCAGATTTCTAACAAACTGTTGATGGGAAATTTACTTGTTCGTGTACACCTTGTTTTTGCTTTGTGCCTTGTAAGAAAACAATTTAATCCCCACAAGGGTATGACAAATTTGTAATCTTCTTCTTCTTACACTCAAGGATTAGGCTTTTGCCTGTTCCGACTCACATCAGCTTATTAACATTTATATCATTTAAATTACTATATTGTATCATTCAACTTGCATTGAGTCTTATTTTATTTCCCTTTATTACTGCCATCTTTTCCGCGGTCTACCAACATCCCTTTTACCTACGGGGTGGTAATTTAAGATATTTAGAGGGAATCTTTCTGCTGGCATCCGTTTAACATGCTCCTTCCACTGATTGCGGTATTGTAACACTCTTTCATTCAGGCTGTACACATTCAGCTCTTTCCGAATATCATCGTTCCTTATGTGGTCCCGTCTGTCACAGCCCTTTACCCTGCGTAGGAATCTCATTTCTGCCGCCTGCACTCTACTCTCTAGCGGTTTTGTAGTGACCCATGATTCACTTCCGTAGAGGAGGACCGGAGCAGCCATCACTTTATAAAACTTCATGGTAGTTTCTTTCCTCGCTTTTTTCCCCAGGGTTCTGCTGATATTACCACATATTGATTGGAATTTCCCTATCTTCTTCTCAATATCTAAATCATCTTTAAAACTGATATTGCAGCCGAGGTAGCAGTATTGTGATACTTGTTCCAACACTTTGTCATCTACCACAATTTTTGATCTAGTGGGAAACTTGCCAGTGAATGCCATTATTTTTGTTTTTTCCTTAGAGATTCTAAAATTATACTCTTTACATAAATTGTTCAGGACATGGATTGATTTTTGGAGGCTATCTTCGTTTTCTTGAATAATCCACAAGTCATCTGCAAATAGTAATGCGTTCAGGTATTTTTCATTATTCAACTTGATACCTAAGTCTACTCTGCATTTCCATTTCCTGAAAATGTGGTCTATATAAATGTTGAATAAAGTGGGTGATAAGCTGCACCCTTGTCGTACTCCTTGGTTAATTGTCATCTCCTCAAGTCTCTTTTTACCTGTATTTATGACCAGTAGGTTTTTTTTTTTTTTTAACATTCAAATCAAATAAAACCAGTAAGTTGATTTAACAGTATTAAGAACAGGAGCGTTATTTTAGAATTGCATTTAAACAATGAAACTTGTGATTGTAATTATGAAAATATATTAATTGAATAAAAATCATAATGTATTAATGTGAATAATGTTTTATTGAATGAAATAGGGGACAAGATAAAATGGAAAAATAATAAAATCAAACTTGAAAGCTGATACACCAATAAAGAATACAATATTAATTTAATTATTTATTACAAATTTGTATTTGTATTGTATTGTATTGTGTCATAAATACAAATTTGTAATAAATAATTAAATTAATATTGTATTCTTTATTGGTGTATCAGCTTTCAAGTTTGATTTTATTATTTTTCCATTTTACCTTGTCCCCTATTTAATTCAATAAAACATTATTCACATTAATACATTATGATTTTTATTCAATTAATACATTTTCATAATTACAATCACAAGTTTCATTGTTTAAATGCAATTCTAAAATAATGCTCCTGTTCTTAATACTGTTAAATCAACTTACTGGTTTTATTTGATTTGAATGTTAAAAAACTTCAACAACAACAATTTTTTATGTATTAACATTTAACGTCCTTCTTATATAACTATGTATTTTTCAACTTTAAGTAAATTCTCTTCTAATATTAATATATATTTTTAGAACGAATTTGGGACTTACTAGCTGGCTTGATATTCAGCCCCACACTAAAATAATTTATAATTTTTATTTTCTTCTTCTTAGTTGCCTAGTAACCATATTTTGTTTATGAAAATTAAATAATTTTTAAATACTTTATCTTAATCAGCTGGAATTATTTATATTTATTTCAATAGACTCAAACATAAACAACTCCAGATGTCCATTAAACTTGTCTTATTACAGCCTTTTTGTTTTTGCCTGTTTTGGTAAATTTAGATTTTAAAATTTAGGTAGTCCTACATTTTTTTGGAAACCATTAAACCTAGCAGCCTGAAATTTTTACTAGCTATTCATCTTGTACATGCACACATACACTCACTTTTATGACTTCCTCAGATGCTCCAAAATTTAGCAATATACAAAATTCGTAGAAAAAAATTGTAAAAGTTTTATGTTATTCATTATTTTGTTTCCAATTTTCTGCTCCGACAGATCAAATTGAAAAAAATGTCAGTAACTAGAGGAACTCGACAACGATTAAGTATGTAAAGTTTCATTTCCCTATTTTTTACCAATTCTATGAAAAATGTACCTGAAATTAGCAAATTTAACACTGGCGGGATACAAGGTACAGTCTCCTCCTTAACTATGATAACAAGAACGTAACTGTAAGTACGCCAACCATTCGCTTTTTATTTTGATTAAATGTACAGTAAAAATGTTTAAAATGTACATTAACTGTACTTGAACGAAAAGATAAAGGATTATCGCCAAAGTTGGAGACAACACATGGCAAGGATGTAATATCACAGGGTACCTAAGCAGGCGCAAGGTAAAAGGGAGATTCAGAAGGTAAAAGGGGTATCGGTAGACCTAGGAAAAAATGAAGATAGATTATAGTATACCTATGTGATTTTAGAACAGGCTGCGGCCTAATCCTTGGTTGAAAGATAAAGGAGAAAATGTATAGTTCCTACATAGATTATACAATAAATTATGGCAAAAAATGCTTATCGTCGAGTTTTCTTAGTTTGCTCCTACTGTCAACAAATAATGACGTCACTGATGCATCCACATTATATATAAATGTGTACACGCTTATTAAAACGTAACAACAAAATACTTTCAAAAATATTTAAATACAAAATACTTTTAAAAGTATTTTTATAAATGAAATTGTTAGGCCTACATCATATCATGACTGATGTTTTAAGTACTTTAAGTATTTATAATTTAAAACATAGTTAACTTATTAGGAATACGACATCCATAAAGTTGTGGACTCTAGCGTACACCCTGTATTAGTGGCTTTGGTTTGTTGACAGTAGAAGCAAACTAAGAACGGCTGAACTTTAGAGGGTCACTCCAGCTGAACCATTAATGATAAAGCGTTTGCGCGACGGTGCGTCAATCAAACACAAAACAGAAGACAGTGGGCCAATTCTTTGTTGAGAAATGACGTAAAAAGTTATTTATATATTTTATTCATGCCTTTTAAAAAATTCTATGTAGCTTAATTTTGTTACAAAACATAATTTTTTATAATAAACAGTAAGTCTGAAAGGATACTATGTTTTACTTATTACCCATATTACACAGATTATCCGGATTTTCGAATTTTCCGGATTGCCTTCGGTTCCAGTTAGTCCGGAAAAACAAGTTTATACTGTAAATAATATGTTAATAGTTTTTCTATATTCAAGAATAGGTTTTAACTACTTAAAACGTAAATTTTTGATTTAATTTATTTTATACAGTACTAATAAATAAATAAATAATTACATGCAGTGTTCACTATTTGCACTCGATCTAGCAGTTCGATTCCACTACTACGACAGTAGTTCCACTAGATTTAGCAGTCCCAAGGCTACAAAAAGTAGTTCTTTCCTTTTCACACAGTCAGGCAATTATATTTCGGAAACATTTAAAAACAAACAGATAGAGATGTAAAAACCACTACTATAGTCTGAGTTATCTACTTCGAGATTAATGATTTTCATTAGACTATACAGCCAGACCCTAAGGTGATTGAAGTGAAGGTGTCATTACCAGGGTTGAAAGTAGATGCTTTTCAGAGGGCCTAGCATACAGATAAGCATACTTTTCCACTTAGTGAGGAAAGCATGGTAAACTACTTCACTGTAGAGGTTCAACCAGCCTTTTGCCTGATGACCTAAAAGCAACAAGATTTAAGTTTTAATAAATAAATAAATTTTTAATTTAGTTTTTCATTTACAATTTACGGTGTAATTTTAATCTAAATTTACACAACATTTTAATTTCATTTCCTTTAATTTTCAAATAAGTGCCTGATTTTTTATTATAATTTCATATTTCAAAATCTGTTGTGAAACATTCACACGACTTTCTCATGACAGTGTAAATTAACACGAAATGTATGGTAGTCTGGATCATTCAATGCTGTCCCGTTTTGGTAGGAGGTGGCAACCATATTACCTTCCAGTCTGATGTGTAAGGTCGTGGAATCTGTATAAGAAACGATTTTTTACGTAAAAAAATTGTTATGAAATACGTGATTCAATTGAATTTTCCTAAGAGGTTTGTAAAATTTGTTATTTGTTTCCTAGTAAACAACTTGAGTGGTTTGATGCCTCATGTTAGCTGGCCGTAAAAACCAAGATGGCCTCTCCGTAACTTTCTGGGAACATGTTACTAACTTAATTTCAAGAATCCTTACAAACATTTTTTAAATAAATTATTTCTAAAAATTCGTTTTTAAATAATATTATCGAGGTACATTTATAACATTAGACATGTTTGTCAAGTAAGGTGATATTTTGTTGGTCCAACCAATCGGTAATGCATCGTGTCGGTAGGCGTGGCTGTTAGTCTATCTCCCGTTTTCCAACCTGAGATCTCAATATTAATTTCATATGATTCGCCTTAAAAATTATAAAATTACAGTTTCTTAAAAGATTTATATAATTTTCTACTTGATACTTTATTACAAACCTTAAAGGCTTCGATGAATCAAACATTTGGCGTAGGAGCGTGTTGGACGCAATTAAACAAGATGGCCTCCCGGTCACTTGTCCAGGATTTTACAACTTATTTCTTCAGTCTTTAAAATTAATTACTTATAATTAATGCGTAAAATGTGTATTTTAATACGCGTTTTAATTATATTTTCGATATAGGCTACCAATATTAGGTACATGGCTTACAATTTAACTAGAAATGTCTGGTAGTCTATATAATTCAATGCTGTCCCTTGGTGGTAGGAGGTGGCAACTTTATTACCTTCCAGTTTACTGGGTACGGTCGTGTTATTTGTAGTAGAAACGATTTTTTACATAAAAAAATTGTTATGATATATGTGATTCAACAGAATTTTTGTAAGGAATCTGTAAAATTAATTATTTTATTTGAGTAAACAACTTGAGTGTTTTGAAGCAAGATGGCCTCTCGATAACTTTTCCGGGAACATGTTACTAACTTAATATCATCAATCTTTACAAATATTATATTAATAAATAATTTCTCAAAATACGTTTTTAAATAATATTTTCGAAGTAGATTTATAACATTAGACAGTTTATTTAAAGTAAGTTGATGTTTTGATGGCCCAATCAATTGGTTATGGGTCGTGTCGGTAGGCGTGGCTTTCAGTTCACCTCCTGTTTTCCTACTTGAGATTTCAATATTAATTTTACATATTTCGTCTTAAAAATGATATTTTGTGGTAAAAAAATCTGTCAAAATACGCGTTAAAATTACATTTACTTAATAAATTTATATAATTTTCTATTCGATATTTTATTACAAACCTTAAAGAGCTTGATGAATCAAACAATTTACGTAGGGGCGTGTCCACTGGCCTTTAAACAAGATGGCTTCCCGGTCACTTGTCCGGGATTTTACAATTAATTTCTTCAGTCTTTAAAAACAATATAATTAATGCGAAAAATGCGTCTTTTAAACGCGTTTTATTATATTTTTAATATGAACTTACAAAATTAGGTATTATGTTTACAATTTAAAAAGAAATGTCTTTTAGTCTGAATGATTCAAAGCTGTCCCGTGTTGGTAGGAGGTGGCGACTATATAACCTTCCAGTGTATGGTCGTGTTATCTGTAGTAGAAACGATGTTTTTTATAAAGAAATTGTTATGACATACGTAATTCAATAGAATTTTCTTAAGAGATTTGTAAAATTTGATATTTGCTTCCGAGTAAACAACTCGAGTGTTTTGATACCGCGATTCAGCAGACCATAAAAGCAAAGATGGCCTCTCGGTAACTTTTCCGGGAACATTTTACTAACTTAATTTCATCGATCTTACAAACAGTATATAAATAAATAATTTTTGTAAAAATTTGTTTTCAAATAATATAATCGAGATAGATTTATAACATTAGATATGTTTGTAAAGTAAGTTAATGGTTTAATGGACCAATCAATCGGTTATGCATCGTGTCGGTAGGCGTGGCTTTTAGTTTACCTCCCGTTTTCCTACTTGACATCTCAATATTAATTTCATATGATTCGCCAGAAAGATTAAAAAGTTACAGATTCATAGTTAAAAGATTTATATAATTTTCTATTTGATATTTTATTAAAAACCTTAAAGGGTTCGATGAATTAAACATTTGGCGTAGAGGCGTGTTGACAGGCCATGAAACAAGATGGCCTCTTGGTCACTTGTCAGGGAGTTTACAACATATTTCTTCCGTCTTTAAAATATATTATAATTAATGCGTAAAATGTATATTTTAATACGCGTTTTAATTATATTTTTTTTAGATTTATAAAATTAGATATTAGGCTTACAATAATCAATCCGTTAACCTAATATTATTATCACGAGTTAATGACGCTAATTGAACTTTTTTGGACTTCAATTATGATGAGCTAAATATAAAAAAAACTAATTGACTTTAACCTAAGCTCTGTAGAAGAAAATTCTTTAAATAATTGTTACGGGTTTTTAATATTTATGTAACGTTATCTACACATTCGCCCTAAAATTTATAACCGCAGAGTTATTTTTTTATAACTGCATCCAGGAGACGCCAAAAAAACGTATAGGATATTTCAAGTACATGTCGCTTACCTCCAGTTTATAAAGCACGAAAATCATTAAGTAAATGAGGTGATTTTAATCAAAACCTTAAAATCAGTTCCGGATTATCGTAAAAAGTGTAAAATTGCACAATTAACTGCTTATATAATGATTGATTAATTTTGATGAAACGTTTCAAATTCGTACAATTTGCCGCTTTTTAATATTTTATTTAAACACACATATACATACATAATTATAGATGCACATACAAACAAATCTATAAAAACATTTTTTTTTTTGGACTGAGAAGATCTGACAATGTGTATTTCCAGTAAAAACACGATTTCTAAAAATCGATGTGGAAACAACTTTCTTCGCCTACATTTCTTACTATAGGTCAAGAGAAAGTAGGCCTAAAAATTATGATTTTAATTTTTAATTTTTTAAACGTCATTATAGACTACATTTTTGTTATTTTCAGAAAATTTAAAAAAATTAGGGTTAATATTGTTTAGTTCTTTTGCATAGCTGCAATGTTTACTCGTTGTTTTACAAAAGCAGTAGGCTATAATGAAACTTAACGAATTTACGGAAATGAGGTTAATTTAGACTGAAATATTACGGCTGTAAATTTTCTTTTGTTCTTTTGTAGAGTTTCAATACTAAATGTCAACAGAAGGTAAATTAGATCAAGAGTAATTTAAATCCTATTACTCGATTTCTTTGATCATAAATAAATTCACAGAAGGTAACAACCAAAATTTAAATAAGATTACATGCATTAGTGCACTTGTTGGGATACGAAACTTCTAATTAATATTTTTTTTATTTATTTATTTTATTTAGTTAAATATACGTAACGATTTAATACTAAACTAAAGTAAGCTGTACAAGTATAAAATATTTAAACTAAATATACTTATACGCAAAAACTTTTCTTCACAAAGAGTTGTGTCCGCGTAATATTTGTTAATTAGTAGTCAGAAAACGGTCGATTTAATTTTTAAATAGGTCGTGAATTTTATAAATAATATGTGATCAATTTTAACACAAATAAATTTTTTAACATTTTACTGATAGTTTGAATTCGGTTTTTTAAGTTGTCAACTTCCTGTTTTAGTTGTCAACGTTTAGTTTAGCGTCAATTAATAATTTGTTTGTATTTTTTTTTCAAAATTGGTAAAAGTAGGATTTTTAAAATGGCGGCCTTCATATGCGTTTAACGACAAAAGTGCATTACAATCAAAGTTATAGAATATTAAAAATCTACAACCTTTATTCCAAGCACTTTTTGTATAGAGCTTAGTTTAGCGTCAATTAAATTATTTTTCGTATTTTTAAGTGCTACAGAGGTTGATTTTCAATTTGTGTCATTCACTCATGATTAAAATTTAGTTATGTTTTTCATTTTAGATTGTTTACTCATGATTAAACATAGGCTATATTTTTCATTATTTACACTAGCAAAAGAAAGTCGTGTGAGCGTTTCGCACGAGGTTTTATTTTATTGTTTAGCATACCAAAAATTCCATTGTATTGAAATCCTGTCCATCATTTTGTTTCCCATCTTATAAGTCATTCATCGAATGCAATTTACAAACCATCTCACTATAACTTCAAGAGAGGGAGAAAGTACAATTTTTCAATCTTAATTAAAATTATACGATTAAATTGGTTTTTTAATAGTAGTTTTAGTGAAAAGGCGTTTCGATTTTGCTAGTATATTAATTTTTCAAGGAATTCTTTGAAGATATTTCATTACTTAAGCATTTTTCAAAATTTTACAAATACTATGAACAGCATGTCAAGGTTATTTTGAACAGCTGCTTCACTTTACTATTTAATTCAAATGAATGGTAATGGACTTATGACCCACTCTGCAAATTTCCGACTCAAATTGAAACTCTGTTTGTATATGTGTTTAAAAGAAATACGATATGAAAAAGAAATCCACTTCTAAATAACTTCAAAACATCTGTTTTAATTACTTATTAAAAACAAAAGGTTTTTATTCTGTTATGAAAAAAACAAAAGAATTCAATACCCAAATTTTACAGAAATTGTTAAGAATCATTGAATACGAATCGAATAAATAAAATTATATAGTATATAAAGTATCTAAACAGTTTCATAAGAAAAACAATATTGAACTATTCTAAACAAAG
This sequence comes from Catonia carolina, assembly GCA_035578175.1. Lineage (NCBI taxonomy): Eukaryota > Metazoa > Arthropoda > Insecta > Hemiptera > Achilidae > Catonia > Catonia carolina. Next base: position 431,093,923 of record JAQMRL010000001.1, on the reverse strand, counting down.
TATGTTTTAATTCTTGTTCCTTTTACATAAATTATTTCATGTATGTTTCATCAGGCTACTAAATTTTCTGTTGAAGTTGAAGCTTTGTCACCACGTTAAAAGTCAGTTCATTAAAACTGTAAAAACTATCGTTGTTATCCGCTATTTTGGTATCCTTTTTTGCTGATAAATCAGCAAACTACATATTATCAAAGAGCAGACAAACCACCAGAAAGAGCATAAATAAAGCTACCAGAATAGTAGCTTTATACTGAACCAGGAGTGTTCGGTATATTAACCTACATGTGTTATTAACCAAGTTATCTTAGTAGTTGTATTACTTTCTAAAGTTTTTGTTTAGTAAAAAGATTGCAAAATAAATTTATAATAAAGTTGTAATGAAACAAGACAAATCAATAATTTTTCATCAATAAACATCCGTTCTTTTATAGTGAAATAGCAATTTTAAGTAGACGAATGTGACTAAACCATTATGTATTATACCATTATTATTATTATAACCATTATTATCATTATTATATTATCAAACCATTAATGTGATTGATAAAACCATTATACAGATCACAAGTGCTTTGTTTTTTTTTTCAATCAAACACAGACAAATTTAAAAAACGAAATATTAGTGTAAGACAGTTTAATTTATGTACCATACTTCAATGTACAACCCAATCTATGAGAAATTACCATTTAATAAAAAAAGACGACCAAGAATAAGATTTTGTCTCTCTTCAGCGAAGAAATCTTCGTTAAAACGATTCTGAAGTAGAGAATATAAAGTTTTCAGTGTGATCATGTACTCAATCTTGTTCGTGAAATGTCTTCCTGTTGTGAACTTTGCAAAAAAAGTTATTGTAGGCCTACATTCCTTGAGCTTTAATGAAGTCTTTAGATCGGCAGCTTAATAGTCCTTCTTTTGCGTAAGCCACTCCTCCTGCTCCTTACCCTCCTTCCACTAATTTTCCTACTATTCCTTCTCCTTCTCAAGTATTAGGCACATGGCCTATTGTATCATCCAGCTCCTAGATCATTGAACGTTCCATCTTTTCTTTGATCTTCCCAAGCTCCATCTATCCTTTGGGTTTTACTTCTTATTCTTCTAATGTGTACCAACCACTGCCCTCTGTAGTTATACGCTTTTTATATTCGTGAAAAAAATATCCAGTCGTTGACAAATGCCTTTACTAGGTTGTCTATTCAGTATGTAATGACTCGCATAGACCTCAGAAACCTCATATCTGCAATTTGCAATCTTTGTCTGAGGGCAGCTTCTATTATTCAGGTTTCTTTGCCAAATAGGCAACTAGGAACAGAATATTATGTATAAAATTTCAGGAAAGCATCCAATTTCAATTTGTTCTTGATTACTGTATTAATTCCAATAAAACTCTCGATTTTACACTCGATATTAAATTTTGTAAGAAACGAAAAATGACATCTTAGAAAATTGAAGCCACTGATCTGCTCAACTGGATGATTATTGATGACAATTTTCTATTTACAACTCCTTTAAAATCCAACGCTTTACTTTTAAGTGACTAAATATTTAGATTATAACTTTTCACAACATTCACCAATTGAAAAACTGGTCACTGTAGAGTACACTATGTAATTGTTTGCTAATTACTACAAATACAGGTTACTCCTTGTCATCCATTATTAACGTTTTCGAGAGGACAGGCTTACATTATTTATCTTGCATGGTTATTCAGTAGACCGCTATTGTTTCAACCAAAGAGCCACCTCTGCGACGTTTGCTCTATACATAATTCGAGTTAACACTACCAGACCCTTAAAACTTTTAAATAAACTATCTCTACTTTTAAATTGAAACTAACTAACTTAAAGCGACTAACTTGGAAGCATCATCTGTGTACAAAACGTTTAAAACTTAACCGCTGCCAGAAGCTACTCTCCTGCTTAATTAACCCTCGATCGAAATTGAACCTCTGTTCCAAAATTTTAATAACTTATACAAAACCATTTTGAGACCAATCTGGACTTATGGTCTCCAGCTCTTTAGAGTAGCGGCAGAGAGTAATTTAAAATCGATCCAGGCCTTTCAATCAAAATTCTTAAGACTTGCTTCTGGCGCTCCTTTTTATGTAAGCAATAAAACCCTCCATGACGATTTCGAAATTCGGACAGTAAAAGAGCTAACCACGTTCTTCCATAGTAAATTTCACGAACGACTAGATGTCCATCCAAACCAACTAGCCCGTAATCTAGTTACAAGGAACTTCCCAACTGTGCGACATCTAAAGCGAAAATGAAGAAGAGACCTCTTGGTCTAAAATAACGGATAATACCCGTAGTTATAATTGGAGAATGTACCACTGGGTACCTCTTCTTCTTATAGCAAAACTCCCCACCACCATTTAAATATCATTACGGAAATTGTGCAACTCAATGTACAGTACGGTAATAAAAATTCAAGACAAAAAAAAATTGAAACAAAGTTGTAAGGTTGTCAATCGTTTCGGATGAAGAATCATAATTTTATGCATCTAGATTACAAATTTTAAAGTTTTGTATTATTGTATTAAAATTTGGAATATTCTAAAGTAATTGTTCATCAAAATTAAAGAGGAAGTTAAGTTTATTAATTATTTTTGTACATTTCTGGTACGATTTGCGTATGAGATGTATTAGGTATTTGTTCATTATCATAATATATTACACAATACATTCGGGTTGAAATTAGTATGAAATAATACATGACCAAACCACCCGTTAATACGTGTAATATTTTAAACATGAGTTGTTACAAACTTAATTAAATCATTTGAAACTACTATATCTCTGATAATTATATTTTGATTTTAGATATTTGAAACCGTAATGATAACAAGGGTAAAATAAATTCTGTGGGAGTAACATCGTCAACATTGCGTTATTTTTCTGCTTTTTAAAAGAGCAACGTAAGCTATATATGATAAAGCATTTGAAAGCAATGTATCGCTACTAGATGTGGCGGGAGCACGGCTCGTTGAACAACGCAACACACCGACACGCTATCTACGATAACTGTAAGGATAGCCTATTTTAGTATCCGAAACGCATCAACAGAAAACTCCCTCCATTATTCCCTTTTTGTAAATGTTCTCTAGCACGAAAATAATTATTCACGGAATAAAAAGTATATTCAAAAATATATATCTGTTAATGATCATTTCTTGTAAATATCCTTTATTTTTTCCGGAATAAAGTACGGATCTGATTATATTCGTAAGGTTTAGATAAAACCATTTCCTTTCGTTTCCTTTCTGTGTTTAATGTTAGGACTCGAATGAAATGATTATGAAGAAAAGAATGCTGTTGTACATTCTAAACAATCATTTATTAATTTGCTTATATTTTTTTTCTTTGAATTACCTGCAGCTGTACATTAATAGGCTACAATCAGTAGTATTTTTGTTAATTAACCTGCATAATGTCCTCTCCTTATACTGATTAGGGAATAGCCTAGTGGAAAATTTTAACGACCACCTTTAGATGATATTGATTATACATCTCTTAAAAATATAAGAATATTAATTAATATGTTTTATAAGTTGTAAATCATTACCTTTTTAAAGATATCCTTTAATAATTGTTCTTAAATCGTTCTTTAACCAATGTATATATTTCCCAATATAACCTATGTTTCATCGTGAGTAAACGATGTAATATGTCAAACATAACCTAATTTTAGTCATGAATGGATCACGCAAAATGAAAATAACCTCCGTATTTATAAAAACGTAAAATTAGTAATTTTCACTGTAGGTGCATTAAGCTCTATAGAAACAAAATCTTGAAATAAAAGATGTCGGTTTTTAATTTTTTGTAATTTTAGTTTTATACTACACGTTCGCTCCTAACATGTCCCTAACATACTAAGGCCGCAATATTTAAAAAAACTAAATTTTTTACAAATTCAAATGAGAAAATCGACATTAAAACTATTTTTACGTTTCTTTATATATTTGTACAGGTCAAGAGAAAGTAAATATCAATCTAAATCCTGATGTCTCCGTAAGCATTTCCGTACTTTGTAAAATCTCCTCGTAGATTATTTTTAATCAAATTAAATTATAATCTACTTAATTAAAAAATTGGATATAATAGTATACGATGAATATTGCTGACAACATTAAATTTTATCTTAAAAAATTTTAATTACATAAAATATTTTAATATTAATAATTAAGTTAAAAATGTTAATGGTTTTCAAAGAAACCATCCGTAAATTCTGTCCCGATTAAATGCATATTTTATTCAGTGGTTAAAACTTTCATCATTTTATTTAATAAATATAATTAACAATAAAAACGTGGTATAAATAAATTTAATTTGTTTTTAAAATTGCATTCTGCAGCAATTTAGTCATTAAAAAATGTAAAACAAAAAAAATTATCTTAGTAGAGAGCAGGTCGTTCTTATTATATTGCACAGTTATATATTTTAAACCTCTAGGGTTTATCTGCGGTGTGGATATGAACAAATATTAATTTATTTTTTTAAGATATACTCCTCCCTTACTACAATCCATTCAACAAAACAAAATCGTCTTACGATTTCAGAAAAGCATCATTATAAACATCAAAATATGTTTGTTTTTTTTGTTTTTTTTTTGTTGTTTTAATAACTGTAAATCTACGATCTGCTCTCATAGAACAATGAGTAGATGTGTTGTAAGTATAAATCTTGAGTAAGTAATACCCCTTGGTATTACTCTATAAAATTTCCCATTTTGTTGAATTGATCTTGCCAGGAATGTAAAATAAATTACACAATCACATTAAAATAAATCTGTAGGGTGTAGTCTGCATAGTCTTCTGTGTGTTCCACTGTTGTCTAGGAGATTGATGGCTTCTGGATTCTGATGATTTTCAAGTCTTGTTGGTAACTGGTGCAAAATTTCTGTATAGCTTCGTGTACCGTGGGAACGTTCGTGTCTCTGTGCAATATAGTGTTGGATATGTACTAAGGTGAGTCCATGATGTTTCGAAGTATTTTTGACTGAAACCGTTGAATTATTTCTATGTTACTGTGACTTGCTGTGCCCCAGAGTTGTATCCCATATGTCCACACAGGTTTAAGTACAGTTTTATAAAGTAACAATTTGTTTTGTGCCGATAATTTGGATTTTCCATTAAGCATCCAATACAGCTGTTGGTATTTAAGATTTAACTGTTTTCGTTTGTTCCATATGTGAGTCCTCCATGTTAGACGCCTGTCCAGGTGGAGGCCAAGATATTTTGCCGTATCGGATTGTGGAATTTGTACGTTGTTAAAAAACACTGGTGAACATGTTTCCCGTTTTAGTGTAAATGTGACGTGCATACTCTTGTGTTCATTTGTTTTTATTCGCCACTTTGTTTGCCAATTTTGTACGCTGTCTAAGTGTTGCTGCAAGTTATGAGATGCAATTTGTGGATCTTCGTGTATTGCCTGATGTTTGTTTAAAATGTTTTTTTTTCAAGATACGATACTCTATACTAATTTGTATATATTTTTATATTATCTCGTATACTGTTTTGAGAATACTATTTTTCAAAACTATTTTTCTAACTATTTTTCAAAACAAATTTAAATTTTGAAACAAAATAATTCTATTTTTTAATATATCTCAAAATTGAGAATATTATTTTGAGTATAACTTCAAAACACATTTTAATTTTAAAACAAAATTATTTTGATATTTTGTTATGCTATTTTTCTGAAATTATCTTGAATAAAAATTGTAGTAAGGGAGAAGTTGTCCCGGGGCGGAGGTACAACATTAAACTGTGCCCCGGAACACATCGGGGCTTAGACTGATTGGCGAATAACACTTAAACAAGAAAACGTTTATTTACTAGCAATTTATTTACATTGTCTAACTGTTCAGAACGTTCCTAAACAATTTGTTTATCACGTTCGTAACAACTTACAAAAAAAGGTGTGCGATAGTTAGTTCACGTAAAGTTTTGTTAGAGAACTTTTACTATAAAGTTGAATAGGATCTTTTGTCGTTTCAATATCATTATTTTATATTAGCAAATCGTACTGTTATGACGTTAACATATGAATAATCACTAATTTATTTATTTATTTATTTACAACAATATAAAGGTTAACAAACTTATCCATCATTCTTATCATTCTTATCATCATTATTATCATTATTATTAATAGAACTTATCCATATTTCTTAGCCTTATTGACAATAAATTTACATGTTTACAAAACAATCTTTGCTGATAACTATTTTATTTACATAATATAAATGCTGATACACTTTTTGCTTTTCTTTCTCATAAAAATAAAATAATATTTTAATAAAATGACTTACTATAATAACAATTTATAAGAAAAAAGCAAAAATTCCCACGAAAAAATAGTTTAGCAAAACTTCATCCAAAATAATATAATTTATAATTAAATTACACAGAAGGAACAGGAAAAAACAGTAGAAGAAAGAAAACAAAGATGTGAGTCTGCTCTATGAATTAATGACATTTATTGGTTGATGAGCGCCTGATAACATTTTGATGAGAATTGTTCGTAATTTTCAAAAAAAAAACGAGCTCTATATCAAATTTATTGCAAAAGGATAATGTCCGCATTAAGAAAGTATTACTCTATTGCACAGTGTTCACTCTAGGCAAATAAAACTGATGACCAAGATGTGGATGTGACTTAAAATAAATAAAAAAATTAAACATCCTATTCCAAAAACAATATTACTTGTCCGTGAAAATAACTGACAAACTAAACCTAATTCATTTTAAAACAAAACACAAATTCATCCAGTAGACAACTTTTAACAAAAACTCATTAAACAATACCAATTTAAACCAATTACTAACAGCACCGCAAAATTAAAAATTGGTTCAGCTCAACTAAATTTTCTAAACGTAAAAGTAATTTTTTTGTAGTAAAAACATAGCATAGATAGAAAGAAAGTCACTTAAATATATTACCGTTTTCTTATTAGAAATAATAAACAAATATTTTTAAATACTTTCAACCTTATCACAAACCACGTGGGAATAAACATAGTAGTTGTAATTTAGCTTCGGTGTTTGTTTTTTGAACTAATTTCAAAGTTAATCACTATACTTCCATTTCAAGACTTTCGGGAATACTGCAGTTTGAAAGTTCAAACGAGTTACACTGGGAATAGCTATAAAACTAGTTAGTTATCCACACAAATCCATAATTTTTAAATCTATCCCCCACATTTTGTTAAATACACTTTACTATTACCGGATATTCTTAGTTTACGTTGTAATTACATTTTATATTACATTAATAATTTATTCACTTCGTAGTGAGATGTTTTTAGCAGTGTAATTATTTTGCAATCAGTTTTTTTTAATGTAATTATAAATCTTTGCTTAAAGTTTATTTAAGCAAAGATGATAAAAAACTAAATAATAACGTTCTTAGAATAAATATTATATAAAACACATTCAGTAATATTATTCAGAAAAAGACTAAACTGTGCACAGAATATAAAACTAAACTTGATTGAAGTGTAATATAAATTAATATCTGGAAACATGATGAAGTAGTTAAAGTTGCAGATAAGGATGACCATGATGGAGATGATAATGATGCCGATTATGAGATGTCGATGATTAATAGTAGAAAAAAAAATTTATTAAATGAAACATAATCGTTGGTGAGTGTAATGTTTTAAAACGTTTCAGTCTGCTAGTAAAGGCCGGCTACAGGCTTGTGATCTCTCCGCACATGTTTTTGTTAAGATACATAAAAATAATTTTAATGTATTATAATTTTAATTATTAAAATTATACAATCATATTATAAGTTTTCACTTCTATAGTGTAGTCATAAACACATGACTTCTTTTATACCTCAGCAGCTCGTTCTGAACCAATAATGGCGAATTTTTTCCTCTTAGTTCATCCTTTTAAAACTGATTTTAAGTTCGCTTCTTCTTACGTGTAGCTGACAGTTAAGTCGAAAATCCCCGGGTGCATACAGAGATAGTTGACTTCGTTAACTTCTGGAAGATTGACGTTTAGAGAACGTTTACTCTTTGGCGCAAGAAGTCAAACCAAAAGCTCTTTACTTTTTCTATTTAACCCATAAAAACAAATCTACTGAATTTAAGTTCTTTATATGATCGAGGATTAACAGAATTAGTGATGATTGAATCAGTCTCTCATTTAAACAGTGAAGACTTTCGTATTAACATAACATAGATGAATTTTTTAAAAAACTTGAAAAATAGTTAAAAATTGAATCAAATTATTGGTACGAAATTCTTATGTAATGGAAATATTGTAATATTTCAATTCTAATATTATAATAGAAATATTATAATTGGTACGAAATTCTTATTTAATAGAAATATGACCCACCGAGTTGGTCTAGAGGTAAAGTCGTCACCAAAATCAGCTGTTTAAAAGGTTATTTTCGGAGACGAAGGTTCCTGGTTCAAATCTTAATAAAGGTAGTTACTTTTATACGGATTTGAATGCTATACAGTGGTTACCGGTGTACTTTGATGGTTGGGGTTCAATTAGCCATACTCTCTCAGGAATGGTCGGCCTGAGTCTGTACAAGACTACACCTCATTTACACGTCATACATATCATCCTCATCTCATTGGGTTATGGGGTTGCTTATTGTTTTAAATTGAACTCATTGCAACGTGCAAATATTAGGAATTAAATGTAAAAAAAGAAATATGTACTCTTTTTACAAAATATATAAATAAACTATTAATTCGTTAAAAACCCAGATGCAGTTTTATAAAAGTGTAAGAAACTTAACCGAAATAAAAACGTATAATGTGTAGAGAAACTGATATATACAAAGAAGTATTGTTTTAAAAATATATTACAAAGTGAATAGCATTCATGTGATTATAGTAAAGAAGTGGCCTACACTAAATACGGCAATTTATACAAGACAACTGGGGAGCACTGTAGCCTAATTCCATTCTCTTGTCTTTAGGGAAATCCTTACCCAAATAGAATGAAACGCATTCACTCTCCTTTACGTTATACGCCATAATATCTGCTGGAAATGTCTGAATAGTTAAATCAGCATTGTTAAAATAGTTTAATGGATTTATTTAATCAATAAGCTTACCCTATTAAGTTCAAGTGTGTTTGTGTGAATGTATATGTGATTTGCATATAGCTCGTTTTAGAAAACATATGTGCGTGTTTCTAGTGTTTACTTTGACTCGTAAGTCTGTTTCATTATTCAACTTAATTTTCATTGTATTTCTTAGTTTAACAAATTAAAATTTAACTTAGTTATTAAGTATTAATTAAGTATTAGTTATTAAGTGCCAATTGTAGTGGGAGACTAATAAGAATGAACAAATTATAAGTATAAGTTACATTAAGTTTATGTAGATAATAAAAAATTGTTATTAAGGATTGCAAAGGAAGTGCTGTGGTATGGGAATCCCTGTTGCCGACAATATACTTTATACTTTCTTCTTTGCGTATGATCAAGTTGTCATATCTGCAGATCACTATATGATAAGGAAGTTGCAAGAGGAGTATGAAAGATGGGGCCTCAGTATAAATGTAAATAAGACTGAACACCTTACTGTTGGTAAGCCAGGAAATGATATTCAGCTAGGTACGGGTGTCATGAAAATCTGTGAAAGTTTTAAATACCTGGGAGTCATTTTCGATAGGAGTGAAACAAGTGCAGTGGAAGTAAACACAAAGATTTTGCAAGGGTGAAAGGTTGTAGGGCAGTTAAATTCTGTCCTTTTGAATGATAAATTACGGAAGGAGACAAAGATAAATATTTGTCATGTTATCTTGAAGAGTGTGTGTACCTATGCTGCAGAAGTGTGGATATTGACAAAGAGTTAGAAGGATCGCCTAAAAGCGGTGGAGATTGATTTCTGGAGGTGAAGCCGTGGTGTGTCGCGGATCGATCGAATTCCGAGTTCCGAAATTGGGAGAAGAATCGGCGTTTAAGGAAATATCGTGAATACCATAACCCGGAAGCAGTTAAAATGGTTTGGCCATTTGCAGAGGATGGAGGATGGCAGGTGGCAAAAGAGGGTATGGGAGTGGACGCCAGCCAATAAAAGAAGGTGGAATAGGCCATAAGTTGACATGGTTGGATAGGGTACAGGAGGCAGTGTCTTTGCTGCGGCTCTCGGATGGAGATTGGCGAGACAGAGAGATGTGGGGCTTAGGGAGCGAGATACACCTGGGGCTGTAAATCATCGGATGAATGAATATATATATATATATATATAAAGTCTCAAATAAGAAAGTTAAAATCAAAGTAAGGCTTCGTCATTGCCGATTAAAATAAATTTTAACACAGAACTTAAACCCCTATTTGAAACCTCCAAAGGTTTCAAATGTGTTAAAATTTTCAGGCACTGGCTACGAATTAGACCTCGATGTTCCATTTTGCAGTTCAATAAGTCCAATAACGTCCAAACTCAATGGTTTACATCCATACGAATGCCTACAAAACACAGAAAACCCCTGTGCTCAAAACGCCAAAAAAATCATTAGTAAGACCCTAGGTGTACCAGAAGAAGATCACGGATAGGTAGTGCAGGTTGCAAAAAAGTAGCCTACTATAACAAAAAATAAACAAATAGAAGTGATGATCGAAAACGAAGACGGAAACTTTAAGGATATTATTACAGAAAGAATCAAAAAAAAGTTATCGAACATGTTTTGAGAAAAAAATGTATAGTAAGAAGATGAAATTGTCTGATAAATAAATAATTAAAGAATTAGGGAAGAATTTCTACAAGATCAGAATTAAAGGAGGAAATATAAACAGAATAAACTACACGCAGGCCTTGATTATACTATAATCATGCAGTAAAGGCTTCGACAAAAAGAAAAATTGGCAGTGGATGGACAAGAGGGTACAAATTAAGGCAGCATAGAATGTTCGGATTGTGATAAAGTTTGGGTACCTCCTAGACATTTATTCGTTGTCACTGTAAAATATCAAATAGCGTCATAAAAGTTGCATGAATACTAAATATTTCTTTAGTAAAATTGTAAAGATTTTGACAAAATTTTTAAAGTTAAAATCGCCTAATACGTTTCTTAAATTAGTTAGTAAAAAGAAAACACAAGTAATTTTCTACGGCCGTATATTCCCCTAAAGTGTTTCTCATTATATACGGCTGAATTTCATTTCATTCTCTCTTTATATAAATAGTTGTGAAGGCCTAATTGGACATATTCTCGGAAAATATATGGTTCTACAACTGGTAGCAATTTTTATCGCTTGCGAGCACTTCTGTCTAATACACTTAGGAATATTACCAGTTTCCTTTGAAACTTACAAAATTACACAACAACCTTCAAATTCCTAATGTTATTAATATAATTAAAGAACACCATAAACTATTCCCCAGAAATATTGACAAAAAATTGCTTATAAAAAAGTACACAATACCTAGCGGCCGTTCCACAGAGGAGGTTACAAAGAAAATGGAGCAGACATTCACTTCCAAAATTAGCAAAAATTCAGCGTTTCCAATTAAAGCTTTGACGGAGGATAGTTAACGCCCCCTATTATGTAACCAATAAAACGCTACACTCAGATCTAAACGTACCCTACATTATTACGTTTTCTTAACACTCTATACAAAATTTAGGAAGAAACTCGTGAACCACCATAACCCATTAATCTCAAATCTGGCTAAGCAGACTCTCCCAAACAATCCAATGAGACGTTTAAAACGTCGATGGAGCTGGGACCTCATCAATTAACGTAGTACTGAAATTGACTATCCATTACAGTGTTCTAAATGCTGCACTTAATGCTACACTTATCTATTCACGCCGGAGTTCTGTCACTGGACTGTGTCTTCAATCACATTTATTTACCATGTTAATTTTTTTCTAAATTTTGTGTTATCACATTCACTGATTGTTTCCAACAGATTTTGATTTCCTAAATAGAGAGAGAAAAAACAGATTGTGTTTTCTATTTAATGTGATCAATTTTTTTTAAATATGTCGGACTGAAAGGATCTGGGAAAAAGAAAACTCGAGTTAATAATGATAAAAGAGAAAACAACAGCACTAAGAAGTTTTCATTTTCTTCCGTATCACTTACTTTAGTGAGGGAGAGTCATTGTAGAATGAAGACCAGCTGTTAAGATCCGTATGACCAAACGGAATAATATAGCGACTGGACAAAATGATGAAAGCTGTAAAGAACTACTTAGGCACTGACTTAGGGAACAAACCTCGTACTGAATACCCGAGTTACAAACGAACGAATGAGTTTATAGAACGCTATAAAGTGCAGATAGAAGGTATTGAACCCTTTCACTATCCTTCTTCAATTTTCTTGTAGTAGTCACAGAATGGGACTTGTTTACTTTTAGACAACAGTAAAACCAAGTAAACACTCCCGGAGCAATACTAACACAATCAAAATAAAAAAAGTAAACTAATTGATTTTCTTTCCCTTATTTGATTTAAATAAATAAATCGTTCTACCGGAAAATACTCATTGAATAAATATTTGCCGTTATTTTAAATTTTGTAAGGGAATTGAATTAGAATAACCAATATTTGTTGCGGTCACCCGAGGTTTTTTTACATCGGTTGACCGAAATAGAACGGGTTTTTTACCTCTTTCTATACGAAGTAAAGATTTTATCGTCAATGTTTAGGCTTCTTATACAAACCAAATAAATTTAAATCATATATAACGCATTCAAACTATGTAATCTGAACAGTTCTTAGAAACACTTTTGTTTTATTATTAAAAATTTAGTAAATATCAGTAGCTAACATTTTCTGAAGTTTTCTTTGTGTAGTTTTGCAGGTGGTAAACGTTACATTAAAACTAAATGGTAAAGTTTGACTGTTTTAATTATTTTGTTGGCCGGCTATGGTTATGGCCAATCAGAAAAACATTGAGCACTTCTAAAATGTATAGATAAAAATTAAATATTAAATTTTTTGAACGCTAGTGAAGTTAAGCGTTCTAGAGACCCTGAAATATAGTTTGACCAAATACTAGTTTCAAATCGATTTGAAATATTACTTGAAGAACATTACTTTATTTTTATTTTTATTTATCTCATCCTTCTTCTTCTTCTAATCCTGACTGGGTCATTGAGATTGGCTCAACTTTCGTAATTGTCCTCTATCATAAACCACCCTCGAAAGAGTGTGCGTATTCTTGTTCGTCCAGTCTATCATATTTTTCAACCATGAGTATTTCTTTCGTCCAGGTTTACGCCTACTCTCAACACTAATTCAATGAAGCAATCAAAATTACCTCTACTAAAGTAAGCCTACTGAAGAGTGGAAAGTACTATTTAAATTGAAAATGTGTATGAAAATTCTAAAGAGAATTTTTATCGCAGCTGTTCTGTCATTGTTACCACCAAAGAGATTTTTCTCAATAGTGTCAATTTACCGGGTGATTCAAAGAAAATGGAAATTTTGAAATTTGTGTTGGTAGCCGTGGGCAATTGTTAGAAATGAATAACTTACGCCAGCTTGTTCACGACTTCTTGCCATTTAGTGATCATGAATACTTGGAGTAGTGCGCAACGTACTTTTGCGATTAAAGCTTTTTATAAGAACAACAATAGTGTGGAGGTGGCACGTAAAGAGTCCCTCTGTCATTTTAATTTAGGACACCACGATCATGTTCTATCGGCACATGCTTGACACCTTTGTTGCGCAAAACCTATAGACATTTCCGCGAAATATTGACACTGCCTGGTTTCAACAAGACGCATCAACGTCTCACACTGCACAATTATCAATGGCACCTGTATGCCAATTATTTGGCGAATGTGTAATTTCGGGAAATGGTGACATTCCATGGCCTCTCAGATCCCCTTATCTGTCAGTTTGTGATTTCTTTTTGTGTCACCTTAAAACCAAAAATAATCTTACTTGACCTGCAACAATGAAAGAATTGAAAGCCAAGATCCGAGAAGCAATTACCAAAATTCCTTATTGAGATGTTTCGTTAAAACATGCATAATGGCTGCAGAGATATGAAGACTAATAAAATAATGACATGAAGAAACTACAGGAATGTTTGTGTAAAAATGGAGCTCACCTGCAAGATATCATCTTCAAGAAATAAATTGTATGCATGTATTCATACATGCCATTATTTTTACTATTTAATGATACAGACAAATTTATTATAAAAAATCTTTCATAAAATTATTTAATTTTCAAAATTTCCCATTTCGTTGAATCTCCCAGAAAAACAAAATTGAACTAGAAGATAAAAGAAACAGCTGATGAACATAATAGAGGAATCAAATATTCCCTCTAATACTTCGATATGCGGTCTTGGGTTCGAATTCCATTCAGGCACGGCATATTTTTATACATTACAAAAATTCATTTCATCCTACACCGTCTGTATTACCAATAATTGCAGAACAGTCGGACTTTAAACAAAAAAAGTAATAGTACTTCGATATACGCATTTCCCATATAAACAACACTATCTTGTTATTTTGATACTTACTTTCTGTACAGTACTTTTTACTTTTTCATTTATTTCAATTTTCTTTATTGCACGAGTACAGTACTTGAAAAAGTAAAATCAACTGGACTAAAATTAGGTCAAGAATGAAACTAAAGTTGATCTTTTCTTTAAGATAAGAATTCTGAATTCGTTTCAAAGAGGCTTAAGATAATAAGATTATAAGAGAATCAAAAAGTAACAACCATTTATAGAACTTGATAAGGTTAATAATTTTAAGACTGAATCTAAAGAAAAAACATAATCCTTATCATCGTTTTTGTTCTACTTCCTCATTGCTTGGGTTAATAATTAATATTATTTTAACCAATAAAAATGTTCATTTTCATGATATTTAATATTCCTTTGTTTTATATTTCGATCTCTTGATACTAATTTTATTAAACTCCAGTTAATTTCACTTAATATATTATGACCGTGTACCCATGAGATCAAAAATTAAATTTATTTAGTTCGTAAAAATACTCATTACATTCTACCTACATTTTAAACCGCAAACTAAGAGCAATATTCCTTTTCTTTTTTAAAAATCTAATGTGAAACACTCACACAACTTTCTCTTGCCAATGCAAATAATGACCAATATAACCCAACATTAGCAATAAAACATTAGAAATAAACAAAAAACTAACCTCAAAAAATATTACCTAATTTTAATCATGAGTGAAAGACGCAAAATGAAAATCGACCTCAATTTGGCTTAAAAATACCGAAAATCACTCTTTCACGCTTAACTAGACTCTGTAGAGAAAATGCTTTAAATAATAGTTTTAGATCTTTTAATTTCCTATAAACTGAATTATATTCACTTTTGTCGTAAAATGCATACTAAGGCCGAAATCTAAAAAAAATCGACTTTTCACAAGTTTTCGTGAGAAAAAAACAGAAAATCGCTAATTACCGCTAAGCGTGATAACTAAGCGTTATCAGTAAATGTTTGAAATAAAAGTTGTAGAATTTTAAATTCTCTACAACTTTTATTATAAATTTTTGCGCTAAAATGCATATTAAAGCCGCAATCTTTAAAAAACAAGTTTTTTACGTGAAATTAGCTTCACCAAGAATTTCAGCAAACATGGCGCCTACCCTATCATGTAGAGCATAAAAAATTTAGTAAACCAGGCGATTTAAAAAAAAACCGTAGGACCAGTTTTTGAGAAAATCGCAAAAAAGTGAAAAATTGCACAAATAAACTACTACTTCCGGTTGACCGATTTTGATGAAAATGTTCGTGTCGGGTCCGGTAGTAATATGTAACTTAATTTTCAAATTTCAAGTTCGTACGATGTTTCGTTCTTGAGATATTCTGTTCACACACACAGACCAATCGCTAAAAACATGTTTTTTGGGTTTAGTGGATCTGTAAACGTGTAGATCCGGTGATAACTCGATTTTGAAAAATCGACATGAAAACAATACTTTCCTTCCTATATATTCATAGCCTATAGGCAAGAGAAAGTAAAAAGTTATTTATTAAAATTTTCAACGGAGCAGCTCTGCATAACCAGTAAATATATTTACAGCTTATCTTTCATTATGCTGTCTAGGTAATCAGCCGAAAGCCGGATTTGAACCTCTAGAGACTTTACTGAGTAAAACGAGTAGTGAGTTGATTTACCTGCCTTCCTCACTGAGTGGAATAGTTATGCGTATCAGCATGCCACGCCCTCTGTAAAGTATCTACATTCCACACTGCAAATGACGTCTTCACTTCATTCACCACAGGGTCTGGCTGTATTATGAAATTCATTACTCTCAGAGGACAACTCTCTTTAGTGTCTTTTACACCTCTACCTCTTCTGTTCTTAAATGATTTAATCATATGATTGGCTGACCATGTGATAAGAAACAGAATGTTTTTTGTAGCCCTGGACTCTAATAATTTAACCCTCCATATATACATAATATACACCAGTTTTTTTCAGAACTGAATTTGTGTATTTTTTTTTAATTAATGACTTTATTAAGCCATGTTTATTAAGCAAGTTATTTGCGTTAAGTTCTGTGTTAAGTAAAGATGTTACTTCCGATCTCTAATTTTTGAGCTTTATGTCAGATATCGTTAAAAATATGAGAGTTATAGTTTTGGGACTTGTTTTATTAGAATTTTTCTGTCAAAAACCACTAAATATACTTATTAATTGTGGTCTCAGTAATGGCTTCATGCTTCATCAGTAATGGCTCAGTATGGCTTCATTTCATTGGGGAAGCTGTAATGCTGGAGAAATATTTCGTTAGCTATAACATGATAACGAAGGTTTTAATACCTATATTATATAAAGGTTTTTTCTTATTTTTATTTCTACAATGAGATCCCGAGAGGTTAGAATAGAGTTCCGAATCATCCCGTATATCACCCTGTATTTTGTCATAAATATTTTAAACTATACACGTTACAGTTCTAAAATTTATTTTGTTCAACTTTTCTGTTCAAAAACAATGAAATGCTTTCAAATCTGTCTAGTAATAAAAGTGTTAAACATTTCAGTTTGGTTTCAATTCACCGGGATAACTGTGATCCAAGCGAAAAATTTTCCAGCGCTAACTTACTAACGAAACGTTTGCAGATCTACGTTATGTGAATTTGTTCTTATTTTTAGCTACAGAACAGTCCCCAAGATATTGCTGTTCAACTCTTAGTTACTGTGTATATACCTGGTTTAAACTCAAAGCAATCGCCTTGATATCACACTTTAAGTTTTTGTGATAAATGGAACATTTTTTCTGCATATTGGAAATAAAGTAAAAATGATGTAGTAATTAATTAAACTGATAAAACGATTGTTACGAATTGATGATAATACTTAATGCGCTACAGTTGGTGATATTGAGAAGGAATATAATAATAGAAGGGTAGCAACTTTGTTGTTAGTTGTTACCAGGAGGAGTATTAGTTGAGATCATTGTTGGAAACGATTCTGTTTTCGTTAGACGAAGAAGACTTTTAAAGAGGAAGAAAGGAAAGAATAAAAGGAAAGGGGTACCCGAGTAATTCTGAAAGTTTCCGTCTCTTGGAGGATGGCGCTGTGCCAAACAACTCCTGTCCTACCCTTTACCGCCAGAGTCCTTTTCCTTCTCCTTGGCCGCCTTTCAATGCCATCTGTCCTTTCTTTATTTGATTTAAACCACGATCTTTATCAAAAACTGAATTGAAAATCTTTTGTAACCCTAAAAAATATAGAGAATAATTTTAAAAAATTGCTTTCTAGAAATAAAGAAAAGAAGAATTTATAATGAAACATTCAAAAATTTCCATTTCCAAAATGAGGCTATTGAAAACGGTATAAAATTAAACGATCACTGTAATATTTATAAAGCTGAACACAAATAATCGCCATTTTATTCTTTCATGGGAATCTTGAAACAGAAAAACGAAATACTAATAAATACTCATAAAACAGGGAGTTGAACCTACATAAATTTCATTTTTATTTACGGTTCAACGTTTCAAATATTTTTTCAAATCCACTGGCCTAAAGGAAAACAATTCTAGGTTACCCAATAAGTCACTGGGCTTTAAGATTCATAATACAAATGATACTAAGAAAACCATTAATTTATTTCATAAAAAATTACTGTAAAATATATTTTTATTTAAATTTACACGACGTTAATTAAATGTGCAACATTTTTCTTTATTTATTTTATTTGTAACTGTGCAAAGATAATTAGCAAAACTTAACACAATGTGTATTACATTTTTTACAAATTACATAATAAATGCCCATAACAGGCAGGTTGAGTGTTAAATTATTGGCACTCAATCTGCTAGTTCCAGGGCTACAAAAATTTGTTCTGTTTGTTATTACATGGTCAGCCAATTATATGACTGAAACATTTAAGAACAGAAGTGGTAGAGATGTAAAAAAAACACTAGTTGGAGTTATCTCCTCTAAAAGTAATGTATTTCATTATAGAGCGAGACCATGTGGTGAATGAGTACCACGTCACAACTTAGTGTCTTTTGCGGGGTTTAAAGTAGATGCTTTTCAGAGGATCGGACATGGTGATAAGCGTACTTTTACACTCAATGAGGAAGGCACGGTAAACCACCTCAATCCTTGTTTTATTCAGTAAAGCCTTTAAAGGTTTAAACTAGGCTTTCAGTTGATGACCTAAACACCCAACAACCAAAATTGTGTTAGTGGATTAGAAAAGACACTACCTAGTGATAGCTTTCCAAAAACCTAAAATAGTGTAAAATTTTGGTTTTAACCCTTACAGTGTCCTAATATTAGGACATCAAGATTTATACTAAAAAATGCATCCTATTATTAGGACGTCAGCAGTTCAACCAAAAAATGTTGGCGTCGTCCTTTTATTAGTATGTTGACAAAAAAGTGCATAGAATTTTTATTTTTCACTCAATTTTTATAAACAACGTGTGAAAATAATTAGTAAGGAATGTAGATTGAAAAAATACATGTAGAGATTTTTAAGGAATGTAATTGATAAATATTGATTAAAAAATTTAAAAATTGGATTTTTAAAACTTTTATCGCAGTATTTTTTTTACAATACATAAATGATTTTTGCGATTTTTTCATAATTAAATTTTCTCTAAAGTGATATAAGTGAAATTGAGTAACATAATTTTTAAGGGTGGTTTTTTTAAATTAAAAAGAAATTTCCACAAAAAATTACTACGTATCATTTTATTTTTAAATTGTATGAAATGTATTCCAATATGAACAAAACAAAGTCATTAAGAAACTTTAAAAATAGCCAAGTTATGGATAGCTATATAAAATGCTACAAATCGCACAAAAGTAGGCTGGCATTTTTCAGTAGGAACGCACAATATTCTCCTGGCACTATAAGGGTTAATTAAATTTTTATTATTATATTCAGTTAACTTATAAGAATGGCACTTAACAAATATATCTAGAACAGTTAACTAGACCTGAAAAAGTAACCAAACGGCGGATATAAGAAAAATAGTGGGTTGGGCACCATTAGGAAGATTGAATGATATTTTAAGAAACAAGAACATCTCACTATACATGAAGACCAAGGTATTTGTTTGCTCCCAGCACTAACGTATGGTATGACAAACATAGGTGTTATCGCGTGCACTTAAATACGCACACACACTCACACACCAATCGGTAAAAAAATGGAAGTAAAAATAAATATGTCCATACAAGTTGATGTCAATTTGAAGTGAAAACTATATTTTATTCACTATTTTTTAAAGACTGAGTGAATGAGGGACACCCGTTTAGTTCGCCATCTTGCCCCTCACTGAAATATATTTTTTACAAAATTTATTTTATTCTTCTCTAGTCGCCTAGCAACTGGAATAAACAACTTTTTACTAAAATAATTTTGTTAATGTGAAATAATTCTTAAATAGTAATCAGCTGGAGATGTTTATCATTTTAATAAATTCAAAAAATAAACAATTCCAGATGTTCAGTAAATTCGGCACACTACAAATATCCCCACAATTCAATTTTGAAAACAAAAATAAATTTTTATGATAATCTAAATTTTGAATTTGTTTGATAAATTTAATTCCAAAATGTTTTAAAAATTGTTACTAGGCGACCTTACAATTCTATTAATCAAATAAACTATAAACTATAAACATAATATAACCTATAACACCTAAACTATAACCTATAAACATAATGTAATTGAACATAACCCTATCAAACATTAGAGTGTATAAACATTACTAATAAATATTATGTTTATCGCTTCTCAACTAATAAAACAATTAACAATAAACATAATCAACATATGTACATAATTTTTACATTTATCATGATTAGAATATCTAGCATCGATATTTATCACAGGCACATTGTCTTTCACAAAACTCATTAGTATTTCACTAAGTTCATTAAGATTGTTAATTCCTTTGGTTGTGAAATTCCTAATAATATTAACTTTATTAATTGCATTGTTGTTTCTAACAACATTCTTCAAAAATGTTTTAGACTTAAATTCATTACACTGTCCGCTATTATTATTATTATTATTATTATTATTATTATTATATGTTATCCTATCATTTGCTTTTATTTCATATTCGTTTATAACTTTCTCAATTATTTCATTACCATTATTGTCCACATCTTTACTGTTGTCAATTGAAATTTGTTTTACTTTCATCTAGGTATAATCATTATTATTTACAACACTTTTTATTGTATTATCAAAAGTTATTTCATTTTCTTTTACAGTATTATTAGTTTTACCTATATTTTCAGCACTATTTTTACTCATATCCTTATTTTTTTTAAAATAATTAGCATTTCCTTTATCTTTACTTTTATTTCTATCCTCTAAATCTTTCCTAATTTCTGCCCTAAGTTTATCAATTATTTTTACATTATCCTGTTTGATTCCTTCTCCAAGTTCACTTATAACCCTTTCTCGTTTATCTAACCTATAATCTAAAGCATCTATTTTTTCAACTAACTCTTTTCTATGTAGATCTATAGTATGTGCCTGTTTATCTATTTTACGGCTTAGTTCATTTTTATGTTCAATGTTTTGTTTCATAAGTTGCTGAAACATATTTGCAATCATAATGTTCTGACTATTATTATTATCCATATTATTATTACTCATACCCGCTGCGTCACTTGATATTCCCATCAAATCTGCTACCTGGTTAACATGAGCTGGTCCTGGCAATCCTGTCTCGTCTGGCTCCTTCCTTCTTGCTTCGTCGTCCTCATCTGGTTGACCCTCGTCTTCATCCTCCGATGACTCATCTTTTTCACTCTGCTGACCTGTAGTTGGAGTTTGATTCCTTTCTGGTACTGAAGAAACAATCTTGAACAGATATGCGTCTGGATCCTGGCCTTCCTCAACTAAAATCCTATGTAGTCGTTCCATAAGTACTGCTTTTACACCTTTTTCTTGTATATTTCTTTTTCTAAGCTCCTGTTTTAAATCTGCGACACGAAGATCTATCAGTTTCTTGTAATCAGCTTCCGACATGTCTTCTATTTTAAATTATAAATGTTTTACATTTTATTCCCTTTATATTTCGTTTTTTTTTTATTCAATTTTATGGATTCTTCTTTAAATTGTCGTTTAAATTCTTCCCCACAATCGGGTTTTTAAATTTGTTGTATAATTATTTTTCTCTCGATATTTCCAATCCAAAAGTCGTGGATGTTTCCCCACATTAGGGTGACAATTTGTAATGTAAATAATTAAATCCATACAAGTTGATGTCAATTTGAAGTGAAAACTATATTTTATTCACTATTTTTTAAAGACTGAGTGAATGAGGGACACCCGTTTAGTTCGCCATCTTGCCCCTCACTGAAATATATTTTTTACAAAATTTATTTTATTCTTCTCTAGTCGCCTAGCAACTGGAATAAACAACTTTTTACTAAAATAATTTTGTTAATGTGAAATAATTTTAAATAATTCTTAAATAGTAATCAGCTGGAGATGTTTATCATTTAAATAAATTCAAAAAATAAACAATTCCAGATGTTCAGTAAATTCGGCACACTACAAAATGTTTTCTTTTAAGTTCAGGAGCCTGAAAATGTGTACGCATTTGCCCTAAAATACATACAAGTTTATTTATTTATACAATTATATACTGTATTTACTTATTTTTTACGTAAACAAGTAATATTTGAATACATTAATCCTAATCTAAGTTTTATAATTCTACATATAGCTGTATTTCCCAGCTAAGGAAAGATAACTTGTCCCCCGAGGGAGAGCCGCAGTCATAGCTTTTGATACCAACGATATGAGTTATATTATTTATTAGCCTATACGAAAATTTTATTTTAACAATTAGTAATTAAAATCATTATAACTACCAATACTACTACTACTACTACTACTACTACTACTACTACTACTACTATTGCTATTATATTATTAGTATTATTGCTTAAAATAACCGCTTCATGACTTATTTTTAATTGATAATTATTACACACAGGGCGGCCCATATGTGAGCCCCAATATTTACGGAAGTCGGAAGAAAGGTTAATGGAATAAGAAACCTGCAGACAAAAAAAAAACAAATTTATTATATGAACTGTACATTATATATTACCTTGAAAATGTTATAGCAGATGTTCAAAATGTCCACCATGATTCTCTATACACCTTATACAGCAACTTAAAACTCATTTACAAATTTTTAACAGTAACATTTTATCGTCATTTATATAGTAAAATGCCATTTCAATTGAACAATCGCATAAAGGAAGAAAAAGAAAAATGATTTTTTGTTTGTTCTACGCCTGACTCTTTTGCAAATTTTGCTAATGCAGACTGTGGGGGGATGATGATATATGAAAATGAGTGATGAAGAAATGCCTGACCTGACCGGGAATCGAACCCGGACCCCGGCGTAGAAGCCAGTTGCGCTAAACTTTACACCAAGAAAAATGAAAGATATTTCCTACATAAAAAATATTTAAACACGATTTAAAACAATCACATAAAAAAATAAATAAAATGAACAATATAAGGCTAAAAACTTGATTACGGCCGCAAACTTAAAAAAAAAACTATGTACTTTAAGAGCACAGTCCCCCTAGAATTTTATCACCCATCGCACTTGCCCTATCACTATCATGTAGAGCATAAAAAATGTAGCAAATAACGTGATTTAAAAATCTTAGAAGCCATTTTTGAGAATGTTGCAAAAAGTTAAAAATCGCACCAATGAACTATACTTACAGTTGAAGGATTTTCATGAAAACGTTCGTTTTACCTTTTCTTGTAGCACCTAACTTACAGTACCAAGTTTCAACTTCATATGCTTTTTATTCTTTGGATGTTTTGTTCACGCACAAACGCGTGCGTGCGTGCACACACACACACACACACACACACACACACACCTATCGGTTAAAACATGGTTTTATTGTATTTTCGGTAAAAATTCGATTTCTAGTAATTGACTAATTGTAAACAATAGTATATTTTGAATCCTGAATCCTGAATCCTGGTTGAGAGGGCTAAGAAGCCCTATGATGGCGACATCGTGTTAAGGAACACCTGGTCGCTCGGGGAACAATATAACAGAATAATTGCAACCTCAAGAAATTTAGGGGGAATTTTATAGTTTAAATAGGAAATAGGATTCTGGTTCGTGGGACATTGGAACTGGGACTTGAAAGGAGGTAATTTATTTTTAGAAGTTATTTGTGGAAAGTTTAAATTAAGGGACAAGTGGGTTTAAGAGCGGCTCTTTTATTTTATTTTTCAGTGGCCTTTTTTCAGTTTTGTGGGAGGCCTATTATCTTGGTGAGGGGAAGGCATGCATTTTACTGAACGTGGACTAAAGGTATAATTTAAGGTAGAGGTTAGTTTATGATTTCAGGGGAGACGGAAAGGGTAGAGTTTGGCATAATCACCGGCCTTTTTATCTTCTGAGTGTTTATTAATTTTATTTAAAATGGCGGCTCTTTTCACCGTAGTGGAGTGATTATGCATAGGAACATGGGGACAACTACCAACTGGGGGGAGTGAGTCATACACGACGCTGGGAAAACTGACGGACCCCAGATCATTCAGGACTTGTATATTTTGTTATTTTTTACTTTTGTTTTTTATTGTGAACATTATTGATTGGTTTTCCTTTACAGTAGATTTGTTATTGTAAAAAGAAAAGCTATTACAAGTAAAGAAATAACTAGTTAAAAATAGTAAAAAAATTTACTAAGTATTAAGGTAAATTTTACAATAATAGAAACTAGAATTCAATTGAAAAGTTCTGATTATAATTCGTACTCATAAAAGTAAAAAATACAAATAATTTCAAAAAACTGAATATGACAACTTTCATTTATTTTAAAATTTCTACTTAAAACTTTTATAAAACTTAAACAAGATTGTGGAGAGTGCTGTTAAATTGTGATTTAAGAACAAAAATAAATTTCAACGAGAAAAAACAGTAAACAATTATCATGATTGTAGCTCCGCGTAACCTTTTTGTTAATATTTCATGCATGAATAGCGTTACCGTAATTTAAAAACAGCTATATTTTTTGGACTATTTTTGACTTGTAGAGTCCAACATACTGTATTGGATCATTAGATAACCTTCTTCTTCTTCTTCTTGTTCTTCTTCTCACAACCAAGAGTGAGACTTCCGCCTGTTCCAACTCACAACAGTGACGAACTGTTTTACTGAATTACTGCCATCTTTACGCGGCCTTCCAACATCTCTTCTGCCCACTTGTCTGTATTGCAAAACACTGAGGGGATCCTTCCCTCGGACATTCTCTCCACGTGCTCCCTCCATCGATTTCGATATTCTGTAATGTTCCCATTTAGGTCGTAAAGTTCCAGTTCTGTTCTTATGCCCTCATTTCTAAGTTGGTCCCTATGACTGCAATCCTTTGTTCTTCAAAGGAATCGCATCTCTGCATCTGTACGCTACTCTCTCGTGATCTGGTACTAATCCACGACTCGTTTCATAGAGTGGGACGGGGGAAGCCATCACCTTGTAAAACTTTATCTGAGTTTGTTTTTGTTTTTCTTCCTATGGTTCTGCTAATATTGCTGCACACTGCTTGGAATTTGCCAACGTTCTTCTCTATTTGCAATTCTTGACCCGATATCACAAACTGAATAATTGCATAGTGATACTTGCTCGAACTCTACGTCATCTACAACAATTTTAGACATATTATATTTACTAGTAAATGCAATTACCTTTGCCATTTTTACGGAAACGTTGAAATTATATTTTTTACATAATTTATTTAAAACACATCCCGATCTCTGAAGCTTATCCTCACTCTCTTGCACAATCCACAAATCATTTTTAAACGATTTTTTTTTTAATCGTTGGAGCCAATTTCGGGAAAACCCCCTAAAAAGTAACAAATTCCACGGATAGCCTACTACTATTTCCAGCCGACCGATTTTAATGAAAATTGTGTGGGGTCCCCTAGTGGTACCTGACTTAAGTTCCAAGATTCAACATCGACCTCTTCCGTTTTTTTTCAGATATTTTGCTCACATACAACAGACTAATCGGTAAAATAAGATTTTTTTTGGTCCAGTGGGCCTGAAAATATATATTTCCGGTAAAAACTCGATTTCGAAAAATCGACATGAAAACAATAAGCTACTTTCCTTTCCTATATTGATATATATAGGAAAAAAATAAATGAGATTTTAAATATTCCTTAAGAATGTCACTAAACTAAACTATTTCACCTGTCACTAAACTAAACTATTTCACCTGTCACTAAACAAAAAAGGTGTTCCACCTCTTGCGACTAAACTATTTCCATCTGTATTTCAGTATCGTCAATCCTTCAGTAAATATTTTAATCCATTTTGTAAGTTGAATTGTAATTGGACGTTTGCAAATTTAATAAAACAAATAAACATTAAACAGTATTATATCAACTCAATTATCTTAAATTTATTGTATCTATTCAAACAATTTTACAATCTGTAGTTATCGCTTTGTCCTAATATTATCAGAGTACTACCATTTATAAATCAAATTAAATTACCGCTTCAATTTTATATTTTAAATTAAATTTAAAATGTTACTGGTACTAAATGCAATAACAAAACAAACTACAAAATATTCGAGAACACTACAAGCTTAATTTATAGGGTAGTCAGGTAGTACGTTGGTATTATTTGGGTCAAGCCTTTACTCTCCTACCCACAAAACCCAACGCAATTAATTATTACTGCTTGTCCAATAGTTTAAGCTTGTAAGCTAGTTGTGTATTATTATTGTTATTATTATTAGTATTATTACTCTTAGTAACACTGGTTGTTTGTACACAAATTATTTATGAAATTTAATAACTAAAATATTATTTATAGTTAGTAATTATAACAGGATGTTTGTTGTTAAAAGTAGTTGGTATACATTTTTGTAGAAAGAATTGTTTAGGTTGACCGTAGTAAAAGTCAAATTTAATGTTATCTTTAACATAATATTCCATTTATATATTTTAGTTTTTATGTAAAAAAATTAAATTCTTGTAATTTTATTTACTTAAATCGTATATTAACATATTATTTAATTTATTTATAAATTTTATGTTTTTGTATTAGTTTTTAACATTTAATTTAACATCTGCATATTCTGCATATTTCACCGCTCCAATACACGACATATTTTATTATTTTATAAATTTTTGATACATTTAAATTTAATACTTTTTTATATTTTATTTGTCAACTAGACGTATCGTATAAACAGAAACTTGTTTTATTACACAAATATTTTTACATTATATTATAGGGTCTTACTAGATACTCAGGTGGAGTGTCGAATTATTTACACTCGATCTGTTAGTTGCAGGGCTAAAATAAATAGTTCTATTTCTTATCACATAAACAGCCAATTAATGACTGAATCATTTAAGAACAGAAGAGGTAGAGGTGTAAAAGACACTAATCATAGTTATCTTATCTGAAAGTAATGAATTTCATTATACAGCCAGACCCTGTGGTGAATGAAGTGTAGGTGTCATTTGCAGAGTGGAAAATATGTGCTTTTCAGAGGGGTTGGCATGCTGATAAGCGTACTTTTCCACTCAGTAAGGAAGGCAATGGTAAACCACCTCACTCCTCGTTTTACTTAGTATAACCTCTAGAGGTTCAAACCAGCCTTTTGGCTGATGACCTAAACAACAACTAGATACTATTATATAATTTAGCAGTATCTCAATAATTCAACAAACTGCCATTAAAAGAGGAGACCAATATATCCATCCAATCTTTGTCTCCATCCAATGTTACATTTGTTCACATAATAGTAGCACTTCCACCCCCGTATAGTGCAGTCTTACTCTCGCTGACGGTCGTCAACTTATATTGCGTTACCTATACAGTATTATTATGGGTTGTTGGTGTTTAGGTCATCAGCCGAAAGGCTGGTTTGAACCTGTAGAGCTTTTACTATGTAAATCGAGGAGTGAGGTGGTTTACCCTCCCTTCCTTACTGAGTGGGAAAGTACACTTATCAGCATGCCAGGCCCCTGAAAAGCATATCTTCCACTCTGCAAATGACACTTTGACTTCATTCACCACAGGGTCTGGCTGTATAATTAAATCCATTACTTTCAGACGAGATAACTCTGATTAGTGTCTTTTACACCTCTACCTCTTCTGTTCTTTAATGATTCAGTCATTTAATTGGCTGACCATGTGATAAGAAACAGAACTATTTATTTTAGCCCTGTAACTAACACATTGAGTGTAAATAATTTGACACTCCAACTGTCTGATATGGGCATATTATTATGTAGTAAAACAAAATTACGCTAACGTAAATTCGCGTAAGTCGACTTCGCGTAAGTCGAGAGCTTACTGTAATTTCTAAACAAAGTGTTTAAAAATGTAAATGATTTTAAGAATAGATTACTGATTTGTATTAAGTAGACCTAGGTTACTCATTGTTTCTTTGTTAATATTTTATAAAATAAAGAAGAGAGATAGAGCATTGTTCTGTATGAGTGAATATAATTAAATACCTAATAAAAAACAACAATAATAGTAAACTAACAAACAAAAATATTCATGATGAATGGCAAAGAGCTGGGTAAATAGAAGTTTGTTGTGATGATACGTAAAAAAACCTGACACCAGATGTCAGATGCATGCATCGTACTAATACATCATCTGTGGTGTTGGTTTCCAGTTTTATTCATGATGCAACAAAAATATGACTCAACAATTACACTTTGTCTGTCTGGGTACTGAATAGCGTTTTCGTCACATTGAAACCACTTGATTTTTATTTTTTATAAATTAGATGGTACTACATAAATATACTGTATACTGAAAAGTACAATGGGTTTCACCAGTTTTAATTATATTCACCTATTTAACGATTTCAATTCATAGTTAAGTATTAAAATAAATGAACTGTAATAGATCTAAAATTATATTGGCTTTGCTATTTTACAAAATACAGTAATACAAATTAGCCGAGGAAAGTTTTCATAGCAATAGTTTTGGCTTACTCTTTTCCTACTTTTATAACAATAGACAATGATTTTGTAACTCTAAATATTTAACTGAAACTGTACAATATAAAATAAATAAATCTTTATTTGTCATTTACCAAAAAAGGAATAGGCATAGTCTGATACAGTTAGTTATACGTACTTTTAAATCTATTTTAACAAACAATATTTTTTTTTAAATTAAGTGCTAACTAAAACAAAACAAAAATAACTAATTAAATTACTACTTAATTGTAGCTTACATCGGAATTTTGTTATTTATTTATACTAAAAATGTTTCATAATTCTAAATTCTACACACATTACATTTAAAGATCATTCATTGTAAGGTAATTTAAGAACTCCTGATCAGAATAAAATGCATGTTTTGTTAAAAAACCTTTTACTTCCTGATCAAAGTTTTTTAAATTAAGGAGTCTTATTTAAGAAGGTAATCTGTTGAAAAACCGAACGGGATTGTAGTGAATTCCTTTCAAGAACTTTGAAGTTCTATATTTTTCAATTCTGAAGTCATCATTGTGTTGAGTTTCATAATTATGATTGAACTTATTTTTTGTAAATGACACAGTATTCCTTTTCGCAAATTTCAAAATTTCATATATATATAAGGAGAGGGTAAGGGGAGAATATTGTATTTAATAAACAATGAAGAGTTTTTTAACAAATTTTAACAAATTAACCCAATTTTTTTAACAAACAATAAACGAATAATAAATTAAATGATATTGATGAACTTAAGCTGAGTATTCCATTGATATAATTTTACTATTCGCAAAACGAAACAATAATAAGAATATTTGGTCACTACTCAAACATTTAGAAAAGTAATTTTTAAAGGGTTATATTAAGAGGTCTATTCTTAATTTATGTATTTTTAAAATTTTTGGTATAATAATCTGTTTATATCTTGAACTAATAGAATTTGACGATATGTTTTGTAGAATTGATTGTACTACCTGGAATAAATTCACCCAATAAACCGTATGTGATATCAATATAAGTGGAACAGAATTTCACAGTGATAACGTTAAGGGTTTTATCGTTTGATTTATCATAAGCTGCTTATAATCTTTTGTTCAGTCAAAGAGGTAAAGCTGTGGGCTGAGAAGAATGGACCAATTTACCAATGAGGAAATAGAAAGGAGAAGTGAGTGGAGAACCCTAGTTGAAGCAAAGAGATTGAAATGGTATGAGTATGTGAGAAAAACGAACGTAGGGAAATTGATAGATCGGATATCGGAAGTCTAATGTAAAGATAAGAGAGGCAGGTTCCAGACGTCCTTAACAGCTGAGATGAATGAGAGCTTAGAGAGAAGAGGACTTCTAGAAGATATTCGGGTCAGGATAAATGAAGGCATAAGTTGAGAGAGGGTACGTAGAGAGAACCGTAGGGAACCCTTAAAAATAGGGGCGATCGCTGGATAAAGGTGGTCATTAACAGATTCAAAACTTATTTTTAAAAAATTTATAAGCTGCCCAGATTTATAGAACTTAAGTACATGGAACTCATTTTCACCATCAAGTGCGGGAAACTCCACTAGTTTGGACATATCATGTGATATAAATCACGATATTATTTACTACAAGCCATTTTGCAGGGAAAAATACAAGAGAAACGAGGACCTGACAGAAGAAGGGTGTAGTAGCTTGGAAATTTGAGAACTTGGTTTAGTGAAAGCTCAGAGCTACTTTGCATTACAACGAACTAAATAAGAATTGCTATGATGGTCGCCAACATTCGGAACGGATAGGCATCTAAAAAAACGAGAAGAAGAAGCACTTTTTGACTTATCAGCACGTTAAAATGACCAATCACTGCAAGAATGATAAAATTTGACCGGTTACAACTTCAGAAATAAGTACGTGTTAAACCGCTTAGCAATAAAATATATGTAGCAATTTCGTTTATTACGTTCGTGTTATTTAGTTTTCAAAATCTCGTTTAATATTTCATTTTTTAAGTTTTTGTGAATTTCAAAAAATCCTCTTTGAGCTTTTCTGACAATCTCTCTTTGTGCTTTTCTAGATATAGAAACGATCCCTAAGCCAATCTTTCCCAGTATGTGACTTCCGGAAATACATTTTTCAGAATATGATAAATTTTACAATTCTAATCTTAATAAATAATTGCTTGTATTTATTTATCTATATTAAAAAAACGGAGGCTAAAATTAATAATTTTGTAACCACCAGATCTACTGGCCAGTGTAATCAGTCAAGCGACAGAAAGTTGCTGTGAATTTAAAATTACGTCGGTCAGGCGAGCAACTTTGTAAACCTGACAGTCATATTCAGAAGATAGATTCTGGTAGTCCTAACCGAATTCACGCAGAAAAATCAGCATGAAGCAACCAAACTGATAAGAAATTTTAAAAAATTTCCTGATAATAATACAAAATTTTTAAAATATTAACAAAATTAGGTCTAAGTTATAAAACATACTGATTGTACCATTTTTTGTAATCTAGCGACAACCAAAAGTGTGATACAATCAGATGACTTTGTTTTGTATATTTTTTCTGTTTTTGCCTATCCGTTGCCATAGTGATTACTTCAACTGACTTCTTCTTGTCAACGAAATTAGATTCGATTCCCTATCAGTTCTCGCATTTTTTCATCATAATCAGCTTATATCATTACCAAACCACAAACTAAAATCTATTTAGACATTGTTATCCAATAAGAAAATACGCGTACAGCATCCTATTGCTACAAAGTTTAATTTTTTAATAAATTTAACAATTATTATAAATATAATATATAATTAAGTATATAATTGAGTATATAATATATATGGTTTAGTAATATTATAATAACCAATAAAGTTCAGAATGAACAAAATTTATTACAGAAAATTAATAATTCTTTTAAATTTTTTTTTAAGTTCAGAACGGACAAGTAAAACGGTAGAAAATGAAATATACATTTACAGAAAACTAAAATTTTTAAATTTAAAAGAATTTTCACGTTTAAAAACACATACTGATAATTAACAGAGCATAAAATTAAATTTTGAATAACTTAACCTCGTCAGTTTCTATTTACATATTCAATAACATACAAACCTGCAAAAGTGTTAGCCTATACAAACATTTTGCATTTTTTTTCTCTTTTCACAGATATCTAGAGTTGAAGGTAACGATACGACCCCCAATTATGAGCTCAAAGTAACGCAAAAGGATTTATTAAATTATTTAAGTTTCTAACGAAAATATTCATTTTTTGCCTTTCAGAAAATGAATTTCGTAAAATATCTTTATATTTTAATACAAGCGGTCGCAACAACTTGACAAAAAGAAACTTCTTTTTAGCGTGACGATTTAGGACGGTAAAAATTTAATTTATTCAAAAATGATGTTGTGCAGACTGCACGGCCCATAGATATGAAGTAAAGTGATGAGGTCACGTCTTTACCTTATAACCGCTGGAGAAATATCTCGTTAGGCTGATAATAAGGTCGGCCGACGGAAAGCACTGATGTCATTCCGCAACCAATTCTACGCCACCCCCTCAGCTTTAACCATCACCATCCTTAAAAAAAAAGACCATCCCAAAATTTTCCTTCTACTTCGGGCCGATAATTCCGGAGTTACTTTCAACTCTTGAATTACAAAACTTTTCAACCTTTCGATAGCATATAAAGTGATATTTTGAAACAGAAACTGTAGGCTACATTCTGTTCAATATTTCCGAACATGAATTATTATTATAGAAAATGAATATCAAATATTAAAAAGTTTATTCATTCCTTTTTCATTAACAACGTTTTTAAATTTATTTACACTGTAAATAGGAGGTAATTAAAAGCCACAAAAATTCAAAACTAATAAATTACTACATGGAAAATCTCAATGAGTTTCTCGGTAATTTTGAGCTAATACTAGAAACAGGAGCTCAAATAACTTCCAATTGTCGGCCCAAAAAAGATTTATGAAATATGAAATATGCTTATTTTTATTATATTAGATTTTTTTCAAGAATAAATTGAAGATACATAACATATTAATATATTTAAATAAATTATTATTCGTACATAAATGACTATGCTTATATAGTGAAGGTTTGAAGACATTAATTAGTGAGGGATTGTAGCTTAAATCTCGTATAAGTCGTAACTGTTATTAAATTATATGGATAAAGTAAGAATTCAACTAGTTACTTGTTATTTAAACAGGTCAATAACTTTTGAATCAGATCGGTTCAAATCAGAGGGCACTCGTGACAATAACAAACCAATTACAATACAAATACCAACGGCATTTGAAACGACTAGCGACCAATATTGGATATCCCGTATATCTAATATTGTAACTGAAACCAATTAATTTGCCAATTAGTATTGCCGGAAGTTATGTACACCTAAAATAATTGAATACTGTATTATAAAATTTACAAAATTATTATTTATTTGTTTGACTTTAATTGGATATTTGAATGAAGTATTTGAAACGCATCCAGTAAATTAACTTTTATACCAAAATATATCTTATTTATTAACAAACATAATACAAAAATATAAGTTATCAGTTAAGTGTATTTTAAATTAACTCCTTAAATTTTACAAAAACTACTTAAACGGTTTCATTATTAAATTTTGTAACTATACAGACGTTTCAAAGTGAATGACATAACAGTAATTTTCCAGTTCAAATTTTCGCAGTTGATTAAAAAAAAATTAAGGCTTCAAGTATCACCTTTAGACAATGGAATACGTTTGCGTATAAACTTTATTTTTTTTAGTTGCCACTTACTCATACTTAAAACAAGTTTTCATTCTAAGATTTTACCAAGGCCAAATTAGACTGGATTTATTTTTCAGGCCTTACAGAACTTTATTTATCAAAACTGATAAATAAATCTGGTGTGAGGCACTCACTTGACTTTCTCTTGATAATGGAAAAAATATAAAAAATAATATAGGCCTATTCATTAGCAAACCAGTTAAAAAAATAATCTAATTTTAATCATGAGTGAATTACTAAAAATCAACCAATCAACCTCAGTTTGACTTAAAAATACGGAAATCACTAAACCAGTAACTGTAGGAAAATACGATGTTGGCTACTAAATAACGAAACTGACGTTGAAAAAATTTTATTTTTATTTTATACATAATCACTTATTGTCACCTTCAATATACACTCCTTCTCTATCCCTACAACGCTCCATGCAAATTTTCCATTGTTGGAAACAGTGCTGGAAGTCATCTCTGTCAGCTCCTTCAGGACACGTGCCGGTTTCTCTTTTACAGCTTCCACAGACTCAAATCTTGTCCCTTTTAATGCAGATTTTACCTTAAGGAACAGGTAGAAGTTACATGGTGCAAGATCTGGTGAATAAGGTGGATCTTCTAACACTAAGATTCTGTACTTGGCTAGGAACCTCTTGACAGATAACGCGGAATGAGCTGGCGCATTGTCTTGGTGAAGAACCCATGATTTGTACTTCCACATTTCGGGGCGTTTTTCCTTACTCTTTGACGTAGTTTAAAAAGTACCTCAAGGTAGTAATATTGATTAATTGTTTGAACTTCAGGAACCTATTAAAGGTACACAATCCCATGGATATAAAAAAAACAACCATCATTGCTTTAAATTTTGACTTGCTCATTCGAGCTCTTTTGACTCTCGGTAAAAATCGAATATTCCAGTGCTTGGATTGGCGCTTCGTTTCCGGATCATAAGAAAAATACCACGTTTCACCACATGTTATTATCTTCTACCTGTTCCCTGAGGTGAAATCTGCATTAAAAGGGACAAGATTTGAGTCTGTGGAAGCTGTAAAAGAGAAACCGGCACGTGTCCTGAAGGAGCTGACAGAGATGACTTCCAGCACTGTTTCCAACAATGGAAAATTTGCATGGAGCGTTGTAGGGATAGAGAAGGAATTTATATTGAAGGTGACAATAAGTGATTTTGTATAAAATAAAAATAAAATGTTTTACAACTTCGGTCTCGTTATTCAGCACCACACTTTTAATATGTTTAAATAATATGCTTTAAATAAAAGTTACAAGTTGTTTAATTTTCTATAAGTTTAATTATGTATAAGCCTACTTTGGTCGTAAAAGATCTGAGAAAATCCAGTTCATCAAAACTTCTCGATCGTATATCATAGATATAGAATAAAATAGATATATCATAGATAATTCATAGATATGTCATAGATAGATAGAAAGGTAATATTTTAAATTTAGGACGTAATTGAGAATTATGCCAATCGGTTTGTCTGATATGACAAAGAAAACTTTTAAGAGATCTTGAAGTTCGGTTGTGTTTAAAGTCGTTAAACTGGTTATAAGCAATCATACTTACGTATAGCAGGTCTAGTGCATCGAAGGAATTTTACTGTTTAAAATATTTTAGAACCTAGCCGTGAATCGGAACTGGAATCTTTCACTTTATAGTCCAATTCAGCTTAAATTATCACTCCATACCATTGCGCCACGGATACCACCATTTTTCATCTTAGAAGTAATTTTCTTTAAGTTGGTTTAAATGCTCAGGCTGTCTATTTCGATTTTTTGAAAAAGAAATACCTTTTGAGCGAGTAATGTTCATTTATTCGAGAAATATTATTAATCTTACCTCACTCTTCATTAGTTTGTTTTTCAAAATACAACGCACAAGAATTTAATGAATTTTTAAAAAAACAGTCCTTTATTATGGTTATCCGTTACTCTGTGACACTTTTATTGATAATTCTTTTTTCCAACTTTTCCTTTTAAAAATGACTGGGAAATGTGTTTTAAGTTTCGAGCTTATTTTGATTTGGAAAGGTTGATTTAATGTTCTAGGTTCTCTGTTAATGATTGCGGCCTAAAACAATATTCCTACATTTTCCTCAGGGAAATAAACAAACCGCAAAGCTTAATTCAAAATGGCCGACTCAGAAATATAACATCTTGTATCTTTCGCTTAAATTTATTTACCATACAATAAATAAAATGTGTTAAAATATTCCGTTAGTTTCTAAAATTTTAAATAATTTATTATGCAAGAATTTTTTTATGAAAAATTATAATATAAATAAAATAATTTAAAACAATATAATTTTATTTTGTTGAGTTGGCAACAATTGTAATAGGATGATAAAGGTTTATAGGAAGGAAAAAGAAAGAATGAACTCACCCAAACGGAATAAGCCGAGCTAACCGACCAGAAAACCAAACACACCATACACACAGACTGAGAAGAGATCAATTAAATAAACTAACAAATAAACAAACAAGCCAACTGCACTGTTAACTCAACAATCTACTGCCAAAATTTCCTGCTACTTTTCTTTAATTGGATAATTTTAATGAAAAAACTGAGATGACAATTTTCCAGATTTTAAGTGTATATACGAGTATTAATACAACAAGAAATTTCAATTCAATTTACTAATAAACCTAATGTTCCTACAGTAACACTCAGAGCTTCTTAGAGAACCAGTTAAAGAACTGAATATAAAAATAAAAGTAAATATTTTAACCTAAATGTATTTTAAGTGGTATTAAAGCGATATGATCTATTTATGTCACAGTTTATTTAAACTCTAGCTGCATGGGCAAGAACATCCATTTTTAGAGTAAAAACATATTACTCTGAGTATAGAGTATTTCCTGGCTCCAACATTCAAGGATTTTTCCAGAGCAGTACGGAATTTTTTAGGGCCACAACCAAAAAAATCCGAATAGCCATCCTGGTATCCTGGGCAAAAATCTTTTGCCCAGGATTCTTTTCTCAAATATTAATTTAAAACATTATACTCGTCGTCATTTAGATAATTTACAATTTCTTAAGTTTACCATTTAATCATTTTCTTAAGTTTAATTTCAACTCGTTTGTTCCAAGCTTAACGTCAACATGGATTCGTAAATATCGAAATAATTCGTTTGAGATAAAGGTTGATTGAAAAATACTTTGGAGAAAAATTTTCACTTTCTAGCATAAAAGTAATCTGACAATCCTTTCCAGTGTCCATTCTGACTCACTCAGTGTTCTCTAGACGATTAGTGATATGTATTCACGCCACCTGCTGGTTCCAGACGTTCGCGGCACCGTAAAGAGGCTGAACAGTAAAAGTGTAAGCACTGTTTTTTGCTGGGTCCCGAGTTATGTTAGAATCTCGGGAACTGAGACCATAAATCTAGCCGCTAAGGAGGCTACACACCAACCGACCTTAACACAATATCTGACTGTTTCAGAGTTCATGGATCTAATGAAACAGGTTATCACGGATTCTTGACAGGTGGAATAGACTGACTCTCACGGCAACAATTGTCGTAAGATAAAACACGTCGTTAAGCCTTGGCCCACATCGGTGAGGAAGAACAAAAGGAAAGAAGTCGTAATTGCACGACACACTAGATTAACCCATACGTGTCTCACAACTTCTGGTGATGCTTCAATGTGTGACAAGTGCCGCTGCTTTTTGGCGATCAAACGTGTGTTGGTGAATTTCGTCTGTTACTCAGCTCTGCGTCGGCAATTCAAGATACCGTTTGAATTACTGATACACTAAAATAGACAAAAATTCTATTTTAGATTTAACTGTTAGATTCTTTCGATCCATCAGTGTACAGGATAACAGTGGATGACAGTCTTCAGTGGAGAGATATATATAAGATTTACTCTAGCTGTGATATTATTAGCTTTAAGTTTATATTTCCATGTTTGTATAATTTTTGTGGCCCCTTTACAGCCTTTTTTATTCTTTGTTTTTTTACGTTTATTCTTTGTAACTGTGATATTACTTCTTGTTTTTTGAAAAATTTATTTTCTTACCTGAGATACTGGTTTGCAAGATTTAAGTGTTATAAGAAAACTGTGCTCTTCACTTGAACCCCCTACACTCTTGTGTGAAGTAACAGGCGATGATAACTTTCCTCGTTTATCGCCAATAAAAATAAGCTGAATAGTATAAAAAATAAAACTTTAAAATTTAAGTTAGAAAAATATATTATATGTCAAGACTCAGTCGAATTTCTTTTTATAGTATACTTTAAATAAAAATCTGGTGTGAAACACTCACACAACTTTCTCTTGCCATTATAAATAATTAACAATAAACCTAATATTAGTAATAAAACATTAGAAATAAACAAAAAACTAACCTCAATTAACATAACCTTATTTTAATCATGAGTGAAAGACGCAAAATGAAAATCGAACTCAGTTTGGCTTAAAAATACGGAAATCACTCTTCCATGCTAAACTAGGCTCTGTAGAGAAAAATGGTTAAAATAAAAGTTGTAGATCTTTTTATTTCCTATAAAAGTAATTACACACTTTGGTCGTAAAATGCATTCTAAGGCCGAAATCTTTAAAAAATCGATTTTTCACACGTTTTCGTGAGAAAAAAACAGAAAATTGCTAATTACAGCTAAACTAAGCGTTAAACAAAAAAATGTTTGAAATAAAAGTTGTAGAATTTTAAATTCTCTACAACTTTTGTTATATAAATCTTTTCGCTAAATTGCATATTAAAGCCGTAATCTTAAAAAAACTATGTTTTTACGTGAAAACAGCCTCACCAAGAATTACAGCAAACATGGCGCCTACCCTATCTTGTAGAGAATAAAAAATTGAGTAAACCAGGCGATTTTTAAAAAAATCGTAGGACCAGTTTTTGAGAAAATCGCAAAAAAGTGAAAAATTATACGAATAAACTACTGCTTCCGGTTGACCGATTTTGATGAAAATGTTCGTGTCGGGTCCGGTAGTGGTATGTAACTTACCTTTCAAGTTTCAAGTTCGTACAATGTTCCGTTCTTGAGATATTCTGTTCACACACACACACACACACACACACACACACAGACCAATCGCTAAAACCATGTTTTTTTGGGTTCAGGGGGTCTGAAAACGTGTAGACCCGGTGAAAACTCGATTTCGAAAAATCGACATGAAAACAATACTTTCATTCCTATATATTCGTATAGGCAAGAGAAAGTAAAAATTTAATAAGAAAAACTGAATAAATTAAAAGTTTAACAGTGTAAAAATAACTGCTATTAATAATGATGTAGCAAAGTTTGTAAATTGTTATTCGTGCGGTTAGTGAGGCAGGCATCGAATAAGGGAATTGGCTGTTAATTACTGAAGTGTGTTCTGAGTTGGCTGTGTTCTCCTCTCCAATATCTGCTCTCTCCTCCAACTGATATCCTCACTCTACATGCAAGCTGCGCCACATTCATTCTGGGTCTATACAGGATATTAATGTAATTACGTACGGTGATCATTATTATGCTGAGGGTGACTTTAACTACCGCATACCTTACACGTCTAATATTAGGCCTCATACACTTTAATGTAGTCTTAACTACTTCTGATTTTGCCATCTATTTAATACCATACTCCCTAATATTCTCATTAAATTATATTAACCTATGTCACATTTGAAAAATTAACTAAACCAACTAAATTCAAACTAAATAAAGTTTATGATTAGAAACGATCACTTATAGATTGTCATTTATTGAACTGTACGCTTACCAAAATTCAGTTATTCCTATCTGCTGAGAAAACCTTTAAATCCTTACCACACAAAATAATTGTAGATGTAGGACTGAAAAAAGGAAGAAAATCACCAATCCAAAACCTAAAAATATTTTCCAAAATATATTTCGTCACTGATTTTATTTATTTTGAGTTATTTCTTTTTTATATTTTAATAAAATATAAATTAGAATGAGATTCTTGAACCCTGACAAAAGTCTCATCAATCAAGTAATTTTTCAGATTTTTTAAATGAATGCAAAATAGCAAAATATTTTCAAAATTTTGGTATTTTATTCCCGCATTTTTTTTTGTATATAATATATTCCTAATGCGTGTACGTTGCAATCTGTTCAATTTAGAACAATAAGCATTCCCATGACCCAATGAGATGAGGATATGTATGAAGTGTAAATGAGGTGTAGTCTTGTACAGACTCAGGCCGACCATTCCTGAGAGAGTATGGTTAATTAAAACCCAACCATCAAATTACACCGGTAACCACTGTCTAGTATTCAAATCCGTATAAAAGTAACTACCTTTACTAGGATCTGAACCAGGAATCCGTATAAGAGTAACTACCTTTACTAGGATCTGAACCAGGAACCTTCGTCTCCGAAAAGAAGCTGTTAAACAGCTGACTAGCGACGACGAAGTTACCCCTAGACCAACCCGGTGACTCCCGCATAAGCAGGTTTTTTTCAAATATAATTTAGTGTATTGGTTAGCCACATACCCGTGTCTGTTTCATAAAAAGAAGATCAAGACTCTTTAATTACGTAAGGAAAATTAGTAAAAATATATTAAATAAACTCGAATCAGAAAAGGCTAAAGAAATTAAACTCAACTTCTCAGAAGAAAGATTAAAGCTTATTTCTGACAGAATGTTAAAGAAAAGAATAAGAAAATATCAAAAAACAAAAAAAATTATAAGTTATTTTCGAGTAATCTTTATTAGATTGAATTCTTGAAAAGAAAGAAATTAAATTTATTGTTATTATGAAAAATTTCTCAGGAATTTTATGGAAGCTAGAAACACATAAATTGCAATTAATTACATTTATAAATAAGTTAACTTTTTGAACTTTGAAATTCATTTAATTTGAAAGTTATAAATAAGACTTTATCGTAGATTGAAATGAACAGGCTTCATTTCTTAAACGACCTTGTTAGAATTAGCAAGTGGTAAGTATAATTTGAAATAAACTGGGCTTAATTTCAGCAAAGCTTTTAGTGTTTGATGTGAAGGGATATCTCATTGTAACTGTCATATACTTGAAGTTTCGTGTTCTTGTTGGCGTTAATTCTGCTGTCACTGAATAAGACAAAAGCAACTACTGTTTGTAACACACTACTATTCTGCTACAAGTACTTTATATCATCATTTACTGTATTTTCTCCAACATTAACTGCATCAGTAAATTTTCAAAATTCTGAAAATTTAGGCTACATATAATATAAGACTTTTTTTGTGGTCAATAGACTATTACATGCTCATGCCAATGCTTGCAGGAGAGTATTTATCATCGTACTAATAATAATAATTTTATTATTCAGCCAATTAGTAGGCCTACTGTTTTAATAACAGATATCATTCCAACGATTACTTTCTACTCTAGATTTTATAATTAGATTTTTACTCTACATTAAAATTTTTAGAATAAATTTACTGTAGATTTATTATTTTACAATTATTACAGATTTTTATGCACTCTAAAAAAATTTAATTTGAATTATTATTTTTAAAATTTTAAAAATCTTTTAAAAATAAGAAAGTGTTTCACGGTTGTCTTTCGTTCTTAATTACTTTGGCAAGAAGTAAAAATAAAATCTGTAATGCCACAGTAATTTTATACAAACAACCTTTGAATACTCTGATATCGATCAGAGACGAAGAACCAATCCAAGGTTGTGGTAGCTACAGAAATGTAAAAAAATGTTAGGCTAACGACTGCTTTGAACCATCCTATTAGAGAATTTTCCTTCCACATGAAATTTTTTCTAACCTTTTAATGAGAAGAGTTCCATATCGTATTCAACTTCGTTCATTAAAAGTTACGTACTCCAATAATTTTCTGGTTGTGCTTTATACGATTCCTGGAAAATCTATAAAAATTTATATATATTTATACATGTATCTACATAAAAGGAAATTTAAATATATATATATATTCTGAAGTAATTGAGCAAATTATTCGCAAATTTTATTTTAGCTTAAAAGCATTTTTCATTCGAATTGTTAACATAAATAATTATGTATATTTTCATTAGAATTACTTTTGTGGAGAGTGACAAATATTTTCAAAATACAATACAATGTTATTTTATATACAAGTTACAGAGATAATTTCGTTCTAATTTTCTTTTTTTCTTTTCGTTATCGGGAATCGACTATCATAGTCATTAGCCCTGTTCAAAATTCAATTAAAAACCCTGCCAACTCAAAACGTATTGCCACCGGAAAAAAGATGTTATCAAATTTATTCAGTACATACATCCGCTTATTGCTTTATCAGCTAAAATGAAAACTTAGCAACTACCCAACCACTAAGGGTTCACAGAGCCCTTAAGAGATAAACAACAAAATATAGCCTACCTAAGTTCTTAAAGAAACTTAATCAGATGTCAAGCATTTAAAATACATACAAAAGGCTCACCTCATGTGTGACTGATTAAAAAATAAATAATTTTTACACAAAGTAACATAACAATAAACTTATTCCGCCCATACGTAACTATTTAATCCGCTTTGTTTCAAAAGGTTTATTATCTCTTTATCAAATACTGAAACGGGTCGCAAATCCGCTTAATCTTTACTTTCATTTCTAATCTCTTTCTTAGATCTCTGTATTTTGTTCACTTTTCTAATATGTGCTTAACAGTGAAACGTGTATTACTGTTTCTACACATTGATCTATCCGTATCAGTTAACATGAATCCAGAAATCAACCTTGTATGTCAGTTCCGTAATCTTGTCAATACCATTGTTTTCTTCCCCGTTAAATTTGTCCCGCAATAATGTCATTTCAAAGGAAGTTTCCTGAGTCGTATCCAGCTTAGGAGCAGTATAAAATCCTGTAATGAAAAAAATCATACAATGACTTCAAAGCAATGTCTTAAAGAATAGTACAGGGTGATTATAAATGAAATAGACAGTTTTGATAGCTTATAGAAAATTTATTTTTAAAAAGTTAAGGTAATTACTTACATGATAATATAGAAGAATTCATTAAGTTTTTATTGAAAATATTCACAGATGTTCAATG
This sequence comes from Catonia carolina, assembly GCA_035578175.1. Classification (NCBI taxonomy): domain Eukaryota; kingdom Metazoa; phylum Arthropoda; class Insecta; order Hemiptera; family Achilidae; genus Catonia; species Catonia carolina. The sequence continues at coordinate 431,051,722 of JAQMRL010000001.1, read as the reverse complement.
TGTGCACCATTTGTAAGACGACAGATATCAACACGGTAGTCGAATTCTTCCCACACACGATTAAGCATATGATGGTCAACTGTGGCAAGAGCATTTAGATACGTTGTTTTAGATCATCGATATCTACAGGAGCGGTGGTACAAAAACTTTGTCTTTTACATTACCCCATAAGAAAAAGTCGCAAGGCGTTAAGTCTGGACTACAAGTGGCCACGGCGTAAATAGAATGTTTTACTCACTTGCATGGCCGATCCATCGTCTAGGAAGACGTTTATCAAGATAATTTCTGACCTGTAAGTGCCAGTGAGGTGGAGCTCCATCTTGTACAAAAATTAAGTTACCACTATCTTCCTGGAGTTGAGGCACTAACCATTCGTTTAACATGTCCAGATAAATTACCCCGGTTATTGACGCTTAGTGAAAGAAGAACGGCCCGTAATCCTTTTCACGAGATAATGCGCAAAAGACGTTTACTTTAGGGGAATCGCTTGTATGCTGTAAAGTTATTTTTTAGTTTTCTGCACCCCATATTCTAACATTATGTCTATTAACTTTTCCAGTAATGTGAAAATTACATTCATCACTGAAAATTAGGCGATTAAAGAATGCGTCGTCATTTTCAACACAATATTGCATCTCCAGGCAAATTTTTTTACGTACGACTTTATCACTGGTATTTAAACTTTGTACTAACTGCAATTCATAAGGTGTCATTTTCAAACGTTTCCGCAGAATTTTCCACACAGTCGGTTGAGGAATTTGCAATTCTGAACTTGCTGATCTAGTTGATTTTCCTGGACTTCGTACATAAGCATCACGAACACTATCAACTTGTTCTTCTGTAACAGAAGGTCTTCCAGTACTCTTCCTTTTACACAGACATCCACTGTTTTCAAAATTTTTATACCAGTCATAGATTGATTGCCTTGTTGGTAGTGGTTTACTGTATCTTGTTCTGAAATGACACTGCACAACCGTATCCGAGTTTCTTTTGGCTAATTAAAGAACAGAATAAGCTTTCTCCACTTGAGTAGCGGCCATTTTGCTAGACTGGTCGTTGTAACAGCAGCCAACAACAACATGCCAGAAACAGTTGTACCAACATAAACTTTAAAAAGTTCCCTACAAACCTATATCATTAACTATATTCAAATAGGCTACACCAGTTTGATGTTTAAGGAGCTGTCGAAAGTGTCTATTTCATTTATAATCACCCTGTATTATCAATGTTCTGTGGTAGACCTATATTCGGAATGTTGATCTCCATCGGATTCTGAACATCAAAACGGTGGATGAGGTAAGAAGAGAGTCACGAAGGTCAACTTCTATGTCATGCAAATGTTAGATGCTGCGACTCTTCGACAACCAAAACTAAGACTAAAATGCAAGACTATTTTAAAAATAATTTTTGAATGTAAGCATATTTTAAGGCTGCAAACTTAAACACACCATTTTTACCACGAGAGCATAGCCTCCCCAAGAATTTGAACAAACATGGCGTTTACCTCATCTTGTAGAGCATAAAAAATGTAGTAAATCAGGCCATTTTTAAAAAGTCATAGGAACTGTTTTTGAGAAAATCGATAAAATGAAAAATCGCACAAATAAACTACTACTTCCGGTTGACCTATTTTAATAAAAATGTTCGTATCAGATTCCCTTGTAGCAGGTACCTACCTAAACTTAACTTCCAAGTTTCAACTTATTACGCTATTCCGTTTTTGGGATATTTTGTTCTTGCACACACAGACCAATCGCTTAAAACACGTTTTTGGGTTAACGGGGCCTGAAAAGTGTATTTCTGGTGAAAACTAGATTTTTAAAAATCGACATGAAAATAATACTTTCTTTTCCTATACATTTATATAGTGTGAAAGAAAGTAAAATGATATTTCAGTTCAGTTAAAAGCAGCGATTAAATTATTTAAAAAACAACTACTTTTTTCTTTTAAATATATCAGAATTTTTCTGTTGTATTTTAAAACTATAAATTTTTCTTTCTGCTTTAAATGTGTTCTCTAATGCTCAGAGTGTTCATCAAATTTTATCCACAGAAATAATAAAAAGATTCTGTTTCAACATAACAAACATCGAAACAGCCCCCACATCACTTAAAGATTCAATAGGGGAAAATTGGAAAAGTTGATAGCTTTTAAAGTACCTCAAAGAGATAATACAACCGGAGACCAACGAAAAGGAAGCGAACAATATCAGCCGAGGAAGGTGGCCAGTGCAGTTCGAGGAACTCCTAATCACTCTCACAACAAGCCAAGATTAGACATTATAATTCTGTGATAAAACCTATACTTCTGTACATGAGTGTTCAACCCATACTCATATAACGTGTATTCATACAGGGCTAGAAAAAGTAAAAACGTAAATATTGATTGGATTGTCATAAAAAATTTAAATTAATTTTTGACTTAGTATTCCATAAACTATCTATTAACCATTAAAGTTAGCCTAATGGACAATTTTTTTTTAATATGAAATAATTACTTTCGTAAATAATAACAAGGAGTGAGGTATCTAGTTTACTGAAATTTACTAAAATGTAAATCATCGTACTGTAACATATTAGATAACCCACTTAGTTTGACAGCTCAACCTATTTCCCATGTTCTCTTCAATTTATCTCCACCCATTTCTGCATTTGACATTAAGCCACTTACTTACTTACTTATTACTACTATTACCAATATATGCATGATCATTACAAAAGTTACCGCTGATTATGTTGTTTAAAAATTCATAATCACTTGATTTCATAAAATCTTTCTCTAGAAAAGCCACAAAAAATAGGTAACTAAGATTATAATGATTTAGTCATTTCAGAAAGTCCATAAGTCAACATTTTACATTTTTTTTCTTAAGTGCATTTTAGAACTAACTGAATGTAAACACACCATCCCTACAAAAATCACACACCCTTAAGTAATTCCGTAAGTAATTATATATAGGTAACACTAAGAAAAGGCTAATCCTTAAGGATATAAAGTGTTTCCTTCTAATTAAACAATGAAAGTGGATGTTCTTTTGAAGCTTAAGCTCTACTTTCTAGAGAAAGAGGCCATACAAAGATTCTATGCAAAAATATTTTTTAAGGTGTATAACTACTGTTTAAGACAACGATGAAGAACGTGAATAACGCTGAAAATAAACATAGTTCTTTGTTAAAGTTAAGAATTACAATTTTTATTATTGCAGAAAGCTATTTTAAGTCGTAATGTAAATTAGTGAAATAAATTAATGAATAGCCTACTATTGTACAGCATAATTTTCTTCTGGTCTAACAACGTATTTTACAGAAAACAATGTAAGTTAACATTTTTCCCCAATTAATTTCAGAAACATGTTAAACCTGAATTTTAAATTTTTTTTAAACAAATGGCTTGTCTTTAAAAAAAATCCCGATCTCAAATTTATATGTAAAAATGATAATTTTTGATATATTTGATATATTTATATATTATATTTATATTTTATATTTTATTTATTTATATTTAATTATATTAATATATTAATATATATTATATATATTTTATTTATTTATTATATTTTATATTTTATTTATTTATATTTATATTTTTTTAAATTTTTGATATATTTGATTGTTATTTTTGATATATTTGATTGTTTCTGTTGACTTTAGATTGGTTTTTTTGCTAGTAAATATTTGTGTTATTGTTGGGTAAAGTAGTTTCATGTATACTAAGTTTTCTTAAAAATTTGAAAAAAAATTTTTTTTTCAAAGACTGCAGGATCAAATCAAATAAAGAAATATTTCACAAAATTGAAGAACTGGAACTAATAATAGCTTAAGGAACAGACGAATAAAGTTCTAGACAAATAGTCCGAATAAACCAACCAAGGAGAGACAAACAGACTAGTGTGCATATAAATGGAGAAATCCTCACTAACTCACTCACTCACTAATGACTTACTCACTGATCGCTAATTCTCCTACTTGCACACTAGCTAGAAAGCTAAAATTTGGAGGGAATATTTCCTTTAAGGTAAATAAAAAGTTAAACAAACGATTTCAATATTTACCGTTAAGTTGAAGAGGGTATCCAACCTTCTTTAAACCGATATTTTTCGTTTACTAAGTTTTGGACAAGTTAGATAGCTGAAAATCGGTGGAAATGTAGTTTATTTACAAAAAATAATCTCATCTTATCTTTTTCCATTTCTAAAATAGATCCCTAAAGGGATGAAAATGGTGTTCAACCCTTAAACCAATATTTATTGTTTACTAAGTTCCAGGCAAGTAGATCGATGAATTTCGGTGATGTTATTTATAGTGCAATTAAAAACATTACCCCTTGACAATTTCCAAACTATAACCCTAAAGGACTGAAAAGGGTGTTTAATCCTTACACCAATATATTTTATTTACGAAGTTCCCAACGAGGTAGATCTCTGAAGCTCGGTGGAGATGTTACGTGTAGTGTCGCTAAAAAAATACACCTCAATGAATTCAAAATTTTACTCGTAAGGGGTTAAAACGGTTGTTCAACCCTTAAACCAATTTTTTTTGTTTCTTAAGTTATGAACGAAGTAGGTAGCTGAAAAACAGTGGAGGTGTTAAAATTTTCTTTGCTTTGCAGAGTAGCAACGTTAACCACTAAGCCACAGAGGCTGTTACCTACAATTTTTGTTTAAAACATTATTTCTACAACACTTATTTTAGCATCGATTAATGACTATCTGTATTTTACTCAATAAAATCGGTAAAACTTGGTTGACTATTTTTAAAATGTCGGCCTTAGTAAACATATTACGACAAAATTTTCAACAATTCAGGTCATATTTATATTCAAGTTCTAGCATTTTTTTTCTGCAGAGCCTAGTTTTACGTCAATTAGTGATATTCCGTATTTTTAAGTTCGACCGTGATTGATTTTTATTTTGTCTCATTCACTTATGTTTAAAATAAATTAGTTTTTTTCATCTTGCATTGTCACTAATTAATTATTAAACATTGGTTATATTATTTTTTATTGTTTCAAATGGCAATAGAAAGTCGTGTGAGTGTTTCGTACGAGATTTTTTGTTACAGAAATATTTTCTACTTTTCTGATAAAAAGGGTCATAAAGATCTGAAACTTTTAGCAAACTAATAACTAGATTATACAGTATTAGTTTCCTCGTAATGTTACACATTTATACAATAATACAATAGAAATATATGCGGTAATATCATTACAAAATAACAGAACTAACTGTAATTGAGCGTAAAATGTTATAGTTAATGTTTGAAAACTATTAGTAATATTATAGTTTGGAGTGTTATTACTTTTGAAAACTATGAGAAATTCATTTCAAAGAACTGAATTCTTGTCCTACATATTATTCGGTAAACAATCCCAACAATGTTATGTTTCTTATCTTAGTAAATTACAGTACATAGTAATATTATTCAGACATATACACGTAAATCATTATAATATAACATAAAAGAATAATAAATATCATTCTTTATTTAGATAGTAATGCTTTGATATTAAACTACAATTTAAGTTACGGGAAGGAAGCCAAAATTGTAAGAGATTTCTTATTTCTTAAGTAAAAACATTATTTTTAGTCCAACAACTTTTACTTTATAAACAACTACAAAACAAAAAGTATGGAAGACATTTTATAGTGAAAAATTTTCTAAAACATTCCTTACGTATTAAAATTACTGAAAATTACAATGATTCTTCATCGTGACTTAGCGTACAAGGTTTTTAAAATTTATCTTTTTCTTCTTTTAAATTTAAAGTTTTCTGTTTTTATTTAACCATATCTACATAAACTTCCATAAATAGTAATTTTATAAATAACGCTAAGTTCTTTTAAAAACATCAAAGATTTTTTTTAGTTTTCTAAGTTTTCTGTCATTTCTTAATCTTAATTTGCGCTGCTGAAATATATTTAGAGTATGTCAAGTACATTTTATGTACATCAGTTAACCTTAATTTTTTGTTTACAAATGAAGAGTACCTGTAGAAAAGATGAATTCATAATTATAAATACATTCTAGGGTGAAAAGTTTAAAATACTTCACATTATGTTTATTAAAATAACAAAATAATTCTATGTTTTTTTTTATTTTTTTTTTTTTACTTCGTTTATATCAACTACTGTGGTCATTAGCGACGACGTTGGGTTGCAACGAACGGGTTCTGTGAAGGATGAAATGATTATTTGTAACGTATGAAAATATGCCGTGCCTGAGTAGGATTCGAACCCAAGACCGCATGATGTGAGGCGATCACGTTACCAACTACGCCAATGCGGCCGGCATTTTATTCGTAGTGGAATAAATAAATTAACCTTATCAGTTAACTTATATGGTAACTTATCAGGTAACTTATATGGAGTGGAGTTTTGGACTCTAACAAAAGAAACGACCAACCGACTAGAAGCCTTCGAACTCTGGCTCTACAGAAGGATTCTGAAAATACCATGGACCCATAAAGTGACCAACGTTGAAGTTCTGCAAAGAATGAAGAAAACCACAGAACTTGTTAATATTGTGAAAGCAAGGAAGCTGCAATATTTGGGTCATATCATGAGGAATTCGCAACGTTATGAACTGTTACAACGCATCCTGCAGGGAACGATAGATAGCAAGAGGAAGCCCAATAGGAGAAGAATATCCTGGCTTGGGAACTTGCGATGCGAACCTGGTTTGGTAGGAGCTCCATGCAATTGTTCCGGTTGGCAGCGGATAAAGTCAAAATAGCCATGATGGTCGCCCACATCCGTAGCGGATAGGCACTCAAAGAAGAAGAAGAACCTTATCAGGCAACCTCCGTGAAGTAGTAACTAGCACGCTAGCTTACAAAGCGGAAGGTCCCGGATTCAATTCCCAGTAGTAAGGGTCTGGAAATTTTAATACCTTAAAACCGATCGTTACAGTACCAAAACTCACAGTAATCGCTAATAAATGATTTGAAATATAGTGCTATCCGAGAATGATTAAAATTAAATGAACTGACAAAGATACGAATGAGGAAGTTTAGAGAAGAGCTGGTGAGGGAAAAGAATTATGGGAAATGAAACAGAAGAGAACTAAATTAATATGACATATTTTAATACATTAGTTCATGATCAAAGCAACAATAGAAGGATTTATATGGAGGGCAAAAGAAGCAGAGGAAATCTTATAGTTTATCAATAGTAAGATGTGACAATTACTGGGAACTAAAGAAAGAAGCTAATGAAAGAGTGACGTGTTGAGATGCTGCCAATCAATCTCAGGATTGACAACTAATAAATAGAAGAAAAAAAATTCAACCATTAAAATTAAATTATTTGCAATTAAATATTATCGAAATTAAAAGCTATTGTTGAAAAATTAACTTATATTTAAACGAATAACAGTAAACTATTCTTCAATTTGTTCAAATACTTTTATAATAGATATTTTGACAATTATTATTTTCGTTTATATTGGTTGTTGTAGATTATTTCATATTATTTGTGTCCTAAAATATCTATTTATATTATTTTGTGAAATAGTAAATTGTTGCATGAATAATTAATTAATAGACTGACCATTTTCACCTCAGTCCCTCCTATAAGCATCGATATGAGGAGTTTATTAAATTACTTTATCGAGAGTAAATAATTTATCCCCTTGAGATGTGCGACCCGGGGCATTTTCCCATTTTCTCTCACCCTTAGATCAAGCCAACCACCTAATAATAAAGGGTGCAGGGCTGCCCAAATATTGCTCAGGTTAAAATTAAACTTTCATTTTTCAATCAGTTATTTATTTAATTTACTAATACAGGAGTTGTATTGTTTTTTAATCTGTCTTGTAAGAAACACTGAATTTGAAATGTAGGCAGTAAGGGAACTTTGTTATGGTAATTGCGTAAATGTTCCTGCGTAGGTGTATATATGTATATGTTTCACGTTATACATTACATTGTAAACGTATCCATGTTCCAGTGTTCCAGTAAATAAAGTCTTAGCAAGTTTCTGGAACACGTGTTACTTTAATATACGCAGAATAGTAGTAACTGATCCTCTAGCAAACTTTGAACTTTGCGTCGCTTACTAAGAACATTCACGTTAAGTTTCTTTAGTATCAACAACGATAAAATTTCAGATGATCTTTGAGTAATGTAATCAAATAATACTTTAATGACGCAAGTTTTACTAAAATCTTATTTACTAAACATATATAATCTGTCTTCATGAAAAAATTAATCAAAATTTTGAATTCCTACTTGCATCAGTTTTGGCAATAAGAAAACTATTTATAATAATTATTTATACATAATGTTAGTGTACTTTACGGTAAATATTGGGCAAGAAATCACGCAAACAAAGAGGTTTATAAATTTATCCAAAAAATATCTGATGAAATATAACAGAGAAGAATGAGGTTCTACAGAAATTTGTTAAGAATGAATCAAGAGATACAAAATAAATATTTTAAAAGGTGAAAGAATATAAACACACCAAATTAGTTCAAAGGAACAGAAGAACCCCTATTCACACTAAACATAGATAAAGTAATGGAATGATATAGATGTAATGGAAGATCGAAATAAATTCAAAAAACAATTAAAGAATATAAATGGGTTTTCCAGAGGAAAGGTTTTTACGAAAACAACATACCAAAGTAGAGAGATAAAAGAAGGCATTTTTGGAATATTAATCAAGAAAAATTCGAAGAAAGAAAACTCAAGTTCCAAATAAGAATTTGTTCATAAAATTAAAAGAATAACTAGCATATGAATAAATCTTAATTTGACAACCAAAAAACTAAATTTATACCGAAATGTATATCTTTTGTTTTTCTTTATTTATTTTTTGTTATCTTAATGCAAAAATAGATCAGAGAAACCAATATTAACTAAACTTCCAAAAATATTTGCTGTAAGCTAGTACCTAAATCTACCCATTTAAAAATTGCTGAAGTTATCGTTATAGAGTAAAGAACATGATGAGCTTATATAAAGAAATTAAAATTTTAAATAGTCTACTAAAACATGGAAAACTGGAGGAATTTGGTCATGTGATAAAAGGCGAGAAGTTCAGAATGGTGCAAAATATTATGCAGGGAAAGACAGAGGGTGCAAAACTTAAGTGGCCTTTGCGGTAGCCAATATTTTCAGTGGAAGGGTAACTGAAGAAGAAGAATTTAAAATTTCTGAAAAGGGCTTCAGAATTTAAGGTTTAAAGTCAATCAGTTAAATTTTTTTTTTGTGGAAATTATCAAAGAACTTAAGGTATCACTAATTATTTCCAAAAATTTTGTTTTCTTCAATAAAAGCCCAGTAGTGAACGATGAAATTTTCATAAAAATCGTTAAAAATATTTGTATAAGTAATAGTTTGCAGACACATTATTTACGTACATGTGAGTACGGCTATTTCCAGGAATATACCAACTTAAACTACTGAAAATTACTAGATAAAAAATTTGCACAAACATCTACTTATTTTTTCAGGTAGCTAAATTTAAAGTCACGCTTAAGCTACATCAGTGGACTGTCAAATAGATTTTCAGAACATTATTTTTTTCAATGAGTTATCGATAAAATAAATAATCAAAAGTTGGAGCATTATTTTCAATTATTTCTTACAATACGATTGTTTCTCTTTCTGCAGAATGTAAAATTTAAAAAAAAAATATTATATTTTTCATTCACATTAAATAAAGCTTGGTCATGAGAGACTACAATGGGCTATAGAACGGTGAATTTTACCGTAAAATAATTTTTCAGACCCGATCGAAGAATTACCACAACTTCTTCAATTTTCAATCTAGCACGCTTGAAACTGCGTCTCGGAAGCGCCCAACACAAAAAAATTTAACGTAAATATTTAATCATACAAATATTTACAGAGCATTACTACACATACAGCACCAGTGTCATTGGTAGTAAATTATAAAAGAATTATTTTCTTGCCTACACGTGATACTAGATAAACGTTTGACATTCAATTTTACCAAAAAACTTATAATTTACCAAACAATTCTTAAATCAATTTGGACGTATTGAATCCAACTGTGGGGCTAGGCAAGTCATTCCAACATTGAAATCCTGCCAAGGTTTCAATCGAAACTACTCGAGATAATCACAGCATCACCTTGGTACATAACGAACAACATATTAGACAAAGATTAACACATTCTTATAGTTCAATAATAAATCAACATAGATAGTATAAAATACCAAAGGTGACTCAAACTGCACACGAATGACCTCGCTATTTCACTCTTAGACAATTCAAACGACACTCGCCGACTGAAACGAAGATATCTTACGGACATATTTTAAAGCGACAAGCCAACATATGACTTGCATCTATTAATCCTTCAATCACGACATGAAACAAAGAAAACTCATCACCTTAATATTCTACTTAAGAACAGATTGTAGATTTTGTTGTACGAGTATTTAAAAAAAGTTTGCAACATAAAACTTTAAAAATCTTCGTTTGAAATACACAAAACTTTAAAACGAAAAGTTGCAGGCGTAAATATTTTACAATTAACTGGAAGCAGGTTTGATACGGAATGTTGGTCATTTATCACGGACGAGAATTGTTCCGGTATCATTGTCGTTAGGCGTACAAACTCGCACCTGCACCTATTCTACATCTGAGTCCACCTGACGCCATTAAAACTCACTGTAGTACTCTATTCTTTTAGTTCATCGGTGGATAAATGAAACCGCATTGAAGGTAAATAATAATAGTAGTACTAACATAAAAGGAAAGTATCGTAATGTAACTATCGATTTATACAAGGAAAATATCATGTTTTAAAATAGCATTTGGATTTGTACTTTTTGAAACTTCACCGTTTCAGTTAATGTGGTTCTCTTTAATAGACTTTAAACGTCCATTTAGTTTGTTATGAAAATCTAATCTGTACAACAATAGTCTCGATTGCACAGCAATTCCGGTACACCACATAATGACCGGCAGTAACGTTGTACTTCGAAATGCTGCACTTTGTCCTAATATACGTATATATCGAAGCAATAAATGAACAATAAATTTTGATGATCAAACACTTGTTTTAGTAAAAATATAAATAAAATACAATATCAAATTCATAAACATTTTTTAAACTGGCTTATTAGAAACACCTTACAATATGAAACATAGAATATTGAAATTCGTTCGTTATAAAATAAAATGGAGTAGAGACCTCTTGGTCTGAATAATTGACAACACCCATAGTTTTAAACAGAGAATTTACCACTGATACCTCTTATCTTTGCAGTAAAATTCCCCACCGACATTTAAACATCACATACTCGTATACGGAAATTGTGCAAACAGGTTTGCACATTTATATTCAGTACTGTCATAAAAATTAGACACAAAAAAGAATACTACAGTTATTTTCTTTTACCGGAAAATATAAACAGCCAGAGTTTCAAATTCAGCAGTATATTTATTGTACAAATTAGCCTCAGAATTTTGAGTAACTTAACATTTTTTTTAATAAATTAAAACAAGGCAACTGGCCACCTCTGTAGCGCAGTAGTAGCATGCTAGCAAACAACGCGGAGGTCCCGGGTTCGATTCCTGGCTACGTTCTAGAAATTTTCACAAGTTAAAACCAATCGTAGTCGTTAATAACCAAGCTGTTGTGTTTTTATTAAAAAATATGGTTTTTTCTATCGCCGTCCACTAACAACGCATTTCTTTTTTTTTTTTTTTAATTTACGCCCCAATTGGAGCACTCAAGTCACTCATGGACGTGCGTTCCTTGAGGAGTTAGTTGTGGCACCACACTATTGTTTTCTTCGTTCCCACATCAATTTCATATTCCTTGACCTGGTGGCTCTCAATCTCTCTGCTACAGCTGCATTCGGCTGTCTTCTCTCTCTGAAAGGCAGTTGGGTTATCCTCTTTTCCTTTAGGATGGTCTTCTCTTCTCGTCTCTGGATCATTTCTTCATTTATATTCAAGTTCCTCATGTCTGACATGACTTCCTGTATCCATTTGTTTTGGATCTTATTCTTCATTTGGTAGTCAAGGAGCTGTTTAATGAGTCTTGAGTCAGGCAGTCCGCTAAGGTGGCCAAAGAAAGCGACTCTCCTCTTCCTCATTGTGTCCAATATCGGCTCATTTTCCTTATAAACTATATTGTTGGGGACTATCCACCATTTTCCCTAGACTTGATGCTTGAAATTAATGGCTGTTCTTAATATTCTTCTGTCTATCTTTTGAGGTTTGTCCGTGGTTGATCGAGTGTTCAAGTTGAAAAGGGTCTCACAAGCATATGTGGCCTCTGGCTTGATTACAGAGTTATAATGCCTGATTTTGGAGTTAATTGATAGGGACTTCTTATATATGGGCCAGGTGATTATTTGGGCCTTTTTCTTTAGAAAGAAAGCGAAAAGTTTAATTTTTTCTTTTTTTAATAGCTATTTTCATTTAGTAGCTATTTTACTTATTTTAAACTAGTTAATAATGAAAGTACATTCATTACAATTGGTTCCTTTCTCTTTGGAATAGTGAAGTAAAACTTTTGTTTTTAAATTAGTGATGTTTTTTACAATTTTCATGTAGATTTTGGGAAATATCTCGAACTGTAGGGGAAGTCTTTTTTAACAATAAATTAAGGTTTTACAATTATAATTTATACAAAGAAAGAGATTTATAATACTCTTGATAGAACATGGAACTGTTACTGATCTGTATTCTAAGGTTTCTTATTATGATAAATAACTAACTAAAGTAGTCTTCTGCTTAAAAGCCTCTATCAAAATTAAATCTTCATTCCAAAGTTTTAATTATGGGGTTTAGTATTTTGGTACAGCAGCCTACACTAATCTAAAGCCGATTAAGGAAATAAAATTTCAATTCCTGCTGCTTCTTTGAATGGCTGGTGCGGCAACAACAAAATCTTTCAAAATGATTTCAAAATTCTTACTGTAAAAGGACATCATTCTATAGTAAACCTCACGATAGATTAAATAACCACCCAAACCAATTATCCCTTGTTATTAGTACCAGGAACTACCCAACTCAAATTTTCAAGTGGAAATACAGCAGAGATCTCTAGATCTGAATATCGAATAACATCCATGTTCCCATCGGAGAAAGTACCCCTGGGTTTCTCTTCTTTTTGCAACAAAATTCCCCATAGTTAATATCTCATACGGGAATAGTGCTGCTGATTGTATTTTCTGCCTCTCTTCTCCCTTCCTGTGTCTCTCTTTCTCCCCTCCTCCTTACACCCTCTCTCTCTTTGCCTCACTCTTCCTCTTTCTCACCACCTCTCCCTCTTCCATTATCCCGCTTTATCTTTAACTATCTCTCCCGTTCCCCTCACTATACCTTTCCCGTTCCACTTTCCACATTACCCACTTTCCCTTCTCTCTCATGCTCTCTCTTTTCTCCTACCTCCCACCCCACCCAAAATTTCAAGTTTCCTAACGTCGGCAATCAACACAGCATACTCTTCCGTACACCTTACCAGATCTAACGGTAAACAACTCTGTTGTTTAGGTCATCAGCCGAAAGGCTAGTTTGAACCTCTAGAGGCTTTACTAAGTAAATCGAGGAGTGAGATGATTTAACAAGCCTACTTCACAGAGTGGAAAAGTAACCTATGCTTATTATCATACCAGGCATATCATACCGAAGAGCATGTACTTTCCACTCTGCAAATGACACCTTCACGTCATTCACCATAATGAAATTCATTACTCTCAGAAGAGATATCTCTGATTAGTGTCTTTTACACCTCCACTTCTTCTGTTCTTAAATGCTTCGGTCATAAATGACTGACCATGTGACAGGAAACAGAATTTTTTTGTAGCTCTGGAAATAGCAGATCAAGTTCAAATTATTTAACTCTCCACCTTCCTGTTACGGGCAATCAGCTAAGCTACATAGATAATTAAGATACAGTCTCTTGTTTAACTCATCCAGGACACCTGCTACCTATCAATATCTCTCCAGGTTTAGATATTTCACTTCAATAACAGTCGATTACGTTCACCTCGAAGAATATGCTTTTAGCCCGTCAACTATCTGCACTTAACAATTATAAAATTTTCCTATTGCATGAACATTCTCTAGCGCTTCCTCAAATTGTAAAGTATCATACCATACCCAAAATCACAGACAAATTAAATCAAAACAGAACAAAATGCACTTTTATACTAACCAATAATTTTGAAGAAATCACGATGATGATACTAAATTACTAAATCGTTTTACTTTAAGATAATTTTTAATTTTTACGGCGGAATTATTTATAAATTTTATATTAATTTTTTTTTAGTTAAAATCCAAAAGTTTTTATTTTAAAAATTTTAATTGGGTAAAGTCAATGATTTTTAATAAAGATAAAAGAACGAAGAAATGCTCAGCCAAATAAAAGAAAATCATGAATTTTCTTTTTAAAATAAATTTTATCCCGCTGAAGTATCAAATGGATAAGTTGAGTTCATTTTGCGTAAAATAAAGAAAGAAAAACTGTTGTAAAATCGAATCAATTGCAAAGCTGCTCGTTATAGATGGGCATTCAGCCATCCTTTCTTGTTAAATTATTTCTACGGTCTGCCAAGTGGGTCGTCATAAAGCATTATACTGTGGACCGCAAGTCACAAACCAAGGCAGAAACCTGCCAACTACAGTCTAACCATCCGACCGTGTGAAATATTATGTTGTAACAACACGTTATTAACTACTAACATAACTTATGTTACTTCATCAAGATAAACTCTTGTATCATATACAAATGAATAATGTACATGAGTTTAAGCATCTTAATTGCATCTCATATAAATATTATATTAAATATACATTATAATTATTGTTATTGATACAGCTCGTTGGTTCTTTCTTTTACTATTTCTTTCTGTAATAAAATTAAATGTAACTCACCGAGCAGAAATTTTAGTACAGTATTCGTGTTCTCTTTTCTCTTTACCCGAATATTTTTACAAATAATTGTGAAACTCAGTAGTATGAAAGAATATTCTTATTTAGTACACAATCTTTTTTGTTTTTATTTTATCTTTTAAAAAAAATGCAGAAAACTGGAACAGTTTTTATTCAGAAAACTTGAGTGTCATATAAAAACGTTAAAATTTGTTTTCAAAAATTCTATAATGATATTTCTTTTAAAATACATAATGTAGATTAGTATTTTTTAGATACTTTTTTTATCCGTAATGTGTGTACGTTGGAGTCTGTTCAATTCAGAACAATGAGCAACCAAATGACCTTATGACATGAAGATGATATGTATGACGTATAAATGAGGTCTAGTCATTCAAACACCCAGGCCTACCATTCCTGAGAGAGTGTGGTTAATTGAACCCCAACCATCAAAGTACACTGGTAACCAGTATTCAAATCTGTACAAAATTAACTTCCTTTGCTACGATTTGAACCAGGAACCTTTATCTCCGAACTTAAAATTTAAAAAAAACATTAATCCATCAAATAACTGCCATGTAAATATGTTCTGGTTCATTCTAGATATGTCCACAAAAATAAATATTGTAGTTGCTGAAAATTACAGCACCAACAGTGTCGTGGTCAGAAAAATAACGTTGTGGCCAAATATATATATATATATATTTTCTGTAGTTACATTGCCATAATCTCGTATTTTATTTTAATCTATATTCTCCATTATATTTTATTGGCGATAGTATATTTTTTTACGAATTTTCTTTTTCATATCTATTCTTCTTAAAATTCTCCTCCTGTTAGAAGATACATTTAGATCCATAAAATGCTTCAGGTTTTATAACTGTATTGTACAGTTTAACGATAATTATTTAATTCATTCGTCTTCATAGCCACTTTTTCTTGAATTACACAACCTAGGTATTTAAATTTCTTTATTATTTTATTTTTTGATTTAGTAATAAGTAAAAAATAAAATGAAAAACATTACTTGAAAAAGTGTGAGTATGCGATATTTGAGAACTCATATTAAGATTATAGAAAAAAGTGAATATTCAGTTAACCATGTGTGAACGTTCTATAATATGTATGCATGGGTACATCAATGTGTAGGAAGTTCCGGGAAAATACAGAGAGAGAGAAAATAAGAGAAAGATGGCAGAAGAAAGATAGAGGATTGAGATGAAGAGTAGAAGGCAGTGGGTGAAAATGGGAGGTAGATAAGATAAAAGGGCGAGGTGTGGTACCGTGAGCACCGTGGGGATGAACTTCGTGAAAAGACGTATGGTAGAAGGGAAGGGTGGAATTATTGAAGTTTCCCTAGTAAACCTGATGGAAACACTACCATGTTACTACGTTCTGCGATAAAACATGGTAGCAACTTTAATGAGCTTTCGGTAAAAAGATACAGATTCTTCGACCTGCATTGTAAGTATTATTCGCCCGGATCTTGATTATATTCATTTCCGTTATGTACGAAATTATTCTAAAATATCAGTAACTATTATCTTAAATTTCTTCTGAAAATGTTAATTTCTTCTTTTTTTTGTTTCCATAGATAATATGTAAAAGAAAACATATAGCATATTTTATTATTATTAACTTGTATCCGTTTTCCGATAAAACAAGAAGATCAAGTGTGACATCGTTCCCTGTTACTTAACTAAATCTATAGAGATCTGTGGTAACGAACAAAGTTCCGCGCAATTCAAATACCGAATATATTTTCACGTTATCCTAGAAAAACGACTTGAAATATTTACGACTCTTGCAAGCAAACCTCATCTTAATTTAAATAGTAGTTCATATAATCATTTGACTTTTTTTAGAAGTACTGACATGTAAAGCATGTTTGTTCACACTGATTCATTTTCTGTCTCTCAGAATTTTACTAGTTTGTTAGACTTTGGATGAATGATTAAGGTTCATTTATAACTTTAAGCTTTGGCATCCATCTGTGGCACACTGCTAGTAAAACTAACATCTAGATTATTCAAAGGTTTGAAAATAAAATATTGAAGGGTATTTCCAATACTACCTGATCTGTGTGAAATGACTTAATACTTTCTTACTATTAGTATCTTTCTGTACCTACAGGGAGTATCTAAACTAAGTTACCAAATGAAAAATATCAGCCAAACGTACAATAATCGTTAGAAAAGTCATGTAAATCCACTGGTGATTAATCTGATAGACAACAAAAAATACGTTTAAAGAGAAGAAATATTGTAGATCTAACAGCTTATACAAAATTTCTTGTTCTTTTTTTCCGACAAAAACTTAGGCCGCAGCCTGTTTCGAACTCACATACTATAATCATCTATCTCAATCTTTTCCTAGGTCTTTCGATAACCGTTTTACCTTCTGTAGCATACCAGTGTGCCTTCTTAGGTATCCGGTGATCTGAGATCCTTGCCATGTGCTGTCTCCAACTTTGGCGATAAGCCTTTATCTTTTCGTTCAAATTGTAAATACCCAATTCTAACCTTATTTCCTCATTCCTTATTTTTTCCAAGCGTGTACACTCCCTTAGTCCTTCGAAGAAATCTCATATCTGCCGTCTGGATTCTCCGCTCTTTGTAACAAAAAATTTGTTACAAACAATATATTGAAATTCAAATCAGATTTAAATTAAATAATAGATATATACACAGAAAGACAATGGTAAACCACCGCATTCCTCGTTTTACTTAGCAAATCCTCTGGAGGTTTAAACCAGCTTTTCGGTTGATGACCGAAACAACAACAGATATATATCATTATAAATTAAGTTAGTTCTATAAGAAAAAAGCTAAGCTTGTGCTTACATGGAATCAATTTAGTGTTTGTCATAAATATTTAACTAAACCTTAAGATTTTTAATGTTCAAAAAGTAACCCATAGTTTCTAGGCTGTAAGTTAATATATCTGTTAGAAGTTATATTGTATGTTATAAATTTGTTCATTGGCCGCCCCCTTAGTTTATTGTTTAGCTTGTAAAGCTCCAGAATATAATGTCCCGGGTTCGTTTCCGGCTAGGGACTAGAAATTAACAGTTTAAAACCCACCATTCTATCACTCGCAGTTGAAACAACTTTTAAATAAAATTCTTTATTTTTGATTAACTAGTATAAACTTAAATTTTTTTTGTAAGGCTATTTTTTACAAATATCATTATTTTCTCTCTTCTTGCTGTTTAAAATAGCGATTTGTCCTGTCAAATTATGTATTTTTTGACATTCATGACGAAAACTGTCTTTCCATCGTTTTAAGGTCATACCAATATGTTTATTAGTTTCCAGTATTTTTAATTTAGCTTAATATTTCTTTGGATTTATTCTATCACATAATCTTTCAAAAACCTTCGAACCTTATGTGTGTGGTCTTACTTATCTTACAATTACCTATAAGTCAAGTAAGCCAAACCCTCACACCATTGTAAAAGTACAACTGCACAAACAATGGAAGTTCTGGTAATTCCTAATTACTATAACTTCCATTACTCTGTAACAACCCATTGAATAATGCCTGAGAAAAACGCCTATTGTAAGAATAAGTTACATTAGAATAGTAGTAGTTAGACAATAAGTTTTAAATACAGCCAACTGTCAATCATCTGGTATTCTTTAAATGGGTATATTTCTCCCTCTGTGTTTTTGAATCTTTCTTTCACCTACCAACTTACAGCCAATCAGTGGGATGGATCTCCTTCCTGTTGGCCCTCCAGGTTAATTGAACGGTTGGTGGGAGAGGGAGGCTTGTCAACCAGATGGACTTTAGAGTGTAAGAGAGAAATATTAAAATATGATAACATTAAACTAATCACAAAGTTACTCGATAGATCTTATACGAGTCTTACGAATGTACATGACGGTACAATGTAACCTGTATTGTTATACATTATCGACATTGATTAGCTGGTAGAGTACTTGTAGAGAGTATACCTCTCTACTACTGTTTAGTGTTTAGTGTAAAGCAGTAAATGAGAAGGGTCATGCACTTACGTTACGTAAACATACCCCGAATTGTCACCGTACCTCCCACTAACATCTCCTCAAATAATTAATTAGTGAATTGTTTACCAAGCGATACATGGTATCACGTTTAACTTGAGCATCTCTCTAGTAACCACTTCCCTTTTTATAACTCTTTTACAGTGAAGTATTTAAGGTTGAAAATAAAGGAAATAGTTAATTACAATTATTTATTCACAAGAATGACCTAACACTAAATGAATGTACGAGGTGTGGCTATTAAATAACGAGACTGACGATGTAAAAAATGTTATTTTAATTTTATACATAATCGCTTATTGTCATGTTCAATATACACTCCTTCTCTATCCCTACAACGCTCCATGCAAAATTTCCATTGTTGGAAAAAGTGCTGAAAGTCATCTTCTGTCAGCTCCTTCAGGACACGTGCCGCTTTCTCTTTTACAGCTTCCACAGACTCAAATCTTGTCCCTTTTAATGCAGATTTCACCTTAGGAAACAGGTAGAAGATAGTCACATGTGATGAAACATGGTTTTTTACTTATGGTCCGGAAACGAAGCGCCAATCCATGCACTGGAAGAGACGAACTTCACTTAGAGCCAAAAAAGCTCGAATGAACAAGTCAAAATTTAAAGTAATGATGATTGTTTTTTTATATCCAAGGGATTGTGTACCTTCACTGGGTTCCTAAAGTTTAAACAATTAATCAATATTACTACCTTGAGGTATTTTCTAAACTACGTCAAAGAGTAAGGAAAAAACGCCCCGAAACGTGAGTGTACAAATCATGGGTTCTCCACCAAGTCAATGCGCCAGCTCATTCCGCGTTATCTGTCAAGAGGTTCCTAGCCAAGTACCCCTTTTGAATAGTTTAACGTCCTGTGTGTTTTAACGTTTATATCTAGTCCCACAAATTTTGTACATTTTACCAATCTGGTAGCTTGGATATCGTTAAAAACTTTCACGTATAGCCTGGCGAACGTTTTTCTTACTTCTTTATTCAGCTCTCCTGTACATTCTGTAATTGCTTTAGTAATCATGAAGAAACTCATTTTTGTTCAAACCTGCTCTAGTACGAGTAATATTAAAGAATCTCCTTCTTGTGCAAATATGGTACGATCTGTAGTTTCATTTCTTCCAGTGTCACTTCCGCACCTTGACTCCCCGTCCTACACGGAGTCTCAAATGGAGCGCTCACAGAGACGCCTGGATTACCAGGATGGTATAACCCGTACGAATGGGCACATATTTACGTTCAAACACTGAATACGCCAACGCCCACAACTATGAGACTTTCCCGCACCAGGCATACAGATTTGCCGGATCGGCTAGGTCATACCGTAACTTCAAATAAAAAGCCTAAGAGCTGTGTTGGGTAATTGGCATGAAGAGTCCATCCAGCGCTCAAACACTTAACATTAATTTCCATATTCATCTGGTCATCCCTATGACCACTTTCATTCCAGTAACTGAAACGGTTGAAATTTACATATCAAATTTATGTTAGAAAACCATGTGCCAGAATATGTAAAAAGATTTGGTGTGAAAAACTCACGCAACTTTCTCTTGCCAATATAAAATAATTAACAATAAACCTAACATTAGTAATAAAACATTAGAAATAAACAAAACTCGATTTCGAAAAAACGACATGAAAACAATACTTTCCTTCCTATATATTGATATAGGCAAGAAAAAGTAAAAATTAGTTAACTAATATTCACACTATTTAATACAAAACCATATGGTAAGTAGTGATCTCACAGATAACTTTGTATTTTACTTACTATCACTTCTGTGTTGCACCTGTCGACATTAAATTACCCATTTCTGCATTGAAACTATGAAACATTTTCTTTTCATTTCATATTTACTTGTCAGAAAACATTTTACGAGAATGAGCAGTATCATATTTTGTTAAGTTACTGATATAAAATGGTAAGACAACTGCTTAAGAAAACCACAATTTAACGAACACTGGAACAAAGGCAACTTTCATACACGTGGCGTTTATTAAACTTTCACTTTATTGACCTTTTATATAAGGTTTTCAGAAAAATTAATAAGTATACGGAAAAGATAATACATGAACTTCTGCAAGATCTGCCCGTTAGAAATGATTATATGTTAAGTAAATACCATGTTCATGTATATTCATGAGATCGTTAACTTGTAAATGGTTTTCCTTATCCAAGCAACATCTAAAATTCATACAACTCAATTCAAATTACAAATCTTGGTTAAAATTTTTTATACATTAGTAGTAGACAAAAAAAAGTTTACAACGGTGAACTTATTGAACAAATCAACAGCGACTTGAATAAAATATCATTGAAAATAATGAAAAAGTTATGTCGATGTTCCTACATAAATATCACATCTGAGCTGCTTCCACTCGAATTTCAAACTCATTTCAGAAATAAATAAATTGTTTTGTCTTTCTCTCTGGTATCTAGATTCATCAAATTTTCGAAAAATTTCATTTTTGATTAGTTCTTTCGAAATATTCAACATTTTTGAGCTCTATTCAATTTTTTTCAACAAAAGTCGTTTTTATTATTCAATTTTTATAAAAATTAAGTATTTTCTTTATTGATATATTTTCATTCATTCTGTGGATAGTAACCGTCTAGTTTCAAAAGCAGATATATCCAAAAGTGTAAATTTTTCAGGAGAGCTGAAAAATGTTTCATTCAAAAACATGAAATGATACAACATTGTAACTTACTTCAGAAATAGCATTAGAGTAGAGGATTTTACATACTAAATTTTAACTTTCTAATGACTGTGGCTTAAAAGAAAATTCATATAATATATGTGGATATATATATGGTTTTAAAACCAAATTCGGATCAATCTGGTTTTGAAATAAACTTAAAAACCAAAATATATAAAACCCGTGATTATTTTATTTTGTAGGTAGAACAAGTAATCACAAATTTGTGTTCTTTAGTAATAAAATTACAAATATTAAGTTAGATAATAAATTTTTTTTAAATGTTGAAATTTTTTTGTAAGTAGGCCTACAAATTTCTTAAAAATTAGAAAAGAATATTATTTTAGCAAAAAAAAAGTCTGATAAAATGAAATTAAAACAAAACAAAATATTATTAAAAATTTAAAAATTATTTAAGACAATAAATTGAAAAAAATAAGGAAGATAGTATATTAGCAAAAAAAACCTCCGATACAATAAAACTTTATACTAGTAAATTTTGAACTTCTGCTTTTTCACAAGGTTTACAGATCGGTGGATCATTTTCTACAGCCGTTTCTTTCATAGCAACAATAAATTCCTTACAAAATTTTAAACTACTTAAATCTCTCCAAGTTTCCCCGAAATGTTTTGATAGTAATTTTTTTACATCATTAATTTTGATTTTAGATACTAACACCTTCCCTTTTTCGATCAAATTTGGTTGAGTAACATCTTTAATAACTTCCCTGATTCGCAAATATTTTTTCATTAACAATACTTAATAGTACTTAACGCAACACAATGCAATAGAAAAACTTGCACTAAAATCAACCCACAGGGTTGGTCTAGAGGTAAAGTCGTCGCCAAAATTAGTTGTTTAACAGCTGCTTTTCGGAGACGAAGATTCCTAGTTCAAATCCTAGTAAACGTAGTTACTTTTATACGGATTTGAATGCTAGACAATGGTTACCGGTGTACTTTGATGGTTGGGGTTCAATTAACCATACTGTCTCAGGAATGGTCGCCCTGAGTCTGTACAAGACTACACCTCATTTACACGTCATACACATCATCCTCATCTCATTGGGTCATGAGGTTGCTTATTGTTCTGAATTGAACAGATTGCAACGTACACAAATTAGGGATTACAAAAAAAAATACACTTTGCAACATCCTGCCATTATACAACATAACCTCAAACAAATGCCCGACCCATGTTCTGTAAACATATGTTTTTCAAGGATAATACGAGGACGAATGGATGTATCTGGTTTTGGAAAAAACCGGCAACTTTATGCTTGTTTTTATTAAGGATGTAGATCGCTTTGAAACATGCTTTTTACAGTGAATATAGAAGGTTGTAAGAAGGCTGTTAAAAAATGCAAAAATATAAAATTTGAAATTTTTGGATGTATCTGGTTTTGAAACTAGACGATTCTATTAAGTGAAGTTTCATTATGATCCTCATTTACTATCTTTAATTAAACTTAGAGTAAATTTCCTGAATTTGCATGTTTATTCTACACGGTTCTAAAGCGGTGGTTCCAATAGGGTTATTACATCCCGTGAGAGTTTCCTAGACATCAGATTAAATTGTGTTGCTTATTAACTGTTTGTTCTGATAAAGAAATTCTGTTTCACTCTTATGAACACAAGATTTACTTTACTAATTTTATTACTGTACACGAAATTATATAATTTGGTATTGATTTTTTCTTCACGAATAAAATAATTAAATTTGTAATTTTAAACGAATATTTTTGACATTTCTACCGTTTCAAATATTTTAATACAAAATAAATAAAACCTTTAAAATAAGTAATAAAAGTAAAAAATTAACAATCAATTGTTATGATTTTTGTTACATTTTCTTAATTATAGTCAAGTTTAGTTTAACCTTGAGATTTTAATTGATTAATTTATAAAATCTAATAATTGTATTTGTTAGTAGGCTAATTATAATAATTAATTGTAAATATTAATTGTGTAAATAAATAATATTAATTGTAATAAATTTAAAACAGGTCTGCTTATTATTTATCCCACCCAGATCCCGAGCAAACCTAAGCTTAGGTGCTACAATATTGTGCCTTCTTTATTTGCCCGGGTTAGGAATATCGTTTCACTAATTTTAAATATTTTTAAAACTGGCTAATAAATACTGTACATTAAACCAAATACAAATTAACGTAAAGATTGCAAAATGAAACTTTTGTGTTTGTTTAGCGTTTTGATCATGGTTTAAGGAAAAGCTAGGTCAATAATTCGGACCTTTTCCGTTATTTCACAAGAAATGTACTGTATTTAGCAAGTGTTATGCGGGTCTGCGTAACCACTTTATTGAAGGCGAAACTTTGTACTGCATTTCACTATATTTTTGAGGTAAATAATCATACATTTTTCATAATAATGAAGTTATTTTAATTACAGTATTGTCCTGACCTCCACTTCTCCAAAACGACCACTTATTGAGTTCACCGTACGTGGTCGCTTTGAGGAGGTTTTACTGTATAAGGTGATGTAAAACAATTAATATTCATTCATACCAAAAGAACTATAATTATGTGTTTTTCTATTCTTTCCAAATATACATGCATTTTACACGTGGTTACGTAATACAAGAGATTTTATCATACATGAGAATAAATTTTGATAATACTAATTACCATGGAAACCCCTTCCTACAGTTATTAAGCCTGGGTTGTTTTGCAAGTTAATTTAGAAATGTCATTTTGTACAAAGTTAACATTGTTATGTATACACGGTATACTTTTTTAACAAAAGATACCAAACCACCCACCTTATAACCAACGGTTAACTGTGTACTTTTCGACATCAACTCCATCAGTTTATTTTACCTCATTGGAAAAGTTATAAATAACCTCTTTCCTCGTTTTGTACTCACAAGGTTTATATTTAACCATAAAAAAGAGCAAACATTTTCACAAAAATTGTATTTTTAAAATATAATAATAGAACATTCAGTAATTTGGAATAATTCACGTACTTGATCAACAGTAAATGAAAATTAATTTGAGGTTACTTGCAAAGTAAGCTTAAAAGTTTATGTAGTAATTATATTTTACTCAAACTTGTTCGGTTTTATACAAAATGGTTTGTTCTTATAGTGCTGACTTTATTACTGAGGTTTGGCCACAACAATCGCAAATCACTCTCTATCAAGACCCACACCGATAGGTCTCAAAGCATCGACGTCGGTATCATGACTGATCCACAAAATCAGGAGCATTTTTCTAAACACCCACATCTCGAAAGCTTTTAAACAATTCATAGACTGCATACTCAAAGTCCATGTTTCCATACCTTATAGCAGGATGACAAAGTAAGCCTAGATGATGTATGTGTTTACAAACCTATATCTTAAAAGAAATGAAATTGTATTGTTAACAATCAGTTGCTTCATGTTAAAAAACATTAGAAACGTCAGTACATGCCTATTCCTAATAAATAAATAGCCTAACATCTTTCAGTTATAATTTTTAAGCCTTTTTTATGTCACTCCTTTGTACGGAACCAACAAAACCTTCCTCGACAATTTCAAACTTCCTAAACCCAAAAATTAAACTAAAACCGGATCCTCCTACAGTAAATTTTACGATCGACTAGATAATAAATAACCATACCAACCATCTAGCTCGTGACCTTCCCATAAGGAACTAGAGTAGAACAAAGTTATGCATGCACACTCCGTTGATTCGCTGTCGTTCATTTTGCTTGCTTTTGAGAATGTGTGGTGGCTGTTTTGGAAAGAGAGGGAGGGTTTGAAACCGTTATGCGGCAGAGGGTGGGGTTCGACAACACTCTTCTGAAGAACAACAGTCGCTTGGTGTACTTCCAGTGGTAAGATCTCAGAATTGTGATTCTACTAAATAGCATTTTTAAATACTTTAACACTTCTCTAAACAGTATTTTTCAGTACTACTTAACCAGTATTTTTCAATACTAGCTTAACCAGTTTTACTGTGTTGTGCATATTTAAAGTACTAATAGCGCTTCGTAATGTCTCAACTGTAATCAACACGAATAGGCAAAGAAGTGATGCTGAAAAGCCGAAGTAAATGTATTATTATGAATGAATTTTTAAAAAACTTCTAATGAAAATTACGAGAACCAACGTAAGGAAATTCAGGAGCGCGCTGCTAAACTTTGTGGTATATCCGTTCCCTCTTTAAGAAAAATTTTAACCTAAGAACAAAATTAGTGATAATGGAACGTTTAGTAGGCCAAGAAAAAGTCGACCAAGAATAAGCAGTAATGTTAACATCGATAATTTCCAAAAATCTGCACTAAGAAATATAACATTTTACGAGCTTAATTTCAATAATCTTTACAAACAATATTTAAAAATAAATAATTTCTCAAAATATTTTTTTAAATAATATTTTTGAAGTAGTTTTATAACATTAGATTTTTTTTAAGTAAGGTGATGTTTTGATGGCCCAATCAATCGGTATGCATCGGGTCCGTAGGCGTGACTTCTAGTTACTAGTTAGCAAACTACTAGAAAAGCAACACAAGAAAGTAGCAAAGCGGAGAACTGGTAAACGATTCCCGGCTAAGGTCTGTGAAATTGTTGCACATTTAACCCATTTATACTTTTCCGTAACCCTTTAATCATCAGACTGTTAATATAATTTTTAATAAACCAAACATTACAAAATTTTTTAATATTTCTTCTTCTCTTCTTCTGCTTTTCAAGGATTAGGCTTCTCTGCCTGTTCCGAACCTCTCAAATCTGCCCATCTTTTCTCGGTTGTCCTCGTTCTCTCCTGCTCTTCGGCTTATAGCCCAGTGTCTGCTTAGGTATCCTATCCTCCCGAATTCTTACATTCTCTAACCACTGCATTCTGTTCTGGAATACCTTGTTGTTTATAGAGAAGATGTTGAGTTCTTTCCTTATCTCGGTATTCCTGTAACGATCTTCTCTACTTCACCCATATGTACGTCGAAGAAATTTCATTTAAGATGCTTGCAATCTACTCTCCTCTCACTTTGATAGCACCCAAGTTTCACTGCCATAGAGTAGAGTCGGCACTGCTAATGTTTTATAAAATCTCAACCTCGCGTTTTTGCTGGTGCTATTTTTTAAAGTGTGGTGGATAGTTCAGCATATTTGCTGAAATCGGTGCATCTTATTGTAAGCATCTTTATCCAGTTTGTATGTAATGTTGTAAACTAGATACTGAAAGTGGGGAGTTATGTTCCAAAATATTATTATCTATAACAATTTTACTTCAGAAAATTTGAACAGAAGTAAAATTGTTAATAATTCTTATGAACATATTTCAGCTAGTTGAATCAAATATTCTTTGATCACCAAGTTCACTTGGTGTTATTTTAATTCGCTTTGTTTTTGAATATTCAATTAAAAACGTATGATAAAAGGAACTCATAATGCTGAGTGAAAGACGGAAGTTAAACTTTCATCATCCAAGACAAAAATATCAATTTGTTCCACTCACAGACTATTTTAATGAGAAAGCTTTAGTTCGCTGTTACTTTTAATAAGTATGCTGTTACTGACATTACTTAAATTTATTAAATATACCATCATCGCAAATGAACTTTATGTTTTGTAATACCATTGTTAATAGATATTACGCTCTTTGCATTTCGTTTTAATTTATTTATTGGAGCATAAAATATATCCGATGTTTTGATGAAAACAAATATTAATGATGGTTCGAAAAGTTTGGAATGATATTTCAAGCAATAATTTTGTTTTTCGCAACATAAACAACTTTGAAGGTTTTTTAAAAAACTGTTTTGTTAAAGGAACTACAAAACTATATAAATTGGTGCCAGTTGTGATGAAAGAGTATTACCAGATACTGTCATCTGAATAATGTTTCTGTAACGATTGTTTTGTTTGAATTTGTTCCAATATAATTCATACTGTAAATAATACATTACCGATAAATAAAAAGGAATCTAAATTGCACAACACAAAATCTTTAACCACAAAACAAAAATTTATTTATTAGACACTACATGCTTATCTCTAATTGAAATTACGGTGTTCAGCAAAAACCGGAAATAACAGATTTAAAACAGCACGTCACATCACTAAAATTCCGATATGGCGGACATACATGAGGCAGACAGACGGTCGATGGGACAAGCAGATTGGAGGCCCTGTTTAGAAAACAGAGGTAAAAGTCATCCACGAACACGGTTAAAACTGGTGCTAGGATTTAACTGAGCAGGAAGGCGGCAAACCATGAAATTGTGGAAGAAAACAGAGGACTTATACTCAACACATGAAAGCCTGATGAAGGAAAATTGGTGGAGGGTGGACCATAAAACTGATAATCTCTCAAAACCCCCCCTCCATTTATTTCACAAAATAAAATCATAAGCCATAGAAATGATAGATTTACTGCAATTACCAGCTACCGTATTCCATTGGAACAAAATTTTCTACGAATGAATCGCCTTCTTTACTGTCGCTGTCACCGGCGTCCTCACTATCAGCCTCACTAGTTCCCTTAATTTACCTAACCGTTTCCTTTTTTACTGGTGTCAACAAAACTGTTGATGAAGAATTAGCTTCTTCACTCTCTTTAACTTCCTTCTTTATATTTCGAATCGTGAAAAGAGAAACATCACAGTATTTAGCCGCTCACTTACGGCTTTTGTTAAGAGGCACGGATAGGCATTTTTGTTTAGCTTCAACTTCACAACATTTTATTACATTGCTTATTATATTTAGTTTAGCGCTATGAATAGTTTTACCAAGTTTTCGAGAAACCGACATTTCTGTTTACGGAAACTAACAGTTATATTCGTACAGTGTTAACCTACAAAAGGTTCCACAATATACTGTACAATATGCTATCAGTATAGTATAAGTTGTTATGTTTGTCGTACTGAAATTAAAGCAGTCGCGTATGTGCACTGATGCTTTTCCCCCTTTACCCCTCGTTGCAAACAAGGGTAAACTCGAGACTCAAGTGACTATACCATTGCTAATATGCCCAGAGCCCTGTTACGTACGGTGTTAAAAACATTGATTCACGCTATGAGAATAACAGTTGATCTTATTTTAGGCTATATTATACTTATGATATTCAAACAAATTACTTTTTCGATTAACAATGTTTACGTTATTATCTAAAATATTTATAATTATGTGACAGAATTGTTATTACATTTTGTAATTGAATTTAACTATTTATAGGGTAATGTACACCATTTTGTTTGCAAAACCATAAAATGTTATGAAAAGATAATTTAAAATAATTTTCTTTTATTCTTTCAAAATCTGTATTTATCAATTTCATCGCCATAGGCCTATTAATTCTATAAATGTTCTACAAATTTTACTATTTACATTTATTTTAGAGTATTTCATTTCTTTTTAATTTTAAATACTGCTTCTTTTAATCGAATATTGGGGCCGAAAATTATTCTTTAAATAATAGTCACTTATCATTTTAACTTTAGTTTAAATTACAATTACAACTAAAACTTAAACAGTATTAATTGAATACAACGTATGTTTGTAGGACAGATAGTAGCGGAGAGCTTATTGCTGTATACAACCAATGTTAAATTTGAACCGCTTATCTTTCCCACAGTCTAAAGTGACTTTTGGATGTAGTATAGTAAATAATTTTAAAACGCAGTGTTCTGTTATTTACCATTATATCACTTATTATGTTAAACTTTTAGGTATGCGATATTTATGGTCCTTTTCAAATTACTTAGTTCCCTTTAAGTATCCGCCGCTGCTACAAAATTGTAGAATAGCAGTCTATGTTCTATTACATCGTTGATAGATGATTCAATTTAAGTAATCAATTGTCGTTAATTCAAGGAATAATTTTAAAAATAATCTTAAAATAATCGAAATTAAATAATTCAATTTTTTTTTAAATAGAATAAACAATAATAAAATATATATTGTGACAATATCGAAAAAGTAATATGGCTCGAGAGGGTTCTAGATAGTTTTGTATTCATACAATGTTAAAGAGTAGATAATAGAGTGACAAAGTAACAATAGGGTTAGTTATAAAAGGATATTTAAAAAGGGCCGCGTATAATAAGGTAGGGTCTTTGTTGTACAACTATTTGTGAAAGATTCGGTTGGTTACCTGTAACACCTTTATTCTATTGTGACTTGTTTATATTAGTTATGATTTTTCGAGAACAAATAAAAAGGATTTTTATTATTTGCATCAAACCTCTGTGTCTTTCGAGAAAACTCTTTGATCTACCTATATAAATGGAGCCCCAAGTGCGGTCAGAGAGTTAGTATTCGTTTGATCTTTGACGAGTGTTTATTGAGTGTGCTATAGATGCGTAGAAAAGGTCAAAGTATCCGGGCATTGTAGTGGTCAACTATTGTTATACTATCTTATTGTGTACGTGCATTGTATTCAGTTTTTGTGTATAATTGTTTGTAAGTAGTACTAAGTAAATTATTTGAGTTAGGTATTTATTGTATTACTTCATTATAATTAGTTTATTATTTATTTTGTAAATCTTTTAGTTATAATAAATACTTGTAATTTTAAACTTTAGTGTATTAATTATTTAATTACCTAGATCCCGAAACGGACCTTCGCGATAAGTGTCACAATATATTAAAAATATTTATGAGAAAAATATTAAATATTAATAGAAATTAATTCCAGAATCCAAATAGTTGAAATTCAATCAAGAAAAACAAAAGAAAGTATGATTTAATTAAATAAAATTTTAAAATAAGAAAAGAAGATTAATAAAACAACAAGAATCCAATTAATTGAGGAACTAATTAAAATGACATTAATATATTAAAAATTAGGAATAAAAGATTTAAATAAGATTATGAACATCTATAAAACCAATTGCAACTATGGTCAAGTGCTCCATTCGATCCTGGTCAATGGAAGAAAACACATGAAGCATCTAAGACTACAAGGAATTATAAAAAATCGTAACTATTTTATTAATTTAATAATTTTGAGCTCATAAGTAAATTAAAAATAAAAATTCAATTTATTATTAGAACAAACATATTTCATGTTATTAATTAATTTAGTTTATATTTTTAGAGTTGTAGAACAGCAGTGTCATCAAAAAATTCAATTCAAGTTAAGTAATTTTGTAACATTTAATTTTTGTCAATTTTCAATTTTTACTAGTTTCAATTAAATTTCAATTTATTTATTTCAATTCAAATTTGCGTTTTATTTTATTTCTTTAAAATTACATTACATTTTGGCGCCCAACGTGGGTCACAAAAGAGAGTAATTTAGACGCATTTTTATTTATTTAATTACATTAAAAAATAAATACGTAGAATACAGTATTGTAAAAAAATGGAATAAAATTTTATTAAAGTGATTCAAGATGTATAACGGGGTACAAAACGAAAGTTTGACGTAGCTAAAGAATACGGGATTTTACCGAACACTTTTTCGTCTTTTTTAAAAAGAAAAAACACAATTATGGAAAACTGGAATCAAAAAAACGGAAAAAGTCGAACGCGGGTAAAAACAGCAGCATATTCTCCAGTGGACGATTATGTTTTGAAGTTTTCTTTATCAGATTCAATAACTTGCTATACTGTATTTCAGTAGCCTAACGCATACTGGACATAGGCTACCGTATGTCGAATACTATAATTTATGTACATAAATATAATGTAGTTCTACATATGCTCTCCTACTTTATTAATAAAATAAATCGGGGTTTTCTTTGTACTTGACATTCTACTTTATTTCTGGTATTAATAAAGGGTGTTTTTTTTTTAGAGGTATAGAACTTTAAAATGAAATAAAACACAGAATAATTGAACAATTGACGTGGAATTGGTTTTATTTTAAAGATAACTATTTACCATTTTTATTTGAAAATAATTTCCGGCATGTGGCCGCTGCGGCTGGCTCGGACATGGTCCAATCGAGACGTCCAATTTGTGATCACTTTTTGCAGCATTTGGGGCCGTATATTGTAAATAACGCGGCGAATGTTGCCTTCCAAGTCGTCAATTGTCTGTGGCTTATTGACATAGACTAGCGACTTCACATACACCCACAGAAAATAGTCCAGCGCTGTTAGATCGCACGACCTTGGAGGCCAATTTACAGGTCCAGAACGTGAAATTATGCGTTCACCAAACGTTTCTTTCAGTAAATCGATTGTGGCACGCGCTGTGTGACATGTTGCACCATCTTGTTAAAACCACAGCTCTCCAACATTAAGGCGATTCAATTCAGGAACAAAAAAGTCATTGATCATGGCTCTGTAGCGGTCACCATTGACTGTAACATTCTGCCCGGCATCATTTTTGAAGAAGTAAGGACGAATGACTTCACCAGTCCATAAAGCACACCAAACAGTCACTTTTTCTGGATATAAAGGCTTCTCAGCAATATATCGAGGATTACCTTCACTCCAAATGCGGCAGTTTTGTTTATTCACGTAGCCATTCAACCAAAAATAGGCTTCATCACTGAACAAAATGCTCTGATGAACGATTATGTCGATCATAAAACGGACGTAGTGCGCGATAAGTTTATAAGTTTCACGAAACGAACCATGATTTTCAAAATAAATCTGCACAATTTGCAAGCGTTGTTCAGGCGTCAGTCTATTCATTATAAAATGGCAAACCAAATTAAACATAAATTACAAAACAGTTTGCAAAATGGCCGCCATGGAAATCAGTACTGCCAACTTAAAGTTCTATACCTCTAAAAAAACACCCTTCACATAGTATAACAAAAGTTTGAATTTCGTAATTTTTAACTTTACAATACCGTTCCGTATGATGCTGGTTAATTCGAATTTTGGATAATTCGAACTTTTTTCCATTCCCCTTCAAGTTCGAATTAACCAAGTTGTACTGTATTATTACGATTATTAGACTATTTATTATACAGAGAAAATTAAGTAAACAAAACTACTGGATAATTTTAAAGAGACTGAAATTTTCATTGCTGAATACTAATGACTTGTTATTTTTCTCTTTCGTAAAATATAATTTATAAACACACCAAAATAAAGAGAATAAATTAATATTGTGTATTCACCTATATACAAATAAAGCCCTTCAGAATGTTATTACAAAATTTTCATGAACAATTTTGAACCAAAATAGAAGTTGATGATTCGTAATTTTAATATTAATAAAACAAAAATTTAAGAGGTAAAATATCTAACAAATTTTCAGAGCAGATAAATCAAAACACGAAAGAGACTGAAAACAATTTAATTTTAATTAAATGACCTAAAATAATATACATACAATTTAAATTGAAATGACGAATTAAATTAAAACATGAAACATAAGTATGGATGGTACGTTAATGTGGTAATGAGACAAAATGAACTCAATTTTTAAACGAAGTACATATTTTTAAATTTCATTTTTAATACAACTTCACAAGCTAATAAATAAATAAATAAGAAGTAATAAAATAAACTTTCTTGGGTATACTAGGTTTTTTACTTGAAGAGAATGTATAATTTTATAGCACATATTCTGACAGAATCTGAAACGCGCGTGACGCCTCCCAATGGATTCACAGTTCACATATTCCTGTACAAAAAAAGGAAATGAGAAACAGGAGTAGAAAAAGAAGGAAAACAAAGGAACTTATTTCTTTTATTACAGACTAGAGTTATCCTATACCGTAACGAAACCTAACCTACTCCTTGCAATTGTTTTTCGTGTTAGTATTTAATCATTGAAAATCATTGGAGACATTCTTTAGAGATGGGAGTTTTTGTCAGAGACATTATTACAGAGTAGATTGATCAGTGTAGCACACGTGTTATTTGATAAAAAATGTCCTTTCTTATTGAAAAAATGAATTATTCACGCCAAGTGGGAAAAAGTTATCAAAGTGAGTAAAAATTCCCTGGTATTTTTTTTCACCCGACTCCAAACTGAACCATAATTTTATTTTGTCTTGGGTTTTGGTTACGGTACTACACATGAGCTGCACTATTTCCGTTTATGATATTTAAAGTTATTCAATGGACGGTGGGGAATACTCTCAGGAAAGGAGAGACCCAGTGGTACATTCTCTGGTTAAGACTAAGGATATTCAGCTATTATCTGCTGTTATTTTGGTTAACTGTTATTCAGACCAAGAGGTCTCAGCTCCATTTTTGTTTTAGACATCATTGTTTTAAATTCCTAATATGTGTACGTTGCAATCTGTTCAATTCAGAACAATAAGCAACCCCATAACCCAATGAGATGAGGATATGTATGACGTGTAAATGAGGTGTAGTCTTGTACAGAATCAGGGCGACCATTCCTGAGAGAGTATGGTTAATTGATCCCCAACCATCAAAGTACACCGGTAACCATTGTCTAGCATTCAATTCCGTATAAAAATAACTACCTTTACTAGGATTTGAACCAGGAACCTTCGTCTCCGAAAATCACTGTTAAACAGCTGATTTTGGCGACGACTTTACCTCTAGACCAACCCGGTGGTATAGACTGTTGAGAAATTCCTTTAAGCTAAGTCACATACTAGTCGGTTGGGATAGTTATGCAGCCGATCACTAAATTTACTGTAGAAGGACACGGTTAGTTCCTTTACTGTCGGTAGTTTGAAATCGTCGTGGAATATTTTATTGCTTAAATAAAAAGGAGTGCTAGAAGCCAGTCTTAAGAACTTTTACTGAAAGGTCTAGATCGACTTTAAGTTACTCTCTGCTGCTGCTCTAAAGAGCAAAAAAAAGCTCTAAAGAACTTAAACACCATAGAACCAGTTTGATAGCAAAAGGGTTTTGTAAACCAAAATTTTGGAACAAAGGTTCAATTCTGATTGAGAGTTAATTTAGCAGAAGATTAGTTTCTAGCGGTGGTTAAATTGTAAACATTTTGCACGCAGATGATGCTTTCTAAAGCTGCTGCTTTATAAAAAAGCTAAAGATGCTTTATACAGTTTTCCCTGAGGACGACCTGAGAATGACTTATATCGTGCAAAACGGTTTTACCAGGAGATTTCTTACCATTTTTTTTTTTTTTTTTTTTTTTACTGGTAAGGCCACAATGGACCACTTCAGCCACAACATGAAAGACTCTACTTCGATCTCTGAGCCTTGATCTTTACCCAGTATTCCCTCATTCTTTGTGATCTCTGAGCCCGGAGTTCTTCTGTCACCCTCTGCACTCTTCTAGTCTTGGTTTCCGGTTCCAAAGCCAGATCCTTCAACTTTCTATAACTCTCAGACTTGAACCTCACATCCTCCAGCGTCAACCCAAACCTTTCCAAGTCCTCCTTGACCTCCTTCGTCCAGTTCAAACCGATTTTAAAATCCCAGACACTTTCAATAAGTTGTCTAAGTACTCTGTTCTCCGGTGTTCTAAGGATATGGCCCAAAAAGGAGATTCGTTTTTTCCTAATTGTGTCTAGTATTAGCTCCGAAATTTTATAGACTTCATTATTTGTTAGCAGTCTCCAACTATTATCTTTGTATATTCTCTTACCAATACAGGTTCTAAGGAGTCTTCGTTACACTTAGTTCTAAAATCTACATGCAATTTTCAGTTATTTAATCACATCGTTGCAGAATTATTTCCACAGACTCATGAGACTCGACTGATTTGTAAGGAGTGAAAAATCACCACTTGTATGGTGTATATCAGAGCCACAGATAGGAGAATTTTAAGGGTTGAAGATTTTTTCAATAAGAATCAATGGTGTTTTGGGTAGCGGTATATGGGTGAATTTCACAAAAAAGGATAATATTAAGTCCTTGCAATAAAAATATCATTAAAATTAACAATATCACTGTAAAAAATATATTATATTTATCTAATAAGTTTTTTTGTTTTTCAGCTCATATATTTATTCCATAATAGCTTTTAAAAATTTATACAAAAATTATTGATTACTAAAATTGTCAATTCGGTCACTGTCCCCACCAAGAACAATGAAATTTTTTTTTTGATATTGCCAATAAGAAGCCTCTTTTTTAGCCGGTTTTATATTAAAAACGTGTATTTAATGGGGGAATTTACAACATGTATGCAGTTTTTAAGTTACACATTCCTGAAATTGGTGATGGGCATTAAAATCCGTGTCCCTCATTTACTTAGTAGTAAGACAGCATTTTCAAACTTGGCGCCGCGTGGATTGTATTCGATGTAGTTCCCGCGCCTTTTGCAGTATGGAGATGAGCATTGGTTATACTACAGTGTGCAGTAAAGTTTCGTGTAGATTTAGTGATATTAACAACGTTAACATCCAAATTTGAGGTAAGAATCTTTTCGTAGCATAATTATTTGTCAATACGGTCACCTTACAATGTGGCGATCAAATTTTTAATGACATTAAAATGTATCGCAAAGAGATGGTGCCACGGTAAACCTTCATAACCTAAAACTCGGTGTTCAGCACACGTTGCCGTAGCGTAATGTAATGAACTAGAAATATGAAAATGTCAAACCGGTCACCGTCACATATCTAACGTGACCGGACATGACATCAGTGACCGGATTGGTACAGCTACCCAGTAACGTGACCGAATTGACCAGAATGCCAAGTTAAGCCTTGTATATTGTTCGCCTAACCTAAAATTTACAACTGAGGCTACCAGAAACTAGTGATGGGAAATAAAGCTATTTTTTGATAACGTGTTACTGAAAATAACAGCCTGCTCGATAAAAGGATTCTATAATCTGTTATTAAAATAACTCTTATCGTCCAGCCTACAATACAATGTAGTAATATGTAATAGCACGACACATGTGGAAAAGAAGTGAACTAAATTATACATTTACATGTAGATTTTTGTAGAGAAAGGTCATTTAGAAAAGTTTATTGACACAGAAAATGGTAGTCAAAACAAACCGACCAGCGGCGACATCATGACTCGCGGACGGTTTGTTTTGAGTACTGACTTGCTTTAATCCTACTGACGCCTTTATGTATGCATGGCTACTGCTTCTCGGCCGGTGTACAATGTGTAATTAAAATAACAGGGTGTTTTTAGTAATCTGTTATCACAATAATTGTTTCAATCCAGTAACCATGTTATTAATCCTGTAACGTTAAGTAAGTTGAGGAATGGAATAAAAGAAGAAAGGAATAAATTTAAGTAGTGGTTGAGGAATTTAGAAAAGAATTACCGTTATTTAAGAAGCATTTATTTTATTCACGTCATCAATCAAATGAATTAAAAACTAAAAAAGAGAATTTGCAATCGGGAGAGATAATATTCAGAATATATTTTTCTGAAAATTATGTCACCAAGTATTCCGAAGAAATCCAATCAATGCATTTCGGTGCATCCAAACGACAGGTAGCGCTTCATACTGGTGTCCGCTACGCCATACGTAACAGAAAGATTGAAGTCAAGTCGTTTTGTACATTGAGTGATAACGTAGATCATCAGGCCCATGCAGTGTGGGCCCACATGATCCCAATATTGGAAATGTCATCAAAAACTTTTCCTAAAACGACCACAGTTCATTTCTTTTCGGATAGCCCAACTTCTCACTACAGAAACAGGATGAACATTTATTTATTTAAAAAAATTGTCCCTAGATATTTTAAATGAGTGAAGTACATGACGTGGAATTTTTCTGAATCTGGGCACGGCAAGGGACCGATGGATGGTGTTAGAGGTGCACTCAAACGTAAAGCAGATTTATCTATTTCTCACGGAAACGATTTAACTTGTGCTTTCGATATCGTTGAAGCTTTCAAAAATGATAGTGGAACCACCTTGCTGGAAATACAAACCAAAGATGTAGAGAATCTCAAAACAGAAGTGGCCTCAAGTAATATTCCAACAATAGATGGAATAATGAAAGTACATCAAATTACTTATTCCGAAGGCTATATGTCTACACGATCATTGTCATGCTTCCAATGTCCACCATCTCAGTATTGTGAGCATTTCGGGATTGGAGATATCGTTTCGGATACATCCGACTCGGAAGAAATTATTCCAAAGTCTATCTCGACACCAAAAATTCATTTGGAAGTAGATGACATTTTTACAGCTTCTGAAGATGAAGAATCGGTGAATCTATCCAAAAACGACCCTGTACCCGGAACTTCAACTAATACCAGCACTACGGACTATGACTTAGGAGCGTTCGTCCTTGTAAGATG
Source organism: Catonia carolina (assembly GCA_035578175.1). Lineage (NCBI taxonomy): Eukaryota > Metazoa > Arthropoda > Insecta > Hemiptera > Achilidae > Catonia > Catonia carolina. The sequence continues at coordinate 431,014,044 of JAQMRL010000001.1, read as the reverse complement.
TTTCTTCGGAACGACCTCGTTATGTCGGCAACTCGTAGGTGTAATACAGAGTACAGTAATTAATGATAAATGCGATATTATTTTTATGAAAAGTAGTGACGATAGTAGAACTCTATTTAGTATTAAAGAAAAAACCGTATCGTCTATAAAAATAAATCAGATTATTTCAATTTTACCTACTCCTGTTTTATTATTAAAAGGTGGCAATGTATTTTATAAATTTAAGCAGCCTGTTTTCTGAAAATACAAATAATATTTTAAGTTGATCATTATGTATGCGTTGCAATAAATCCTGTTTGCTCCGAAAATCTCAATTTTATATTTTTTATGAATTGTTTAATAATTTTATTGTTTATCTTTTGTAGCAGCCTGTTTGTTTTGTAATTAACTCTTTTATAAATTATCTAGTTAACAAAATTTTGACTGATTAACAGTTCTGTATTATATTCAGATATAGGCCACCTGTATGTAGTTTAGCCAAGGCTGTACATTAATAATCAGCTGTATTGGTATTTTCAAAGACTTAATTTTGAGTATGATTCAATACATTTATTTTATTTTCAGTTAAAACATGTTTTTTTGTTGTTATGATTTAAAAGGCGTTGGCTGAAATAGCCAATAAAAGAAATTCAATTTTGTTATTGTTTATTAGTGACAACATGATTTATTAGAAGATTTCGGCAGCAAACCTTTCCTATATAATATTCGTAAATAGTTTGTAAATTTTGAATTAATTAGTCATAAGTCAATAGTGTACTCAATGTTGTTCTGTTTACGTAACACATATTATAGGTTTTATGTAATTATTTTATAACCTTAAGAATATTGATTCAGTCATTTTAATGTTGATGTCCATTGTTTTTCTCAGTCACAATGTCAAGTCGGTAACGCATATGTCAATCCAGTCACGATAAGAAAATGCGTTAAAATGAGCTTAAATGTTGAAAAACATACTGACTTCTTTTCAATTTATTTGCCTATATTTATTGTAAAAGTGTAATAGAATTCAATTACTAATATTTAAACTGGCAGTAGCTATATAATTCATTTTATTTACTGCGATGATGATCGATTTTGTTGAGGTTAACAATTTCGCACTTATTTCACAAAAATAAAAAAGGAGAAACATTTATTTAGATACACCTACAATTAAAAATAAGTTATGAATTGTATGTATTATTTATGTTCACTTTTATCTAATCTTTAAATGGTTTTTTTTTCATTTTAAAAAACGTGATTGAACTGACATTTTCTTGTACTGCTTTAAGCAAATAATTGTAAAAAAATACAAAATAACAAAAATTAGCACTGTTCTATTACGAATGCTATAGTAAAAGGTATGTGTTTTAATAATAAATAAGATAAATTGAAATTAACAAAATTTTATTTTTTTTAAATTATTCCTTAGTATTATCCTTCTTTGTGAAAATCACCCATATGTGCTAGCTCTTTAAAACAGCAGATATAATAATTTTTATTTTAAAAAATGTGTTTATGTACCTGAAGATCTAACGCAAGCAACAAAAGATATAAAATACTAAAAAAATATTAATTTCAATGAAAAATTAATTTAAAAAACTTCTATAACTAGTAGTCATTTCATAAATGATTATTAACTAATTAATTTGAATATATTTGAAATACAATTTATTAATATTACACTCACGTACTCATAATTAAATAACGAAATAAAAAATTAATTAATTCAAGAATTCTTTTAGAAAACTATTGTTAAATCGTTTCATTTGAAAATCCACAATCGGTGACGCTAGAAGAGAGTAGAAAATGCAAATGACTTTACAGTGCTTCCAACGAATTGGAGCTGCATTTTCAAGGCAGTCGTTAACAGAGCAATACATTGAAAATTAAATAAGAGATTTTTTTCTTTGATTTAAAACGAATTTTTCATTGTAATAAATCAAATAAATGTAGTAGTCTATATTTGGATTAAAATCAAATATCATATTATGAACGGTCAAACAGTTAAATTTATAAAAATTTAAAAAAAATTGATGAAAGGGATATTCTTCGAAATATATTTGAATAGAAATAAAATAAATACATAGATATATATATTTTGTTTTAAACAAAACATATCAAAATTAACAATTAAAAGATAGGTAAACAGCGAGAATGTTTAGATATTTAACGTTCTAGGAAAGTAAAAAATAAAAAAAACAAAAAAGATACGTAAATACAGATTACTAAATCTGCATATAAATTGCCTTTAGATCTCAGTCGGCTTACAGTTAAAGTATCCGTGTCCTGTAACCGTACATAAACAAAACAAAAATTGAAAACGAATACCAAAAAATTCATAATTCAATTTTTGTATGACTCTTGTTTTGGTTATCGAAGAAGCTATTGATTGTAATATTAATTAAATTACAAATCTGAATATTATAAAACATTTTTGTTTACTACAAAAATTGTATTGTGGGAATCAAAACGTCCTAAAATATTTATTAAAAATCTGGTGTGAAACACTCACACAACTTTCTCTTGCCTATGCAAATAATAAACAATAATCCTAACATTAGTAATAAAACATTATAAATAAACAAAAAACTAACGTCACTAAACATAACCTAATTTTAATCATGAGTGAAAGACCCAAAATGAAAATCGACCTCAGTTTAACTTAAAAATACGTAAAATCACTCTTTCTCACTAAACTAGGCTCCGTGAAGAAAAATGCTATCAATAAAAGTTGTAGATCTTTTAATTTTCTATAAATTTAATTATATACACTTTTGTCGTAAAATTCATACTAAGGACGAAATCTTAAAAAAATCAATTTTTCACACATTTTCGTGAGAAAAAAACAAAAAATCGCAAATTACCGCTAAACTAAGCGTTATACAAAAAATTGTTTGAAATAAAAGTTGTAGGATTTTGAATTCTCTACAATTTTTATAATATAAATTGTTGCGCTAAAATGCATTAAAGCCGTAATCTTAAAAAAAACAACGTTTTTACGAGAAAAAACCCTCACCAAGAATTTCAGCAAACATAACGCCTACCCTATGTTGTAGAGAATAAAAAATTGAGTAAACCAGGCGATTTTAAAAAAAATTGTAGGACAAGTTTTTGAGAAAAACGCAAAAAAGTGAAAAATGATACGAATAAACTACTACTTCCGGTTGACCGATTTTGATGAAAATGTTCGTATCGAGTCCGGTAGTGGTATGTAACTTAGGTTTTAAGTTTCAAGTTCGTACGATGTTCCGTTCTCGAGATATTCTGTTCACACGCACACACACACAGACCAATCGCTAAAAACATGTTTTTTGGGTTCAAGGGGTCTGAATACGTGTAGATCCGGTGAAAACTCGATTTCGAAAAATCGACATGAAAACAATACTTTCCTTCCTATATTATTCATATAGGCAAGAGAAAGTAAAAACTAGCATGCCCCGCGCGGCTTCGCACACGAAACTTGTGTAGGGTATAATCAATTTTTTTAAAACAAATATGTAACAGAAATCGTGTAGCTGCTAGTCGACTCTATACTCCAATGTAAGAACGTACAAATACGCGCGCACACAAACACACACAACGTTTTGATAAACTCCTCCGCATACGTCTCTCTCAGTAGTCTTAATGCGTATGTACGGTCTTCAACAATAGTACACACACACACACTCACACTCACACGCGCGCGCGCGCGCACACACACGCACGCACACGCGCGCGCACACACACATACACACAAGACGATGTTTTAATAATTTCCCCCGCTTACGTCTCTCACTATTATCAAACTCCATCTATAGTCCAGCCTCTCTTAGTTTGCTCCTAATGTAAACAAATCACTGAGACGTAGACATAGACGTCACTGAGCATGCGCATTATATCAAAATGTGTACACGCTGATTAAAAAGTAACAACAAAATACTTTCAGAAGTATTTAAATACAAAATACTTTTAAAAGTATTTTTCTTAATGAAATTGTTAAGCCTACATCATATCATGACTGATGTTTTTAGTACTTTAAGTACTTATGATTTAAAAAATAGTTAACTTAATAGGAATACGACATCCGTAAAGTGGTAGACTCTAGCGTGCACCCTGTAGTAGGTGGCTTTTGTTTGTTGACAGTAGGAGCAAACTAACAACGGGTGAACTATACTTCAATAGTAATACGTACTCACATGTACAGTATTCAGATGAACTAATGTCCCCTAGCCGTAGAGAGTGAGAGAATGCATAACGCTCTTACTCGCACAAGCCATACGAGCCGTTCCAACAACATTTTCTTTAATTTTACTCATTGTTGTGAGCAAGCGTTTATGCATGCAGTAAACTAACAAGCAAGATAACAACTATAGTATATTTTCAGATTTGGATTATAACGGTAAAGACCTTTGAGCGCATGCTTAGTTATGCCACATATCTCCCTCTCACTCGCTCGGCTATGGGACATTAATTCGTCTGATACCTATACACACACATACAAACACATATTTTTGAAAATCTTCATAATGACCCTTAGGTTTATCATTTTTGAATTTTTTTTCATCTTTTATTTGAAATTTTTAACAGTACACAAATATACGACTACTAGAAAATTATATACGCTCATAACCAAGTAACATGAAAAAAAAACATACAAAGATTGATACTCAATGGTATAACTTTGGGTATATAATTAAGTTTTAATTATAATACTTAGTCTATGCAATTGTTATTATTTTTATTATATTAATGTTTTTATTTAGTTCTAATTCAGAGAATATCTCTATTCCATTTATTTTTTAGACGCCGGGCTGGATTCCCAGGAAAGTGAAAGCGATGAAGTTCTTGAATTAGAGGATTCGGATTTAGTTGTAATTTCGAAAATAAGTTTTTATTATAGGACTGTGCTACTTCTTTAACTCTAGGAATCCATAAGTCAGAGTGTAAAGTATCATTACTTACATAGTTCGGAGGTCTTGATATTAAACGGAGAAATTTTGATTGGAACGTCTGTAGATGATTTAAATTTTTGAAAATTTAAATTTTAAATGTTGCTGTGAGTAATATAAATACGAATATGCGTCAAAATTTCATGAAAATCCGTTCAGTAATTATGGAAATTAGTCTGCACAAAAAACACGCTCTGTCTTCCTAATATTAGAAAGTTATAGATTCTTCATAACAACACCTAGTCCATCACCTGTAATATTACTTTAAATTAGAGAAGAATAATAGAATCAAAGATTTTTAATTTTGCATTTCTTATCCAAGGAAAATTTAATTGTTATTTAATGAAATTTCTAATTAAATTTTTACTTCATATAACGTCTATAATAATCTGAATAAAATTGAAATTCCTTTCACATAATTAATTTGTAAAAGAAGTTACCGCAAATGCTAATAAAAGCGTAAAAAGGTGAAATTGTTGTCCAACAAAATTTCTTGTAAGTAACTCGGTAAATACATGCTTATAAAAACATACTTTTTATGCTAGATTAGCTAGACAGATCAGTTCTGTACTAAAGTAATATATTTTCGCTTTAAGTATTTTTAATTAAAGGAAAATATTTCTCATTATCTATTTTTATTATACTAAAATCATATTTAACAGATCGATACATTTCAGTTAAGTTCCAAACAATAGGAACAAATTTATGTCCTTTCTATGCAGGAGTTCCACAAGAAATTGTCCTTGCTCCCTTTCTGTGCAGATTATACACTGCCGATTTGCCTACAAACACAAACAGAACTGTAGCCACTTTTGCCAACAATACTGCTCTTCAATTTAGCCCAAAAAGACCCAATTACAGCATTTGAGGATCTGCAATATTATCAGGACAAAATACAAAACGGCAGATTAAATGGCACACGAAAACGAATGAAACAAAAAACACACGTAACATTTTCATTAAGAATATAACGAAATTTTATAAACAAAACATATTGGTTTAAAACATAAGGGTTCTATATGCTTTTCAAGCTTCAGAGGGTACATTTTTTAGATTGTTAAGGGATAATGTTTTTAGTTATAATAGGCTATAAGTAAAAACTCCACCGAGTTTCAGTCATTTAGCTTGTCCGGGACTTAGCAAATGGAAAATATTGGTTTCAGGGTTGCCCTTTACCCCTTTTTAACCCCTTAACAGGGGAATGTCGAAATCGTTTATCTTTAACTTTTCTACTTACCCTAAAGGGAATATTCTCCCTTAGCTCAAATATTAAATTTAATAATATTAAATTTTAATATTTTACATTAAAATTTAGCTTTTTTAAGCTTTTAGGAAATATTAAATTTTAGTTTTTTAGTTATTATGCAGATAGGAGAATTAATGATGAGTCAGTGAGGTTTCCCATTTATAGGCCTACATACAGATTACACATTTCCTGAGTTTTCCGATTACCCAACGTTCCATAAATGACAATATTTGCTAATAACCGAGTTGTTAATAACTCTATATAAACTTAAAACCATAATCGTATGTGCTTTAATCATATTTAGAAAACATATAAAATTTAGCCTAAATTTCTTTACTTATTTATACGAAAAAAATTAATAGTAGTATACCTAAACTGTATAAATTACAGTGTTTAATATTTTTTCCTGTTTTTATGAGAAAATATTCGGGTAAACAACTGTAACCTAGATATTTAACAGGAAGAATCTAATTTTTAAAAAAATATTCTAGCTGTGCTCTAAAAAGCATTTAGGATTTAGTTAACTGAACAAAAAATCAGTAACTTATCTTAACCATTTTCTTTAAAATGTAGCTAGGTACTCTTATATCAGCCTTTAATTAGTTTTTCTTACATTCTGTTTCCCTCCATAACATTTTTTCCTTCTGCCTAGTGAACATCAAGAAAACCAAAAACAAACTTTGGGAAAGTTCAGTGTTAGATAGTCTTAAAAAGTTTAAAAGTGAAAAAAGGAGTAAATTCTTGGCAAGAAAAATAAAGCAACTCATAATATACACCGACTACCCGTATCCCCGTTTAAATCCATTTTATAAAATCATGATTTATTGTTATTTATTTAGAATGAAATTAGTTCGATTCACGGCTAGAATCTGAAAATGTTTATCATGTTAAAATTCTATTCGCTGTAAAACAAGTTGGTGATACAAATGTGAACAAATAATACACCACTAAAGTATAAGAATTGAAATCCTTAACACTTAGACGATTTTCAGAACAAGAAAACGTTTCACACTATACCAGTTGAGTATATTATAAGAGTTATTTCTATATAAACGTTTTACTATATATATACATACATCCCCATTCACAACTAATCGTGTTTGAAATACACACAAACATCAGAAGCTACAACTCAACGGACGATACCACAACAAGAATTTGAATAGAACACATAAGATTATCCGATACCACAACAAGAATTTATTAAATTAAATTAATTTAAACAAGAATGATCACATCCGCTCGAAAAATTCACAAACATTGTAATTTGTCAATCAAAGACATGTTGATTAACTGCTAAAATTCAAATAATCTCCGAAGCACAGACAACATACCAATTGATTCAAAAATGATATTGATTGGGATAAAATAATATAACACTACAAACACTCTAAAATATATTAAATATTATGATTGTAGCACTGCAAGTACAACATAACATCAATGTAACATCATAAAAAGTGTTACAATCACATGGAAGCAATACTATTTTAAAATAAAATAAAAAAGTTACTTTTTTGTTGTTGTTTAGGTCATCAGGTTGGTTTGAACCTCTAGAGGCTTTACTAAATAAAACGAGGAGTTAGGTAGTTTACCTATATCTTTCTCCCTGAGTGAATGCTGCTTGATACTACAGCTTATCAGCATGTTTCTTATCAGCATCACAGGCTTTCTAAAAAGCATCTACTTTACACCCTGAGAATGACATCTTCACTTCATTCACCATAGGGTCTGGGTGTATAATTAAATCCATTACTCTTAGAAGAGATAACTTTGACTAGTGTCTCTACCACTTCTTTTCTTAAATATTTGTCATATATTTGGCTGACCATGTGATAAGAAACAGAAGTATTTTTTGTAGCCCTGGAGTTAGCAGATCGAGCCGAAATAATTTAACGCTCCACCTTTCAGCTATATTGAAATGCCTTTATTAAGTATTTTAAAGAAGAAAACACACATGATTGATTGACTAGAGCTAGAAATTTGCCCGTGGAAATTTTCCGTGCGTAGGTATAAGTGATATACACTCTTTGTTCTGGTTTGCGCAGTATTGAAAGTAGGTTATTATTTTTAAAGTATTTTTTTAAAGAAGCTGAAATGTAAGAAAGATAGTATAAATTATAAATTACTATAATATCGGTTACAATTACATAATAATTTACATTTCAATAAAGATAAAAATAAAATTAAATAAAAAACTGAGCGTTACAGGTAAAGTTACGGTAAGTACATGTACTACAGTTGTGTATAAAATACATAAACATTTTCAACAAAAATCGAAGGTCCACATTGTTACATAAAAAAGTGTTCCACTTTATGTCGTGGAGAGTTTGTAGACGGTGCAACGCCTGTCTCGCAACCAACTTTTGTTTTACCCGACACAAAACTCTAAAATAAAAGTTTTATTGTAGCTAAGCCTGGATTTAATGCAATAAAAAGCGCATTGCGGGAACAGCTTTTGTGGAGAGTGCTTGGTTGCTTACTTCTTTTGATTTATAGTCTAAAACAGGATTATTTCATCTTGCTATGTATGCGATGTATGTGTTGCTGCCTGCCGCGTTATTCGCTCAAATGTAATTTGAAACATTGATACCTGTCCGCCTTTTACTTTTTCTTCTTTTCCCTTCTAAAATAAATGTCACGTCCCATTCATGGCTTCTACACTGGTACTTCAATATATTGTCATTGTTTCCCGTGCATTATCTTATTCAACCATATTGGATTACTTTTTAATTTAGTGGTTCCCAACAGCAGTACAAATTAGATTTTCATCAAATATACTTCAGATTAAATAACAAAAGAACCATCGATATGAAAACAATTCCGAAATAAATCATTTAAAATTACCACAGTGATTTCACATAGAAATCAAAATTTCATCCAAAGATGTTTATAACCGAATAGTATTGTCATCAGAGTAAAATATCGACCTCCATTCGAGATAACTAGAAATGTTTTAATGCTGAAAATCAGTAATATCTTTACATAAAACCTTCCAAACAACGAATTAATTTACAATATAATACTGTTAAATTAACTATTGAAACACTGAACTTCTTTCAACAATTTCGAATTAGTTCAGCGAATTAACGACGTTTTAATTCGCATGAGAATAATTTTACGAAAAACCTTTTTGATAATAGTCAAACAACTAGACGGCTTAAAACAATTCACGTTTTACACTTTAAATTGTCAAAGATTGTAAATACTGTAACACCTAGGCTTAGGTTCGTTCGGAATCCGGGTAAAATAAATAATAAACAAACTTCCTTAAACTTATAACAGTATTAGGTTATTTATTGACACAATTAATTATTCAACTTAGATTACTAACAAATTACAATTGTGTTACTTTATTAAATTAATTACAAAAACGTAAATGTTAAACTTACTAAATAATAATCGCAATAATTTTACGTTAAACAATTTCTTCTTGCCTGAAACCAAATACAATGTGTACAATACGCAGACCTTTTCTTAATGTACAATGTGCACAATGTATTCACACTAATAGCATTTCATATAACAACTTGAACTGACTGAATTTAACTAACTGACCGACAAAAGGAGCTAACTCTTATATACCCTATTAGGTTTTTTAGTAAAGAACAAATACAAATTCTATTGATTTCTACCGAATTCTGGAAGCAATAAGAACAGGTAAATGTATCAAAAGAAAGATAAAATGATTCTCAAAAATTTTGTAATTACAGCATAATGAGTGTACAAATACAAAAAATGCGAAAATACTAGAAATTGAATGAAACTTACAAAAATATTACAAAAAGAGCCGATATTTTACCACTGCACCCTTTCCAGGTAGTAATGCGTTTGTATTGTAGTAAGCGTAGAAAGCGTTTGTAATAAGTGTTCGATGGAGAAGTGGACGAAAGGTGTTTGCAAATCTGTGTGTAAGGTTTTGTTACTAACGTAAATAGGTACTTGTACTATAAGGCGTAATGTTTTTGACTGAAAAACCTGAATGCGTTGTAAACTAGGATGTTCAGTTGAACCGTAAATTTGGGAACTGTAAATTCATGTAGGTTATATATGAGAACAATAAAATGCATAATTTTTGTGCTAATTGTATTTTTATTAATACAAATTTTATTAATAAAATATTTCTCTTACGACCTATGGAGAAAAATTAGTAGTTTTGACTATTTACCAATTTTTAACTATTAGTATAATACAAATATTTTACATCGCTAACTCTATTTCTTGTTGAATTTCCATTAAATACTGTATAATACATTTCTTTCAGTAAAATCGGAATAATTAATTACCATTTGGTTTATACTTAAATGCACTGAAGTTCAGATTTTTCCATCAGCAATGTTTTCCTCCCTTTTCTCCTTACATATTTCCATTCCACCACCTCTCTTTATATTCTTTACATTTTCTTTATCCGTTTCTTAACAATTGCCTGCAATCACTGCTCTTACAAGGCAATAGTACTAACTTCTAAAAAAAAACAAAAATCAATATTATTAATTTTGCATTCTTTTACTTCAATCTAGTTAATTTTTCACTCAAATACCAGTAATTTATCAACCAATTTAATTTATACAATAAGCAGAACATTGAAAATAATGAACTGTAAAGCGATGTAGGCTTTAATTGACGATGGAATTAAATTATTAATTTATAAGCCAGATTTAGTACGAGTATATTCAGAACTCGGTAATGTACTTCTATTATCTTTGAGCAGCGTCAGTTCTTGAAAACATTCTATTGAATAAACAGGTAATTATTATCTCAAAGCTGCCTGAAAATGCCAGAGCATTTCCTATTCAATACCGAACGCAAATGACAAGTAAAAAATCTATAACACAGCTTAGTACTTGAAAACAACAGACGCTTTTGAAGAATTGAAGAATATGACAAAAACAATGTTTAGTGATGTTGTATGTTTTCAACATTTACGACTTTGTCTTTTTCTTTAGGTGTCTATCCGTTTTGAATGTTGGCAATCAACATAGCATTTGTTGGCAATCAACTTGTATACTTGGTTGCACTGTGAAATAGCACTTCTGATTTTTGTCCAGGTTTCAAAACCAAGATACCTATTGATATTCTTCTACCACGTTATTTTTTCCATGTATTTCCCCCGTAGAATATTTTAAAGCACTCTCTCTAATAAATCTTATTTTTTTTAAGCCACATAGAGCTACATAAGTTCATTAAAGAAGATACATCTTTTTTGAATTGTTGTGTTGGAGTACTTTTTCTGATGTTTATTTACTTGATTCCTCTCCAGTATTCCTTCTATTTTTTCTAATCTCTTGTGGCATTCTTTGTCTTAATTTTTAGTCTTATTATTAACAACGATAGTTACAGGGGTGTCTCTAATTAGGAGCCTATCTCTTATTAGGCGTCTTTACCTTAATAAATTATTTTTCAAAATTTCTCTATAACATAAATACTAAATTTTAATACAAAAACCCTGAAGATACTTTTTTGCAGCCAACAGAGTGAAGACTTAATCAAACTGTACTCTACAATATCTGGCCATGATGCCTTTTATTTATTACTAGCAACATTGCGTTCGCTAAGCTTCACGGCAAACAAAACCTAAACGAACCAACACAGAAATGTGACATTATCTTTGGACACCTGCCCTGTAAATAATTTTATTTTTTCTATTTGATCGTCACAACGAAACTGCGTCAATACGCGACGTGTTATGTACAAACCATTTTTAACGAACTTACTTTACGCAGTTCAAACTGTATAAAACTTTCAAAGGGTTTTATATTTTAAAATCTAGGTCAGGGTCATTCTTTTTATATTTTTTAAGTAAATAATAAATGTTCGTAAACAAATCACGTAAAAATTAAAGTTGAATTGTTGAATTTTATTCGAAAAGCTTTTTTCTTCCATCGTAAGGAAAAAATGAACTACTGCAGAAAATAATTATTGGATTTCTTCTATTACTTTTATTAGGCCTTTAAAAATTATTTTGTCTGTTTAATTTCTATAAAATCTGGCTGCCATTAAACAGCTGCGTTATAAATTAACATTTTCCTACTAATTTTGCTCAAACCGTATTTAAATTATATTTTCACCCCTAACTCTATAAATAGGGTAACCGCTTCTATGAAAAACAATCATAGAACTTTCTCCATGAATTAAGAACATAACAGAGCACTCCAGAAAAATAAATAAACAATAGAACATTCTACTCTATACTAGAAAAACATAAGTGAGAACAAACAACTAGCGCCGTATAATCAAAACTCAATCGACCAGCCGAAGTATGACAATATTTATATAATCTTATACAGGATACATTATACTTATCACATGGTTAGCCAATTAAATGACTGAATCATTTAGGAACAGAAGAGGTAGAGGTGTAAAAGACACTAATCAGAGTTATCTCCTCTAAAAGTAATGAATTTCATTGTACAGCCAGACCCTGTGGTGAATGAAGTAAAGGTGTCATTTGCAGAGTGAAAAAATATGTGCTTTTCAGAGGGCTCGGCATGCTGATAAGCATACTTTTCCATTCAGTGAGGAAGGCAATTGTAAACCACCTCATTCCTCGTTTTACTTAGTAAAACCTCTACAGGTTCAAACCAGCCTTTTGGCTGATGACCTTAACAACAATTATGAGTTCTTGAGTGAATGATTCGCATACATATAAATTGTATAAATTGTTGTTATAAATTGTTGGGTTGGATACTTGTAAATTGTCAGATGGAAATCTGAGAAAACTGAGATGGAAAACGAGATGGAAATCAGGTGGAAAATTAGACAGAGTTTAGTAAAAGAGTGGAATAAGCAAGTGGCTCCTTTCACAGTGTGAGAGGCTTATTCTGGGACCAAGTTTCTACGCATTGTAAAAAAATTATTTACTATAAGGCACAGTTTGCGCCAATTATGACTTACGCAGCCGAGACATGACTGCAGGAAAGAAGATAGAAAGTAGATTCCAGGCAGCAGAGATGAAAATTCAAGAGAAGTAAGATGGGGAAAATAAAAAGGAATAGAAAAAGAAATGATTTTATTAGGGAAAACTGGAAATGGACAACCTGCCATTTAGGTTTAAAAAACATACAAAACTGAGATGGTTTGGCCATGTCAGTAAGATGGAGGAGGGAAGACTACCAAAAAGGATGTTGCACGAAAAGATGGAGAGAAAAAGACCAAGTGGTAGACCAAGAGTGAAGTGATGGATTCAGTTATGGATGAAAATTTGAAAAAGATGCAATGCATGATGTGATGCAAAGAGCAAAGGAGGAAACTTGGAAGTGGGATAAAGAAAATAATGAGTATTATTATTATTATTATTATTATTATTATTATTATTATTATTATTATTATTTCCACCTAATACATTATTTAAATCATTTAACTAATATACTCGTACTTTGTACAAACGTAGGTTTTTGAATTGTAATTTGATCTAATACAAAAGAATAATATTGGATATTGGTTATTCTCTTGGGTTTCAACGACCTATTTATTAGAAATAAAATATTAAAAAAGTTTTAAAGTTGCAATTTATTTTTTATAACGTATAAAAGGAACCTTAAACGTTTCAAACCTTTCACAAAGAAGAGATGTGGAGATTTTGTTATGAAATATTTCTTTTCCTATATACCAGTATTCATTGATTGATAACTTTCCTTTTTCCTTCCTTTTCCTAGTGAATAAAACGTGTAGAATTTCATTACAAAAGAAATCAGCAAAATATAGTAGAATACTTTTTTTTATAAAAGTTAAAAAATATAATAAATTTCAATGAAAATATGAAAGAGTTTAGATTAAATTAATTAATTAATATTTGTAATTTATTTACTATTAAAGACTACACCTGAGAAAAATTATTAAATTAATTTGGAAAAGAAAATTAAAGTCAATATTATGTTTTCATTTGTTTAAGAGTTTTTCAAAATAATTTAAAATATTTAAGTTTTATAAAATTTTGTTAAATTAAAAAACAATTTTATTTCATTATCTTTTGTTAGTAGATTCAGGAGTAGATGAACATTTAAGCAGACCTGTTATGAGAATTTTGGAAAAATCTATTTTTCGTTTTTTTTAAATAATATATTTTACACTTTTTGCATCCACACATATTATTTAAAAAGCAAAATCTGGTCCTCTGTATTTTAAATGGAGATTCTGTTTATCCTTAAAACCAAATTTTACCAAACGGATTTCATCAATTTTTACATGATTTAAAGAGGACACTTTCGGGATTCTGAAAAATCAATCCGAAAATGAAATAGGTAAAAGCTGTAACAAGATTTTCCAAAATAAATACAAAAATAATAGAATTTAATTTTGATGGACCTACTATTCTGGTGGTGACGTTGAAAAGTTTAGTTTGTTTGGTCTGTCATTATGGTGACGAAAATTGTTTGTCGAATTTCATACTCACTAGTACAACACATCGCATAATAAGACTGTAAGCCGGTGTTAACCCTTTATAGGGCAGTACTACGGCGAAATATATACATGTAGTAAAATGTTAAATTTTGTTTTATAGGGACTTGAATAATGTATTTCTAGTGCCAGAACAGTAAGATATTTCTTTTTTTTAAGTCAAGCCCTGGTAAGTATACTTACCAAGGAATGTTTATTGAAATGGGAATCACATAATATTTAGTGGTAAGAATGCTTATTAAAACACCTTGTAGCCCTATATAACAGAAAAATGTGTCGAATAACTTATTTTAACTTTATATTAGCATGAATGCTTGCATTCTCGTGAAAAACTGTAATTTTCTAAGCACTGTACAAAAGTAACAACAAAACAACTTGGTAGCGTACACTGGTATGAATCCTTACTACATTAGTGTAACTCACAAAGCAAATGGTAGCTGCGCGCTAATTTCAATATGTGGATAGCCTACTTACCAGAGAACATCTATAAAACCATAAAATACCAATAAGGTTCAACTGCATAGCTTATTCTTTAATAAAATCGACCTTATTGCCAGTGGTAAGTATACCTACCACAGACCTATAAAGGGTTAATGAAATACGGGGTGTGGCTATTCAATAACGAGACTGACGTAAAAAATTGTATTTTTATTTTATACATAATCACTTATTGTCACCTTCAATATACACTCCTTTTCTATCCCTAAAACGCTACATGCAAATTTGAGTTGAGGGTGGGAAAGTCTAAGATAAAGTCTTTGAATTAAATCCAGAGAATGATCAGATGCTTTAAAATGGCAACCCCTCCAAGTCTTATTCGTAATCGCTTCAATAAACCATTCGGTGAATTTAATTTACTCTCAACAATCCAAACTAAAATTGGACCAGAGTTAAGGATAAAGTTGCACACTTAATTCAGGAATATACCAGAGAGGATTACAGATAAAATATTGTAAATTTTGAATGAAAATAAAACATGAAAAGTGATAAATAAAATGTTAATCCATAACCACGAGTAAATTGTGTAGTAAAACAGACATAAATAAACCCAATAAAGTAGCTGGATTCTTTTTTAACACTTTTAATGTCTTTTATTTTTCATTTTAATGAAGAAGTAAAAAAGTTGTAAAGATTTCCTTTTATACTGATAAGTATGATGATTAAAAGGCGTTAGTGGCAAAGAATAAAAAAACGAACAGTAAGAAAGAGTAAGAACATTCAGAAGAGGAGTGAGAGAGAGCGGTGATCCTATATAACTCTCTGATCCTAACTGATTTACGGATCCTTTACACAGAAGACTGTTACAAATCGCTTCAATAAATTTGCTTCAAGATCTTCTCAAGTCAGGTGATGCTTCCCTATGTTAATATAATTTAAAGAAATTTACCTTTTTTAGCTTGATTCAAAAGAGCTCCTTAATACAAGGACTACGATACCCAATTTTATTATGTATTACGTTATTATATCCATGAACTCTTAAACATGGTGTACTATCGATACAAAATACATTGTGTTAGACAGGATTTTATAAATTGGAGCAAATTAATTCTTTTAACACAAATTCTCAAAATTCACAAATTCTCATAATAAATTTAGTTTATTTTTTACTAAACTTCTTACAGTATTTTAAAAATAAAATTTTATTGAATAATATTATTTGATAAAGGTTTTGAAACATTTAGAACTCAATAAGTCTTTACTTGAAGGAAACAGAAATTTTTTAAGCATTTTGAAGAGACGTAATTAGAAATACTTTTAAAAACATTGATTGTGTACTCAATTTCCTGGCTAAATAATGTAAATCTAATTGATTTTTAAAAAGTGTTCACCATCGTATTAAATCAATGCTGTTTATCAAATCTTTTGGTATTTTTTATTATTTTAAAGAAATATTTAAACCAAATATTTTTTACTTTTGTATAAATTTAGACCCAAGTTAGATCTATTAACTAATTTCCCTTGCACGAGTAATATTTTAATTACAACAAGCGTACGCTTTTAGGTTTCCATGAAAATATCCTCTAAAAAAAAAATAATAAAATAAGATTTTAATGGATTACTCATAAATAAATTTAAAAAAAATTTATTTCAACTTTTTACATTTATTTTTAATTTCGTTTTTTGTTTTTTTCTCCAGAGTTCTTTAGATCTTTCAGATGTCTTTTCTCCTTTAATTGGAAAATTTCTATTCCCTGTATGATGTTGATTTTTTTAAACTCCACAGGATTTCTAACCCACATAATCTGAAGTGTAATTTTGCTTTATCAGTGCAATCCAAATCCTTGAATCCCAGTTTTTGCTTTTCCCGTTATTGTTTTTAGTTGAAAGTTCTTTTGTTAAGATCATAGCAGTTAACGAAGATATGTTTGTTTAATCTATTGTTGCTCATTCATTTCATATGTCAAAAAATCAGCATCTTTTTTGATTACGAATTCATACAGGGGTTCAATGCGAGTGTAGAGTTCCTTGTTTGGAAGTAATCTTCTTCGCCCGTTTACGTTATTTTTGGACCGTACAGTTTTTGGAGGATTTTCGTTTGTATTAATTCTAAAGTTCCAATTCATGTTATAGAGGTCATTCCACAAAGCATTACCAGTTTTAAAACTGTGTTATAATGTTGGATTTTGCATTTAATAGAGATGTTGTTCTAATTTAAAATATTTCTAAAATACAAATATAATTGCTCAAGTTTACGAGTTCTATTAATTGTTGTTATTTCTGTAATCAACTGTTTCTCCTAGATATTTAAACTTTCACAAATCGTATCCTTCCATACTTGGTTTTGAGTTATTTCGGTGTGAACATGATTTTCGTTTATAACTAAAAGATAGGCTATTTTTTATTGGCTATTTAGTTACCCTGTTATATTTTTTTCAGTTACAGCCTAATTACAACACTAAATTTTATATAAAAAAAGTCAGGATATCCATTCCAAGATCGTTGTTTTATAAGTAAAGTAGGCCTATATATTTGGGTTTTTTATAAAGAGGCGTGCAGATAATTACAAAGTTTTTTAAATCGTTGTAATTTATCAATGTATTTCTCTCAGCGTAAGTAGGTTTCTGTTCAAAAAATGAGTGTTGTAACAATTAGCTTTTGTTGTGATCTAAATAAATTTTTCAATACAGTACACAAAAATAAGCTTTCCTCGTAAAATTATTTAAGAAAAATAGCGACAGAAAATTCGAACCACGACAAAATAATTTTGTTTTGTTTTGATTTTACGTTTGGAAAATTTTAATAAACACACTTTGAATAAATGAGAGGTCAAAATTAAATTCGGATATATAAATTTCTAACGTTAATTTCTTACTTTGTGCTATGAAATAGCGAGACACTAAAAGAAAACTTGATAGGCTTATTTTAAAAATAAGGCTTTAAATATTTTAACGGATTAATTTATTATTGAAGTAAATTATAATAATAAATCATGTGTGACAGTTTAGTATTTCATACAGTAGGGTTTCAGCTGTATCGCTTAAAGGTATCCCCAGTAAAAGGGTCATAAGGGAGTTATTAGGGAGGCGTTTGAGTGGCCTCTAGGGTGACTTTCAAGTCGCCGAACGTTTGTGCTTACCCTAACAGATAATGCTCTAACATTCTAAATCCTACTTCAACCGTATTCGTTGGACTGAATGCCAATCACAATTTAAGCACCATTTTAAAGAGATTTCAAATCTGATCGTTGCGTGGGCTTAAAGTCAGTGACCAACTATCTTACGCACGATTAAATGACCTTAATAATGTTAAAATTAGTACGCACTAAAAGTAAATTGTAGTAAAGTTCTAAAACGCGCTGTAATTTGTAGGCTAATTGTAATTGAGTTTTGTCTTACAAAGTACAAAATTACTTCATAGCATAATATTAGTAATAATAATAATAATAACAAGGATTTTCTTTGATTGTTGCTCCCATTTTAGTTCAGTTTAGAGACGTTTCCTCCATTGAAATTTCAGCAATACTTACAATAACTAAATAACTAACTGATATTTTACATTATTTAAAAAAACTATTCCTACTACCAGTCGCAGCTTGTACCTTCCAAAATAGGTGAATAGTTGGAAGAACCCGAAAAAACTGGTATATTAATAAGAATAAAATAAGTAATAATAATAAAAGTAATATTAATGAGTATCCGCGAGACTCCCAAAAATAAAAAAATGTAAATGCACATAAATACACAGTGAGTACAAGATGTGGCTATTAAATAACGAGACTGACGTTGTAAAAAATTGTATTTTTATTTTATACATAATCACTTATTGTCACCTTCAATATACACTCCTTCTCTATTCCTACAACGCTCCATGAAAATTTTCCATAGTTAGAAACAGTGCTGGACGTCATCTTCTGTCAGCTCCTTCAGGACACGTGCCGCTTTCTCTTTTACAGCTTCCACAGACTCAAATCTTGTCCCTTTTAATGCAGATTTCACCTTAGCAAACAGGTAGAAGTCACATGGTGCAAGATCTGGTAAATAAGGTGGATGTTCTAACACTGAGATGCTGTACTTAGCTAGGAACCTCTTGACAGATAACGCGGAATGAGCTGGCGCATTGTCTTGGTGGAGAACCCATGATTTGTATTTTCACATTTTGGGGCGTTTTTTTCTTACTCTTTGACGTAGTTTAGAAAGTACCTCAAGGTAGTAATATTTATTAATTGTTTGACCTTCAGGAACGTAAACAATCCCATTGATATCAAAAAACAATCATCATTGCTTTAAATTTTGACTTGCTGATTCGAGCTTTTTTGATTCTCGGTGAAGTTCGGCTCTTCCGGTGCATGGATTGCCGTTTCGTTTCCAGATCATAAGTAAAAAACCACGTTTCATCACATCACGTTATTATCGTTTCCAAAAAAATTGGGTCATTTTCAATCGCGTACAAAGTGCAGTACAAACATTTTTACGAGCTTCATTTCAAACATTTTTGAGCGGCACGTGTCCTGAAAGAGCTGACAGAAGATGACTTCCAGCACTGTTTCCAACAATGTAAAATTCGCATGGAGCGTTGTAGGGATAGCGAAGGAGTGTATATTGAAGGTGACAATAAGTGATTATGTATAAAACAAAAATAAAATTTTTACAACATCAGTCTCGTTATTTAATAGCCTCACCTCGTATGTATGTATTTTACATACTTTGACACACACTATGTAAAATAAACACATAAAAAACAACTGTGTGCCACCGCGAATACAAAGCAACTAACGTACACCGTACGTAGAACATGCAGATGGAGTAGGGTGGTCGGCCCGCCCTCTTCACTATTCTGGGACGGATGGGGAGAGGTACGTGGGCATATTTTGCCGGTGATATCTCCTTTGTCATGGCAACGCGCTCACGCTGGATTGGTCGACCCGCCGCAAACTCGTCACTAAACGGGAACTGGTGGGGAGAGCTAGGAATGAATATTTCCCGGTGACATCTCCGTTGTCATGGCAACCGCTCGCGCTGGAAGAATAGCAGCGGTCACCCCTCTAACTCTTCACTTGAACATTTATTACGTATATTGGCCTAAAACATTTATTACGTAATGGCTAAATAAGACATTAATAAACCCTCTAAGCAGATACAATAATATTATGTATTCATTTTTACACGACAATTCCTCATTTATTCTGAAACAAATTTATAACAGAAGGTATACTTATTTTGTGAGAGAAATAAATCTCTATGCTATCCAGAGAATAGGTGAAGAGGCTCTTCACCCACTTCACCTGAATAGCCGACGCTGACTACAAAACAAAAGCTATTGTGAAAGATAAGATAAAAAAATAACATAAAATGACACGGGAAAGAAGATTGTCATTTGATGTGTTTATCTAAACAGATATCCTGTCGGTTATTACTCCTATACTACATAAATATACTCGTACATATAAAATGGCATATTCAAGAAGCACTTTACAACTTTTGGAAATATTGAAATTATTATCATTACTTAGAATTTACCTATAACAGGAAGGTAGAGTGTTAAATTATTTGCACTCGGTTTACTAGTACCAGGGCTACAAAAATATAGTTCTATTTCTTATCACATGGCCAGCTAATTATTTGACTGAATCATTTAAGAACAGGAGATGTAGAGGAGTAAAAGACACTATACCTTTACGGGGCCAAAAACTGTAGATGACAGCAGAGAATAGTGGCCTAGAATACAGCACAGAATCAATTGAATATTGTAAACCTATGTTGGCACGTTGTATTGCCACTGTACCACAGTTCACGTTACCTAAAGTTTTCCATTCGATCTTCTTGGACGGTGACATAAAATATTTGAAATTTGGTAATCCATCAGTTGAAGAATTAAACATGAAACTGAGACGAAGATTTTAGTGCAAGATTCATGTCAAAAGAATAAGGGAACAGAGTATGACAAAAAGAAGTGGCAACCTCACACCCGACCTTGGCTGTTATTGACTAGATCTCATCTGCAGTATTTAGTTCGTTGAGATATAATCAGAGTTATCTCCTCAGAGAGTAATGAATTTCATTATACAGCCAGACCCTGTGGTGAATGAAGTGAATGTGTCATTTGCAGGGTGGAAAGTAGATGCTTTTCTAAGGGTCTGACATGCTGATAAGCATAGACTGTATGATTGTGCTGAAGCCTAAACTTTTTTTATATTTATCGTGCATCAATCCTTAATTCTTTTTTTTTGTTCGATTGTTTACCTGAAAGGTATGTGAATTTTTTTAAATGTTATATTTCTAATGGTTTCATACTAGAGATGTACCTTTTGATCATTGTTTCAAAGGGGTATCTTTTATATTATTAATGAAGAAAGTAAAATTTTGTATTCTATTTACTCCGTCGTTATTGCTGATAGATATAATAGTATAGAAGCTATAATATATATCTAACTTTTAATTAATTCTCTAACAAAATGGAGGAAACAGATGAAAGGTGAGTGACACAATAAGAGAATAAAATTAAACCATCGTGTAAACAATTTTATAAAATAAAATTTCTGAACAATGTAATATAACTATAAATAAGTTCTTTACAAGTAAATGGAATCTTTGAATGGATTGATTTTTGAATGAGTATAGAAAGCGTAAGAGAAGTGTAGTAAGGGATACTAGGTTACATTGATCTAATTCAAATACTCAGTATATTGAACCTACGTCATTTTCTAAGTGCTTTCTTTGTGTGTACAAATTTAAAACCTGTTGTATTCAGATAAATTTATATCCAAGTCTAAACATAAGCATGCTTAACCCGTGTTTAATCTATACTACGTAATATAATAAAGAAAAAACGTCTGTTTGTTTGTTTGTATGAGGTAATCTCAGAAACTACTGAACTAATTTTAAAAAATCTTTCATTGTTGCATACTTAAGAGCTTCCTGATCATTATAGGCTATTTTGCATTTTTAAGTAACTAATTAAGTGAGTTAAGCAACTTAAACTGTGACGATGTCCCATGTTTTAGTTTATCGGGTACATAGCACTTTTATTTTTTCTAAGTCCTCTGTATGGTGTATTTTTTGGCCTAGAAGCACGATTCAACTTTTATATTTAATAGAAAAATGTGAAGAATAACATTCGATTCCAAAAACATTAAAAATTCGGAAATATTCAAAATTGTTATTTTTGTACTGTATTTCATATAATTATTTTATTTCATTCGACAGGTAGTGAATGAGTCATATATTTCCAATTACTCTGCGTACCGCACCCACGTATTACTGTCTCTTATCTCAGCCATATATCAACTGTCTCTTTCTTTTCCATCGGTATTCTCCATGCATTCTATTCAAATCTGTTAAATTGCAAGGACAAATATTTAAAACGGTGGGCATCGATTTAAGACAAGAGTGCTTCCTTCACTCATGGACAACTTTAAATCAGACTTTCTAGAGCTGGAAGTGCAGAAAAACAATTTATTTTGCTGCCACAGGGCAACAAAACCACTAATATTGTATATAGAGAGGTTTTAAAATAATTTAATGATGCCTACATTAGCTACTGTGAAGCGAAGCGAGCGGGGGTTGCTAGTACAACATAAAATTTAGGGACCTTCCTATAAAATTTAATATTATTTGGCTGGTTTTAATTTTTTTTGTCGTTGTAGTGATTAGCGCAACTGGCTTCTACGCCGACGTCCCGGGTCCGATTCTTGGTCAGATCTGGCATTTTTACACCACTTATCTTCATCTATCAAGCTATTCACCGTCTGCATTAGCAGTAATTGCAAAAGAGTCAGACGTAAAACCAAAAAAATGACTGATTTTTTTATATCTTTGAAAACTTAAAATTAAGTAATAAAATTTTCCCATTGTCACTCTAGGACTTGAATCCACCCAATCCACTGTCAAAATGGATGTAACCTGCACTATTTGTAAGAAAGACAGAGAATAGGGAATTGTGGAGGCAAACAGTGGAGCCCTGTATCCAATATTAGTTAATGACAGGCTGATGAAATGTTTAGTGAAAAACAATAATTTTTTGGAATACAATAATAAAATTACTCTAAAATTTCATTTTTTTAAATTTGACAATATTAGGTTATTTTTTATCCGTAAAAGGCTGGTGGAGTGTTAAATTATTTTTACTTGATCTGCTAGTTCCAGGGCTACAAAAAATAGTTCTGTTACTTTTCACATGGTTAGCCAATTAAATGACTGAAACCTTTAAGAACAGAAGAGATAGAGGTGTAAAATACACTAGTCAAGAGTTATCTCCTCTGAGAATAATGAATTTCATTATACAGCCATTTCATTATGTGATGAATGAAGTGAAGGTGTCATTTACAGGGTGGAAAGCAGATGCTTTTCAGAGGGTTGAACATGCTGATAAGCATACTTCTTTCCCACTCAATGAGGAAGGCAAGGTAAATTACTTCACTCCTCGTTTACTTTTAACATTTTTTTTAAATGTTATGAAAATGTGTATTCCTTTAACCCTTTATAGGTCTGTGGTAGGTACACTTACCAGTGGCAATAAGGTCAATTTTTTTAAAGAATAAGCTATGCAGTTGAACCTTATTGGCATTTTATGGTTTTATAGATGTTCTCTGGTAAGTAGGCTATCCACATATTGAAATTAGCGTGCAACAACAATTTGCTTTGTGAGTTACACGAATGTGGTAAGGATTCATACCAGCATATAGCTACCATGTTGTTTTGTTGTTACTTTTTTACAGTGCTTAGATAATTCCAGTTTTTTACAGGAAAGGAAGCATTCATGCTAATATAAAGTTAAAATAAGTTATTCGCCACATTTTTCTGTTATATAGGGCTACAAGGTGTTTTAATAAGCATTCTTACCACTAAATATTATGTGATAAACATTCCTTGGTAATTCGAAGGCTTGACATAAAAAAAGAAATATCTTACTGTTCTGGTACTAGAAATATATTATTCAAGTCCCTATAAAACAAAATTTAACATTTGACAACATATATTTTTCACTGTAGTACTGCCCTATAAAGGGTTAAAAAAATCTAAAAAATTACTAGTTTGGTTAAATTTTTTATAGTGTACAAGAATTTTTTTCTAAACAGTAGCTAGTGGATCAATTGAATTATGTATTCCAGGTGTTGTAACATCTTGACAAGTCCTATACTCCCTTGGGAGTTACCTGGATACAAAAAAGAACTTAGTAAACCCTCTAGAGATTCAAACCAGCCTTTCGACTGATGGCCTAAACAGCAAACACAATATTATTTTGTGTACTGATAAACACATTGGTTAACCCTTTATAGAGCAGTACTACGGGGTAAAATATACATCTTGTAAAATGTTAAATTTTGTTTTATAGGGACTAGAATAATGTATTTCTAGTGCCAGAACAGTAAGATATATTTTCTTTTTTTATGTTAAGCCCTGGTAAGTATACTTACCAAGGAATGGTTATTGAAATGGGAATCACATAATATTTAGTGGTAAGAATGCGTATTAAAACAACTTGTAGCCCTATATAACAGAAAAATGTGTCGAATAACTTATTTTAACTTTATATTAGCATGAATGCTTGCATTCTCGTGAAAAACTGTAATTTTCTAAGCACTGTACAAAAGTAACAACAAAACAACTTGGTAGCGTACACTGGTATGAATCCTTACTACATTAGTGTAACTCACAAAGCAAATGGTAGCTGCGCGCTAATTTCAATATGTGGATAGCCTACTTACCAGAGAACATCTATAAAACCATAAAATGCCAATAAGGTTCAACTGACCTAAACAGCAAACACAATATTATTTTGTGTACTGATAAACACATTGGTTAACCCTTTATAGAGCAGTACTACGGGGTAAAATATACATCTTGTAAAATGTTAAATTTTGTTTTATAGGGACTTGAATAATGTATTTCTAGTACCAGAACAGTAAGATATTTCTTTTTTTATGTCAAGCCCTCGAATTACCAAGGAATGTTTATCACATAATATTTAGTGGGAAGAATGCTTATTAAAACACCTTGTAGCCCTATATAACAAAAAAATGTGGCGAATAACTTATCTTAACTTTATATTAGCATGAATGCTTCCTTTCCTGTAAAAAACTGGAATTATCTAAGCACTGTAAAAAAGTAACAACAAAACAACATGGTAGCTATATGCTGGTATGAATCCTTACCACATTCGTGTAACTCACAAAGCAAATTGTTGCTGCACGCTAATTTCAATATGTGGATAGCCTACTTACCAGAGAACATCTATAAAACCATAAAATGCCAATAAGGTTCAACTGCATGGCTTATTCTTAAAACAATATCGACCTTATTGCCAGTGGTAAGTATACCTACCACAGACCTATAAAGGGTTAAGCGTGAAACCGCTTTCCTACACTAGAAGACTTTTAAAATCTTGATTCTTTAGACAGAATTTTAGACTTGGATCCCATTACTTTTTTATAATTCACATACGAGAAAACATTTGTAATTCTGTTATAACATAACAATATTATGTTACAGTATTACAAAATTAAAATAAACCAATACATACATGGTTGAAGAAAAACATTAAATTACATTGTATAAACTGAACTTTATATTAAATATTTAATGTTACAGAATTACCTTTCTTGAGATAACGATAAAGAATGAATATAAACGACATAAAAAATGTGATCTCATTATAATGCGGACATGTGAAATCTCAGCCAAATAAAACGACAGAAAGATGACAGTGGCTATAAAGAAAATGTACATGAAATTTAATGGAGTTGTTTTGAATAACAATGATGACAAAAATATGCAACATATTTTCCCCAGAAAGTTATAAATGATGCAAGGTAAAGGAATAACACAAGATAAAATCTCATACCTCCTACTAAACTACTTGAATAAAAATATAATACAAGCATAATATTCTCATGAACAAATCAAGTATTCACGTTAAATTTAAATTATCTTAAATATTGTACAAAAATAAAATTTATCTCAAATTATATAGCATTATAAAATGTACCTTGTATATTTTAATACCTAAACAAACACATTCAAAAGTTACAGTTTGTATCTCAACCACGTCTTTTATTAATCAAATAACAAAAGCTAACTAGCCCATTCACCAACTATTTTGCAATTTATTCCTAATGCATTGCAGCCTCAATGACACCATCTTCAGAGGAGCAAAGACAAACACAAACTAAAACAAAACCAATAAAAATCCCATGGTTTCTTTTAAACTTTTACTTAAATTTTTATAATTTTTATTTACAATTAATTACTTATCACCACCATGAGGTTATCTATCCTTAGGATTGTCACTTGCATCATGTTTGTCTCTGACTTATTCTCTCTCTTCTAACAAAATCTTAATTTTTTGATCATACTCATTTTTATCATGTCTATAACCTCATGCCCATAACAGACCACAACTTTGTGCCGATAACTTTATGTCCACAACAGGCAGGTGGAGTGTTAATTATTTGTACACTTGCTCGTTCCAGGGCTACAAAAAATAGTTCTGTTTCTTATCACATGGTCAGTCAATTACATGACTGAAACATTTAAAAACAGAAGTACAGGTATAAAATACACTAGTCACATTTATGTCCTCTGAGAGTTAGGAATTTCATTATACAGGTAGACCCTGCAATGAATGAAGTGAAGGAGTCATTTTTGCAGGGTGGAGAGTACATGCTTTTCAGAGGCCCCAGCATGCTGATAAGTATACTTTTCAACTTAATGAGAAAGGCAATAACAAACCCCTCACTCTTCTTTTTACTTAGTAAAGCCTCACGAGGTTCAAATCAACCTTTCCGCGTATGACCTAAACATACAACCTTTATACCTCAATGTTCTCTTTTACTTTTGCCTTTTATTGATCACTTTTACATAGTTGTAATTAAACCTTCTCCTATCATTATTTTAACCAGTCAATTAG
Source organism: Catonia carolina (assembly GCA_035578175.1). Classification (NCBI taxonomy): domain Eukaryota; kingdom Metazoa; phylum Arthropoda; class Insecta; order Hemiptera; family Achilidae; genus Catonia; species Catonia carolina. Next base: position 430,987,149 of record JAQMRL010000001.1, on the reverse strand, counting down.
CTTTCCTCCGTCAAATAGTTGTTATCAAATTTCTCCTGATCTCAACTCTTTGTAATACTTCTTTCTATATTCCTTACGCTATCAGCCTATTTTAATTCCTCTAATTGTCTCCATACTAATGATGAACGAATAGTTTCTGTAAGGTTAAAGATTGAGCGAGGTCATTTTACACTGATAGGAGTATATGCCCCAGAGGAGCGGAAGAAGGACGAAACACTTAAGTTTTATGATGCACTCCAGGCAGCTTTGCAGAAAATCAATAAGATAGATCAAGTGGCGGTTGTAGGAGACTTGAATGCTAGAGTTGGGAATATCCCTATACCAGGTGTTGTTGGCACATTTGGAGAAGCGGTAGTCAATCAGAATGGAGAGGAGTTGCAGCAATTTGGGTCTTTCAATAACCTGAAAATTACCAATATATTCTTTAGGAAGAAGGATATTTACAAGTATCCTTGGAGTGCCAGAGGGTTGAGATCTGTTATTGACTATATAATAGTTAATGAGAGAATGAAAAATTTGGTACAGGATGTAAGAGTATACAGAAGTTGTGATATACATAGTGACCATTATTTAGTGATGGGGAGGCTGTTGATTTTTGCAAGATGGAAGGTCACTCGAAATGTTCAAAGACAAGATGAGGAGGTAACGGGTGTTTCAAAAAGGGCGCACTTCGAAGTTTAAGGGTTAATATTTTCTGCATAGGGAATATTTTTTCCCCCCAAATAACAGTTGGCACTACCGTACTCATTGTTGACCCATTGTGTATTACTGACATGTACTAGTGCTATCCCAGTATTCATTTGTGTCTGTAGTGTCTGTATAAGTTCAAACATGGTTTTTTCTGAGGATGAACATGTTTTTATTATTGAAAGTTATTGCGCATATAAATCTTACGAACGAGTGAAAGACGAGTTCCAGTTAAAATTTCCCAATTCTGAAGTACCTAATAACACCACAATATCGCGTCTGATTAATAAATTTTGTGAGACTGGCAGTGTACAGGATCGAAAAAGCACAGGTCGACCATCAGTGTTAACAGAACAAGTTTTGGACGATGTGAAACGTTTGACTTCCTCACCCGGCAAATCACTTAGAAAGTTATTTTCACAGGCTGGATTATAACTATCTTCCGCTTTAAGGGCTACAAAAAATTAAATCTGCATCCTCACCGCATCGGTGTCGTTCCATCAATCGAAAGACGTTGACCATGGGAAACGTATACAGTATTGCCGTTGGATACGTTCTCTTGTTAATGACAACGGTGTTGAAATATTGGATAGTGTTTATTTTAGCTTGGTTCCACTTGGATGGTTACATCAACAGCCAAAACTGCCGAATATGGAGCGCTCATAATCCTCACACATGTCATGAACATCCACTACACGCACGTAAAATTGGTGTTTGGTGTGCGATCTCCCGGTATCGTATTGTTGGGCCTTCATTTTTTGACACATCTGTAGATGGTGCGGTGTACCGCAACTTAATTGAACAATTTATAGCGTTGTTAGAATTACACGATCGAGATTGTTGGTTTCAGCAGGATAACGCAACGTGCCATACTTCTACTGAAACGCTGAATATGTTACGAGAATTTTTTGGCCATCGTGTGATATCAAAAGGGTTGTGGCCACCAAGATCCCCAGATCTTACTCCTGCGGATTTTTTTCTTTGGGGGAATTTAAAGAATAAGGTTTTTAAAAACAATCCTCATACAATTGAAGAATTGAAGGCTAATATTGAAAGTGAGATTACAAACATTAATGAGCAAACACTACGAAAAGTGGCTGCAAATGTTATGAAACGTGTCCGAACTTGCATTACAAGCGGAGGAAGTCATTTTGAACATTTATTGTGAAGTTTTAAAGGTAATCTGAATGTTATAAAGGTAATAATTTCATAAGGTATAATTTGTAATTAATTAACGTAATAAATTAGCGTTCTCGAACTTTGAAGTGCGTCCTTTTTGAAACACCCGTTATTTAAAATGCATCTCCTACAAGAAGATAGTATTCAAAGACTCTACCAGGAAAGATTGCAAGTATGTCTGGCGGCGACTCCTACAGAGATGGATATCAATGTAGAGTGGGATAGCATTAGGAATTGTACTCAGAGGGCAGCAGGTGAAGCTCTCGGAAAGAGGCGGAGAAATACAGGGAAAAGATGTTTAAAGATATGGAATTCAGATATTGAGAGTGCAGTTAGTGAGAAACGGAAGGCATACCTCAACTTTCTGCAATAAAAACGCCAGAGGCATGGGAGGATTATAAAGCTAGGAGAAATTTGGTAAAACAGATTGTTAAAAGGGCGCACCAGGACTCATTGGAGAAATTTACTAGTGTGTTGGAGCATGATGTACATGGACGACAGTTACGTGCCTACAAGGTACTTAAGCTTTTGAATAAAACTTATCAGCATCCCAGGCCCTCTGTAAAACAACTACTTTCAACCCTACAAATGACACCTTTACTTCATTCACCACAGGGTCAGGATGTATAGTGAAATTATTACTGCTAGAGGAGATAACTCTGTCTAGTGTCTTTTGTAATTCTACTTCTTCTGTTCTTTAATAAATCAGTCATTGAATTGGCTGACCATGCAATAAGAAACTGAACTATTTTTGTAGCTCTGAAACTAGCAGATTGAGTACAATTAATTTAACACTCCACCTATATTCTGTTATTGGCAGGTTCGCAAGAGTCTCGACTCTAGAACCTTACAAAACGTTAGCATAGTTCTGAAAAAATTACTACTTTAAAGTGTTAATTTTTATGCATCAAAACTGAATTGAAATAATTAAAAGAGTGGAAGAGCAGTTCAATAGATAATTTAGTTTTATAGGCGTATGAATAGTGTTGCCGACTGCCCCATCATTATCAGCGCCTGCAGATGCTCCCAGAACCTGCCTGCCATGGGGAGCACTACCGACACCCAGCCGGCAGTGCCTCCCCTCCACGGAGTGGAGAAGTGGACTCCCCAGAGTGGAATTTAAGCGGCCACACTGAACTATGAGTCACACTCGCCATCCAGCTCCCGAACTGGGAAGAACAAGAAAAAAGAGAGCTAGCGAGAAAGAAGAAGAGCCCAGCTGAGTCCAGACACCCCATCCCTCGTCAAAGCTACCGGTGGCGGACGCACATTCCGACACCGGTCAGCCTTCTACTACCCGGCTGCCGAAGAAAGCTTGTGTGTGCCTGATGGCACCATGATGAAGTCAGAGTTCAGCATGGGACTGGAGAGAACCGCCTCGGCCAAGCTATCGGTCAATGCCAACCTTACACTATAGGGCTATGGGGGTGGCCCCCATATACATGGGTATGACAGTGGTGGCCACTGTCACACTGCAGTGGGGACCCAACTCCCGCTGAGGGAGAGCTAGGCCTAAACCTGGTAGCCAAGCTGTCACTCTTCAGGCTCCGCTCTCTACACACTGCCTCGCTGCTTCTGACCACCACCAACAGCCCTTTTCAGGGCCACCACAGAAACCCAAACGATCCTTCACAGGACCCCCAACCAATTAAACAGCCCTTTTCAGGGCCACCAATGTCGCAAGCAAGGTTTTGCCACAAATCGTCAGCCTAAGTCAGCAACAATAGATAGGTAAATAAATATTTTACGCAATAATTAATCAAAATAATAGATAAGTTTATTAAAAAAATATATGTACACAATACAGATTATTAAAACATGTAAGCCAACTAATATTAGTAGCCTTGTAATAATTTGTACGTTATTTTCAGGTTAAAATCACTCAGAAACATATTTTTATTATTTATTTTAATGTTATGCTAATTATCTGTATATCATCATAAGGTTTATCGGTTTTGGCGTTTGTTTTAACATTACTTATATTCTGTACGACTTCCATTCCTTTAACAACTCTTCCAAATACAGTATGTTTGTTGTCTAACCAAGGCTGAAACAGAAAAATTTTAAATATAGTTATTATAAAACAAATTATTTTTTAAAGTGCTACTAAACATCCTACAAAAGAAGTATTTCATGATTACGCTGTCTCACATATTAATTTGTCAAAATTTGTACAAAGCAATGTTGAACCATAAATGGAAAGGACATCAAAGAAAACTACACATTTCAAAGAAATACAATACTTTTATACTGATCAAATCTCTTGTAAAATATCATCTGGGATATTTGGATTAAAACAAATTGCAAGATTAAATGATAAAATGTTGCTAACAGCAGCTGCATCATTGTAAGGTACAAATAGCCTAACAATGAACATTATAGTAATTCCTCATTACTATAGCTCTCAGTATTAAGGTAAAACCCAACCAACCAATATAAGGGTAAAACCCAAAGTCAGAATTAGTTCCTTTAGCATAATCATTAGACAATAGGCTATAAGTATAGCCAACAGTCAATCATCTGGTGCGAGGTAGTTTTCTCCAAGTGGGTGTGTTCCTCCTCTGTGTTTTCAGGCCTTTCTTTCAATAGCCAACTTTCAGTCAATCGTTAGGGTGGTTCTCCTTCTTTTTGGCCCTTCACGTTGTTTGAGTGGTTGGTGGGACTGAAGGGTGGTCAAGCAGGGATTTTGAGGTTTCGGGATGGAGTAGATTAGAGAAGTTCCATTTGGAATTCAGCTACAAGGAGGTTTCAAAAAGCAGAAGGTGACAGCTACCATAAGAGGTGACCAGGAAGAGAAAGAGAAAAACAAGAAGCAATACTGATTTGGAGATCAAATTTTATTTTGTTAATCAATAACGGATTAGCAAGCTTGTTTTTTAAGTCAAAGTCGTGAGATAAAAGGTTGGCTATGTTAATTTTTTCTAAACAGATTAGGATTAGTTAAGTAAACGAGGCTGTAAATTATTCATTTTAAATACTTTTTGCTAAAGCGAAAGAGCATAGATTTTATTTTATTTATTCGTTTAGTTAATGTCAGCTCTATTGTTAGAGCTGGCACCCAACCATATTTTAATTTTGTAAATAACAGCATATGCACATGCCCATTATGGGCAGGTGGAGTGTTAAATTAATTGCACTCGATCTGTTGGTTCCAGGGCTACAAAAAATAGTTCTGTTTCTTATCACATGGTCAGCCAATTATATGACTGAAATATTTAAGAACAGAAGAGGTAGAGGTGTAAAAGACACTAGCCAGAGTTATTTCCTCTGAGAGTAATGAATTTCACTATACAGCCAGACCCTGTGGTGAATGGATTGAAGGTGTCATTTGCAGGGTGGAAAGTGGATGCTTTTTGGAGGGCCTGTCATGCTGATAAGCATACTTTTCCACTCGGTGGGGAAGGCAAATGTAAACCACCTCACTCCTCGCCTCGTTTTACTTAGTAAAACCTCTACAAGTTCAAACCAGCCTTTTGGCTGATGACCTAAACAACAACAGCATATGCACACCAAACAATTTATCATAGTGCAAAGCTTAATTTTATCTCATTTCCGGTATCCCATATTAGTTTTGGGGTTATTTATCACAGAGTAACATGGGTAGAGTTTTCCGAGAAAGTTATTAAGATTATGTTGGGAGGTAACTGCTTAACCTCATGCAGATCGTTATTTAAGGACCACCAATCGCTTAAATTTCCTTCTTTATGCATTTTTGAAGTGATAAGGTAGTAAAGTAAAATACCTTTTTAAAGAATTTAAATGCCCCCTATCACAATACAAGAAACAGAATTGATTACTATAAGTTGCTAATCACAAAACTAAATTGTTGAACAAAAATCTACTGAAGCAGGTAGAAAATACATCAATAAATTATTATTAAATTATTACACACATCATTCACACATCCAAACCATGCCTTTCCTAGACATCTCAATAAAATATACAGGAAACCCCTATACATTGCTGATACCATCACCCCCACCATTATCATCCACCATTGTTTAGGCCACCAAACCTGTTCCAGTATCCATCTCTTCCTTGAATGACCAACATATATTTCCCCACCAGTTTGTATTGCCAAGCTTCCAGAGGAAAATGAGTCACAGCCATAGACATACATTGCTAATACCATGATAGGTTACTTATTTCCAGTACCAATCAAAACTTCTTCTTCTTTAGGTTTCCATCCGTTCCGGATGTTGGCCACCACATTAACAATCTGAACTTTATCCACTGATACTTGAAATAGTTGTAATGTCGCTTTTGAAGACCACAATCTGAGATTTTTTAACCAGGAAATACGTCTTCTCCTCATGCTACGTTGTCCAAAATATTCCTCCTTGTAACATAGATTGGAGCAACCCATATCTTTTTCCATTGCGCATTATATGTCCTAAATACTCAAGCTTTATAATCTTTATAATGTTCATGACTTCTTTCAATTTCTGCATGTGTACCTACTCATCAGAGACGTGATCCACTCACGAGACCCTCAGCATCCTTCTGTATAACCACATCTCAAATGCCTTAAAAAATGCCTCAAAAGTCTTTTACTCATTAATTCATTAATTACTATTGATCCAATTGATACTAAGCCTGATGAAAAGAAAAGAATATCTTTCTTTGGCATTTAATCAGAACTCCAAAAAATAGAATAATTATAAAAATAGTAAAAACATTTACGAATAATAAAACTAGCATTAGATGGATTACAGACATTAGAAAATATAAGAAAGAACTACAAATTACAAAATTAAAATGAAATAAAATTAAAAATAAAATGGACAAATTAAAAATTTTATACTGGAAAAGGAGTGGTTTCAGATGAACTAAGGAAACAGACATCTGACACGATGAAAGCCTATTGAGCAAATAAACTCCAAAAGAAAACCAAGAAGTAATTAAGTGACGTAATTCAATCTGGTCATAAAATAATAATAATAATAATAAAATGCATCAAAATAGAGATTCCAAAAAAACATATATAACAAAAATTATAACTTACTGTTGGGATAACAGTAATAAAGAATTGACTGCCATTAGTGTTTGCCCCTGCATTTGCCATGCTCACTGTGTAAGGCCTATCATGGCGTAACGTAGGATGAAATTCATCTTGAAATTCACCACCCCAGATACTTTCACCACCGGTCCCAGTACCTAAATTTCAAAAAAGAAAAGTATACAATTAACCAAATTAAATTAAATTATAAATAAATAGCATTCTTATTCTATTCTTTCTTGTCTTCCCCAGCTTAACCCTCTTGAACTTCATCTCTCCTACCTGGATTCTACTTTCTACCTTCTTTCCCCCAATCCATATCTTGCCAACATGAGTCAAATTTTGCACAAAGTATGTATTATACATAACTTTCTTACAATTCATACGAACCTCTTGACCCCATACTACACCTCTCACACATTAGAAGAAACCACTTGCCTTCTCCATGCTTTTACCTTAATTCATTTTTAAAGTTTTATTTTTTTTTAATTTAATTTTTATTAAAAAAAATAATTAACAGATTTGTCACCCATGTCCTAATTTCATTCATGCTGCCCATATCAATGTTCTGGCCCAAATATTCTTGTTACTTTCAGAAAGACGTAATAACACCAATTAGGGCATCAACTGTGAGGATTTCCAGAGTGCCTACAGAACCTTATACAACTTGTTGGACACAGGAGAATTACTTTGTTGTGCGTGCTGTGTCACAAAGGGATAATGGGAAATAAAATGGCAAACAATCTTCCTGAAATAGAAACTGTGTGACAGTTTGCTGGACCGAAATAATGTTTGGGAGTCACCACATGATCAATGCATGGAGCTATACCTGTGAGTTGATCAGGGCAGTGCACCAAAAGCTTTGGAACCAAATTGCTGAACTAAGGCATAGTAAAGGAATGATGAGCATCATATCCCATAGTCTTGTATGTAAGATACTGAGTCTGGGCAGGAAGCAGCTAAAGGTGGCCGTGGGCCTGTTAACTGTGAGGCACTATCACCTTGTGGAACATCAACAAAACATGGAGATCTTTGGTTGTGACATAATATGCATTCTGTGGAGAGGAGAGAATCTGCCTCCTGTATTATATTTGAATGTGGAACATTAACTAAAAAAAAAACAAAATCTTTGAGCAGATAAAGCAACAACAAACTTTCTAGAGCTGCAGTGTTAAGGGACTGAAAGCACCACCTTATCCATCCTATATACGAGGGGAACCCAAAAGAAACCAGACTGAGAGTGCGCAGCCATTCGTAGACATAGTAGATTGTTCTCCCGCAAGATGGAGCTAGTAAAGACCTTCAACAAATAACTGCCCAGACAGCGTCAGTTTGGAGGTTAATGTTTGATCATAGTATTATGTTTCTCTTACTGTTGTTATATTCTGCCTGCGAAATCCTTAAGAGTCAAGCCATCTTCCACTGGCTTGACGCTTGCTTGGTTTCTGGGTCACACCCATAACACTAACTCTCATCACCTGTAAATGACTGACCGAAAAGTTTGGATCAGTTTCAAACTCATTTTTCAAGTCCTGACTCAAGTTCAATCAAATTTTTGAGTTTGAGAAGGCAAGGAACAAATTTAGCAGCAACACATTTCATTTGCAAATCCTCAGTCAAAATCCACTGGAAAAAGCTCCAGAAAAAGTTTACATCGTTTTGAGATGTTGAAAGGTGCCCAGAATGAACGTGACCTTCAACACTCATCTCACCGTTTAAAGCGCTCAAACCACTCTAAAATTTGTGTGCGGCTCATAGCATCCTCCTTGAAAGCCTATTGAAGCATTTCATTTTCGTTGCTGATTTTCAAGCAGGAAACAAAATTTCAAACACACTCTGAGTTCTTTTAAGACCGCCATAACGATGTCACAGGAAGAACACGACAACAGTAAGAGAAACACAAAACACTATGATAAAACATTAACCTACAAACTGACGCCATCTGGGCAGTTGTTTGTTGAAGATCTCCACTAGCTCCATCTAGTGGGAGAACTCTGTACTACTACTACGAATGGCAACACACTCTCAGACTGTTTTTTTTTGGGTCGCCCCTCGTACAATCAATCAAATCTACTGTCCCTTTAAATTAAACAATCCAAAAATCCAAATTACCGCTCACCATTCTTATCCGCTTGAATTATATTATTTATTCATCATCATAAAATATGGTCTAGTCTGAGTCTCAATTAACCCAGATTATTGGAAATTTACTTTATCAAAATATTTGTCCAAAATGAAATGTTGCTTACCTGTAGGATCTCCAGTCTGAATCATAAATCCTTTAATAACTCGGTGAAATATATGACCGTTGTAATAACCATTTTTACTATGAACACAAAAATTTTCAACAGTTTTTGGACATTCCTTAAATAGTTTTATATGAATATCACCCATGGCTGTGTGAACTATAGCATTTTCATACAAATGTTGAACACCTGTAAATAAACATTATCACTTTAATTTGTAATTTAATTAATAAAAATTTTCAGTAATTTTTATAAAGCACTTATACACTTCCAAGCACAGAAACCAGCTGAAATTTAACTGTAAGAGTATTTAGTACCAGTCAACTGGAGGTGGTAACTTCCCAAAAAAATTCACTATACCTTAACGAATTAGAGACTGCAGATGAAGGCAGAGCACAGTGACCTAGATCACAGCGCAGAGCCAATTGATTTTCGTTATTCGTATCCTGCGTGATCACGTTGTGATCCTGCTGGGGATGACAGCCAAACAAAAAGTTAGCTAAAGTTCAGTGAAATTGAGTGTGACTTAGAAAAAGGTCATCCTCACACCTGACCTTGGCTGTTATTGGCTAGATCTCATTTGCAGTCTTTAGTTTGTTGGGGTAGAGTATTGAACCTATATTAATAAACAAGTATCCAAAACAAACTTTTGAACAGATTAAAATTTGCAGAACAAGAATCGATTGATTTATACAAACCAAGAAGGTTCTAAAAAAAATAAATATGACAAAAACTAACACAGAAGATAGAGGACATTGTAGGAAAAAACTGATGTTTGAAAACTTTTAGGTAAAACAAAACTCCATACACTGCAATGATTTAGTTAAATAAATAAATTTTAATGATCATGTAAAATAAATAACATTATTATCTGCATCAAAACATAAATTTCAGGCATGAAAGATGGAAGGTCCTACATAACCAACATCCTATATAACAAAGTTTTTTTTTGTAAATGAGTCGATCATTTTAAACATTACAAAAGTCTGGTGTTAAAACACTCACATGACTCTTTCTCTAGCCAATGTAAATTATGAAATAAATATACATACCATGCTTCCCAACAAATCTGTCATATAGGGAAATTAACATTGGACAATTTACTGTCAACATTAATCTAATTACAAGGCTAATCTAATTACAATCTAATTACAAGATTACCCCCGGGTAATCTTACCTTTATTACTCCAGTCGTTTGGAAACAGAATAAAAATGAGTCTACAAAAGATTTTAGTAACTAATAATTTAATTATTATTAAAAAAGGCAAAAATGTTATTCAATTTTGGCCTCGTGCTGTAATATCAAAAAGTGAAAATTAACTGACTACTTTACACACCTGGGTAACGTTCAGACAACAATCGAAGCGAAATTTTTTCTTATATAAGAACTGTGCTACAACGAAAATGAATAACATTTTTGCCTTTTTTTATTATTAATTAAGTTATTAGCTACTAAAATCTTTTATAGACTAATTTTTATTCTGTTCCAAATGACTACAGTAATAAAAGTAAGATTACACCCTTGTAATTAGATTAATGTTGACAGTATACGAGGTGTGGCTATTGAATAACGAGACTGATGTTGTAAAAAATTTTATTTTTAGTTTATACATAATCACTTATCACCTTCAATATACACTCCTTCTCTATCCCTACAACGCTCCATGCAAATTTTCCATAGTTGGAAACAGTGCTGGAAGTCATCTTCTGTCAGCTCTTTCAGGAAACGTGCCACTTTCTTTTTTACAGCTTCCACAGACTCAAATCTTGTCCCTTTTAATGCAGATTTCACCTTAGCAAACAGGTAGAAGTCACATGGTGCAAGATCTGGTGAATAAGGTGGATGTTCTAACACTGAGATGCTGTACTTGGCTAGGAATCTCTTGACAGATAACGCGGAATAAGCTGGTGCATTGTCTTGGTGGAGAACCCATGATTTGTCCTTCCACATTTCGGGGCGTTTTTTCCTTACTCTTTGACGTAGTTTAGAAAGTACCTCAAGGTAGTAATATTGATTAATTGTTTGACCTTCAGGAACCCAGTGAAGGTACACAATCCCATGGATATAAAAAAAAACAATCATCATTGCTTTAAATTTTGACTTGCTCATTCGATCTTTTTTGGCTCTCGGTGAAGTTTGGCTCTTCCAGTGCATGGGTTGGCACTTCGTTTCCGATCATTACTAAAAAACCACATTTCATCACATGTTATTATCTTCTACCTGTTTTCTAAGGTGAAATCTGCATTAAAAGGGACAAGATTTGAGTCTGTGGAAGCTGTAAACGAGAAAGCGGCACGTGTCCTGAAGGAGCTGACAGAAGACGACTTCCAGCACAGTTTCCAACAAAGGAAAATTTACGTGGAGCGTTGTAGGGATAGAGAAGGAGTGTATATTGAAGGTGACAATAAGTGATTATGTATAAATTAAAAATAAAAGTTTTTACAATCTCAGTCTCATTATTTAATAGCCACACCTCATATTGTCCAATGTTAATTTCCCTATACATCAGATTTGTTGGAAAGCAAGGTACAAATAAAATCTATGTTTAGTCATTAGTAAACAATGTAAGATGAAACACATAAGCTAATTTCAATCATGAGTGAATGAGGAAAACTAAAAATCAACCTCTGTAGAACTCAAAAAAAAAAACAAAAATCACTTATTGACACTCATTAGCCTTTTTTGGAATCTCGTTGTTGCAAATTACAGAAAAAAAATTGAATTAATAAGTAAAGTAACCGGAAAGATTTCCTTTATAAATGTTTAGTACATTTTGTCTATCAGGTATAATCAAAAGAAATAGGCAATCATTCAACACAACTATTGACACAACCTAAAATGTTGAGCTGTATATAATTCACGTTATAATATAACTGAAGACAAACACTCGACAGTAATGACGCTTAGTATACACTATAATGACCTATTGTTACTTTTAGCTTTAGCCAGAGGCTAAACTAAAGATGACAGTATAGTTATATTGTTTTAACATAATGCCATGTATTCCGTGTTAGTACTAATGTTCAGTAAGTACAGCCTCAAGCTAAATTATATAATGTTACAATAACACGAGTGCACTTGTAACATCAGTAATTAATTAACAATGAATAATATGTTACTTACCAGAAGATTCTGTAGCTGAAATAATATCTTCTTTTGAAGGTTTTTCATTGAATACATCCCTATCTGCTTCCGCACTTTTTGTGTCATCAGGTTCTCTTCTGAAATTTGGTAAGATAACAAAAAAATTAAATTATTTAAAGGTTAATTAGTTTCTTTTACCTATATTACTACATAAAATCGTAAAATATTTGTTGAGAACTATTTTTGGAATTGTACCGGGCCAATTTTAATCCTTTCGGAGTTGTTTGAAAGCTATTGCCACTCAGATTTGCTAAAAATTCCCAAATATTTGTTTTTCTAGGAAAATCCTATTGGAAAATTTTAAAAATGAGGTTTCTCCTTAACCGTTAAAATTATCAAATTGTAACCTTCACCACTGAATTCCTAGATTCAGAACACTAAAAATTTTAGTTTTAAACCGTAATTAATTTAGTTTCAAACCATCATCAGTGAATACTTTTTCAAGTTGAAAAAGTTTTTTACTATAAAGTAGAACGAAGAAACACTGTCGACCATTATACTGCTGCTTTCATTCCCCAGGGATCATCCCCTTTTTATTTAAAAGAGCTCAGTTCCCTATTAAGCTATCCTTTGCGATAGCAATTAATAAATCTCAAGGGCAAACATTTAAATTTGTCAGGTTAGATTTGCGCAAAGAATGTTTTACGGATGGACAGTTACATGTGGGTCAGTCAAGAACTGGTAGTTCTCGCGATTAATACATTTTTATAACGACTGGAAACAAGACAAAGAACGTTGTGTATGAGCAGGTATTACAAATATTGTTGGTATTTTAGCACTTTCAGGACGGCACTCGTATACAATACGGGTGCGTCATTTTGATCGGCTGGACGGCACCCGTATACGATACGGGCGCGTAATTTTGATCGGCTGGACGGCACCCGTATACGATACGGGTGCATCATTTTGATCGGCTGGACGGCACCCGTATACGATACGGGCGCCTATTTCACTTGGTTTTATATCCATTAGCTCGTATCGTATACGATTGCCGTCTATACTATCACTTAATTTAGTTCATTCTGAATCTAATAGAGTACACTCATAGTCCTAATGTTGTCAGATTATCAAATATATCAAATTTTACAGCATCGATGTTATCGAGCGTGAGCAAGCGATCTGTCAGTACTTCTGCGCTTTCTTGTTAGTTATTAATTCGTTATTATAATACTTAGTTTTTTTTAAATTTTACTTAAGAAATAAAAAAGTAAATTGGTTATTAGAAATAGGTTATTAAATTGTAAGAATTTAACTCATATAATTAATTTTATTATTCTTATATATTATCATTATACAGTGAAAAAAATTTTAAATTCAAGAAAAGATACCTCTCTTCAATCAAACATCTTTATCATTATAATGTAAATAATCTTAATCTTAATAAATGAAAAGTAATCTACTAATTATAATCTTTAATTTAATCTTTACTTTTTGAATTTATGACCAATGGTTGATTTGTTACAATTTTTTAGAACTCCCCGAAAAATGGCAGTTCACGGGCAAAACAACAAAAAAAAAGTCAGTCTTCAAAGTGTTAACCGATGAAAATGTTATGGGGCTTTTAATTGGGAAAAATACTGTTTTCAGCAGAAACAAAGTTACTTAATGAAAATTTTTTTGTAGCATATCACCCGTATAAAGCCAACAGGGAGGTCTGCTATTTATTTAGTTCCGCTTTTATTGTATATACAACATTTTTAGTTAATGAAGTGAAGCGAGTACAGTTCTGCTAGTATAATAATATATTAATTTATGATGTTGAGTAAAACCTTGCTTATCCGAAACCCACTCAACCATAACAGTCAAAATTCTTTTTAATTAGACGATTATTCGATTTCAATACTGTATATTCACATAGTGCAGCACTTAAATATGTAGTCTCATTAAATACAGAACGGTATCCAATGAAAAAAATGAATATAAAGTTTCCTTAAACTCAGGATTCATTTACTACTGCATGCGTTAAACTGTCTTATTTGTTGCATGAAAATAAATCTACTCTATACTGTAGAAAACTTATTGTAAATTTCCAAGAATTTTAATAAAACAAAAGTGTGATACTGCTGCAAAAAAGATTTCATCAAAAATCTCAGACCTTATAAAAAAAAACTGTAAATACCACATTTGCCGGTGCATAAAACGCACTCAGATACAAACATTGCCACAACCACATCTATTAATATTAGCATAACTGCACTCCCACACTTTTAATATTTAAGTTTATGTTTGTTGTGTGTTAACAGTCTGACTACATAATTTGGAGATAATAATGATGGGTAATGACAAATATGCACACAGAAAGTCTACTTGATCCAAAAAGTTACAATTAACAATTAAAAGAGATACAAACCTTGTAAAAATATAGAAACGACTTTTCTTAAAAGCTGTACAAAATATGGTTGGATCAGAAGTTACAGCATCTAATGTTGGATTTTCAGAGGCTTCTAACTCTACAGTTACAGCTGCTTTTGTTTTTCTTGCACGTCCCTGAAAAATAAGATAATAGTTGTATTATTTCCTCATAGTGAACTGACGAATTTTAATTCCAGTAAGTTATTTCCCAAAGACTGAAATATATTAATAAAATTTTCTGTTAATCAAACAGTTAGTTAAGGAATTTGATATTAATTTAACGGAATAAATGAAACACTTAAGAGAATGCTTAAGAGCAAAGTGTCAATATATACTAATGTCTGTTTCTAGTTGCCACTTTGGAAGTGAGAGTTGGATAATGATAGCTGCCCACAGATATAGATTACAGAGATCAAGTTCTTGATATCTTTGGCAGGTTATTCCAGACTGAAAAAAACATTCGAATGCAGATATCTGGTATCAGCTAGATATCTGTCACTTGTAGAAAGAGTTGATAACTACAGAAAGCAGTGGTTAGCACATATTGAAAGGATGGGTGCAGACTAGGGCCTGGGAAGAGGAGGCTAAAACCTCCTATTGGAATAAGGTGACAGGCTGTGAACAGGCAAAGAAATTCATTGCCTATTCCAGCAGGAAGGCTGGGATATACAATAGACTAGGAAGACAGGACCTGAGGAGGGTAGTGGGCCTGATGACTGGTCATTGTAATCTTGGGTATCATTTATCCAAGATAGGAGTTGCTGAAGAGAGCCTGTGTAGATTCTGTCATGAGGCAGAAGAGAAGGCTGAGCACATTTTATGCAGTTGCAAAGTGGTTGGCTGCAAAAGAAGAGCGCTGATGGGTAAGGATGTGTTAACACCTTCTCAGGTAAGTGCACTAGATCCTAGGCAGATCCTGCGCTTTATTGAAAGTGTGGGTCTTGCATAAATAAGGAATAGGGGCAATCACAAAAGATCTTTTAGGTCGCGGTGAGGAGGGGCTGCAGAAGCCTGAACGCCCAAGTTGTAATGTAAGTATGGGTGCAGACTGAACTCCTTAACTGGTTGAGGAGTACCATCCAGGGAGGAGATAAGACTTGAGAACGCTAAGGAAAAGATGGAGACCCAATACTGTTCAAAGCTGAATGGCGTAACAATCTGTATGCCTAATACTTGAGGTTAAGAAGAAGAAGAAGAAGAAGATATTGAAAGAAATGAAAAAATAGTCCTCATACAGGAAAACAAAGAAAGAAGATAACAGTTTCTCAGAGAAAATTGCAATAAGCTATCAGCTAGATTACAAAACATTTAATTTTTAATTATTCACTGACTTTTTACAGTTGGTATATCACTTGTTTTTTTTTTGTTTTTTTTACCTATTTTTATATAATCTTACTTCTACTGACATGTTTCAGTGGATCCATCAACATGGTACATAAAATTAAAAAACATTAAAATTTTCACAAGACATTGAATCTTGTGTGTTTTTTAGTTTCAATTTTATGTCCTCTGATGATGGGGGATTCACCAGAACATATCAGTAAAAAGTAGGATTATATAAAAAAAGGTTAAGTAGAAACAAGTTAGATTACAAGTCCAAGACAAACTGTAATTGGTCTACCAAATCTTAAATAAGTAGATAATACCAATTATTACAGACACTTGTTTTTTTTTCTGCACTGAACATACACCACCATTCACCTTAAATTACCTTATCTACAATGTTCCTACCCATAACAAACAGGTGGAGTGTCAAATTATTTACACTCAATCTGTTCGTTGCAGGGCTAAAATAAATAGCTCTATTTCTTGTCACATGGTCAGCCAATTAAATGACTGAATCATTTAAAAACAGAAGAGATAGAGGTGTAAAAGACACTAATCAGAGTTGTCTCCTCTGAAAGTAATGAATTTCAATTTACAGCCAGACCCTGTGGTGAATGAAGTGAAGGTGTCATTTGCCGAGTGGAAAATATGTGCTTTTCATAGGGCCCGGCATGCTGATAAGCGTATTTTTTCACTCAGTGAGGAAGGCAATTGTAAACCTCCTCACTCCTCATTTTACTTAGTAAAACCTCTACAGGTTCAAACCAGCCTTTCGGCTGATGACGTAAACAACAACAACTACAACGTTCATCCCACTAACATGAACAATTTAAACTCATGGTGAATTTCTGACAGATGGTTGTTTTACGATTTTATAAACTGAGTAGACTAAGCCTCACTTTCAGAGAAATTTTTAATAGCTAATAATAATAATAATAATTATTATTATTATTATAAACAAATATAAAAACATATGGTAGTACAAGAAACACGACTATATTTAGTGGTTAAGCATAGCCAGGTGTCAGTTGATTTTCTGAGATCAAGGTTATGTGGTTCAAATTTTTGTAAGGGTATTTATGTTAGTACAGATTTGAATACTTAACAGACAGTAGTTGCCAGTCCACTATGATAATTGAGGTTCAATTAACCATACTCTCTCAGGAATGGTCAGCCTGAGTTTGAACAAGACTGCACCTCATTTACACATCACACATCATCCTTATCTCATTCTGTCATGGGGTTGCTTATTGTTATTAAATTTAACAGATTACAACATACACCCATTAGGGATAAAAATAATATTTTGCTGAAGACCATTCAAAACATAAATAACTTTTCTCCAATCCAACCTTCATTAAAACAATGTATCAACTATCTATTAGCTCTAAATTATCTTTGTATTAAGTAACTGATGAAGATCTCAGAGAGGAAACAAAAAAAAGTTATAGTTAAAATGTCTGTAATTTACCTGAAATAATGCAATCTTTAAAATCCTGAGATTTTCAGGTTTGCCAAGAAGACGTATACAACGATTTGTATGAAGATTTACAAATTTTATGCCAAGCATTGTTCCATACAGTAATATATACCCACTTTCATCAAAAGTTAAATTTCCAAGCTGAAACGCATCACTTTTCTCTAAATCTCTCTCAACCGCCATCCTAAAAACCAAAAAAATAAACATACACAAAGTTTAAAAAATTAAAAGTTATTATTAATACAATAATAATTGTCTTCATGGAGGTAATGGCTGCTTCCTTAGTACAATAGTAGAGCACAATACTGAACCAGATTGCAGAGCAAAATATCCTGAGTTCGATTCCTGGCTAAGATCTAATTTTTAACATTACCTTTATTTTTATGAAACTGTTCCACATGACACATTGAGCACAGAGATAAGAATCACAATTTACCACCAGCACGGCACTTACGTGAAATAGAGTACGCCAATCAGCGTAATCCACATACAAGACAGATCTTTCTTTTTAAATTATTTAGCAATTCTTTACCTAAATATAAGTTTGTAATATACCTAGAACGGGCAGGTGGAGTGTGAAATAATAACACTCGATCTGCTGGTTCCTGGGCTATAAAAAATAGTTCTATTTCTTATCACATAGTCAGCCAGATATATGACTGAACTATTTAAGAACAGAAGAAGTAGAGGTGTAAACGACACTATACTGAGTTATTTCCTCTGAGAGTAATGAATTTCATTATACAGCCAGACCCTATGGTAAATGAAGTGAAGGTGTCATTTGCAGGATGGGAAGTAGGTGCTTTTCGGAGGGCCTGGCATGCTGATAAGGATTCTTTTTCACTCAGTGAGGAAGGCAATAGTAAACCACCTCACTCCTAGTTTTACTTAGTAAAACCTCTAAGGTTCAAACCAGCCTTTCGGGTGTTGACCAAAACAACAAGTTTATAATACACTTTCATTTGTTTAACTATCCACAAATTTCTTCTTTTTTTTATATTGAAAGTCACATCAACAGCTCGGTCATTAGCGATTACGGAGCGATATGTATCGATGGGTTTTATCTTGTGAAAATTTTCAGACCCTGGCTGGGAATCGAACCCGGGACCTCCATGTAGTAGGCTGGCAGGCTACCACTATGCTACAAAGGCAGCCATGCACAAATTTTAGATCTGCAAATTCTATTGATAATTACAGTAGAATGTCCAGATAAAAATTAAAAAATTTGTTTATAGTTCCAGCGAACGGCCAACTAAATAAATGAACTTCACAGTAACACTTAAAGGACTGATATAAATGTATATAGATCATTTAGTAAGCGTCAATACCCCATAGTTTGAATAGAAGACTATAAAAAAACGAAGTAGGTATTAAGATGCATTTAGGTATCATCTAGCACCAACATGTTAACTCGTAGCAGTTGTAAATCAAGCACAGTAACATCTTTTTATTTAAAAAATACATATGTTTCAATCACTAACCAAATTTTCAAGATTACGCGATAATAATTACAATACTAATTAGGTAAGAATACTATTAAAAATACAACATTTTATCTATTTGAAAAACCACTGATTAAATTAAAAGTATATTTAATGTACTGTAATAATAAAGTACCTTCGGCCAAATTCCATATTTGGTAATTGTTGTTTCATTTGTTGAAGTTCGGAGAAGTGTTGAAGACTTTCATCCAACACTAATTTCAACTTTCCCGTAAGAAAATGAAATACTCTGACCTAAGATAAAAGAAACAAAATCATAAATTACTTTTTCCAATCAAGACAAAACACAATAATGATCAATTTTCATTTTCTTCTTCTTTTTCTCTTCACGGTTTAGACATTTCTACCCGTTCCGACACACACCTTTTCTTCGGCCTGCCAATATCTCTACATCTCACTGATTTATATTTTCTCACTACACTAGGTAAGCGGCTTTCTGGTATTCTATTTAAATGATTGACCCCTTGAGCTCAATACAATTTTATTTTCTCGAGTGAAAAAATTCCCAATTCTTGCCTTATATCTTCATTTTTAATCCTGTCTAGTCTTGTGCAACCCTTGATAGACCTTAAACATTTCATTTCGGCAGTTTGGATGTTTCTTTCCTCCCTTTTCCTCATCTCAAGGCTGGAACTGCCACTATCTTACAAAACTTTAACCTATCTATTTTCGTAAAATTAACAAATAAATAATGAAAGACACAACTGCCTCTGTGGCATAACGATTTGAAGCATTATCTTATACTGCACTGCACAGCAGAAAGTCTGAGGTTTGATTATTAGTCAACATCTGGAAAATTCAAACCCTACAATGACGTTTTGTAACCCACTGCAGTTGGCAATAGAATTAAAAAACTTACAATAATTTTATTAAGGCTTTTCAAATAAGTCTTTACATTAAAACTTCAATCATAGTGTGATTCACTATAATACAGAACACATCTATAGTCATCAGAGTTATAACACATCAGAGTTATCTTCTCTGAAAGTAATGAATTTCACTATACAGCCAGACCCTGTGGTGAATGAAGTGAAGGTGTCATTTGCAGAGTGGAAAATATGTGCTTTCCAGAGGGCCCGGCATGCTGTTAAGCGTACTTTTCCACTCAGTGAGGAAGGCAATGGTAAACCACCTCACTCCTCGTTTTACTTAGTAAAACCTCTACAGGTTCAAACCAGCCTTTCGGCTGTTGACCTAAACAACAACAACTATAGTCATATAGGAGGACAGTATCTCTACCCCTACTTTACTGCTCGTTATTCTACTGTCGACACACTCCATGTGATTGTGCAAATGATATTTATATTGGTTATTGATTTGTAAGGCAGTACTTTCTACAAATACTGTACTTATCTAGTTTACTTTTTTATTTGTTTTTACTTTATTTCATACAGTGATTTATTTATTTATCGATTACATGAAAATAAATAACCACATTAAACCTTTCATGTTGATTTAACGAAAACATTTTATCACGTGCAAATTCCACAGCCTACATACTTTTGTTGTCCGTCTACTATTTTCAGGCATATTATTTTGTGAAGGATCTTTCTCTCAAATATTCTGCTTCTCTTAGACCAGCCTTCCCGGCCATTCAAAGGCACTCACTTGGATACAGATACACAGGTTTTATAACAGTATTATAATGTCAAATCTTGCCTTGTCTTGAGTGTTTTCTTCTTATACAAGAAGAAATGTCTTACACAATACAAGAATTTGTCAATATTATAGAGAATCCTTTATTACTCAAAAAATTTTGAAATCAGTTGAAACACTTAGTAGTATTCACTACAGAGTTACAACAAAACTTACAAACTTCTAAAGATGCTGGAATTCGCACAAAACCATTCAAATTTTCATACACAAATTGGCATTTCATTGTAATTCATTTGTTTTGTGCACACTCTCCTATAACTAATATTATTATTACCACCATTAGATATCGTACTTTGGGATAAAATAATAATTACCTTACGATCAGCTGAAACAGTAGCAAACTGAAGTCCATTTGGAGAATAACAAAGTCCAGATGGAAACGTTTTATTTTTAGCAAATTCAAAAAGATCAGTATCTAACTTCGACTCAAATTCTACACACTTTGGAAATCTATAATCTGATTTTGAGCCTGTCCAGTATTCTAAGATTCCTGCTTTATCAACTGAAATCGCTACTTCAAAAACCGGATTGTACTGAAAATACAAACAAAAAAGTTAGAAAATAATAACTAGGCTACACATAAAAATTTTAAATAAAATTATTTTATATTTAATTTATGTTTATCAGAAAAAACCTCTCAAGATTTGTATAGTGATTAACGCAACATTTGTCTTTTGTTTTTTTTTTTTAAATACCGTGCAGTCATCTTACTACAACTTATGTACCACTGATTTAAAAAATAACCATAATTACAGTAGCTAAATCTAGAACTATAAAATATCTATTGAATGTCATACAATACACAGTTCTCCAGTTCTCACTGTCATGTAACTGAAAGTAACAAAGTCGACACGAATTCTCTGGATTTTAATCACATAACATTACTCGTAAAAAAATTTCTTAATTTTTATATTGTGTATTAAGTATAACATACAAGTTTAAAATAAAAAACCAACTGAAGTTAGTCGTATTACATAATTGTTACAAATATATCTATTAATATCACTATGATAAGTACGGCCTTTTTGACCATTTAGTAACCTAACATTATGAACAAAACCACCATTTGGCTCAAGAAAAATGAACCAATCTGTATTTTCATTTAATGATCAAACAAAAGTTATGCACGCATAAAATCTCGAGTTCAGTTGCTGCCTAGGATCAGGAAATGATTACACTAGGCTACACAATCCACTAACACTTCACAATCCATCAATCTCTAACGATCAAACTGTTGATACAAATAAAAAAACTAAAAAAGTTCTGTTAAATTAAAATTATTACAATCACAAATTTTATTCTATATTAGCATAGTGGACCCATGCAAATAAATTCGCACGTTTTCGGTTTTCAAACCCTTATCATTAAATAAATGATTAAAGTTAACAACAAACTTAACCATTCTTAGAAGAACGATGAGTAACGACTAAAGCGTGATAAAGCATGATAAAGTAGTATGGTAGTTTCATCCTAAAAAGAACGGTTTTAAACTAAAACTTTAAAGTGCTTGTACTAAGACAACTAAGTAGTTTTTATTACACACATTTTATATTTTATAATATACTCAGAAAAAGATTTGATTACTAAGTAACCATTAAGGATTTCAATAAACTAATGATGTTGTGGAAAAATATCAGAAGTAGATAGAAATAATCTTACCTTAACAATAGCAACTGGTTTAGTATGTAGTTTCTCAAATACATGCAATGGAGTATTTGTACCTTTGCCATCATAAATGTATAAATTATTTGAGGCTGAATCTGCCCTACAAAATTAAACGCAAAGAAATTATTTGGTTATTAATACAAGCAGTTTACTTTTTAAAAGGTTACCTCAATGGTATAGTCAGCCAAATACTTATAAACTAAACTTCTAAAATGTCCTCCGGTTGATTCCATGGTAAGGACTAGATCCACATAGAGTCAACCTTACCATAGTTGCTAAAGATCTAAGAAGCTGAACAGACCATTAACTCCTTAAAAACAGAAATTATTACTTATCTAACACTGTATTTCTGCATCACAAGACAGACAACCAAGTATTGCTCGAGCCCAAGCTCCGTGTAGTTGGAAGGAATGCAGTGCGTTGTTATAGTAGTAGGAGAATGAATAAGTTAGTAGTGTTTGACAGCTGATGCATTTGTAGTGGTAGCGAGTACTAAATAGACTAAAAAAATATTATCATCCAGCACGTTAATTTAACAAATACCTACCGGGTTATTAACTTGGTCGGATTCATAATATTAAACTTACCAATTTATATCAAAATATGTAAATAAATAAATGTAATAAATACAAACAAATATGTTAAATACAAAAAGTTTGAAAACAAATGTTTTGTATCAGAGTATTACAACAATCGTTCTCCCAGCATGCATCACTACCTCACTCGTACCCTTCACCCTGCAACTACACGAAGCTTGGAACCGCATAATATATACAGCTGCTCTATAAGCCTTGATAATTTACAGGAATCTGTACATGGCACACAGAGGAGGTTAGTATCCTGAAAATATATATGAATAAGTTTTAAATAATAATGAGCTATCAATGTGGTAATACCATGAAAGCACTTTTCCTTCGCTAAGTGTTTTCACACAATATTCTTTAAACATTCGGATAGTATTTCAAATTTTCTTTTTTTTAAAGATTTTGAGGCCACACTGGACCACTAAGCCAAACAATTTCTAGTATTTTTCGGATAATGTATTGGTCTATCCTTTCAGTTTTGCCAGTACTTTTTGAGATGGTCCGATCTTTGTTTCCGTATCTCATCTGTAACCTCCACCGTGTGTCTTTCTGCTTTTCTCCCCAATAAAATTTGCATGTTTTGAGAGTACTATTTACTTTTTCCTTGTCAAACACGTTTTCAATTGCCAGTCTAATTTTATTGAAATCCCTCTTAATCTCTTCAATGTATCTTCCCGTAATCTTCCTATTCAAGTTTCTGTGGATCAGTTGTTTTAATATTTTATCATTCAGCATTCTTAAAATGTGGAAAAGTACGAAATCCTCCTTTTCTTCATCTTGCTAATAATCGGATCAATTTCCTTATAAACAGTTTCATTAGAAGGAATTCGCCATACCCTTTTTTTTGATAATTCTTGTTAAGGCAGGTTCTGATAATTCTAAATTTTTTTTTATAATAAATAAAATCAAAAATAATATTTAAATATCAACATTAGATTGCTGTGAGCCATACAATTTCATTATTTACTCTTTCAACATTCTTATAAACAACAATTCAGGCCACTAAAGTAGCAGAGACGTTAGCGCACTAACCTGCAATGCAGAAGTCATGGGTTCGATTTCTGGCTAGGGTCTGGAAATTTTCGCAAGTCAAAACTCATTGTTTAGGTTACATAACCTACCATTGTCACTAATAACCAAGCTGTTAAAGTGACTTTAAAACAAAATATAAAAAAACTCTACAATTCATTCATGTTAATACTCTATATAAATTTACTAGCCCACATCTGAATACAGAACAAAACTAATTTTAAACTGCAATTAGCGATAGCGTTACACACTCATTATTTTTATTAAATATTTTAATTTTTATTTATTTTTTCCTACACATAAAAAAGTTGATAAAGGATAAACTTACACAGCAACAGCAGCTATTGCATCACCAAAACTATGAATCCACTCAGCACATTGTGGAACATAATTCAATTTCATCATATTTATCATGTCTGAAAAATAAGATAAAAAACAGTGCCTATTAATATTATGACATTATACACAATTTCAGACAAAATATGATAGTATCACTACCCTAATAATTTTCTGAAATTAATTTTATTTAGAAGATTGTAACAAAAGTTTATAACCCGAGGCTTAGAAATACTTCCAAGTTGTATTCAAAATATTTTTGTTTTTAGTTAATTAACATTTCCCAAGTACAGAGAACTGAATGAAATGTCATAAACATTTTGTTTTTCGCTATTTAATTCTCCAGAAAAGTAATTATAAAATTTAATTGTCCAGCCTGTGTTACATTGAAGTATTTTACTCACCAATAAACAAAATCTTTATCATGAAAAAGCTTGCATAATTATGAAGGCACATTTCATTTCAAAATTATGAATTTATAGAAACTTTATGGAACTACAACAATATAACAGCAGTTAACTAAAGAACAATTTATAAGAAAGCTATAATACAAAAATTCCTTTCATGACACTTATTTTTTGTACGAGGCGGCAAGAAAAACTCATGTTCAATCCCTCACGATGGGGGAAGTAGTGTTGGACTCAATTGAGGCGTCCTCGTCCAGCCCCAAGGAGGGCGCAAACGCCTTACCAACCAAAAACCCGCCACCTGGCCACTTGATCCGACATCAGCAAACAACCCTCCACCTCCCTCGGAACTGTTTATGTAATACTACAAGGGAAATATCAGGTTAAAAAAAATTTACATACTGTCAGCAGGGTGTGGAAAGAACCGTAGCCTAATTCCCCTCTCGCTGTCACTGACCAACATTCACTATCTCACTTTCATCTCTTTTATCACCAGCTCAGGAAATTAGTGTGCCTACCTTACCTACTGAGATCGGGACAGGATTGATTCACTGTGGGAGAGGGTAATCCCGCTGATCTCTATATATCTCCTCCCTCCGAAGTCTCCCGACCACCCTCTCCGCAAACTGAGCGCCCAACTTCCAGCTCTCCTCATCCTGCAGCATCGTTGTCCCTACTCTCTCTGGGATCCTGTCTCTGAGGATTGAGATTCAGATCTGTCTCTGAGGATCCCTGTCTCTGGGATCCTGTCTCTCCCTGAGCAATGCCTATCTTCTCAGATGTCTTGAGACTTGTCCCTTTCATGAGACTTGTGGTTTGTATTTTATTGTCTTATGGCTGGTGGCCATTTTTTTCTAAGAAAAAGAAGTTGGCACAAGAAGTCACATTGCTTGTTCACTTAACTTGGGGTTATCCTTCCTCATAATGTCATCAAACCCTCTTAGCTTTCAGAAGACAGCTAAGAAAAAACACTAAGTAAGAAAGCTACTCTTCAAGAGGAATCGAATGACACTATTTTTGTTTCCAAATTCCAGCTATGATTTCTAGATTTCCAGTCAAAACCAGAATTTCACACCAAATGATTCCTGTATCTATTCTTTAAGAGGAATGAAATGACACTATTTTTGTTTTTAAAAATCTGTAATGAAATTTATTTAATAAGCCTATATTACTCTCTTTTGTGCCCCACATTGGGCGCCAAAATGAAAAGAAATTTAAAAATCTATTAAATGAATGAATGAACCAATTAACTCTTTTAAGCCCCACGTTGGGCGCCAAAATGTAATGAAATTTATTTTATCCGCCTATATTACTCTCGTTTGTGCCCCACGTGTGGGCGCCAAAATGTAATGAAATTTAAAATAAATGATTAATAAATTGCACCAAAATGTAAAATAATAATAAACGACGTAAATTTCAAATTGAAAATTTTAAAAATTGATTTTAATTGAAACTTATGAAAATTTGATAATTGACAATAAGTATTGTGTTGTAAAAATTATTAATTTGAATTGGATTTATTGATGACACTGTTATAGCTCTATATATATTCTAAATTAATTAATGACATATTATTATTTTTTGTAATATTGAATTGAATTATTATTCTCTAATCTACCTATGAGCTCAATAATTATTAAATATGAAATGGTTACAATTTTATAAATTCCTTGGAGTCTTTTATGCTGTATGTGTGTGTCCTTCCATTGACCGGGGTCGAATGGGGGGGCTTAGCCATGTTCATAATCTTATTCAAATCTTTCCTTCATATTTTTCAAACTATTTAAGTCATTTTAATTAGTTCCACAATTAACTGGATTCTTGTTGTTTTACTAATCTTCTTTACTTATTTTCTTGTTTCAAAATTTATTTAATTAAGTTATACTTTCTTTTGTTTTCCTTGGTTAAATTTAAAATATTTGGCTTCTGGAATTAATTTCTTTTAATATTTAATTTTCTTCTCATAAATCTTCTTAATACATTTTATTACTGTTTCTTCTATTTACTTTTAAAATTGAAACTGTTTAATTTTGATTACTTTTAAAATTATTTATTTCTTGAATTAAAAACAATCGGTTACTTAAATTGAATCATCTATCAACGATATAATAGAACATAGACTGCTATTCTACGAATCCGACTTTGATTTCTTGACTTCTGATTTTGGGCCACTTCCAGTCAAAACCAGAACTTTAAACCCAATGATTTCTGTATTGACTCTTTAATGAAATCGAATGACACTACTTTTGTTTAAAAATTTTGACTTTGATTTTTTGACTTATGGTTTTTGGCCACTTCCGGTTGAAACTGGAACTTCAAACCCAATCCAGGCCCACTAACTTTTTGTGTAGATTAGGAATGCCAAAACTGTTTGTTGCTATCTCTTGTAGTTTCTGACATTCGGATGTGACGGACGGACGGACATTGGAAAATGATAGATGGCTAAAAATTGTAATTTAATACAACAATACAAACAATAATAAAACAAGAACTTACCAAAATTTATGACATCAAAAACCTTCAAGGCTTTATCGGTTGCAACAGTACAAAGTAACGAACCATTATAGTTGGCCGCCATGTCAGTCAAGGCACCAAGATGACTTCGAAAGTGTTTAACAAATTCTATTGATTCTTCCATCTTCTTCCAAAATTTTACATGACCATCACAACTACCAGTTACTAAAAATTCTGTCCTAAAACACCAAATACGATCGTTGAGAATAATAAACAATTAAATCAACATGCTACAGTAAAATCCATTTAGTACAATTTCTCGTTTAATATGCAGTTTTTTGAAGTCCCAAAAGTAAATATGAAAACTATGTAGGTATTCCCTTTTACTCATAATATTTACTGATTTCTGTTAATTACGTTCTATTTCCACTCATTAAATTTTAAAGAATAATGATAAAATACTGTTGTAGTTAATTTCCATTTTCAGTACAGGGCGTTTCATAATGTACTTCAGGGTTACAAAAATTCAGAACAAAAAAGTATTTCACTTTTAAGAATGAAACAAGTACTGTACGAAAGAGCACTTCAAATAGTTTTTTCCACATATTCTGGGAAGTTAGTTAACCATTTGCCCGCTAGGCTAGACAGTAGAGAAAATGGCTGCCACGGGAAGGGAGAAGTAATTTTGTGTATTAGAATTTCACGAATTTCAATTATGCTGTGGTCACCAAGATCACCAGACCTCATGCCATGTGACTTCCTTCTCTGAGGTAATGTGAAAGATAAGGTGTTTATCCCACCAATGCCGAATGATATCGCTGACTTGAAGGATCGCATAATCAATGCAATCAACTCTATCGAAACGGACATGTTAGAACGTGTTTGGCAAGAGCTAGACTTTCGTGTTGATGTGTGCCGTGTCCTCAAAGGAGCACACATTGAACATTTATAGATGTTTAAAAATAACTGTTTGAGTCCCTGCATCGACCCATACAACTTTCATTAAGGTAAGTGAAATAGTTTTTTTGTACTGAATTTTCGTAACCCCGAAGAACACTATGAAACGCCCTGTATAAAGTACAAAAAGAGAAGTAGCTAAACGGTAACTACAAGTCTAAAACATGATTTCTTTTAAGGCATCTAATTTCTTAACTGTTAATAACTGTCTAATAAGTTAACTGCACATATTATATGTTTTGATGGCAAATCTGAGGTTGGTGATACACTGCATTTAACCAGTGTATTTTATCTCTAACTTGGAGTATAGCCATGTATTCTTGTATTTTACTATTCTTTACAAATCAATATTAGTAACTAGTAATCATTATGTTATTTTAGTGTGAACCAACTTAATTTCTAAGTAGAAAAGTTAATTTTAATATTTGGTGTACACGACATAAATCTTAACAAATTTAAAATAATTCATATTCAAAATGCAACACACTGTTGAAAAGGGCCACAGACTTTAGCCAAAGCACGACCTGGGGCAAATCGTTTTTGCGAAGCCTTTCTGGGCGAGAAGAAATAACCCTTCCTTTCCTTTACCACCATTTAGGTCATCAAGGGTGAGGCCCTTGTAGATATAAACAGTTCCAAGGGAAGTGGAGGGTTGTTTGCTGATGTCGGATCAAGTGGCCAGGCGGCGGGTTTTTGGTTGGTAAGACGGTTGCGGCCTCCTTGGGGCTGGACGAGGAAGACTCAATTGAGTCCAACACTACTTCCCCCATCGTGAGGGAGTGAACATGAGTTTTTCTCGCCGCCTCGGATAAAAAAAACAAAAAAAAAGGTGGGGCCTGGGGTGACCACACCAGTCACCCGCCCCTAAAGTTTCAGTTTTGGCAGTTTCGGAACTGCCAAAAATTCATTTTTTTAAAAACTCCATATTTTTTTAAGCTAAACACAGATTATAATAATAAAAATAACATGTAAAATCAATAAATTCTGTTATATTTAATTTTTTTCAATCCCGTCTGGATTAACCGGCTGTCCAACAAGCAGAGACCAGATTAGTGGGATTCTACTGTAATATAAGTAAGTACTATTTGTTATCCGAGAACATAAATTTTATAATCATCAAAAATGTTTTGTTTTTTCACTGATTTTTTATGAATAAGCTTACTTCAAATGGGATACACAATTAAATGTGTTTGTGGTATTTTGGTTAGGTGGTCACTTTACCCAGACGTTAGTCAAAAACGTGTTGCTTAACTTATTTAAGTTAAAGCAGAGTCGTAGTATTTGTAATCTTTAAATTTTTGCAAGCGAGGGGGCCCCTCGGAAGAATGGGGACCAGGATAGTTGCACTACTCGGCCCATCCTAAGACCGGTTCTGAAAAATGACAGTTAATTGCGATATAAAGAATTAAAAGTTAATTGTGAGGTACGCTATTATTAAGCGAGTAAATATTAGGAATATTTTTGGCAGTAACATTCCCAAAAAAATTCTTATCTAACATGTTTCAATAGGAAGTAACAAAATCTGCAGTACTTACTTTGTCACCAGAATATGTGTAATTATATCGCGATGCATATAACTTCTCTCATAGGATTCTGAACATGGTAAATTATCCAAATACAACTGCTCGTGTTTCAACACTGTAAATTAACACTGCTATTAGCATTACATTGCAGAAAAATAAATTTACTATGCTGTAACAAGAAAAAACATTCAAGGAATTCTGAAGATAACAAATATTTTAGATAAATTTGCTGTAGTTTTGGTCATCAGCCAAAAGGCTAGTTTGAACCTCTAAAATGAGTGAGGTGGTTTACCATTGTCTTTCTCACTGAGTGGAAAAGTATGCTTATCAGCATGCCAGGCCCTCTGAAAAGCTTCTACATTCCACCCAGCAAATGACAACTTCTCTTCATTCACCACAGGAGCTGGCTGGATAATGATATCCATTACTCTCAGAGGAGATAACTCTGACTAGTGTCTTTTACACCTCTACCTTCTGTTTTTAAATGCTTCAGTCATATAATTGGATGCATGTGTGACAAGAAACAAAAAATATTTTTTGTAGCTCAGGAACTAGCAGATCGAGTGCAAATAATTTCACACTCCACCTGCCAGTTATGGGCATCTCTTTTTATGTATGGTCTTATTTAATATAACTTTATCATCAGAGCGAATCTTATCATCTTATTTTACGATCAGAGCGAAATGTATGGGCATTAAAAGTAAAATGGTAGTTGGTAAAGTAGATACAGCTTACAGAAAAAAACGGAAAACTTTGGAGAACAAAAGAAGAAAGCTGTCAATTTACAAAGTGCAGATGGTAAATCATTGTTGAATGGCTAAGAGAGAGCAAGCTGAAAGATGGAAAGAATAAGTAAACCAACTCTACAAGGGAAAAGAATTAGATTATGATGTGTTAGAACAAGAAACTGATGTTGAAGAAGATCAAAAAGGTGACCCTATACTAAGAGAAGAATTTGATCGGGTACTTAAGGATATGAATAAGACAGCAAGAAATAGATAATACACCATCGGAATTATTATTACGTTGTGGAGAAGTTGCACAAAACATACTTATTTTTATATTAAATAAAAATTAAAAATACAAACAAGTCAAAAAATAAAGTACGCTGAATATGTAACACAAATTAAATAATAAGATCTCACCTTTTCGTTTCTTTGGTTTTGAAGCTTCGGCAGGTGTAGGTCCAATCCATTCATCTTCAGATTTGTCAGAATTGCTACTATCATCAGGCTGCTTAGAACGTTTCACTGAGTCGGCCATTTTAAGAACTTTTTGAAAAATACTGTTGATTAGAATATATTTAGTACCTAATGTCAGACAAAACAATAACATTTAGTTTAATAAAGGTAATAATTGATCACTCACTCACTCACTGATCACAATTATTACATACCAATATAATATAAACACCCCATCAAGCCAAAAGGCCGCCAAGTAACAGCACGAACGTGTAATAACATCAGAGTAAGGCCTCGGCCTTAAATATGTTTCCCCCCCCCCCATGATGTAAAAATTAACCCAATTAATAATGAAAGCATCTCCCTAGAAGTTCTTTTGCACATGGCATTAGAATTTCATCATAAAAATGTACATATTCCCATATCCATATGTTTGTTGCTTACGCCTGCATGGTGTATAGGTTAGGTTGACAAATGCCGACAAACATGGCAAGGGTGTTATAGAACATCTTATCTGTTTATTTAAAATATAAAATAGATATTGAATATCTACTACTGTTATCTTTTTCCATTCAAAACTAAAGTGCTAAGTTGTACGATGTAATACATACAATTATTGATTTAACAAGTAAATTACCTATGCTTTTTAAATTTTGTCTTAAATTTCTAAAACCCCATTTTTACATAAAAAATTTTATGATAAATAAAAATAAGTTAATAAATTTAAATTTATTAAAATGTATTAATTATTAAAATTTTAGTTAGTTTAAATTTTGCCTTGAATTTCTAAAACCCCATTTTTACATAAAAAATTTTTATGTTGAATTAAAAAAGGTTAATAAATTTGACACTATTCCTACACACAATTTTTGAGAGATGGCACATTGATGTTGAGGATTTATTAAACAAAAATAGCTTACAAGACAAAAACTCAACATATGCCTAGAAATAGAAAGTCAATCCTTGGAAATAATGAGTCGGCAAAAAGAAAACTTCAAACTCAAGGCAAGTGATTCAGAACTACAACAATATGTACGGTACACGATGAAACTGCCTGGAACTGAGTTTTTCACCTTAATTATTCCTTCTACTCAAAACAAACTTATACATTTTGGAAGAAAGTGTACAATACTTTTTTGCACATATTATTTTTCTTTTAATGGATCATTTACATAAGAACTTAAAACTTCAACTTTAGTTAACCTTCGGTCTGTGTTTCAGCTCAAGATAACCATATTTATGAATGAAAATGGAACACTATAAATAGAAAATTCATACAGTAAGAAAGCGATAGATCTTTTCCAGTTATTTTGTTGGTATTTATCACATTTACTTGTTTCACATTTGTTATAATTTTTATTTACAACAGGTAGTTTCAAGAAGCTTTGTTTCTAATAGTATGTCTACACAGAACTATAGTTTTGACAACACATTTTCTTTGAAAATTTGTCTTCCTGTCATTTATTAATTAGAGATGAAAATCAATATTAATTTATACAACAGCAAATCGGCTACCGAAACTGGGTGCTATTTTTTACCATTTAACCTCACTTTTCCACAACCATAACCTAAAGTCTAACCTACACTAAAATGAATTGTACGAAAGTTAAATAAAAAACTGTATAAAGTTCAATACATTCGTGAGAATACCTACATTGATATTATTTATAAAAACAATTGATATTAGAAGTATAAATTTATTTTAAATAGCGCCTAACTTAAAAATTTCAAAACAAACACAATAGGTTATGTGGGCAAGAACCAACTCCTCAAAACAAATATATACCTCAAAATGTAATGCAGATATAATATCAGTGGTGTATCAATTCTGTTTACATTATAAGAACATATTATTTGTATTCCATTTAAGTTTCATTTCGTTTCATCACTATTTAAAATTAAAGCATGTTAACGTATACACTACACCATGCAAAACACAAAACCTGCACTCAAACGCTATCTGTGAGTTGCTAATCAAACTATGTATCGTCTGTTAAAGATAGGTGCTGCTATCTTTTAAACATTTTTGAGACTATTTCGTCAAAAACGGAAAAGTTATAGACAGTACAAATTTCTAATTCTATTACTGCATTGGACATGTCTGAAAGTAAAAGTTGAAACTATCAGCAGTTAAGTCGTGATCAGTTTAAATGATGTAAACATTAACTATCACAAAATTTCAGAAAGAGCGTAATCTCGATGGATATAAGTAGCAAACTAATTTTTTTTTCCAAATTCAATTCGAATTTATAGACATTTGAGTTAAAATAGTTAAGTATTAATATTAACATTTAGTTAAAATAGTTAAGTATTAATATTTTTAAGTGGAACTTCATCAGTATTCTGGCCTCCTGCTTAAGTGGAACTTCATCAGTCACAAACAAGATATGAATCATGTATTATGAATCCATGTGAAAAATATAAATACTCCCTGTACATGCTGCAACCCGCAATGGTGTGATGTATTGCATGTTGCATTTTTAGCTTTGTAGGCGCACTGATTTTTTTTTTTTTTTTTTTTTTGGTTTAACGTCCGACTGTTCTGCAATTACCGCTAATGCAGACGGTGAAGGATGAAATGATTTTTTGTAACATACGAAAATATGCCGTGCCTGAATGGGATTCGAACCCAAGACCAAGAAACGGCTTGTCACTAATATAATGGAGAGTTTAACAGATTAGACTCAAATTTTTTTAAAGATGTTTCATTGTATCTGAGCAGGTCATTAAAAATCTTTCTGTACACTTTAAATGCGTGGTAAATTGACGTCTTGGTTTTCTAAAGAAGAATAAATTGTTTTTAATTAAAGACTTTCATTCGTACCCGATCAGGTATACAAATTATTTTACAATTTGTTTAACATAGAACTGTCAACATTTTTAACAAAATATCAAACATTAACAAGTTTTTCAATATGCAGTTTTAAAGTACTCGTAGACTTAGTTTCTTCTTTAAAAAAAACAATTATGCGGTGAAATATTCATGAGCTCTTTAATTATCCGCTGAAATCAATTTCTGAAATATTTCAAATTTCTCGTTCGAGTAATGTAGGCCTATATATCCGTCAATAGTCCGAGAAGGGTCAAACGAAAAAATCGCATAAAATTTGCAAATAATCATACGGATTAAATGTTTTGGGTTATAATAACCCATAAACAAATCTTTATGAGTGAAAATGGTTGATTATTTTTCTTTGCATGAAAAAGCAATTGAAAACCCAGTCATAAAATAAAAATCATGAAAGTTACGAGTTTTATTTTTCTTCCAGAGGGTTGTTTCTTTTCTTCTTTGTTCATTTTAATTTCAGAATAAGTCTGAATCATTTCATTTTAATGCCATTATTTTCAGTTCATTTCTCCAAAAGAAAAACCGTATTATAATAATATTCATATTTTACAACACTTAGACGACGACATTTTCTTTTTCTTTTGATTTACAACTAGCCTATGAATCTTTTCTTTTTTTCTCAAGATATACATCTCTATTGTATTTCTGACGTAATATTATTCTTTTATTTTGTTTTACCTTTTATCAAATTAAAAAGTGAAAGTGATTTATTTCACGTTACTGGTTAACCCTACTTATCTTCTACTTGTCATTTCACCGTCTTTTTTGCGTTAATGATTTAAAAGGACAACGAATAAAATACCAAAAAAAAAATTAATTAAACTATAACAGAATGATAAAAATAAAATTAATTAACTTTATTGTTGCGTAAAATAATTTAAATTAATTAAATACTGGGTGATTTTAAACTGCGCGGAAATTTCGCGAGATCTGATTCTATAGAGATAAAAATCTGTTGTGAAATACTTCCACAACTTTATCTTGCCAATGTAAATAATTAAAACAACCTACGTTTAATCAAAAATAGAAAACGTAAAATAAAAAACATAAACTAATTTTATCTATGAGTGAACGGGCGCTGAATGAAAAATCAACCGTTGGAATAAAAAATACGAACAAATACTAATTGAAGTTAAATTATGCTCTTTGGAGCCTAGTTGTGTTTATATTCGCGTTAACTTATTAATTGTCAAATTAGTAGTTTTTACTTTCGTAAAACAACATAGTTTATAAGCAAATGAAAAAACAGTACTACTATTTATTTACGAACAACCCATTAAAAAAAAACAACATAATTGTGTTTTAGTTTATTTTTAAAGTCGCATAAACATCTTGGTCATTAGCGACTACTGTGGATTTTTGTACTGTTACGGTGGGTTTTAACGTGTTAAAATTTTCAAACCCTAACCGGGAATCGAACTCGGGACCTCCCACTTTGTAGTCTAGTTACTACGCCGCTGAACATTATTTAATTCACTTTTAAAAAACAAAAACAAAAGTTTTTGATTTTAAATTTAAATTCAAAAAGTAACAATAAGAAAAGTATCTTTAGTAGCCAGTATTAACTATAAAAAACGTATAAAATAAGTATTTTTTTTTTAGGTCAACAGCCGAAGGCTGGTTTGAACCTCTAGAGGTTTTACTAAGTAAAAACGAGGAGTAAGGTGGTTTACCATTGCGTTCCTCAATTTTCTTATTATAAAAAAAAAATATTCCATTGCCACCAATTTACTTGATGTAGGCCTATATATATATCCACCAAAATGTCTTTCCCACAAAAGTTTTAATTTTGCGGATATATCTGCTTACAATGTTGAATGGTTATGGTCGTTTAGCAGATATATCTGCACATTTATAAAGTAAAGCAAAAAATATTTTGACTAAATCTGTATCAATTTTTTTTATCTTTTATTTTGAATCGTTAACTGTAGCCTACTATATAGAACAACCAACAGGTGAGAAAACATTGATAAAAAATTACAAATAACAAGAACAGACAAGATATAAAATTCAATATTCAGCAATGTTAAATTTAGAATAATAATGAACGTAAAATATACAAAAGTATGAAAAGAAAAACAAAAAAAGTTCATATTGCCACAGAAAAGTTATTACCAATAGTCTAATAAAATATATTTAAAACAAAACAAAAATTACATCTAATATTTCACATTATTTTATCTTTTTTGACATAAATATGCAGAAAGAAATTAAAGAATATCTCTGCTCCATCTTCTTTTTAATCTTCGAATGAAGCCTGCCGGATTTACCATCACTGATAAATGGATTATTATGGATTGGTCGTTTTGAGTAGAATTTAATATAACTATTTTTGAGGATGTCGCAAATGAATGGTGTTTTAAAATCGGTGTTTAGTGTGTAATTTGAGACATAGTATGGTGAACCGGTAATTATACGAAGAAAATGAGACTGGAATGCTTGAATAGTTTTTTTAAATTACTCAGCTTTACTAAATTACTTGTATCAATATTCATAAAACTATGCCAAAATATTTAAATATTCCAGGAAATTTGAACTGCAAGGTTGTGTTGACAGCTGTTGGTAGTTTGTCTATCCGTTATTAACAACCAGATCCCAAAAGAAACTGGATTAAACGTTACAATATTATGAATTATTACTTTCTATTTTAAATTCTAAAACTTCTTGGTAATAAGCCAGCGAATTTAATTAAAAAGACTTAAAAATGAAAACGTAGTTTTCATGAGCCAACATTCTGTATTCATTGTGTGTTCTGGTAGTAGTTGTCATGGCTATTGGCAAGTTTTTTTGAAGAAAATATGTTTAAAAAAGTGAATTTTTTATAATAATAGGTATTTAAATATTAAATATACAAGAAAAATTCTTACCTTTGATCTATGACAAAGACCATTAGTGGTTTCTGTATCTACTCTTCTGAGGAATCGAATAACACTATTTTTGTTTCCAAATTCTTTAATTTCTTGACTTCCGCTTTTTGACCACTTCCGGTCAAAACCGGAACTTCAAACCCAATTCAGACCCACTATCTTTTGGTGTTGATTACGAATCCGGAGACCGTTTGCTGTTATCTCTTGTAGTTTCTGACATCTGGATGTGACGGTCGGACATCGGAAAATAGACAGATGTCAATTTTAGAAATTTCCCCCAAAAACGATTAGATTACACAAAATCTAAAACCATTCCTAATTTTTATTTAGTCGGACGTTAACCAAAAAATAAAAAAATATTCCTAATCAATAAAGTAGCCCTACGTACAGATTTATGTGTGTAATAAAAGAGAAAAAACTTGTTCAGTATAGGAAGATAAACCCACCGGGTTGGTCTAGAGGTAAAGTCGTCACCAAAATCAGTTTTTTAACAGCTGATTTTCGGAGACGAAGGTTCCTGGTTCTAATCCTAGTAAAGGTAGTTACTTTTATACGTATTTGAATGCTAGACAGTGGTTACCGGTGTACTTTGATGGTTGGGGTTCAATTAACCATACTCTCTCAGGAATGGTCGGCCTGAGTCTGTACGAGACTACACCTCATTTACTCGTCATACATATCATCCTCATCTCATTGGGTCATGGGGTTGCTTATTGTTCTGAATGGAACAGATTGCAATGTACACATATTAGTAATTTTTAAAAAAAAGTATAGGAGGGATAGTGGACATAACCAACAAACTATTAGAATGACTGATGTTGAAAAGCTATCGTGATTTCGTTAAGAAAGATCACCCGATGTTTTGGAAAATAATGCGAGTCAGTACGCGGTCGGTTTTTACTGATTTCAGCGTTAAAGTTAACGCTATCTCTAATAGTTGCTATAAAACTGTTTAATAGAAATTACAGTCAACGCAGTTCGTATTAACTAATGTTAAACTGAAATTAAGTTTTAAACAATAAATTGTTTTATTATATAGAAACAAAGGATTAAATGTGTTAATTAAATTTTAACTTTGATGAACGGGATATGTTACAATTTTGAACCGTGTACATTTTCTTTTTGTGTGTGTTTGTATCTCCATTAACTGCAACTTTAGCTGGTAACAGGCAATTTAAGTTTTACATTTTAAATAAAATTTTGTAGCTAATAAATTTAGTCTAAGTAGTTAAATTGTAATTTACCTGTAGTTTACTAATTTACTAAAAAGTTATTAGTAACCATTAATCAGTAGATATCATTTTCTTTTTTTTCTTTTTTTTATTATTGAGTGATGATGCCTACATAAGCCTTGGGCTTGTGCGTAGGTAATGATATGTGGTGATTTACAGATGAAAAAATGCCAGACCTGACCGGGAATCGAACCCGGGACCCTGGCATAGTAGCCAGTTGCGCTGACCACTACACCACGGGCCGGCCATTTATTGGTATGGTTGCTAGTAATCGCTTACGGAATGAAGAAATAACAGCCGAATTAAGAGTACCTATATTCTTCAACTTTATTGTTATTTAAAACCGTACAATTTTTTTTAAAAAGAAAAATTAGTAAATGAGATGATAAATGCTGAGGAATGGCGTAAGTGTGACATGAATGTGAATCGATCTAGGGACCGCTTTTAGTGTAAAATTATACAAGGAAGTGCCAATATATTTTAATGATAATGATAACTATATGAACTATGATGATTGATGATTTTTTTATGAAATGATTTTAAACAGTCATGACAAGTTAATTTGAAATTTGTTTTATAGTGATCGGAGAAGATCCCAAAACTTAAACTTAGCTCAACTAAGAGAAAAAATGGTAATTTACAATCAAAATTATGTTTACCTAAATACAACTTCTCACAATTACAGATAGTTCCACGTGCACACATAAAACCGGTTCAGTAGTTCACTTCATTTAACGCAACCGAGTGGCACTGTTTCAAACAGCCGGCACCCACTTTATAATACCTTTTAAGTTATATAATATCGCGCAATGTAAAAAAATGCCTTTTTAAAGCTTACATTTAGAATTTCCAGGAAGAAGGAAAAGGACCTAACAAATAAATAAACAATAACCGGTCGAATTATTCAGAAATGGATAAATAATTATATTCCGTTTCTACTCTTTTCTGGATTATCATGAATAAATGAAATTAGTCGGCCGGCCCGCAGGTTAACCAACGGCACCCATCCCTCACACAAATACCATTGTCATTGAAATGCCACAAAAATAACAACACAATCGTACAATAACATCAAAAGACACCATTCATAAATGTTACAATATGTTAGTATTTCAAATCGTTTAATTAATTTATTAATGTTTAGGTCATCAGCCGAAAGGCTGATTTGAACCTATAGACGCTTTACTAAGTAAAACGAGTAGAGGGTGGTTTACCAAGCCTTCCTCACTAAGTGGAAAAGTCCGGGCCGTTTGAAAAACATCTATTGCTTGAATCCAAGCTCTGTGAAGTTGGAAGGAATGCAGTGCGTTGTTATAGTAGAAGGAGAATGAATGAGTGTTAGTAGTGTTTCACAGCTGATTTATTTGTAGTGGTAGCGTGCACTAACTAGACTAAGAAAATATTCTTATCATCCAGTAATTTACCAAATATCTACTGGGTTATTAACTTAGTCGGATTTATGATACTTAACTAAAAAATTTATATCAAAATATGTAAATAAATAAATGTAATAAATAAAAACAAATATGTTAAATACGGAAAGTTTTAAAACGAATGTTTTGTATCAGAGTAATACAACAATTGTTCGCCCAGCATGCGTCACTCATTCATTATACCTCACCCGTACCCTTCACCCCGCACCTACAAGGAGCTTGCACCGCACAATACTTTCCACTCTGCAAATGACACCTTCACTTCATTTACCACAGGGTCTGGCTGTATAATGAAATTCATTACTCTCAGAGGAGATAACTGTAACTCCTTTTAAACACCTCTACCTCTTCTGTTCTTAAATGTTTCAGTCATATAATTAGCTCTACATTTGATAAGAAACAGAACTATTTTTTGTAGCCAAGGAACTAATAGATCGAGTGCAAATAATTTAACACTCCTACTGCCTGTTAAGGGCAGAACGTTTTAATAACAGCCTGAATAAAGATGACTTTTTTTGGTTTATCGTCCGACTGTTCTGCAATTACTGCTAATGCAGACGGTGAAGAATGAAATGATTTTTGTAACGTATGAAAATATGCCGTGCCTTAATGGGATTCAAACCCAAGACCCCATGATGAGAGGCGAGCACGTTACCAACTACGCCAATGCGGCCGGACAATAAAGATGAATTACCAACACTGTATTTTTATATAGTTGTTAAATATTTTTCTTTACTATATTAAATCAGATGAATAAAATTTACTCTTATTTTCAAGCAGTACCCTACTGTAGTGAACCACTTTTATTTAATTTGAATTCGCATTGGGGATAAACAATATTGTTAGTCAATCGATCATTGAGCATCAAGAGCAGAGGGTTTGCAGTGGTGTGTGGAAAAGAGTAATCGAAGTAGGCCTGCATCTTTAATTCATTGGGTCGACGAAGTGATCAGTTTCGCGCCTCAAAGCATTTACCCCCGCCCCTGAAACCTCGTCAATCCTGAAACGAAATCAATTTCGGTAATTGCCAAAAGGAAGGTTCCATCAAATCAACATCATCTTTCTCTCTTTTAAATAAAAAAGAAAATAATAAAAGAAGCCCCTGCTCTGTATGTTTTTTAAGTTGTTCATTTTGTATATTTTCGGTTCATTTAAATCAATAGTAGGCTAATAGCCTATGTTTAATACAAAATATATTAAATTTTTTATTTCATCCGTTAATAAGCGACACCTTTATCGTTTTCATTTAATGTTTCATAATTGGACGGCTTTTATATAAATGGATCCAACAACCATTTAGTTAGTTTTGAGAAAAACGCGTTTGAAGTTTCTCTTCCATAAAAAAATCACAACATACATTTATTTTCAAACACTGTAACAGCATTTTTTAAGTTATTGTATACAAAAAAGTTATAATTTTTTGCCAAATTCACTTTTTATAACTCTATTTCATTTTAGAGGAAGGTAACAATCATTTTTAAGAAATTGAATTGTTTTTGAATTTTATTTAGTTTTTATTTTTAGGATTTTATTTTAAAAGGTAACAATATTTTTTAAGAAATATAACAGTTTTTGAATTTTTTTTTGTATTTAATTCCAAAAAAATTATTGTAAACTCTATTAAAATAAACATATTTCATAAAAAGTTACTTTTGTTTCTATTTGAATAATCACATATCTTCTATTTTAATAAAATTATATAAAAGGAACCAAGGGCCAAATAGAGTTATAAAAAGTGAATTTGGCAGAAAAAGATAACTTTTTTTGAATACACTAACTTAAAAAATGCTGTTACAGTGTTTGAAAATAAATTTGGTTGTGTAAAACATGTTGTGATTTTTTTATGGAAGAGAAACTTCAAACGCGTTTTTCTCAAAACTAACTAAATGGTTGTTGGACCCTTTTATATAAAAGCCGTCCAATTTTCAAAACTGAATTGTTATATAACAATAGTTGATATACCTATATTGCTAACCTAATATAAAATTTATTTCATTCTGCTGAAAAATAGTAGTAGGCCTAATAATTTGAAAATAGCTAGTACTGTATTCTGGTTTTGTGATCAATAAAAGTCAAATTTTGATGTCTTGTATTTATTTCTCACTTACATCATTTACAGATAATCATTTACATCACTTTTTTCAGATTTAAATTTTCTATTTTGTTGACTTAACCATTGCCATCTGATTTATTTTATTTTATCACCAGAGAACATTCGTACAAGCCTATCCGTTTCCGGAACACCTCTCGGCCGACTACGCCCATTCCGGAGGAATTTAAGCAGCTTACTGGCTCTGAAGTGCTACCCAGCTCAACCACAACCCCCGAGAGTCCTACTCCTACTTGCGTGTGCATGGATCCGTCCACGGGACACCACACTCCCTTCGGTACCAGTGTATAAGCGTTGGACTGGTCGCCGCCGAGCTTCCACAAGCTCTCCCACACATGGATGTACTACACCCCACCGTGCACTACGAATAGCACACGATGAATCACCAGAGAACAGTAAAAATCTTAATGTGCGGAAATTATGAAATAATAAATTAATAAAATATATTAAGTGTAAGTGTTAAAAAAAAGAAAATTGGCCGCCTTCAT
Source organism: Catonia carolina (assembly GCA_035578175.1). Classification (NCBI taxonomy): domain Eukaryota; kingdom Metazoa; phylum Arthropoda; class Insecta; order Hemiptera; family Achilidae; genus Catonia; species Catonia carolina. The sequence goes on along the minus strand of JAQMRL010000001.1, from coordinate 430,945,463 downwards.
AGTGTAATGGTAGTGCACTAGCCTACAACACAGAGGTGCCGGGTTTGATTCCCGGCTACGGTTTGAAAATTTACTTTCACAAGTTAAAACCCACTGTTAAATAACTCTATAGAAAAATGCTTGAAATAAAAGTTGTAGGTTTTTATTTTCTATAACTTTGATTATACACACTTTTATCATAAAATGCATACTAACCCCGTAATTTTAAAAAATTACATTTTTTACCGATTTTGATGAGCAAAATACAGAAAATCACTATTGTAAAAACCAAGCGTTGTAAAAAAAATTTGAAATGAAAGTTTAGTTTTTAAGTTTTTATAACTTTATTTAGCCTATACCCTAGGCTACACATTTTTGTCCTAAAATGTATATTAAGGCCAAAATCTTAAAAAACACAAATTTTACCACGAGAGCACAGCTCCCAAGAATTTTACCAAACATTGTGCTTGAACTATTTTATAGAGCATACAAAGTGTAGTAAATGTGGCGATTTTTTTAAAAATCGTACAAGCCGTTTTTGAAAAAAATCGCAAAAATATGAACAGTTGCACGAATAGATTACTACTTCCGGGTGACTGAATTTAATGAAAATTTTCGTGTCGGGCCCTCTTGTGGTACCTAACTAAAGGTTGCATGTTTCAACGTCGTATAATATTCTGTTCGTGAGATATTTTTTTCACTAAGACCAATCGCTAAAAACATGAATTTTCGGTACAGGGGTCCTGAAAACGTGTATATATTTCCGGTGAAAACTCGATTTCGAAAATCAACATGAAAACAATACTTTCCTTCCCTATCCCTATGTATCCCTTTTTGTATAGAGCAAGAGAAAGGAAAAAAATTTTTCGGGTAGGTACTTATGTATAAGTGAAGTTGTAGGAAATTAAAAAACTACAACTTCTATTACACGTGTTTTATTTTTTACAATGCTTGGTTTGGCGTCAAATAGTATTTTTCTCAATTAGACTCATCAAAATCGGTAAAAAATTGGATTTTTTTAAAAACAATTGTGGCCTTAGCATATGCATTTTAGCACAAAAAAGTAGGTAATTAAAGTTATAGGACATTAAAATCCTACAAGATGCAGGAGTGTGAGGATGATGTACAACAAGCACTCTCACAAAAATTCTCACAAAAAAGATGAAAGAACACAATATGAACGTATCAACAAACAAAACAAAAGTCATAACCTTTTGTGGAAAGACCCCAATAAGATCCAAAATAGTAATTAATGGACATATACTAAAGCAAGTTAGCTACCATAATACATTGGAACTGATGTCTCATATGAAGTTGATTATGACATGAAAAATAAGCTATCTAAATTTAATCAGATAAATGTGGGACAATTCAGGTGGCAGTTTCAGTTTTGACATACGGCAGTGAAGCATGAGTGTTTAGGAGAAGGAAGGAAAGAAATATCCAAAGTACGGGAACGAAATTCTTAAGGTCCGTCGAATGTATACAAGACAGGATCAAAAATAAAGATATAAGGCAAGAATTACAATTTTTTTAACAAAAAAATAAAATTGTACCGTGCTCAATGGGTCTACCATATAAATAGAATGCCAAAAACTTATCTGGTTTAACAAGATGATACAGACCGGTAGGAAGCAGGGATGTTGGGAGGCCGAAGAAAAGATGGGTGCCGGAACAGTTCCATGGGTGATGGAAATGCCTAACCCATGAAGAGAAGAAGAAGAAAAACCTACAACTTTTATTTCTGGTAACGTTTTTTTACAGATCCTAGATCCTTTTTGCTGATAATACCATGGTTTTCATCGATCAATGATTTTCCGTATTTTTAAGTTCTACAGAGGTTGATTTTCATTTTGCGTTATTCGCTATTTTTTCATTCCTAATTATTGTACGTTGCAATCTTTCAGAACAATAAGCAACCCCATGACTCAATGAGATGAGGATGATGTGTAAATGAGGTGTAGTCTTGTAGACCCAGGCCGATCATTACTGAGAGAGTATGGTTAATTAAACCCCAACCATCAAAGTACACCGGTAACCACTGTTTAGTATTCAAATTCATATAAAAGTAACTACCTTTACTAGGATTTGAACCCGGAAGTATCATCTCCAAAAATCAGCTGTTGAAAAGCTGACTTGCGGCGACGATATTACCTTTAGACCAACCCGGTAGGTTATTATTCACTATGATTGAAATTAGGTAATGTTTTTCATTTTACATTATTTACTCATAATTAAACATAGGTTATATTATTCATTATTTTCACTGGAAAGAGAAAGTGTTGTGAGTGTTTCACACCAGATTTTTATTTATTTATGATCAATTGTAGTCCTAAAATTAAGCATAAACCTCGACAGATTTTTAATAAAATAAAGGAACCATCAATTTAAAAAAAAAAACAATTTTATTAACTGTTAAAGAGTTTTTGTCGTTTATTTGAAAGAATTAAGATGAGATGAGATAAAGCTGTAAAAGAAAATAAGAGATAAAGAAAGATGGGACTGATACTGGAACCTAGGACGACGACGCCACCCGGTTTAAGGGCTGTCCACTCTTCTCAGTCAATTTCATTCCATTAGCGAACGATTATGTCTGTGCCTGATTTATCGGTTCTCTCCTTGTTCCAGGCAATTGCCTCTCCTCCCAATCTTTTAACCTACAGATCCCTCTGCTATTCCTGGATCTTCTCCCTCCCTCCCCTTCTTTATATCTGCGATCACACTCGTTTTGAAAATCCCTTTTATAACCCAATATATACGATTTTCCTAAAAATGTTACTCTTTACATAAATATAATATCATTAACTATAATATACAAATAGCTCTAATATGATTAGCTTTTAGCTGCCATTAAATTACAGAAAATATTTATATGAATTTACATTATTAGTTGCACTGAAAGTCTAAAGCTCAATGAACTAGAAGTAGATTCCTCGTTAAAATTACTATTCATTCTTTTTTTTAACAAAGTGCTCTTCTTTAGCTTTAAGGATTTTGTGATGGCCTCCACTCACCCCTTACAGCCATCCCAATCTCCATGAAAGGAACTAACAGGGAAGCGGAGACGACCTACATGAGTTGAAGAAGTGCAGCAACAGATAAAAATCCTTGAAACGCTGCACTTACCTATCGGGACGTAAATCCAGGGGACGTCAAAAGAAAAAACACTAACACTAACTAACTACATATGCCTATAAGCTTATAAGTAAATTTATGCCGGGATTGGCAATGATACCACAACTACAGCGTGAAAAGATAACAATGAGAAAGAATATTCTTGTTGAATATATCAACCCCGCAACCGTCAACAACTTTCATAATTTGAACGCATCTTGCCAGGGGAGATATCCGATTTCTTACCTTTTAGTCCAAAAGCTTTGCAAACAGTATTTTAATGCAATTATAAACATTAAGCAAAGATGATAAAAGTCTAAATAGTTCTTAGAATGAAAATATAAACCACATTTAGTTGTGTGTTTTAAAAAAGATTTAACTCTGAACAAAAAAACAACTAAACTTGACTCTGAACTGTGGATTAATATCTCGAAACATGAACTAGTTGAAGCTGAAGATGGCGATGATCATGATAGAGATGATAACGATGCCGAGTAGAAAAAAAATTAAATGAATTAAATTGTTAATAAAATCACTTAGGTAAATTATAAATATATATTAAATATATATATTAAATATTTTAACCAAAACGATGTTTTCGTTTTGTGACAGAGTTTTTATACTAATTTGAAAATTAAAAAAGTAATTTAAATATATTTTTACTTTCTTTTGCCTAATATAAGTATAGGCTTATAGGAAAGTATTGTTTTCATGTAGATTTTTCGAAATCGAGTGTCCACCAGAAATACATGTTTTAAGACCCCATAAACACATATTAGCGATTGCTCTGTGTGTCTGTACGTGAATAATATTTTAAGAACATAATAGCGCACGAAGTTGAAAATTTGAACCTAAATTTGGTACCACATGAGAATTTGATACGAACATTTACATCAAAATCGGTCAACCGGAAGTACCTTATAGTTTATTCGTGCAATTTTGCAATGTTTGCAATTTTTTTAAAAAAAAACTTAATTTGGTATGTACCATTTTTATGGTCTACATGTTAGGGTAAGTAACATTGCTAGAAGTTTCATTTCCAGGGTAATGCTGATAAGTATAGGTTACTTTTCAGTGAGGAAGGCAATGGTAAACCACCTCACTCCTCGTTTTACTTAGTAAAGCCTTTAGAGGTTAAACCAGCCTTTCGGCTGATGGCCAAACAACAAACAACAAATTTTTGTTGTATCACCCATTCTGTTTACTTAACTAATGTTTATTTAAATAAAGATCTTTTAAAATATAAGTAAAAAACCGCATGATTTCATAAGTAGCCAACAGTGTACAGCTTAAATTGAACGAAATTCAGAAGAAAAAATAATATTAATGAACCTCAAAGATAAATCTTGTTTTATCAAAAATATTTTAGGTAGTGTAGATACGTATGAAAATAAAGCTTTCACCGAAACACAATTAATTCAATGTAAAATGTGTTAGATGATAAACACAAATAGTATATTTTATTTATTATTACGCAATGCACAAAGTTTTCCGAATCGATTTTAAATTAAGTTTATAAATTTATGTGTTTTTCTCTGGAAGAATCTGCTTATGTAAAAGTAAACTAAACACAGAAAGACTGTACTTTATATTGGAGTTGAATGTACAAATAACATATTCTATTAGTCGTGTGCAGCGCCCCAATCCATGCCCTGTTTAACGGCATTTTAATTCAATCTAAGTCTTATACAAAATTCATAGTCTCACCCGCTATGATCTATAGAAGCGCCTCCCATTATGGGTCCAGCGGGACTCCTACTAGCCATTCTAAAAACATTCGCCCCGTTACTTTCACCCCTAAACTTGCCCTGCATTTTATTACACATCTAAATGATCATTTTACTGGAAAACATACCGTATCCTATCGCATTATATTGTTATGGAATTATTACAATTCGGGTGCACTTATTCTTTCCGTTTTATTTTTATATCACACTGAATTTCAGCTGATACTTAATTCTTAACAAGTGGCCTACTCCTCCTTACATAACTGTATTAAATACCTTATAGAACTATAACTGGAATAAAACTTTATCCAAAATATTCCTTTTACTTACCAGATTTCATAACGCAACTAAATATTTGTACGCAACTAATATTTAATTTTTCCGATTCAAACTGCAGAGTTACAAATTTCACTTAACTTATGTAAAATTAGCACTACATTTATTTATTTGATAATTTTGCTTATTTATATGTATTATTTTTGTATTTATATTTTATTTTGTATTATTTGTATTTTCTATAATTTTTTTGTATTTGTATTTTTTATATAAGCTATTGTTTTGTATTATTTATATTTTTCATATATTTTCTTGTCTTACTTGTATTTTTTATATATTTTTTTGTATTATTTGTATTTTTAAGTATTTTATTGTATTATTTGTATTTTTTATATATTTTTCTAGTATCATTTGTATTTTTATTTGACAGCCGCAGGCTAATAATATTACTGATGGAACCTGCAAACAGGCATTGCCTTTGAGGCCTTATTTTTCCTAGTTGTAAAACTAGTTTTTTAATTAGAATTAGGTATGATTGTATTATTTTTTACTGTTAGAATATGTTTTATTACTTTTATGTTTTAATGTATCTGTCTACAACATGGAAATAAATTTCTTATTCTTATTCTTAAATATTTTAAATAATTTTAGAAATTTAAATTTGTAGTCAAATACTTCAATAAAAGTAAATTACGAAATCAATCGTAACACGTGATTCAGAGAAACAAGAAATTAAAAAAATTAAATATAGTTATGAAAAATGTTTTTTATAACTTTATTTATGTAATTTAATAGTAAAAACATAAAATTTAAGAATACATAGAGTGAATTTATTTTTTGAAGATTATACAAACATCTTGCAGATGAGCTCTATTTGTGCGAAAATTTTCGTTCTGTCTCTTGGTCACATTTTGCATGATTCGAAGTAACATTTTAATAGGAATTTCGTCAATTGCTTCTTGGATCTTTGCTATCAATTCTTCTGTTGTAGCAGGTCGACTAGAATACCCTTTGCCTTTAAGGTGATCCTACAAGAAGAAATTGCACGCTACAGATCACTAATAATAATAATAATAATATACTTTATTTCGAAAAAGAATACAATTTTTATTCTAAAATTTTACATTAATTTTTATACAAATATTCATTTCAATAAGCGAGGTGGTGGAAATTAATATATCCAACTATGGTTAAAAACCAATTAGCCAGGATATCTTAAAAAAAACATTATTTCACTAATTTTTAAATTATTTACCACAAAAAAATGGAATGTCATAAATTTTTTTTAAATACACGTTCGCCAAACAATTGGCGAACTGCAGCCTTAGATATTTCCCTGTGTGAAACGTTGATCCGTCTTGTTGAAACCAGGCGTTGTCAATAATTTATGGGAATCTCTGTAGTTTTTGCGCCTTCGGAGCCACTAGGCTGCTTAAATTCTTTCGGAATGAACGTAGCTGGCCGAGGGGTGTCCGGAAACGGATAGGTAAATACGCATGTAGTTTTTGTGCAACAAAGGTTTCCAGCATGGCGACGTACTGATCCAAACGTGTAATTTTGAAGAGGATGAGCGCCGACTGGCAGCTAATTGTTTCTAGAAAAGGATAGATTAGTGTAGAATTTTATTGTTTTTATTATATTTTATTCTGTGTGCATATTTGTTATTTGTCGAAAAACATCTGTTTGCTCATAAGAGAGCCAGTGCCCATAACGGGCAGGTAGAGTGTTAAGTTATTTGTACTATATCTGGTAGTCCCAGGGCTACTAAAAATAGTTCTGTTTCTTATCACATGGTCAGCCAATTATATGACTGAAGCATTCAAAAACAGAAGAGGTAGAGGTGTAAAAGACACTAGTAACGGTTATATTCCCTGAGAGTCTGTATTTCATTATACAGCCAGACCCCGTGGTGAATGGAAGTGAGGGTATTTGCAGAATGGAAAGTACGTGCTTTTCAGAGAGCCTGGCATACTGATAAGACGTATACTTTTCCACTCAGTAAGGAAGACTAGGAAAACCACCTCACTACTCATTTTACTTAGTAAAGCCTCTAGAGAGTTTCAAACCCTTTCGGCTGATCACCTAAACAACAATAAAAAAGCTAACTCTCCATTCATTCAATCAACAGCAAACCGGTTGTGAAGGCAGTATTATAAGAGTGTGTCAGTTTATGTTAAAACCAGTTCTGTACATCACACGCGCTTATTGAACAGTTCATGATGCCTTATGGAAAAATAATGAGATGTTGTTAGGGCTATACAATGCATTAATTGTTTGATTTAAATAATTAGTTAAGTTTTAAATCGTTTTGTATTAAATTTAGTTAAATAGTTTATTATAATTTTCTAGTTGTTATTATTTTATTTATTTATTTATTATTTATTTATTTATTTTATTTAGTAAAATATAGCTGCATTAAAATTACAATTCATGACTATACTAAGCTATGTATAATATTTTAAACTAAATATACTTATACGCAAAAACTCTTCTTCACAAAGAGTTCTGTCCGCGCATAGGAGTATACAGAACAAAAACATTAATTCACTTAAATACTTATAACTACGATAAAATTACTAAGTTAAATTACTACTGGTAGCTATATTATAATAGCGATATTATAATTTTTATTTTATAACTATAACTTCTTTACAATAATATATTTTAACTAACACAACTTAAATATTTTAACTTTATACGAAATATATTAACCTATAAGGTATTAATTTTGAAACAAATATTCGTTATATTTTTAAACAACCAGATCCCGAAAAACTTGGTATAAAAGTCACAATATACCATTAATTTATTTTAAATAAATTATTATTTTACATCCGTGTAAGTTATTAGTATAATCGTACTGTTAAAAATCAAGAATATCTGTGAAAATGCTTTCTTCTACTTATTTAGAAAACGGTATGTAATATTATGTATTTTTAAGTAGTACAATAAAATTGGATAAGGTTAGAGCAAGCAACAAATCAATGAAATAAGATAAAACAGTTGTTCTATCTTGAAACTTTCAGCTCTTGTTTTCTCATGATATTTCTCTAGATGTTCATTTCTGTCTTACCTTAGATTCCCTTGAGAATTAAAACTGGGGCTGTGAAAACTAAAGTCCACACCGTTTTCTTAACAGAGGTACCATTGAATTCAATGGGGCGATTACAATAACTATTTTTCTAGTTCAGCGAGAAATACACTTGGTTGACCTAAAATGTAACACCGTATCTTTTTTTTTCTTAAAAAATAAAATCAATTGCAATACAAGCAAAAGAAATATCTTTATATTTACTTTTTTTTATTTCATCTTAGCCAAGTATCGCAACATTTTATCTCGATATATAAATATGAAAGATTTTACTGATGTCTGGCTGATCACTTACTTACACCCATCATTACTGATTCTCTTACTTTCCGATCATTTGGCGCTATAATTTGGCAAATTTTTTCTCAAACATTGAAAAATAAAATAAAAAACCTCTTTTTGATACCTTACTCTGAAAGTATAGAAACGAATATCCCCCAATTTGTCTATTTAAAGTCTGCGTAAGTTCCCCCAAAGTTAATGTGTTAAGTTTTGTCTGCTTAAAGTAGACTACTCCCCACTTTGGTTACTTCTTTTGTTCTATTACTGGCATAAATTAGGCACGAATTTTAATAAGGACCTCCATAAAGTTTGTTAATTTGTGTCTGTCAGCTGGTTATCACACAGAATTGCTCGCCCAACCGGTGTTATTTAACAAATAATAGAAACTTTCTATCATACGATAGACTGGGCTGGGCTGTAGATCAAAACTCATAAATTACCATATTTTACTCCAAAGGGTATTATTTATAGACTGAAGTCGCCTACCAAAGATGAATTTCAGAAATCTCTATTTTTGTTAATTTGTGTTAAGTTTTACATCAAATTTGTGTTAAGCGTTAAGTTTTTAAGGTACCACGATTTTAAATTTAAATATTAAAAAATTTGACATTAAAATTCAGAGTTTCAGTACCCCATACACCTAATAAAAATATATAGGCCTAGATAGTGTTTTGTAAAACATTTATTGCTATAGCTAATTTTCACGGGTGGGGTTTCCCGAATCTCAATTTAATGACTGTGTTGACAAGTGATTTTCACGGCTGTTTATCTCTTGAAATTTTGCTCCGAAATCATATAACTCACAACCATATTCCTATTTCAAAATAAAGTTTTATTCAACATGGCGGACCAAAATTTTAAACTCACCATCAACCAGTGTGTATAAAATATGTATTTGAATACATTATATATATATAGGCCTATAGCCTATGTATATGTATTTGAATATTTGAATACATCATCCTGTTATAGAATATGTATTTTTTATGTAGACTGTTCTTCGCATCAAGGCTGATTCCGACGATGAAGGGTGATAGACAAAAATTAGCAATGAAAAATTGCCAGGCCTTACCAGGAATCGAAATAGTACCCCTTGACGTAGAAACCAGTTGCAAAAACAATATGTATCACGTTTTCAACTCTCTTCATAAAATGCCCTTAACTTTCGAAATATTAAGCCGATTCCTAACTTTCACCCATTCCGCAACTTAAGAATATTTTCATAAATTGGTTTCCTTCTTTAGTTTTTTGGTGAATCCTTTAATATTTTTAGTAATTATCTCCACTGATGCTGGCAATAATGTTACGCAAAGTGCTGGAGCAATAGATCGTATTATTACAAAACTAAATTTAAAATATAAATGACTTGTCAGTCCTATAGAGTTTATGGGACGGGTTCATTGACGTACAATTATCCATGCCAAGTTAGTTAATGATAATACATTGTTTATAAAGGTAATTAATAAGAATTAATTGTGTTATAATTACTTGTTTATTGCAAAACGCAAGTTACGCTTAATCCTATGGTGGGTGGTAAAATGGGGTAACGAGGTGTTCTTGTCACGTGACCCAACTGTGGAAGGGATTTCTGTTCATAGGGAACGAATTTTGTTGGATGGTCTATGCAAGGAGGGTCGGATAGTAGGTGGAAAAAGGGGGGAATTTGAGGGTTTTGCAGGGTCTCGGCCATTATCTGCTCGTGTTGTGTGGCCGCACAAGTTTAATAAACGGGTTTCATTTGAATTCCGTCATACAACTGCAGGTTCGCCATGATTAACCGGGACTAATCCCCTCCTCACTCAAGCACACACTCACACACTCACACACTTAGGCAAATGTTCCGCGTAACTGAATCCACCGCACTTTCTTTCATACTCGCGTTCTCTACCCTTTCATTGTGAACATAAAATATTTTCCATAAATACAAAATTTATAAAAATGAAAGCAGATTCAATTTATTAACAACTTTTCATTTTGTTTTCATTTAATAAAATAACAGCTAAACTGGTTTCCTTTAATTTGAAAAAGTAACAAGACAATATTATTTCTTTTTGTTGTTGTTTAGGTCATCAGCCGAAAGACTGGTTTGAACCTGTAGAGGTTTTACTAAGTAAAACGAAGAGTAAGGTGGTTTACAATTGCCTTCCTCACTGAGTGGAAAAGTATGCTTATCAACATGCCGGGCCTTCTGAAAAGCACATATTTTCCGCTCTGGAAATGACACCTTCACTTCATTCACCACAGGGTCTGGCTGTATAATGAAATTCATTACTTTCAGAGGAGATAACTCTGATTGTGTCTTTTACACCTCTATCTCTTCTGTTCTTAAATGATTCAGTCATTAAATTGGCTGACTATGTGATAAGAAACATAACTATTTATTTTAGCCCTGCAACGAACAGATTGAGTGTAAATAATTTGACACTCCACCTGTCTATTATTTCTTATTCATTTTTTAAACTTGAATTATGTTTGACTGTCACTTCTTCGAGGTCTTCCCATCCCCTTCTTCCAACTGGAACATATTCCGTCACTTTTAAAGGTATTCTCACCTCCGACATCCGTTCCATATGTTGCCTCCATTGATTCCGGTATTCCTCTACTTTTTCATTCAAGCTAAACACACCCAACTCAGATCTAATTTCCTCGTTATGTATTAGATCCAGCCTCAAGCAGCCCTTCACCCTTCGTAAAACCTTCATTTCAGCTGCTTGGATCCTACTTTGTTGGCGTTTCGTGGTAACCCATGACTCACTTACATAAGGAACAACTGGGGCTGCCATTACCTTGTCAAACTTCACTACTGCTTCTGTTCTAGTTCTGTTACCCAGTATCCTGTTAAAATAATAAAAATAATGATAACATTGTTTTCTCTTAACAGGCAGGTGGAGTATCAAATTATTATTTGCATTTGATCTGCTTGTTTCAAAACTACAAAAAGTAGTTCTATCTCTTATCACATGGTTAGCCGATTATGCGACTGAAGATTTAAGAACATATGAGGAGGAGGTAAAGCCACGAAAGAGCTGCTCATTAGGTAAATGTTTTTACTTTTTGACAAACAATGCACTGAGGGTTGTGATTGCTTTGTTGTGGGTATGAGTAATAGTCTACTGGATTGGCACGGTGTTCAGATGTTGGACGAGTCCATTCCAGTAAAAAGTAGGCAAGTAAGTTATCAATTCAAAATTTTTAGAAGGCTGATTGAGGGGTTTTTATATGGGACACCCATATAAAAATTAAGGTTTTTTACAAGAGGAAACCGAATTCACCGGTACCCAGGTATGTCTTTACCTGGGACTCGGCTTTATCTGGGACTTCAGCTCTGCCGAAGGCAACTATCCGCCAAAACCTTTCAGTACCTTTATATTCCATCCCGACTTGCCGCGGGGTTACCGTTAGGCATAACTTCACTACAAGCCGGAGGTTCTTTATTAGCTAGATAATTTCTCTTCTTATCACCCATTTCCCTACTTTTTGAGTGACTTATTTTGTGACTAACGCAGGTGGACTTCTCTGATCTTTATCAATTTCTGGATGAACTCCTCAATGGCCTTCCAGCTTTCTTCTTCTGCAATTATAAAATCACAGAGATTTTCTGGAGAAATCGGCGACCCAAGCTTGGTCCCCAGACCTCCCTCTCTGGTATCCATCTTCTGCAGTTTGACTTTTTAAAAAGTAAAACTTTAATTTAAATGACCAATTCTAATTTAATACAAATAACCCACTACTTTAATTAAATTAACTACATCGCGTACTTACAGAGGTTCAATTTATTCAGAATGGATTAATTTAGCCTTTGTTGTGATTATATGAACTAAGTCGACTCTGTTTTGAACCACCCTTTTGAAAACTCAGAAAATTCAAAATTCTTTTTTATAAAATAAGTAAACTTTAATTAACTCTCCGTTAAAATATTTGTTTCTCCAACGGTTTTTATTCAGGGTAAAAATAAAAGCAGAATAGTCTGTCATTTTTGTCCGAGATCAAACTTGGGGTATTATTGAATTTGTGACTAAAAATATTATTTCCACTTAATATTTTTAATAGGCCTACCCATATAACAGAGGGTGGGATGTTAAATTATTAGCTCTCGATTTGCTAGTTCCAGGGCTACAAAAAATAGTTCTCTTTCTTATCACGTGGTCAGAAAATTAAATGATTGAAGTATTTAAGAACAGAAGAGGTACAGGTGTAAAAGACACTAATCAGAGTTATCTCTTCCGAAAGTAATAAATTTCATCATTATACAGCCAGACCCTAAGGTGAATGAAGTGAAGGTGTCATTTGCAGAGTGGAAAATATGTGCTTTTCAGAGGGCTTAGCATGCTGATAAGCATACATTTTAACTTCTTGAGAAAACAATAGTAAGACTTCTCGTTTTACTTAGTAAAACCTCTACAGTTTCAAACTAGCCTTTCAGCTGATGACCTAAAAAACAACACCAATAGTTCTTACATAAAATCTTTTGAAAGTAATTATTACACATTAATTTTATTTTATATTTTTCACAAGTGATCGTGTTAAACAAAACAGTAATGATGTAGATATGAGATATAACATCTTTAACTGGATATTTCATCCCTGTAAAGTCGAGTTTATGCCTGCGTATGGACATACAAGGGATGTAGAAGGGATAAAGCGAGAGAGAACTACCTTATAGTGGACTTATGAGATATGAGGTACATAGAGCAGATTGATGGCTAACCAGGCGTACAGGGGCCATAATTCGGTTATCTAACTCCCCTCTATTTGTATGTAGCCGTTCATCAATTATCACCAACTATGTTCCACTCTCGTCGTATATGGTTTAGTGCTGCAGTAAACTGACTGCAGATTCAACTCAACTGGCTAAGAGGGTCGAATAGTGTATGACGTCACTGTTGTATCATTTGTTAACTGTTCCTATCTAACTGTTTACTCGTTTGCTTGTTGTTCTTGTATTATCATAATCCCTGTTAACTAACAAATCCTTTTATAATAGAATTAAAATTTAGTTTCTTAATCAATGGATATAAGGGTCTTTTATACAATTTTATGTCGTTTACCACCATTATTTTCACGTCTAGAAACTTTTAAGTACTCTGAAAAACCTTTTGTAGCTGACATTCTTGTTATTGTTGTTGTTGTTTAGGTCACCAGCCAAAAAGCTGGTTTAAACCTCTAGAGACTTTACTAAGTTAAACGAGAAGTGAGTTGGTTTACTATGCCTTCCTCACTGAGTGGATAAATATGCTTATCAACCCTCTGAAAAACACTTTCTTTCCACACTGAAAATGACACCTACACTTCATTCACTATAGGGTCTGGCTGTATAATAATGAAATTCATTACTCTCAGAGGAGATAACTCTGACTGGTGTCTTTTATACCTTTACCTCACGTGTTCTTAAATGATTCAGTCATATAATTGGCTTACCATTTGATAAGAAACAGAACTATTTTTTGTACTCCTGGAACTAGCAGATCGAGTACAAATAATTTAACACTCCACCTGCCTGATATGAGTGATTTTAATTAATTAGAAAAAGTTTTATTTTTATAAGCCTATAAATATATCCATAAGAATTGGAGTTTTTATTTAAATTATATTTTGTCAGAATTTAAAATAAACCAGTTCAGCGTAACTAACAGGTGGTAAACTGATTTTTCGGTTTTTATTAATTTAATTAAAATGTTTAATAATTGAATGATATTTATCGTGATGAAATCTGCTATTATATAATCATTCCAAAAGGCTGTTGTTTATAATCTGAATGTGTTATATGATTTTTAGGTAAACAGCTAAATTCAAATATCTTTAAGCGAAGTGCCTGCCAAAACAAAAGGGTAAGAATAATGCGCATGCTCTGTTTGTGAAAGTAGTTCTCTCATTGTTCTGTCTAGCCACGCTTGAAAATCTGGCAAAGCAACCGGGTCAATGCAAGCTTCAGTGTAATCCAGCAGACAAATCTGGTACCATTATTTGAGGAAGATGTTCTTAACTTTTATTAAACATAAAATAAATTTCGGCTTTTACAAGACTATGTTATGAATACCTTCTTAGTTAACATAACAATTTATTAAATTTCATTTGTGACCTATTCTTGGCAACGTTAATACTTAGAATTGTTAATTTTTTTGAATTTTTATTAATTCAAGCTGATATAAAAAGAAAATTAAACTAGCATTGTATATTTTTTATTTATTATTTTTGGTAGAATGTATCTTGAACTAGAAATAAAAGCGTACAATACATAACTTTTGTTAATGCATAATCTGTTGAATAATAATAAATGCAACATATTGCTTAGAACTAACACGTGAAAAAATTACAGCCCAATAATGGTAATTAGTAAATAATAAAAAAAAATATATTATACTTCTTCTTCTTCTTCTTCTTCTTTGGCCTCACCTCTTACCGTTACGCGGGGTCGGCTTTCCCAATCAGAGAGCTCCATTTGTTACGCTCCTGTGCGTCTTCCTCGGATAAGCCCAACATTTTCATGTCTCTTTGGACATTCGTCATCCACGTGGTAAGGGGTCTACCCCTTCCTCTCCTCCCTGTAGCCATGGAAAGGCACCTCTTCACGACATGATCATCCGTTCTCCTGAGCACATGACCATACCATCTCATCCTGGACTCTCGCACCTATTATATTATACTGTTCTCCAAAAAGCCAAAAAGCTTTTTCAAATAAAAAATGAGAAATAATAATACATTATCTCGAAATATATGTTCACCGAACGTTTCTGAAGATGAACTGTATTCAACATTCAAACACGCCACTCATTTACGAATAATTAATAAAATTTTAAATTGTTATAAAAAAATGGCTTATCTATGACCTGTGGAAAAACCATTGTTATTGCTGTACTTACTCTTTTTAAGAGGAATCGAATGACACTATTTTTGTTTCCAAATTCCAAATTTTAATTCTTAACTTCCGGTTTAGAGCCACTTCCGCTCAAAACCAGAACTTCAAACCCAATCTATATCCACTACCTTTTTACGAATCCGAAAACCGATTTTTACTTTCTCTTGCCTATATGAATATATTATAGGAAGGAAAGTATTGTTTTCATGTCGATTTTTCGAAACCAATTTTTTACCGTATTAACACGTTTTCAGACCCCCTGAACCCAAAAAACACGTTTTTAGCGATTGGTCTGTGTGTTTGTGTGTGGGTGTGTGTGGGTGTGTATACAGAATATCTCAAGAACGAAACATCATACGAACTTGAAACTTGAAACTTAAGTTACATACCACTACCGGACCCGACACAAACATTTTCATCAAAATCGGTCAGCCGGAAGTAGTTTATTCGTGTAAGTTTTCAATTTCTTGCGATTTTCTCAAAAACCGGTCCTACGATTTTGTTTAAAAATCGCCTGGATTACAACATTTTTTATGCTCTACAAGATAGGGTAGGCGCCATGTTTGCTGAAATTCTTTGTGAGGCTGTTTTCTCGAAAAAAAATTTTTTTAAGATTACTGCTCTAATATGCATTTTAGCACAAAAATGTTTATAATAAAAGTTCTAGATAATTTAACATCCTACAACTTTTATTTAAAACATTTTTTTGTATAACACTTAGGCTAGTTAGCGGTAATTAGCAATTTTCTGTTTTTTTCTCGCGAAAACGTGTAAAAAATCGATTTTTTTTAAGATTTCAGCCTTAGTATGCATTTTACGACAAAAGTGTATAATAAAATTTATAGGAAATTAAAAGATCTACAACTTTATTAAAAGTATTTTTCTCTACAGAGTCTAGTTTATCGTGAAAGAGTGATTTTCCGTATTTTTAAGCCAAACTGAGGTTGGTTTTCATTTTGCGTCTATCACTCATGATTAAAATTAGGTTATGTTTATTGAGGTTAGTTTTTTGTTTATTTCTAATGTTTTATAACTAATGTTAGATTATATTGTTAATTATTTGTTTATTGAATACTAGACAGTGGTTACCGGTGTACTTTGATGGCTGGGGTTCAATTAACCATACTCTCTCAGGAGTGGTCGACCTGGGTCTGTACAAGACTACACCTCATTTACACGTCATACACATCATCCTCATCTCATTGGGTCATGGGGTTGCTTATTGTTCTGAATTGAACAGATTGCAACGTACACATATTATGAGGAATTTTTAAAAAAAATTATTTGTTTTGGCAAGAGAAAGTTTTGTGAGTGTTTCACAGCAGATATTTGCTATCTTTTGTAGTTTTTGACACCTGGACGTGACGGATGTTTGGATGTAGGAAAATGATGGAAATTTTAAAAAATTGCCACCAATAAAAACATACAAACAATTATGATTAATTTTTGAAACGTTTTATTGTCAAATTAAAGATTAATCACATTTTTTGACCTTGTAAATACTACATAATAAATAAATAATGATAATAATAATTATTATTATTATTTTAATTTAAATTTTGCCCACGTATTGCTATTATATACACCAAATATTAAATTGTTATTAATACCTTATTACTAAAATTATAATATTTATTATAATATATTTACAATTATAATTATTTTCATTTTAAATTCTGTATTATAATATTTTATTATTATTTGTTTCTTTTTAGTTTTGTAGTTATATGCATCTTCTTGATTATCCTCCATTAATTTGTATATTTTTCAGCCTGAATAAAATATGTAATTCCAAAAATTGTTTTGTTTTATTCTTTAGAGCTTATTTTTGAAATTATTTCATATTAAAAAAAATATTTAAAAACAACTTTTTTTCTTATTTAAATTAATGTAAGCTACTTCATTCTTTGTAAGCCTATTGTTGAATTTTTTTTTTAATATTTTTGTTCTGTTGTATGTTCTTATGTTTCAGTCATTTTACCTATTTGTGTTTTTTTTTTTTTGTTTGTTTTAGCTATGTCCGACTGTTTTGCTATTACTTTTAATGCAGACAGTTAGAAGAATGATAACTGAATATGAGTGATGAAAAAATGCCAGATTTGACTGGGATTTGAACCCGGGACCCCTGCGTAGAAGCCAGTTGCGCTAACCACTACACCATGGGCCGGCTCCTTTGAGTATCTACTGGAGATTTTTCTCTAAACGAAAATTTCCTATTTGTTTTCACTTCACTTACTTATTTTTTTTTTTTTAGAAACTTTGTTAAGTTAATTAATATTAACTTGTTTAAATTTTGTACGTATCAGTTCTTGTTAATAATATTTTTTCATACGCTACTTAAAAGTATTTGGCTTTTTTATCACTGTTTTCTTTGAATTAAAAATATATTTAGGCTACTTAATTCTTGTTATACGCTCCCTATTAATATTCAAATTTTCTTATATTTCTTCCTGGTTTTTTTTTTGCGTTCAATCTTTGAATTATCTACTGGGATATGTTATTAACGAAATTTGGCTATTTATTGTATAATACAATTTTTTCAAATGTGTTTTAAGCTTTCTGAAGGCTGCACTGTAATGTAGCTATTGTTTTAAAGTAAAAACAAAGTTCTCATAAAAATTAACGCTATTGGCGTTATTTCAAGTGTTATTTTAATGTGTTTAATTATCCAAAAATATTTAACAGATGCTGCCTTAAATGAGATTCATTAATTTATTCATACATTTCAAATTTTTAATTTATTGAAAATTAAATAAATAAATTATATTTGTACTTATGAAAATATTTAAACAAAACACCAGAATTGTAATTCCGTAATAGTATTAGTATTAATTTTGTAGCTACCAATAGTTTTTAGGCCTATCAATAGTCTACTGATCTGGTTTGAAGTGAACAATGTAATCGAAACAAGCCGGAATTAAAGAGTATTAGTATTTGATGGTACAACATATTTCTGTTATTTAAAATACATAAAAACGTAGCATTGTCCAGCCAACTTGATAAAAACATTCGAAAAAATTTCATAACCATCTTAACATCACACTACAAAAAATTAAAGTGCTCGCTTCTCATCATGAGGTTCTGTGTTCGAATCCCACTCAGGCACGGCATATTTTCATACGTTACAAAAAAATCATTTCATTCTCATTATGCACAATTACACCCCAACGTCGTCGCTAATGACCTTGCAGTTGATGCGACGTTATATAAATAAAAAAAATAATAAAAAAATTAAAGTAGTGAATTTAAAATTTCATCAAAATTATTTTTATCGTATTTACTAACTTTATATTATAAATGATTTGAATTGAATTGAAATTAAATTAAACAGTATAATTATTATTTTATACTTAAAAAAATTATTTATTTATTATTTACCATGAACGATAAAAATTATGCATTCATTTGAGAAGTTTCTATAAGTTACTGAAAAACTTTTGAACTTATCTTCTCCATCCTCAAAATTCAATAGTAACCAATTGTACCATCTTTCTGTTTTACTTTTTAACACACATTTTTCCTGTTCGTCAGGTAAAATATTTTTGAATTTTAAAAGTAAACTTATGTAATTAAAACAATTTGAGAATCTGTTAAAAAATTTTGTAAAAATGTATTATCTTTTTATAGAATACATGTTACAAAATTAACAATCACATTATTTTCCAGATCATAATCCAAAAAAATATTTACGTATTGTTTATTGAATCGTTGGCAAGTTCTTGATTATTTATAAAATGTATTAATAATTTTATCCAAGGTAAATTTATTCAGCTTAAAGTGTATTAAACATAATACTAATGTACAATTTGTTCCTATCAGCTCTTTATATTTAACAACAGTTACCATATTCCCCAGTTTAATTCTGAATATTTACTTTTAAGTTAAATTATATTCGAGAATTAAACTGGTGCTTATTCAATCATAAAAACTAATTTTAGGTAAAATACACCTAACTTAAAATGTCTTTATAATTTTATTGATTGCTTATTTTATTTACACTTTTTCTTTTTCTCTGTCGAGTTGTCTGTCCATTTGTAATGCTTCTGCATGTTTTTTGGCTTTTAGACGGAGGTCTGCAATACTGGAGTTTTTAGAATGATGTAGTGCTGCAAGGGCAGCTAAACTATATTGCGGATGACAAAGTAGAAGTGGTGAGGTACCAGGACCTGCTAAAGCGGCAGCTGCTGCAGCGTACTGCAAAACAAAAAATTGTATTCCGTTTTTTGTTTAAATTTAAAGAGTACATAATTTTATACACTGACAGATGTTCAATTTGACTTCGTTAGTTAACAAATTATACTACGTTTTCTAAATTAGAAATACTAATTTAAGGGCAGTGTGGATCCCTATCCTAAGCAATGTTAATGTTTGTACCTTTTTCTCAGCAACCACTACATCGAGAGCTACAATTGTTTTTTTTTTTTTTTTTTTTTGTATGAAAGGCCACTCTTTGGTACATAATTAGAATATATAACATTTAATTCTGGTAAGAATTTTGATTTTCACAATTTTTTTTAAAATAGACATTTTTTCATCATAAAATCACTGAAAAAAAATTTTCCCCCCACAATTTTCAATATTTTTAAAAACAGCACATTCAATCAATAGAGATGGACGAATAACGTACCCCATTAAAATTTCAGCCTTGTATCTTTTGTAGAAGCTGAGAAAAAGGTACATAAAGTTCTAAAAATGACGTTTTGAGATATTCGCGTTTAAAGTTTGAGAAACAAAAACAAGAGTGTAAACAAAGACAGACCACAACAAAAATAGTGCAGGTTGTAATCGTTTAGGTTATACTGCCAACCTATGAATAAATAAAAGAGAGACGGCAATGTGAAAAAATAGTATAATAAATCACAGTAAAATATTAATCAAAAGGGAAAATTATTTTGTAAAATTTCGTGACAGATGGCAAAATCAGCTTAAACATGCAATCACAAAAAAATTAATGAAATATTTTCTAGCTGGCATAGCAACATGATTCTAACGCCATTTTAAGCGCACATTTCTAACTACCTATATTTTTAACGACAAAACGAAAAATCGATTATTATTTTATTTTTTCATTCCACACTCCCCTTAAAACCGTTCACAAACATTATTGTTTGTATAATTTTCAAAACAACAAATAAGAGTCAACAAAAAAGTGATGTACCTAATTCAAATTAGAAGTTATAGCAAATAGATCTCTAAGTAAATTTATGCCAGTGTTTCGTACCTACACGGCATATTGAGTAACTTATACGGTTACAGTCGGTAGTCCAGTACAGTAATCTCTTTCAAAAAAAAGTTTGAAGATAACTAAAAACTTTTGTAATTAATTTAAGACTTGCGCTATATTTTCATTAAGTAGCATATGTATTTAACATCAAATGTTCAATTTGACTTTGATAGTTAACAAATTATAATCCTTTCCTAAATTAGAAATTCTGAATTAAAATCCTTCACAAGCAATATTTTTATGTAGTTTTAAAAAAACATAAAAAGATAGTCTTGTATACTGTGGACAATTCGAACTGGCACAACTCTTGCTCTACGTGTACACACAGTTTCGCATAAAGTATGTCCATAACCTATTCTTTCAACAAGGTCTACAAATGGTAATGTACGCAAATACCTACAACCTTTTTTCAATGTATAAACATACAAATAATTATTTCATTTTAAAATATGTATTTAATTTGTCCCGATAAAAATTTTAATTAGCCTATAAATTACAAGAACTAAACTGCAAAAACTTACTAAACTATACTCTACAGACGCGCGCAACTAACTGAACAAATTTTTCTGAATATATTATAATGAACAGAAAATCATATTATATAAAAACAAATTAGTCACATCATTATGTCTGACAGATTATTAATAACAACGGTGAAAACAAAGCGTATTGACCGTGCGTGAGTCGCACATTACAGTATCGATTGTATACTTTTGTGACTGTACCGTCGTTGCATGACGAGGGGCGAAGAGTCGAGTAGATAAACACCAAAGCTGCTTGTTCCAATTCGAATTGTCCAAGGTATACTTAAAACTAGAAGATTTAGCAAATAGATATCTAAGCATATGCATAAAATTTAACATCAAATTCATCAAATAGACTACATATTTTATCAAAAGAACTTATGTTCTCTTGGTAATATGACAGGAGAGAAAACTAACTAACTAATTAAGAGATACAGTCAGAAGTGGTGTAGCCGTGACGGCTGCAAAGTGATTGAACACTCATATAGACGTTCAGCTTCAAGCCAATTTGAGAACCTAGTATTACCTCAAATAAGTTGTGTACCTCAAAATAGAATACCTCATACATAAATACTAAATAGATACTAAATAGTATACCTCAAAAAAGATGAACATTTCAACTTCTTTAAAGAGATTACAGATTACTAAATCTGAATAGCTAAGTCCAAACAAGGCTAAAAAGCTGAATCCATGTCGTTTATTGTACATGTACAAAAAATAATGCTTTGTACATTTATATACAAATTTCTGTTGATACATCCTTTAAAGAACCTAAAGATATTATCAATTAACTTCAGTCATTTAGGTTTTTACCGACAGGATCCTATCCGATCCGCTGATCTTGCAACGCATGCGTTCTCTACATAAAGCAATTTTTTATGTTTCTTCACACTAGCTGTGTTTGATCGTATGTGTTTTTGGATCACACACTGTTAAATTCAACATGAACAGAATGTAATAGAATCTCTGGCGTAAGAAAACTCATGAAAAAGCACGATGCCGAAGTTAAATTCAAGTAGTAAGAAGACTGCTTGAGTTGAGCTTCGCACCGTGCGATCAAATAACAGACGTTCCCAGACCAGATCGAAGCCGGTGGGTAAAGACCTTCAAATATAAATAAATATTTCTCAAAATGTACTAACTTGTGTTAGTAATATTAATTTCAACGATATACAATTTTGCTTCATGAAAACAAATATTTTCTTCCTCAGTCTATTGCTACAATTTGACATAATTAGAAATTGGGACAAATATTAATATTAAAATAAATTATTAATCTAGAAATAATAGTAAAATTTATGTAAGTATACCTGATGGGCTGCTGATATGATAGCTGGATCAAAGGCTGAGAACGGAGACGGTGAAGGAGATGATGGAAAAGCTAACGACGGCAGTCTGGGCAGATTTACATACGGTGCTACACGACAAGGTTCCAAAGGTGTTGAAACACCGGAATTACTGTGTACATGACTAGTAAGCATGAGTCCTGCAGCTGTTACAAAAAGAAACACAAAATAAATATTAATTACTATCTACAGACCAGCCTCTCTTAGTTTGCTCCTAATGTAAACAAATAATGACGTCACTGAGCATGCGCATTATATCAAAATGTGTGCACGCTGATTAAAAAGTAACAACAAAATACTTTCAAAAGTATTTAAATACAAAATAATTTTAAAGTATTTTTATAAATGAAATTGTTAGGCCTACATCATATCATGACTGATGTTTTTAGTACTTTAAGTGATTATAATTTAAAAAATAGTTAACTTAATAGGAATACGACATCCGTAAAGTCGCAGACTCTAGCGTGCACCCTGTAGTAGCTGGCTTTTGTTTGTTGACAGTAGGAGCAAACTAAGGGCGGCTGAACTTTACATTAAACACTTTGTTTTGATGTTACCAGCGTAAAGTAAGCTAATAAACTAAACAAATGTACTTTTTTTCTATTAACCGAAGATCTCACCATTTCAAGTTTCTTGTGTAGATGAAATTATCAAAAGAAAGCAAAAGCTGTTTATTAATTACAAGACTTTTCGATTCGTAACATTTTTCAAAATCAAAAATTAAATAAATTCAACTTTATTCTTTGGAAAAGAAGAAAACATTTTCAACGTATTTAAATTAGTTATAATTTAATTTTTAATTTAATTGTTAATTTGGAATTAATACTACTTTTTTTGTTTTGTTTAACGTCCGACTGTTTTGCAAATTGCTGCTAATGCAGACGATGAAGGATGAAATGATTTTTTTTGTAACGTATGAAAAAATGCCATGCCTGAGTGGGATTCGAACCCAAGACCGCGTGATGAGAGGCGAGCACGTTACCAACATCGCCAACACGGCCGGCAATTAATACTACACAACATCTAATAGCTTGCAGGTAAAAGTCTTAAAAGACTTAATTTTTTGTTATATCTATAACAAAATTTACCAAAAACGAAAACTACCACTTAGTTTAGATTTTTTTAAATATAATTTTGCCACTTTTCGATCGGTTTTGATTTTTTTAATCATGATACATAAGCTGAAAATTGAGAAGAGATATGCTAATTTTTTACTAAAACCACAGATAAAAAAGTTAATTGTTATTAAAAGAAAATTATAATTTGAAAATTTTCAATAT
Source organism: Catonia carolina (assembly GCA_035578175.1). Lineage (NCBI taxonomy): Eukaryota > Metazoa > Arthropoda > Insecta > Hemiptera > Achilidae > Catonia > Catonia carolina. The sequence continues at coordinate 430,921,767 of JAQMRL010000001.1, read as the reverse complement.
GCAGTTAAAAATGTGATTTTCGTTGAGTAAATAGGTAAAATTATATTAGATCTTTGTTATTATCTTAATCAAATTGCAAAAAAACATCAAATAACAGAAAATGTAATTTAACTTTTTGATTTGAGGTAATTTTGGAATGTTACTGAATTCAATTTTTAAAATTCTTGGTCTATAGCCGTAGCATACTTTGAAAATATAATTGTTACCCAAAATATTCATTCTACATATTACATTAGAGGCGGTTGTTTATTTAAACTCTAAGTAAGTATGAAAATAAAATAAAATTACATTAAGCCACCGACCGTGGTTTTAAAGTAATTTTCATAACAAATAATGTTTTGACGTTTAGAAAAATGGTTTAAAAATAATATAATAATCAGTTCAATAAATTTGATTTAAGTTTAAAAAATAAAGTGTTTATAGAGGGGTGAATAAACCGCAGATTAGATTCTGGAAGGGAAAAGAGCCCCACACTTCCTGATTTGCCTGTGGAATCCCTTGCGGGCCATATAGTCTGATTACTTGTGTTTGATTGGATTACAAAAACATGTCCCTATAAATCTCGACACCATCCATCCCCGATATCTATCCATCTTTTAAGTTAGGCAACGCTCGCTGCTCACCCGCTCGCTCTTTTCTACTTGTCCCTCAGAAAAGTTTCAATGTTCCGTTCTGTTCATTTTGCAGGACCATTATATTACACAATCAATTTTCTTTTACTAGACGACTAACAGCGATACCCTACTCTTCCCTCCCTTATTTCAAAACACACTCAATCTATCAATAATAGATTAAATAGTACAAATTGTTTATGGTTGTTTTTGTTTTAACTTAATTAATTCTTCACTACTATATTGAAGTATTAAGATAATTTGATTATCACTGTTTTATACTACCGATTAAAAATTTTATCAGTAATCGATTGCAGCATACTATTTACTTGTGTACATCCTATTGAAAAACTAGTTAACTTAAGGGGAGACTGTGCCTTGTATCCCCCAAATGTTAAATTTGCTATTTTTAGGTACATTTTTCATAGAATTGGTAAAATATAGGGAAATAAAACTTTACACACTTATAGTTGTTGGTTTTCTCTAGCTACTGAATTTTTTTTTTAATTTAATTTGTTATACCATTAAATTAAGAACAAAATAACGAATAACACACAATTTTTACAAATTATTTTCTATGTTTTTTCATATTACTAATTTTTGGAGCATCTGAGGAAATCATAAAAATGTCTGTATATGTGCATGTGCAAGACAAATAACTGGTAAGGGTTTCAGCCTTATAGGTTTAATAACTTCCGAGAAAAACGTACCTAAATGTTAAAAATCTAAATTTAAGGGAACATGCAAAAAAGAAAGACACAAATAAAAAACAAAATGTACTCAAACAAGTAAATTTCCCAACAGCAGTTGGTTAGAAAGCTGAACCAACAGCTTAAAATATTAAAAACAGTAATGCAGATATTTTAAAATATTTCAAATTCCCTTTGCTCTAAAACGATCAGTTTAAAATTATGAAAATATGTTCATTGTTAGTGACACGATAATTTTTTTTAAACCTGCTAAAAACTTAATTTTTTCATTAAAATAATTTTTTGACATAATTTAATATGTTTCTCTTAGATCTAGGTCTAAACTATCGAAAAAAACATAAAAAACAGAAAATCTAAATTTACAGTCAATACATCATACAGTCTCACCTTAAGAAAACTTCCCAATATAATCCATTTCGGTAAATCAATTTTTACGTATACTAAACTTAAATGTATAACAACTCCTGATTTATTTAAAGAAGACACATCTTACAGAGTACTGATCATTTTCAGCAGCAGAGTAGTTTCAAATAATAATGCTTTTAAAGTTTGGAAATTTTAAGATAGAAATATTCATTTATTTGGGATGTTATAATATCTCTCATGCGCCGAAATTGAATTTGAAAAGTTTCAAAGGCTTACATACACTTTTAGGAAAATACTGGTCAGTTAAGTGCGGAAGGGAGTCTTTCTACCAGGTTTAAAGTAAGATTTATATTGTGAGAGCAGATCTCAAGAATAAAAATAGAGGTTGCTAAAATGAGTTTCTTTAGACCTTTAGTAATATCCGTTACGAAAGAAGTACGATTTTTTATAAAGTTAAAATCCTCAAAACCCACCGTGTTGGTCTAGAGGTAAAGTCGTCGCCAAAATCAGCTGTTAACAGCTGATTTTTCGGAGACGAAGGTTCCTGGTTTAAATCCTAGTAAAGGTAGTTACTTTTATACGGATTTGAATACTAGACAGTGGTTACCGGTGTACTTTGATGGTTGGGGTTCAATTAACCATACTTTCTCAGGAGTGGTCGACCTGAGTCTGTACAAGACTACACCTCATTCACACGTCATACACATCATCCTCATCTCATTGGGTCATGGGGTTGCTTATTGTTCTGAATTGAACAGATTGCAACGTACACATATTAGGAAAAAAAATCCCCAAGTTGATATTGTGAATTTAATTAATTTTCATTTAATTTTCTTTCAGTTTAACTAATTGTAATCATAATAATTATGAATATTTATTATACAAACCACCTTTATGCATTTGGCTCTCATGCTTCCGGCACTTGGCTCGTCGATTTTGAAACCAAACCTGTAATGAAAAACAGAGAAATTAATAAAATTGGAATGCATTTATTAATTTAGATAAGATTTGAGTGAACAGAAGGAGTAATTAATATGTCAAAGGTTTAAAAGTAAAATGTAAAGGGTAGAATTTGTTTTTGTTGTTTGAAGTTTCACTGGGATTTATAAGACGCTGTGTTAAATACCTTTTCACAAATTAATTGGTAAATGTAAAATTAAATAGAAACCGAGTCATGCCTGGAGAATGAAGGGAAAGAAGTTGTTTATAAACATAAGGACAAGAAACGATAAAGGAAACTGTAGGTAAACAGGTGTTTAGAAAAGGGTAAGGTAGGGAAAAGAAGAGGGATTGATAGGGAAGAATAGGGAGGAAGAGCTTTCCAATTAGGAGAAGAGGTTGAGCCTAACCTAATCAGGCCTCTTAAAGTAATCGCCCCGCCAACTTGTCTCAATTCATTCCATTAGTCTGCACATTGTACTCTTGTTTTGAATCTCTCATTTTCTTCTATTTTTCTTTATTCCCTCTACTTATCTTGATTACCTGCTTCAATTCACAATAACAATCCGTTTTATTCGAAACCGCAATATTCAGGTATCACCAATAACAATAAAATAGTCACCCAATCTAATTTCATTATCAGTCTGAATAGGCTAACGTTTTACAACGAAATTCGTCTATCCATACTCAAATAAGAGGGAGAACAACGATTAAGATCAATATAAAAATTAAAAATAATAATTTTAGATATCTAGGCCGTGACATCTCTCGTACGATCAGAATACAGTCGTTAAATAGAAACTTCCCAGTACAAGATTTCGAAAGTTAGAATAACTTAGAGTAAGTGATTGTGTTGACGGATTGCTTTGCTTAGTGAAAATGTTCATTGATTTTAAGAATTTTTTTTTTGGTTTAACGTCCGACTGATCTGCAATTACTGCTAATGCAGACGGTGAAGGATGAAATGAGTTTTTGTAACGTATGAAAATATGCCGTGCCTGAATGGGATTCGAACCCAAGATCGCATGATGAGAGGCAAGCACGTCACCAACTACGCCAATACGGCCGGCCGTATTTTAAGAAAGCATCCAAGAAATACTATCAAATACGTTAGATGAGTTTAAAGAGAGGTCAAAACAGCAGCAACCATTAAGAAAGTATTAATACAGATCAGCTCAAAAATAAAACTTCTGGTAGGAATTTCCAAAGACTTTGAAATTGAAACCGGATGTAAACCGGGGGTTACCTACCTGGAAAATCTGTGTATTTCTTTAATTGTGTGCAGTATAAGGTTGTACGGGAATGGAAAATGGAACTTTTCAAGAAAGGATTGTTAAACCAAGTGTAAACTGACACATCAGGGAACGACATCAAGATAACCTGTCTAACGTTTTTTGGCTACCTAGTACTTAAGGATACGGAAACAGCAATGGAACAAATCAATAAGTAAGAGGAAAAAGCGAGACTATAAATTTCCTCCAAAAAAGTACATAACGAATATTAAAATAGTCCCAGAATAATTAAAGACAAAATACAGAAAAATTGGAAAACTTTATAGAGAGGTGTACAGTGGAAACGAACAACAGCAGCCAAGGAACGATGGCCCCTGCATTCTGAAAAAATTACAAACGGTCACAAAAACACTCTCGCGATAAGCCAAGATCAGGCAGTATAATAATGTGATAGAATCTGCTTGTCTGATTGTAAGTAAATGCCTTACAATGACTAAAAGACTGGCCTGAGAGAAGAAAAAATCTAAAGAATAATCCTCCGCAAGGAAATGGGTCCAATTATAGGAGACGGGTGGTACAGGTTACGATAACGAGAACTATAAAATGGAAACTCATCAAATGGTAAACAAATTCCGCAGATTTTATAACTTTATAAGAAATCTAATTTTCTAAGTAAAATCCCTTATAATTAATGGAAATCCATCACTGATAATGGAATCCATTATAAAAACATAACAGCAATATTAATGAGGGGATTTCCATTTGTAATTATATTATAACTTAATAAAGTTTCTAGAAAACTGAAGAAACAAACCTAATTCTCACAAATTTCCAGTTAATGTTGGATGCTTAACACTTTTTCGTATAATTTCTCTTCCCCTAGCACATTTTTTAAAATTATTTGAGATGATTTGAAAATTCCAGATGATTTAAAAATTAATTTGTCTTAGTAATTTAATTTTCAGAATATTTGAAATGCATAGTTCAGCATGAAGAAGAATTTTAGGTAGATTTAATAAATATTAAAGTATATATGGCATAGTTTAAATTAAGAAAATAAAAGATTTAACAGTAAAATTTTAAATAAGCTGTGATGAAAAAATAAATTATATATACGAAATTATATTGTGACATTAATAATAGTGGGAGTTCTTAGTATGCTGGAAATGTTTACGGTAAGATAGTTTTATTGTATGAAAAGGTGTATTACTGTTGTGTGGGCATTGTTGCCTGGGATGAAGTGATGGACCTGATATTTTAGTATCATCAGCTCTTATTGTTATTTTTTCTGTTCTTTTTCGATTGATTATTACACAATTTTTGATGTTTCTCATTTATGTGTTTTTGTATACTCTTCTATGATGTATTTACAAACTTTCTGAGAATCCCATTAATTTCCTTCTTTCTCGTATAATCTACCTTTTTATTATTACTTCCAGAATTCAGAAGAAAGCCTACATATTTCTATTCTGTGTTTCACTACCTCGTTTTTCTATTCCTTTCTAGAAGCCTAAAAGGGTAGTCTATAAAAAGAGCTCCTTTTGTCGCAAATTCAGTCAGTTCAAGTTACCATACGATCATCGTGAGTACTATCAGTCAGTGTTAAACCAGTGTGAATACTTTTTACATCAAAGAGAAAATCTGTTTGGTGTACACATTGTATTTAGTTGTAAGTGAGTGTTAAATGTAAAATAATTTTGTTATTGTTAGTTGAATGGCTGATTAATTTAGGGAGAGGGCAGTCTGAGGATTTAATTAGTTCTATGTATTCAAACTAATTGCTCTTCCTCTTGTGTCAGCTAAAACAAATTTGTTAACATTGTCATCTAAAGTCTGCTTCATCCTTTGCCATTGCATGACATTTTATTTTTATTAATTATTTTTTTAAATTTATTTTTTACACTATTATCATTGTTTTGTATATTTACGTTAGGAAATTTTATTGTTGTTTATTTTGTAAATTTTTGTTTCTTTCCTTTTATGTAAATTTAGTGTAGATATAAAAAGCTATTATTATTAGGTATAGAATAAATAAAATAAACCAACTCATATCCACGCAAAGGCTAGACCTATGGGTATTAGGAAATAAAATAGGATAAGATTCATTGTACTTTTTTTAGCAATAATAAATAAATAAAATAAAATTAGTTTAAGCTCTAAGTTTTGTAGTTAATTTAAGTAATTCGATTGTAATTTGTTAGTAATCTAAACACAATATTAAATTGTAATTTATAATTTTGTGAGTAAATAATAATTGTAAGTTTAAGGAAATTCGTTTATTATTTATTAGCCTATATTCAGATCCTGGAGCAATTCTAGGCTTTTTATTATTATTATTATTATTATTATTATTATTATTATTATTATTATTATTCAACAATATTTATTATCGAATAAGCAGATGGATACGCCCATGTGATAAAATATTTAAATTCAAAAAAAATGTGTGAAAAATATTTTAACATGAATTTTCTATATTAAGATTTTGTGTTCTGACATAACTTAATATCATATCTAAATTATTCATTAAACGCCTCACTTAAGAGATGGAAATTTATTAAATTACTACAAAGTTTTAAATTAGACGACTACTGGTCATTAATAGTTTTAAATTACGAAACTATTTGACATGGAATAAAGTAACCTACATGTAAGCTGGGTGTACTCCACCCTAATGTAAGGATCTTGAGTGATCCCAGGTTGTGATAAACGGCGATCTGATCAAGCAGAAATCACATTTAATAAGTGAGTGATTGTGAGTTCTCAGTTTTCTTATAGAGTTTATGGTTAATAATTTTATAAAAACATAAAAATCATGTTACCTGCACCCTCGCTTCACTCAGTCCAAGACGTTGACTAAGTTCTTCCCGCATAAAGGCGTCGGGATAATGCGTCTCGTCAAATAACCTTTCTAACTCGTTGAGTTGTTCAAGGGTAAAATTAGTTCTAGAACGACGTTGTTTATTTGTTGCTCCTCCACTCTTACTAGGAGGTGGCGGAGAATTTTGTAGTCTGCTTCGACTGCTATCACTATCACGTTCAAGTCCTGAAAACAAAATAATTTTCTTAAAAACAAAACTTACGTCACAAACTTAATGTTGCACAAAGACAAAAAAACTCCATACGTAAATGTTCTCGCGAAACAACTATAGGCCTACAAGGCGATGCACAACAAATTTGAATTACATGATAACCCTCTCATACGAAATATGTACACTAGGGCGATACTGGGTACTCAGCACAGACGTTTAAAACGTCTCTGGCCAAGGGATCTTCTTGGCTAATTGTAGGACTGTAGTGTTGACTGCAAGCTCCGGAAAGTAATTCAAGCTTTATTTATAAATTTAGCGTCATATTTAGAAATTCTTAGAACTTAGTAAGTTCCAGTCGGTGTGTGGAACCATTCGACGAGCGCCCTCCAAGGAAACTAGGAAGGAGACGCGATTAAAATTTTATAAGGTGATGGCAATACCAACATTACTGTATGGTTCAGAAACATGGGTGAAGAGTCGGAAACAATTAAGGAAAATTCAGGCATCGGAAATGAATTTTTTAAGGTCAGTAAAGGGCTGTACAAGAGTGGATAGATTATATAATGAAGATGTGCGTAAGGAATTGAACATCTTCAAGTTGGAAGACCGAATAACAGAAAACAGGCAGAGATGGCTGGCACATTTGGAAAGAATGCCTAACGGGCGTATACGTAAGGAAGTGTGGAGGTACAGGCCGGTTGGCCGAAGAGATATTTGAAGACCCAGAAAAAGATGGTAGCTGTCCTTAAGAAAATTTCAAAAAAAATTTTGAGACCGGAACAGGCGATTCGCCTAAACCCTGTAGTGAAGAAGAAGAAGAAGAAGAAGATTTAGAAATTCTAAAACTAATGGTTAGGCTATTTTTAAGTTATACGTATAGTTATAGGTATCAGACGAACTAATGTCCCATAGCCGAGCGAGTGAGAGGGAGATATGTGGCATAACTACGCATGCGCTTAAAGGTCTTTACCGTTATAATCCAAATCTGAAAACATACTACAGTTGTTATCTTGCTTGTTAGTTTACTGCGTGCATAAACGCTTGCTCACAAACATGAGTAAAATTAAAGACAATGTTGTTGGAACGGTGCGTATGGGTTGTGCGAGTGAGAGCGTTATGCATGCTCTCACTCCCACGGCTAGGGGACATTAGTTCGTCTGAATACTATACTTAAGTTAGTAGATTAACAATACGTTTCAGTTAGAGATTTAAAAAATTAATATTTCTAGTGTTTATAGAACACTGTATGTAACATTAGAAAATAAGTGCTAGCACCAGTGGGTGACTGCATAATTATATACATGGGGGGGGGGATATTATCGCTAAAGAAAAACTGTTCGTTAGTTTTAAGTAACTAATTGCAGTAAATCTATAATAAAAATTTTAAAAAATATTTAGAAATTATAAAATTGTTGTAACAACAGATACTAAACTTTCAATTAAAAGCGTCAAAAAAACAAAATAAATAAAAATACCACTAACTTTATAGAGGGGTATCCAGTTACGGAGCGCACCACGTAACTTAAACATCCAAATTATTCAACGTTTACAATTAAAGATCTTCCGAGCCGTAACAGAAGCACCCTGGTACGTGACGAACAACAACATTCAAAACCATCTTTTCATTTTAACCGTCAAAGAAGAAACCAAAATTTAGTTTAAAGTATGAAAAATGGCTATGGCTGAAATCTCACAAAAATTATTTGGTATTCAATTTGTTGGTCAACAGTGGTATCGTAGTCCTTCGAAACAAGTTAATAAAAATAAATAAATTAGCAACTTAAAGGAAACTCATAGTCAGTAAAAATTAACAATAAATTTTCATTCAAGTATTATTCTTTTAAATGGGGTTAGAAATTAATGGTACCACCAGAAAAATCTTTGGTTCTACTATTTTATGTACAATGTTTACAAATTTACATGTACTATTGTAAAACTTGGTTCAGGAGACTTAACTAAGTCGTTTAACTTACTTTTGACGGTTTCTTGCTCGTTTACTGTCATATAGTTTTTCGGGAAGGAATTAAATAAAAGCCGATCAGTAAACCAGAATATTGAAGAACACGATGACGGGAAAATAGGAACTTTTTGCATACTAATTAGAGTAAATCATTAATTTAATATTGTAAACAATTTAAAGACATCGAACGAAACAAACGATATCTCCCTGAAATTATAAAACATTATTTGGTTTCAAAAGTAATATTAACAAGAACATTGAATTCGATGATTTAAACTAAATAATGTCTACAAATTGAAAGTATTAAATATTAATTTTTTGTCACCGTTTATGTTGGTTTTTGTATTTTTATTTGTGAACACGAATTTAAACATAGATTTTTGCTGATTTTGCCACGAATTTAGAAACTTATCTTTTACTTTTGCTCTATGTTAATATATAGGGAAGTAAAGTAGGCAGCATATTAATTTCATCTCGATTTTTCAAAATCGAGGTTTCACAGAAAATATACGTTTTTAGGCCCCCTAAACCCAAAAACTGCATGGTTTTAGTGATTGGTCTGGGTTTTGTGTGTGTGTGTGTGTGCGCGCGCGCGTGTGTGTGTGGGTGCGCGCGCGCGCGCGTGTGTGTGTGTGTGACTGAAAAAATCTCAAAAATTGAATATCGTACAAAGTTGAAAGTTAAAACGTAAGTTAGGTAACTTACCACAAAGGAATCCGACACCAACATTTTTATCAAAATCGGTCAATCGGAAATAATAGTGTTTATTTGTGCAATTTTCAATTTTTGTGATTTTCTCAAAACCGGTTCCTAAGATTTTTATTAAATAGGCTCTTTACTACATTTTCTATGCTTTACAAGGTAGGGTATATCTGGTGGAATTCTTGGAAAGGCTGAGCTCTCGTGGTAAAAATGTTTTTGTTTTTTAACATTGTGGCCTAAATTTTCAGAACAAAGGGTACAATTAAAGTTGTAGGAAATTGAAATCCCACAACTTTCATTTCAAGAATTTTTCCTGCAGATCTTACGTTAACGTCATTCAATTACGTTAACGTCAATATTTTCATTATCTGTCAATCACTCACGATTAAAATTATGTTAAGTTTTCATCATATTAAATTGCTTACTCATGATTAAATATAGGTTACTTTTTCATTATTTATATATATTGGCAAGAGAAAGTCATGTGAGGGTTTCACACCAGTTTTTTTTTAAATTCTTAAGGAGTAGTGAAACGTTTGTTAATGAAATATTTTAGAAGGGGAAAATTTATTAGAATTCACAACACATACGAGGTGTGGCTATTAAATAACGAGACTGACGTTGTAAAAAATTTTATTTATATTTTATACATAACCATTTATTTTCACCTTCAATATACACTCCTTTTCAATCCCTACAACGCTCCATGCAAATTTTCCACTGTTGTAAACTGTGCTGGAAGTCATCTTCTGTCAGCTCCTTCAGAACACGTGCCGCTTTCTTTTTACAGCTTCCACAGATTCAAATCTTGTCCCTTTTAATGCAGATTTTACCTTCCTTAGGGAACTGGTAGAAGTCACATGGTGCAAGATCTGGTGAATAAGATGGATATTCTAACACTGAGATGCTGTACTTGGCTAGGAACCTCTTGACAGATAACGCGGAATGAGCTGGCGCATTGTCTTGGTGGAGAACCCTAGATTTGTCCTTCCACATTTCGGGGCTTTTTTTCCTTACTCTTTGACGTAGTTTAGAAAGTACCACAAGGTAGTAATATTGATTAATTAATTGTTTGACCTTCAGGAACCCAGTGAAGGTACAATCCCATGGATATCAAAAACCAATCATCATTGCTTTAAATTTTGACTTGCTCATTCGAGCTTTTTTGACTCTCGGTGAAGTTCGGCTCTTCCGGTGCATGGATTGGCGCTTCATTTCCGGATCATAAGTAAAAAACCGCGTTTCATCATATGTTATTATCTTCTATCAGTTTCCTTAGGTGAAATTGTAGAATAGCAGTCTATTCTACATAACATCGTAGATAATATTCAATTGGTGGATGTTAATAAAAAGAAATAATTTCAAATAATAATCAAATATAAATAATTTCTAATAAAAATTTTAATTATTCTGAATCAAAACTAAATAAATCAAGATAAATTATAAGAAGAAAATATTTAATTTTAAATAATAATCCAGAAGCCAAATATCTAAACTTGAAACAAGAAAACAAAAGATAGTATAATTTTAAATTAAAATTTTGAACAAGTTAGAAAAGATTTAAAAGAAATTACAAGAATATCAAGATTTAATTAAATTATGGAACCAACTGAAACAATTTTGATTATTTTAGAAGATGCAGATAAAATTTTAAAAAATTTGTTAAAAACTATAAAACCAAGTGCAACAATGCATCGATCCCCCATTTGATTTCCGATCGATGGATGGACAAGGAGGAACAAGAGGACTGCAAGCAATTCGTAATTATATTCGTTTCATTTTTAATAACTGAGCTCAGTAAATAACAGTAAATACTATTAAATAGACTTTAAAGATTTCATAATAACAATTTGCAATTATTTATTAAATTAAATTCATTAGATTAATTAAAAGTGTAAAATAGTGTCATCAATAAATTCAATCAATTAGTACAATTTTTCAATTTAAATGTAAAGGTCAATTTTACATTTGTTCATATTAATCGATATTAAAATATCTTATTATTTATTCATTCATTCTTGTATTTCATTTCATTCAGTTATTTCACTCTTTTAGGACACCATTCACTCTTTACAAAATCTGCATTAAAAGGGACAAGATTTGAGCCTGTGGAAGCTGTAAAAGAGAAAGCGGCACGTGTCCTGAAGGAGCTGACCGAAGATGACTTCCAGCACTGTTTCTAACATTGGAAAATTTTTGCATGGAGCGTTGTAGGTATAGAGAAGGAGTGTATATTGAAGGTGACTAAAGTGATTATGTATAAAATTAAAATAAATTTTTTTACAACGTCAGTCTCGTTATTTAATAGCCACACCTCGTATATGTTTTTAAATAATGATAATTTTAACTAATGTTATGTAATAAGAGAAATTATAATTTAAAGTGAAGTGGTTGTAAAAGAAATTAAATTCGAAATTTTACTATACAATGTCGATGATTGTTTAAGTCTTGAAGGGTTTAAAAGCTGAACGGAGAAAACAAAACGAAACAATGATAAACAAGGTAGGGGTTGAAAATGTTAAGAAACTTGCAAAAGGACTATAATACGAAGAATAGTTGAGTAAAGACTAATTTAAGGGAGTTGCCAGATCGCCTCTTAATTTCGCAAATAAGACACGTCGTAGAGGCGTTTTCTGATCCGTTAAGAGCGAATAAAAGTAAGTAGAAAATAGGAGCGTTAGAACGATGGAGGAGGTGGAGGATTGGCTGAATCAGAGCCCCGAGACACTCAGCTAAATTCAATTTGTAAATTTGATGACGGAATCCCCCCAGCAATAAAGGGCAGGATGAAGGGCAAAATAATAGTCGTCCATTCTGAATCTGAGCCAGACTTTATATATTCTGTATCTTCATTAAGGTAATGGAATTAGATTAATCCGGCTCGTTTCTAGCGAGGCTTAAATTACATTAAGGTAGGAACATTAAATAAGAGGATCCGCTCGCGCTCGCTCACTCCTATACTTCTCTTGCTGATACCGGTGCTTATACTCTGGTGTTAATGCTTCCCTCTAGGCTAACTGTTCAACCCCCCGACGATTTTTCTGCACTTAGCTCATTAATTAATTGCTCCCGCTACCTGACTGACTTTTCCGACCTCCAATATCCCACTAACCCCTCCTTCCTCTTCACCCTTAACTACTTAAACAATTCTTACTTCTCCGCTTTACTTTAAATTTTCAATAGTTGAACTTAATAGTCTCTTACAATGAAGTACCTCTTAACATAACAACCGTACTTGTTCTTAATAAATTAAACCGTTATCCGTTCAAAAATTATTTTCTTACTTTTGTTACACCGACAGTAACGTTAACAAACCAACACCTTAATAACAACAAAGTAGTCAACACTAGAAATATTTTAACACATGAACAAATTACAACCCACTGGTGTAATTAACAAATTATAACATTAAAACATATTATATACTGCAAAATTTACAATCAAAATTAGATAGTTTAAAAAAACAAATAAAAATATAATAAAGTAACCAAAACCTCATTTAAAACGAAAAAACAGAATGAGAAGAAATAAATAATAAACACATGATTCCAAAATATATGTACACCGAACTTTACTGGAGATAATTAAAAATTTTCTTTCAGTTATTTACAAATTCACACTCAAACACGCCATTTATCTACAGAATATTAACATTATATTATTTACAATGTAGTCACACTATCAGAATCGCCATGGGAGATCCAGTACTGTAGCACGTTTTAGCCTATTGACATCATTGCTGTTGTCTATGAGATTCAGTGCTAAGTGATTTACGTGGTTGTTTATACGTTTGATGTATTTACTACTGAAACTTTGTATTTCTTCTCGTACCGTCTGTACATCCATTTAATAATGTATAAATAATGTATATCCATATAAATAATGTATATCGGCGTTGGTAATATACCATGTTGCATTTAGTATGGTCCGCAGAACTTTTGATTGAAACCGTTACAGAGTCTCGATGTTTGAAGTCGATGCTGTGCACAATAACTGAATCCCGTAGGTCCAAACCGGCTTCAGCATGGATTTGTGCGAAAGTAGTTTTTTGTCAATCGAAAGCTGGGAATGCCTACGAACGAGCCATTACATCTTCCTAAATGCCAAATCCAGCTGTTTCCTTTTCATCTGAATCTGTTTGCACTAAGTCAGACCTCTATCTAAATACATTCTTAAATATTTTACATCTCTGGCCTGTAGAATATTCTTGCCATTCAGCTGGACAGAAGGACAAGTTGCCCTTCTGGTAGTAAACGTTACATACGTAGACTTGTCCTCGTTCACCTTGATCTTCCACTTTGTCAGCCAGATCTCCAGCTCACTTAGATAGGCCTACATCTGTACCAGAAATATGAACTAACTTTTTTAGCACTATTGTTTATACAAGACAATCTGTTCAATTTGTTTATTTTTTTATAATCTTTATTCACACTTTACAAACAACTTACAATTAAATTAGTGCATATAACGAAAAACATAAAAATTGGACTTTACTTAAGACCTTAGAGAAGAACACCTATCACCAGCTACTGCTGGTAACACACTTACAACAGTACACAACTACACACACTTCAACACACATACTTCAGTACACATTTTGTTGCACTTCAGTACACATACTTCAAAAGTATTTATTTAATTTCTTTTTAGATATGGATATATTAATTGATTTAATTTTGTAAAGTTTTCTGTAGATTTATTTAATTTTTTGTAATTTATTTATTCTTTTAGGGTTGGTTTTGAATTATTCATCTGTTGGGGGTTGAATCAAACCTTGTCTGCTCTATCTTCTACGGAGCCTTCTTCTTGGGTTGCCTGGTAAATTCGGTGCATGTAGATTACGTATAACAGGGTTTTCATTGAATTGAAGTCTATTCTTGAAAGGAAGATACAGCTTATAAAACACGTCTTCATTCACGTAATTTGTATGTCAATCTGTGTGCAGATTTCTATTTGATATATAAAAGGAGGCCTCAGTAATCACCCTAAGTGTTTTAGATTAAAATCTTCGTATTTCTGAAATGACAAACAGTTTGGCGGCAGCATCAATTTGGCTTCTATATATTCAATTTGGTTTCAAAAATGTTCAATAAACGGTCAATTTTACATCGAGTGGTAATTTAGAGCGGCCAGAAAGTAGAGAGAAGAGTTGTTTACGTCGTTGAATTATTAACAATAAGTAATCCCTGTCCATAAGAGGCAGGTGGAGTATTTAATTATTTGCACTTGATCTGCTAGTTCCAGGGCTACAAAAATAGTTCTGTTTCTTATCACATGCCAATTAAATGACTAAAGCATTTAAGAACAGACGAAGTACAGGTGTAAATATATTAGTCATAGTTATCTCCTCTGAGAATAATGAATTTCATTATACAGCCAGATCCTATGGTGAATGAAGTAAAGGTGTCATTTGCAGGGTGGAAAATAGATGCTTTTCTGAAAACCTGGCATCCTGATAAGCGTTCTTTTCCACTCAGTTAGGAAGACTAAGTAAACCATCTCACTTCTGGTTTTACTTAGTAAAGCCTCTAGAGGTTCAAACCAGTCTTTCAGCTGATGACCAAAACAACACAAATAACAATCCCTTTACAAAATTAAATGAGAATTATGTGTTAGACGTGTAATTGAGATGTAGTCTTGTACAGACTCAGACCGATCATTCCTGAGAGAGTATCGTAATTGAACCCCAACCATCAAAATATACCGGAACCATTTTTTAGTATTCAAATACCTATAAAAGAACTAGGATTTAAACCACGGAACCTTCATCTCCAAAAATCACCGCTTAAACAGCGTATTATTGATTAGTATTTTATAAATATGTATTGCCAGCCGTTTTTCATCTACTTTATACAGGTGTCCTTAATGGATGTCTTACTTTCTGATCGTTTTCATTCGTGATCGTTCGTTTTTCTTTAACAATTCTTCTTTTCTTTGCTGCCTGAAGTGTCCGACTGCTATCTTAGAACAAACCATTTCACGCCAAAACGGTAGTCATACGAAAAGTTCATATTTTTATTTTATTCTGTATGTTATATAATTATGGTAAATTGTATCTTACAAGTTGTGTACTCTAAAACGACAACTATTTCGAGCAGCAGTGGATAAAGTTAAGATTTTTATTATGGTGGCCAACATGCAGAACGGATAGGAACCTAAAAAACAAGACGATACCCTACTAGATCATAAGTGATGGCATCCGATACAGTTTCTCATTATATTGAAAACCCTCTAGTTTATAAATTGATTTTATCAGTCAAAAATCAGTCGAAAACGGCGTTCCCACACTGATTTTTCCATAGTTTAATGAAAATTTAATTATTATTTAATAAATAAAAGTTAATAAATAAATAATATTATTTAATAAATAAGAGTAGCCTACATCAGACTCGTAGCTCAGCGAGCGCCAATATCAGAGGCTCTGGGTTATTTGTAGAAAATCATAGAATTACAACTAAACTAAATTGTGTTTTTTATACAATATCACAACAATTTTTATCGTTACCACACTGGAAAATTTACTGCTTCGCAAATGCTTCTAGGATATTACAACCAACAGACGACAACAGATTTCTCGCCTTTAACAAACAGCTGCAATATCAGAGCTGTTTTCTTGTGTTTTTTCAATCGAAAATCAAAAGTAAACTTCAAAAAGTCGATAGTGCAGCACACTTCCATTGTTATAGGACCTTACAGTGAAGAGTATACAATTTAACAAGGCCATTAAGTCAATAAATTAACGCCTACAAACTATATCAATCAAATCATTCGATCATAAAACCTGTGAATTTGTAATGCTGGTAGTATAATCAGAGATAACGGCGCTGGTAACTAAAAAGCGAACTTCCATACAAAAACTATGTTTATACCTGTTATAAACAATCGCTCTCCTCTGCTATTGGCTGTATGCGTAATTGCACTTACAGAAAATGCTGAGCGTGGGCATCGTGCTAAAATGGTGAGGAATAATCAGGTCTAATTGAGATCGTATTTAACCATATTAATTTGTATGTTTTCCAAAACAGGCAGGTGGAGTGTTAAATTATTTGCACTCGATCTGCGCCATGACATTTTATTACACTGCATTACTTTTATTTTATTTTTTGTACTATTATTTTTTATATTTATTTTTGTATTTATTTTGGTATTAGACTACCTAATATGATTATACTTGATAACTACTGTAGCGTTAGTATGTATTATTAAATATAGTATAAAAGAATGTTTTTTTCTTTCATTTGATATGTACAGCCAATAATATTTTGTATAATTAAACAAATTATATTATATATTGTAGAAAAGGGAAGTTTTAATAACGAAATTAATACCTATATTAAGTTTAGTATTACCTACGTTAGGAAATTTCGTTTTATGTTTGTTTTTTGTAAATTTTGTTTCTTTTCTTTTATGTAAATTTAGTGTAAATGTAAATAAGCTTAACAATACGAGGTGTGGCTATTAAATAACGAGACTGACGTTGTAAAAAAATGTAATTTTAATTTTACACATTATCACTTATTGTCACCTTCAATATACACTCCTTCTCTATCCCTACTACGCTCTATGCAAATTTTCCATTGTTGGAAACAGTGCTGGAAGTCATTTTCTGTCAGCTCCTTCAGGACACGTGCCGCTTTCTCTTTTACAGCTTCCACAGACTCAAATTTTGTCCCTTTTAATGCAGATTTCACATTAGGGAACAGGTAGAAGTCACATAGTGCAAGATCTGGTGATATGGGTGATGTTCTAACACTGAAATAATGTACTTGGCTAGGAACGTCTTCCACATTTCGGGGCGTTTTTTTCTTACCGATCGCTTTGAACGTAGTTTAGAAAGTACATCAAGGTAGTAATATTGATTAACTGTTTGACCTTCAGGAACCCAGTGAAGGTGCACAATCCCATGGATATCAAAAAAACAATCATCATCGCTTTAAATTTTGACTTGCTAATTCGAGCTTTTTTGGCTCTCGGTGAAGCTCGGCTTTTATAACGGTTTTTATAAATTTATTGATCAGTACTTAAAACATCAGTCATGATATAATGCATGTCTAACAGTTTCATTTATGAAAATACTTTTAAAATTATTTTGTATTTAAATATTTCTGAAAGTATTTTGTTGTTACTTTTCAATCAGCGTGTACACATTTTTAAATAATGCGCATGCTCAGTGACGTCATTATTTGTTTTCTCGACATATCTTTCTTACGATGAACCGAGTACAGTAATCCCTCGTTATCCGCGGGGGTTACGTTCCGGAGGGTTACCGCGGTTAGTAAAACCGCGGATAATAATACCTTATATGAAAGAAAAGATGGGGGTTGGGATCTAAAGGTAAAGTCCTGTAGTCGTTTTAAGTGTTTAATAGTTTTAGAAACATTTTACCATTATTATAATCTATGAATATTTAATAAATACAGTAATGTACGCATACAAAATTTAAGTTGATTTAAAATAGTTAGTTATGGCTCTTTGCTTCTTCTTCTTTTCAAACTCCTTGTGGACTTCTTCGTATGTTATCATCAGCTCCTGAGTCCTCTTTTGAATTGAAGGGCCCTTGCCATGACTGGATCCGTCTCCAACACGTGGTCAGCCAATGCGTTGCAATGCTGAGGATCTCTTTGATGGTTTGTGAATGAATGCTTGGCTTCGTTTCAGGATCGTCGAACACACAATGAACTGTACGTACGTACGAAAAAGTTAGACTGACACATGGAGGAAAACGCACGGCGAAATTACAGTATGGTACCTGGGCGTACGTATGGCGGTGAGGGTGGGGTGTTACTGGCGGCGCCCGGTACCCGGTGACTGGCTCACTACGTACAGTACGCGGAAATTTAGCTTGACTCATGGCGGCCGTCGCCATACTAGTGTGTAACAACATGATACGAATGCCAAAACTTTTATTCAAACACATGTTTCAGAATTGTATGACTTCCCAACCAAGTACGGTGTACACTAGGTGAGAAAACGTACGTATTTTAAGGTTTTAGGCCCACGGACAAAGTCCGCGGATAACCGAAACCCGCCGATGCTAAACCCGCAGTTACCAGGGGATTACTGTATAGTATTCGAAAATGTTCTCGAAACTGTTACGAACTTAAGGAAAATAAATCAAACCTGGGATTATCATTTGCTAGATTATTTTAACATCTTATGACTGTACCACTGGTGAATTGAAATTTGAGACGATTCTTTCTGATGGCGTTTTATACGAATATTTTGTTATACTATAAAACTATTCTACTATAGGCTCTAACAACTGAGATGAAAGTATTGAGGACTATTAAGAGGTTTACATTTACAATTCGGCTGAAATATGAAAAAATTATCAGAGAGAAACTTGGCACACAGAAAACTGTGACATTAATAAGATATGATGAAGGTTTTTGAGAGATCATTGGTCGAGTGGATTTAAAACGTTTGACAATTGGGGTAAATCAAATATACTGGATGCTAAAAATTCTATGGGCATGCCCTTAAAACGATGGAAAGATGATTGGTCATCAATGTCATAAGAGTCATAAATTAAAAGATAAAACAATACATTAATGTTTAAGATAAAGAAGAAAACTATAAAACAATGGTACAGTATTCAGATGAACTAATGTCCCCTAGCTGTGGGAGTGAGAGAATACATAACGCTCTCACTCGCACAACCCATACGCGCCGTTCCAATAACATTGTCTTTAATTTTACTCATTGTTGTGAACAAGCGTTTATGCACGCAGTAAACTAACAAGCAAGATAACTACTGTAGTATGTTTTCAGATTTGGATTATAACGGTAAAGACCTTTGAGCGCATGCGTAGTTATGCCACATATCTCCCTCTCACTCGCTCGGCTATGGGACATTAGTTCGTCTGATACCTTTACATAAAATAAGATTGTACTTGGATCGAATAAGTTATCTGCTACACCTACATTTATAAAACCCTTCAGAAACGTAAGAGAAAATGATATTACTTAAGGAACAAACGTTTAATATAGAAACACGATAACAAAAAATTGCATGGTTTATCAAGAGGATGAATATCACATATTCCGTAAAAAAATTGACAAAAATCGTTTTTGAAGGTACTGTTCAAAATGGATTTTTACATTACTGTTTAGGTCATCATCCGAAAGACTGGTTTGGACCTCTAGAGGCTTTACTGAGTAAAATGAGAAGTAAGGTTGTTTAAAATTGCCTTCCTCATTGACTGTAAAGTATACTTATTAGTATCCTGGGCCCTCTGAAAAGCATCCACCCTTCCACCCTTCCACCCTTCCACCCTTCAAATGTCACCTTCATTTCATTCAACACAGGTATGGATGTATAATGAAACTCATAACTCTAAGAGGAGATATTTCTGACTAGTGTCTTTTACACCTCTACCTCTTCTGTTCTTAAATGCTGCAGTCATATAATTGGCTGACCATGTGATAAAAAATAAGTTCTGTGCCAACTCTGTAGGTAGTGCCAAGGGTTCTAAACACCCTTGGCAGTTGGGTAATTGTTAAGTTTGCATTTTAACTAACGAAGCGTAAGTGAATATTATCTGAATTAAGTTCACAAAACCGACATTTCCGGTCGCATAAAGTTTCTTTGATGGGTATTTCTTAACAGAATTTGAACGAGACTATTGACCAAAGCAGTCGATGCCCGAAAAACAAAAACGTTCTAAGCGAGTATAACTATTTTAACGGTGATAATAATACAACAAGATTACTTATAGCCTATATTGCATATTTTGTGTAAATACTGACTTATGCAGCGAAAAAATTGGCAGAAAGGAATTCAGGCTGGAGAAATAAAATTAAAAAGAACTTTTTTTAGGAAAGACAAAAAGAGATAGAATGCGAAATGATCTAATTTGAGAACAATTGAGGATAGAGAGCCTAACAAAAAGATTTTGACAAAGCTACGATGGTATGCGTAAGTCAGTAGGATGGAGATGAGCTGCGTTAAAGTATTCTATGTTTGGAGGAAGAAGGAAAAAGATCATGAGGCAGACCAAAAGTGAAGTGGATAGGTTCAGCTATGGATAAATTGGGTAAAACAAATGATGCCAAAAGAAAAATGGAAGGGAGATAATTGAGTACAAGAAAGAGGTGGGGAGAAGTTGTATTCAGCCGGACACGAGGAAACTTAGAAAAGGAAGAAGAAGATTATGATTATGATGTTGATATGATTTAAAAAATAATTTCTGAATAATTCAGAAAAATTAATTGTGTTATCAATTGATAACATGTGTTCCCATAAATTTCAATTGAACTTACCCAGTAAACCCAGAACAGCATTCTGAAAAAATAATTTATAACATGTGTTCCAATAAATTCCAATTGAACTTACACAGTAAATCCAAAACAGCATTCTGAAAAAATTAATTTATAACATGTGTTCACATAAATTTTAATTGAATCTACCCGGTAAACTCAAAACACCATTCTAGAAAAATGAATTTATAACTCGTATTTTATGGGAAAGGAGAACACTTAAATCTCTAACAGAACATTAAAATACATTTTGTGGTGTGTGAATGAAAAGGTACACGAGTGAATAAAAGCAAATATTGCTGTGTCACGTCTACCAAAAAAAGGTACTCACATAAAACAGTAATGCTAGACGTAGACAGTAAATAATTCAACCGAAAACATATTTACTTAGGAACATTTTTAGAATGAAAACTGACATATGAAAAACATATATTTGAATATATAACTCGGTTATATATTGTCTTCTAATAAACTGTTCAAAACTTTTACTAGAGCAGTTTTACTTTATAAATCGGTAATTTAAACTGCGTCGTCTTAAAATACTTGTTAATATCCTGTATTCAAATTACTAACTATATGCAGATCAAGCAAAAACTTCAACAAGACGATTTTTATGGTTATTCACACATAGCCTAAGGGATTTGACAGAGTTTTAGTCTATTTCACAAAAGTACGATTTTAAGAAAATTTAGGTTATGAATTCGTTAAAGTTCAAAGATATTCGAGTTATGTAACAATTCTAAGCCACATGGAGACTAAAACATCTGCTGGTTTCATTACATTGAATTAAGGTGAGACTGTCAATGGTTTTGACTGAAATTTCGACTTTCGGTGTTTTATATTTTCAGTACTTCAGACTTTGATCTACCAGAAAGACATTAAATTACGTAAACAAACTATTTTAATGAAAAAATTAAGTATTTATCAGGTTTATCCAGACAAATGATCATGTTACTACGAACGAATATTTTTCGTAATTTTATACTTTTCGTTTTAGTGTAGCCTAAAGGGAATTTCAGTTTTTTTTAAATATCTGCATTAGGCCTACTGTTTTTAATATTCTCAAACTGTCGGTTCAGCTCTCTAACCAACTGTTGCATGTTTGTGTACATTTTGTTTTTGATTAGTGCCTTTTTGTTTTTTGTCTGTTCCCAGAAATTAAGATTTTTAACATTTAGGTACATTTTTCTCGGAAACCATTAAACCTACCATGTAGAAATTTTTACCAGTTATTCTTCTTGTACACGCACATACACTGGCATTTTTATTACTTCCTCAGATGCTCCTAAAATTAGTAATATGCAAAAACACGTAGAAAGAAATTTGTAAAATTCTATGTTATTTGTTATTTTGTTTTTAATTTTATGGTCCTACAGATTAAATTGAAAAAATGCCAGTAGCTAGAGAAACCCAACATCAATAAGTGTGTAAAGTTTCATTTTCTTATCTTTGACCAGTCCTATAAAATATGTGCCCAAAAATTGCAAATTTAACATTGGCGGGATACAAAGTACAGTCTCACCTTAAACTTTACGCATCATCACAGACTGTCCAACATACTTTAGTAATAAAACATAACATAGAGACCTTAACATCGAAACAGTAGACGAAACAATACAGAAACTATACAGACCTCATAGCAAACTACACTATCACACAAACCCACAAATTTAGTCTTAAGTCTTTTAGTCTTTGTCCGCTCCTCACCTACCACACATCCCACCTACAAGACTGAAAAGGCAATGGAATAGAGACCTTTTGTGAATCGTCTTGAGGGGTTGCCAATGGGCGACTACCTCACACAAGTGACATCAAGACATTTATATAAAACTATTGACATTATAACTGCTGGTTGTGTTAAATTTTTACACAGTATTAGTTTATTTTTCTTAAATAAAGTCAAAAAATATTTATATAAATAATCCTATTACTAAAGAAACATCTATTGCAATTTTATAAGATTTTTTTTTACTTTTTCTTACTATAGAGAAAGTATTCTTTTCATGTTGATTTTTCGAAATCGAGTTTTCACCAGAAATACACGTTTTTAGGTCCCCTGAACGCAAAAAATGTTTAAGAACGTGTTTGTATGAGTGTGTGTGTGTGTGTGTGTGTGTGTGTGTGCGTGTTTGTGTGTATGTGCCCAAACATTTCAAGAACAAAGGAATATCGTACGAAGTTGAAACTTTGAACTTAAGTTATATATCATTAGAGAACCTGACACAAATATTTTCATCAATTTCGGTCAACCGAAAGTATTAGTTAAGTGGTGAAATTTTTCAATTGTGAATTGTGAAAGTATCAGTAGTACAGGTGTTCGATGGATTTTGAAAAAAAGTTATTTAAAAATCTTTGTATAATGTGCTGTTAAAATGGGGAATCAAATATAAACCGGAATTCTGTTCATACCGACAGTGGGGTGAACAAAGAGGGGCGTGGCTTCTGAGATTCATGGGTGGGAATGCTTAGAAAACATTCCACCGCTAGAGAACATCACATTACCACCTCTTTAATAACTATCACGATGTCTGAGCAGAAAGTACCGTTGCACATTGCACATTGCACAAAGAATTATTATTAAATTTTGTACAAAAGAGGGTGTAAAACCATCAGAAATTTTGAGAAGGCTTGAGTACGGGGATACTACCCTTAAAACGACACAAATGTATGGCACAAACAATTTTTAGAAGGGTGAGAAGTAGTAGAAAATGAAGGTCACTAACGTTGACTGAGAACCAGCGTCCAGAGGGTGGGTATTCGTACTGTTCACCGACTTTTCGAGAAAGACCAAAGATTAACCGTAGCTGAAATTGATTCTGAGATGGGAATCAGCTTTGGCAGTGCTCAGGTAATCATTACCGATGACCTTAGGTTCCGGAAAAGATGCGGCTTTCCCATAAGACGTTATCCTGCTACAAGACAATACTCGACCCCATACAGCTTCCCTAATTTGGTAATTCGGGAAATTAGAGTAGAGAAATGTCCAGGACTACACTGGAACACTTTCCCTACAGTCCAGATTTATTTCTCTGCGCTTACCACCTGTTTGAACTCTTTATAAAATGCTCTTGGAGGTCAACGTCTTGAGGATGTTACAGTTGAACCTTTCGTGTCCAATTGGCTCATAGTGCAACCATCTTCGTTTTACGAAGACTGGATAAAAAATTATCTATCCGTTGTGAAAGATATGTCAGGAAATTAGGAGACTATGTAGAAAAACAATCGTATGTCTTTATACTTCTGTTATGCCCCAATAAATTTTAAAATAATAATTTCGGTTTATGTCTGATTCGCTCTCGTACTAACGTACAGAGATGCTTGTACCAAAAAATGTTAAATTTTTCACCGAAATGCTTGAATTGGCTGTAAATTAGAATATTTCATTGAACCGCAAATTTGGGAACCGTAAATCTTTTACATATAACCTACGTTTGAAAATAAGAGAATATAATCGCAATTTTTGAGCCGCTTGTGATTTTGTGAGTTTCTGAAGTAAAGAATATAAAATTTTAAGTCTAGAATGTTTTGGTAAATTAATAACAAATTTTTCTCAAGTTACACATGATGGGTTCTCCTTAAATTCCTTCTTACCGGATATTTACTTACAAAAATAAGAGAGTTGAATTTACTTTTTTTGTTCCAAATTCCCTGACAAATAAACATGGTTATTGTTGCTGTAACACACCATTAGATTTAAATTATAGCATATGCCTATTAAAATGTACGGTATTAAACACCATTACTTAATAATTAATTTCACGATTGATTTAAGTTTTACAATTATTACTCTAATTTCATAGGACGGTTAAATTATACGATACTTAAACTTGACCGATTATTTACAGTATAATAAATTTCAGCACATCGTAAATCACCTACATGTGTGAGGTTCTAGGTAGCCGTAAAGGGATACCGCCTTAATTTAAAATCACTCAGGATTTCTTAGCATATGAGACATCGACATAATTCAATATTTAATAAGAACCTGCCACTTCAAAGTATAAAATGCTGACTAGGTGACCGACGCGAATAAATTCACGTAAAAATACTAATTTATTGTTAACCAATTTCACAATTACATTGACGCTTATTCTTCAATGTTTTGAAATCTATATATACATAAAATTTGATGTGTGTGATTTGAAGTGTGTGTGTGTGTGTGTGTGTGTGTGTGTGTGTGTGTATGTTCCCCTTTTTTTCTAAATTACTGAACCAATTTTCATGCAGTTTTTTTTATGTTGTAACTATTATGCCGGGCAGGTTTTAGGCTATTGAAACCTTTAAAAAGTTAGCCCCTAAAGGGTTGAAAATAATCTTTATGTCCTACATTAAGGCCTTTATGAGGTTAGATAATCTGCTGCTTTTAAACCAGCTGATGTGATTCAATACGATTTTGTATTTTATAAAAGTAAAGTTCCGTGTTTAAGTTTCCGTGTTTAATTTGTTTTAATTTTCTTTTAATTGGTGAGTGATCAACTGCTTTGATATTTTATTTTGACTTTTAATTTATTCAACGTAGATTTAAGTTTTTGGTTTTGACAATTTTTTTTGGGTTATTTTTTTCTTGTTTTTTATTTTTTTCCATTTTCAATAATGCTATCAAAAACATCACTAGCAAGAAAATCTTCAAAAGCAAAAAAAATTCAAAAAGCAAGAACTGCTGAAAAGTGATTACACCATTTTTCGCGTGCAAAGCCGCGACGGTGCATGCTAGTAGGCTGCAATATTCAACTAAATAAAGAATTCCTGTCACCATAACTACAGTTAAAACAAATGGAATTCGCAACGTCACCACCGGAATATCAGCACTCAATATCTTAATTCAATTATTTCGTTATTTACTTTGAAAATATCGTTACAGTACAATATTATTCAGGACCCCGAACATACTAAGTTTTTTGAATAAATGCAGTTTATACGTTCTTGATATGAACCCATCACTACGGCTGTCAGCATTGTTCAGTCTTCTGTCTCCCTCTCACCCATGTGACTTATTTCACCCTCCCCACTGTGTTTTCTCCTCTTTTACACCCAAACGTCGCCCAATCTAATTCTCTACTTGAGACATCGCATTTGCATCCGACGCCATCCACAGAAACCGATATAACAAACATGAAATGATAATGTTTAGGCGCATAAAACATATTAAATTTATTCTTATTGCACAGGACTCGATCATATTGTTTATTTTTATTAGTTTGATGGTGAATGGTAACAGTGATTTTTTTTTATTCGAAAACTGAATATTATTCAGAGTCCATAAATTGCGGTTTGTGAATAGTTTATTCGTTCACCTTTATTAGAATATTTTTCAAAGTACTTAGTTGAATAATCGAATAAAAGATAATTATTCGAATATCTCAACGCTAGTCTCTAGTAGCTACAACCTTTTTACATTCCTCAAAAATCACATCTCAGCTACCTGAATGTAAGACGCTTGCTCTCTGATGCTGTCTTACACCACACTATCGTATGTTAATACAGGCACAACTGATACTTGATAACATCTCAATTGAGTGTCTTTCCTAATGTTCCTTCTTAAAGAACCAAGCATGACACCACAGAGTTAAACTCTATCATTTTAAATCAAAATTAAATTATTATTTTTTATATTTAAGATTAAATTAGGTAGTATATTTAATAAACAATAAATAATTTTAAGGAAAGCTGGTCTAAGAGAAGTAGAGAATTTTTGAAAGACCCTCCACAAAAAAAATGGCTCCGAGGATAGCATTCAGACAATATATAGGTTACGAGGTCGAGAAGAACAGTACATGAAAAATGATTAATGATCAGAAAAAGATGACTTAAGTTTTACGGACACCTGTGTAAAATAGATGGCAACCGGTTGACAAAACAAACTTTAAAATCACTAAACAATAGACCTAAGGTATCGGATAAATGGATTAAAAAAGTCAGAAAAGATATTAAAGAAACCGAGAAAACTTAATGAACCGAACCAAATTTATATAAATAATTACGGACATAAAGGGCTTCCATGAAGAGCAAAAACAGAGTAGTCTACTAGGTGGACAGAAGAAAGGAGAAAAGTCTACAATGAACGAATGCTGAGGATTTGGGCTGCAAAAAGAGTTTTCAGAAACATTTCAAGTCACCTCACGTGGTCTGAAATTAGCCCTATATACGAGAAAAATGTAAGACAAAATTAATTATTTAAAATAAACTTTGGGATTTTCAGTCAATCTCGTAGTGTGACTGAAAATTCTACTACCTAAATAATAACTTGTACAAAATGATTTCTTTTCAAACTCAACCCATATAAGTACTTATTTCTGATTCTGTTTTTCTATTACCTACCCTTCATTACTAAGACATGTTTTTTTTAAATATAAACTAATTAACTTGTTACTTTATAGGCTAACTATATTGCCAAATACAGTTAAGTGTTACCCATGCGTAAACATGGAAAAATTTATTATATATCCAAAAACATCTGCTTTAAAATGACGGTAATAAGATTTGAAATGAATTTACTTGAAACAAATAAAATTTCGTTCGATGTTAGCAAAAGTATATGTAATGTGATAAAAAATCCGGTACTAATGCAGTATGTAACGGATAATTCGATTGCATTGTTATTTAATTATCGAAATTATTAAGGTACAAAATAATTTAAAACTGAAACAGCTATAATGAGATTATCGTGTGCTCTAATTTACAAGGCAAAGAGCTAAATTGATATGCAGTGAGATCATATAAAATGCTTGCAGATATTAATTAGGCTCGTGTTAAAATATGGGTGGAGGGAGGGGTGGAACAAAATAAATAACTGTTTTATTTTACATCCCCCGGTTGGCCCGTTTATGCAGAGCGGAATACCGTGTTTAAATTATGTTGCTTCTGGTAGGAGGAATAATTTCCATTTGCTCTGATGCCAGGCACCCGCCGTCGCCCATAACGAACTGTAACAAAGCGCAAAAAGAGAAACACAATATAATAAAAACAAACGGACGGATAAAAAATCTGGTTATCTGCTTTAGTAGGGGCGGCGTTTTTTTCTTTTTTAGTAACTGTAAAGGGAGGTGGAGGTGAACGGAACAAGAGGCAAGGAGAGGAGCGGGTTTGAAAAAAATCTCATTAGAGTGGTCGAAATGGAAAATTGGATTGCGAGTAACATGAACGCAACAGTATTCTCTTTCTGAAAAACATCCGCACGCCGGTCTTTTAAAACTAACATTCTCTCAACCCTCCACTAACTGGTAACCAACCCCTTTATAAATTATTATAAGTTACTACTTTTTTATTGCTCTTATTATTATTACTATTACTACTGTACACTAATCTTTAAAAATCTATATTATAAGTATTCACTTTGTAACATGCTTACGACTATTTCATTATTCGTTTCATATAATTTTCTTTTATAGTACTATCAGAGCCGGACCTGGAAAACGTTTCTAGAAACACGTTAACAGTAATAAAACAATATATCAACGTATTAAAATAACAAACAGAAGTTCCAGGACTACAGAAATAACTTAACTGTGAATAAACTGAATCCATAGCCTACCGAACATCAAAATACCCTCGTGTCACTTGAAAAATCATAAATTACGGAAAATTATTAAAAGTTGATAAATTTAAGTACCGTTGGTAGATAAATACAACAGAAGGCCAATTAAAATAAAGCGAAAACAGTAGACAAGGAAAGATGGCTGCTTTCTGTAGTCCCGGTATTTCTGCTTTGTTATTTTAATATTTCGTTGTTCCTATACTTTTGTACAGGTTACGGATAAAAAAAGTACAGGAAAAACAAATACATTATTTAAAACGATTAGAAAACATTTTACAGACATATTTAAATAATAAATGTGAAATACGGAAAGTAGATTTGAAACAAAATCAGATGGAACAACAAACCCAAGCAGAAAAAACTTCAGAGGAAGTTCGGCAAGCAAGATCACCCCGAATTAAGGAATACTGGCAGAACATCAAGCTAAAGAATATGAAAAGGAAGAAGCTTTCTAAATTTGACTAAAGTGATCCATTGTGGACATAAAAGACAAAAAAATGTTAAACGGTTCATTAAATAAATTTCCAAAATCCTAAACAATATAAAAAGTGTCAGGTTAGTGGTTTGAAGAAGTCAGAAAAGATATTGAGAAAATTCAATTCAATCGAGAAACTATAATGGACCGAACAAAGAACAGAATGTTAATTACTGACGTAAAGAGATTCCCCGAAGAACAAAAAACGAACACGGGATGAATGGAGGAAAAAATAAAAGTCTAGAGTTAATGAATCCTAAAAGTGTAGGCTGTAAAAAGAGCTTCCAGAAAAGTTCTTCTTCTTGTGCTTTTCAAGGATTAGACCTGTTCCGATTAGTGTCTGTTCCGAACTTCTTAAATCTGTCCATCTCTTTCTCGGGCGTCCTAGTTCTCTCCTGCCCTCCGGCTTATAGCCCAGTATCTGCTTAGGTATCCCATTCTCCTGCATTCTGTTTACATGCTCTAACCACTGCATTCTGTTCTGGAATACCTTGTTGCTAATAGAGAAGATGTTGAGTTCTTTCCTTATCTCGGTTTTCCTGTAACGATCTTTTCTACTACACCCATATGTATGTCGAAGAAATTTCATTTCAAATGCTTGCAATCTACTGTCTTCTCGCTTTGATAGCACCCAAGTTTCACTGTCATAGAGTAGAGTCGGCACTGCTAATGTTTTATCAAATCTCAACCTCGTATTTTTGCTGGTGCTATTTTTTAAAGTGCGGTGGATAGTTCCGCATATTTGCTGAAATCGGTGCATCTTATTGTAAGCATCTTTATCCTGTTGGTACGTAATGTTGCAACCTAGATACTGAAAGTGGGAGATCTGTTCCAAAACAGAACAAATCTCCATTTGGAACAGATTCCCAGAAAAGTTGATAGCTTATTTATGTAGTCTAAAGTGACCACAAACAAAAACAATTAGGATATAGATTACGATTCAAAGTAAGTTATTCAATAAGAACTCCGTACAATTACATCAGTTCCATGTTAACGCAAACATCAATATTATACCGGGATGCCAACATGCCAACAGTACACAATGAGATAATAACCCATCAACCCATAAATAAAAATCTGGTGTAAAACACCCACACGACTTTCTCTTGTCAATGCAAATAATTAACAATAAAACCGAACATTAGTAATAAAACATTAGAAATAAACAAAAAACTAACATCAATAAACATAACCTAATTTTAATTATGAATGAATGATGCAAAATGAAAATCAACCTCAGTTCGACTTAAAAATACGGATAATCACTCTTTCACGCTAAACTAGGCTCTGCAGAGAAAAATGCTCTGAATAAAAGTTGTAGATTTTTTAATTTCCTAAAAATTTTATTATACTATACATTTCTGTCGTAAAATGCATACTAAGGCTGAAATCTTAAAAACATCGATTTTTTTACAGATTTTCATGAAAAAAACAGAAAATCACTAATTACCGCTAAATTAAGCGTTATACAAAAAACTATTTGAAATAAAAGTTGTAGGATTTTAAATTTTCTAACTTTTATTATACATTATTGCGTTAAAATGCATATTATAGCCGCAATCTTAAAAAAAAAACAATTTTACGAGAAAATAACCTCCTCAAAATTTCAGCAGACATGGCGCCTATCCTATCTTGTAGAGCATTAAAAATACAGTAAATCAGACGAGATTTATAAACATCGTATATGCCGTTTTTGAGAAAATCGCAAAAAGTGAAAATCGACACATAAACTACTAACTTCCAGTTGACTGATTTTTATAAAAATATTTGTGTCGGGTCCAGTAGTAGCATCTAGGTCTAACATAAGTTTCAAGTTTCAAGTTCGTACAAATGTATTTCAAGTTTGTACAATGTTTCGTTCTTGTGATATTTTGTTCACACACACACACACACACACACACACACCAATCACTAAAAACATGTTTTTGGGTTCAGAGGGTCTGAAAACGTGTGGATCCGGTGAAAACCCGATTTCGTAAAATCGACATGAAAACAGTACTTTCCTTTCTATGTTGTATTCATATAGGCAAGAGAAAGTAAACATCACATCAAAATCAGCTCATTCGACAATAGTATACACCACCGCTAATATTCGGTGTGAAAGTTTTTGAATTATAAAATTAATAAACGGTTGGTCGCCAACTGTATCAAGAGATACTATAGAGTGAGATACTAAATCAAAAACAAGAAATAAAAACTATCTTCTACGATTTCACAAGAGTATTTAAGAAATTAATTATTTATACGTATTTTAGCTTAACTGATACTAATCTGTTAAACATACCGATAGTCAACCTTTCATCTCGTGACTTTGATTTAAAGACAAGCCCTTAATATAAACGAAATTAAATTTACTAAACACCCCTAACTATTTATTCTTCTTCTCCTTGACGTCCTGTACTCCTCTTACAGTATTTGCTATCTCCTGCTTTTTAAACAACCTTCTTAAAGCTGAACCCCGAATGTTACCGACCTAATTGACACCATTGACACCAGTGGCGGTCCTAGCGGGTGGGCCGGGTGGGTCCGGGCCCACCCATTTTTAATATGACTTGACTGAAACAATTAAAAAAAGAGGATTTTTATTCACAACAAGATTGAAAACAATAATGGTTACGATATTTACGTATCGCAAATGAGACGAATTAAACATTATCTACGGGCATCTATGGCAGGGCAAAGACTTAGTAACCTGGTGATTGTATCCATAGAAAGAGAGTTAAGTTTTCCTTTAATGTCGGATCCAAATCCAGATGTGGACGAATTTGCAGCTCAAAAAGGAAGACGGCTACAGTTCAGTTTGTTTTAAAGTAAACAATAATCGAGAGTTGACTAGTTTATGTGTCATTATTTCTTCATAATTTTGACCAACATAATGGATTTGGACGTGATTTTTATATTTTCAAACTGTTTTTGTAACTCATGTACTGTATTTAAAGTGTTAAATTTAGTAAATTTCTTATCAAAATTATACGGTTGTGTTTGTTTATTCAATACTAATCCTGAAATAAAGATAGAATGGACTCAATCAATTATCTACATGTATTCAATAAATTTATAAAATCATAGACAAATATATATACATATATATGTTTTACATAGGTAAAAATAATGTACATTACATATAAACAGCTACTTTTTAACTTAAAAAATTAACATATAAATATATAAGTGGGCCCACCCAGAAAAACATTTCTGGGGCCGCCACTGATTGACACCCTTCAGTAACCTTGAAACCTCTGACCGACCAGCCTCCAAACCCACTAAAACTGTTCAAACAACCTGGAGGGTCAAAAGGAAGAAGAAACACCCCAACGATTGGCTGAAGGATAGCAGGTGAAAGAGAGGACCAAAATCACAGAGAGGAAACATATACTCACCTAAAGAATAAAAAAAACCCGTACCAGATAATTGATATTTGGCTATATTTACAACCTATAGTCTAATTACTACGACATTGTCATTAATTCTAGGTATAGGTTTTTCCTCACACCTCTTGGTTGGGTTTTTACCGATACACTGGAAATTATATTAATTACCGTAATGTCGACTGTTAAACTATTTTTGGGCTAACAATGCTTCAAATGAAACACGAAGACGATTCAGAGCGAAACAGATTCTTTTCTTAAAACATAACATTTAAACTCATGGTACTGTTGTAAAATAGTTTCTTTGTTAATAAAATGACATGTATGCCTCTACATTGTTTTTCTGCCAATGTAATTTTGTGATAACTCCAAGGTAGTTATCCCTCCCTTGTTCAAGATTATATTCAAAAATTTATTGTTTCAAAAGTGTGCAGATTTTAAATATTTTACTGAGTAATAAAACATTTCTCCAATAATTTATTGGCAAACTATATAATTTAACGGTCGTAACGTAAGAAAAAAAATAAGTTGCTTAATAACACAAAAATATTTACTGGAATTTGATTTTATCGTTTTTTCAATTATTTTGAAGCTGGGGTCGACATAAAGTTGTAAAATTGAATCTAAACAAAGAAATCTTAAGCTACATTAGTAAGATTATTTTTCTTATGTTTTAAGCTATGTATATCTACAGCTTTATTCTAAATTATTTTTTTAAATTTCAAATTTACTGCAACTAATTATTTAAAACCAACAAACAATTTTTCTTGAGCAAAATTGCTCTCTCGCAACCGGTAATTATGCTTTCATCCACTGCGGATAGCTCTCATTTCATAATTTCACTTAAGCTAAGCTTCAAATCCTGATAACTTAAGTTTGTTTTTTGTTTTCGTCTGACTCTTCTGCAACTGACTCTTCGGTTAATGCAGGCAGTGGATAATGATGATAATGAAAATAAGTGATGAAAACAAATTTTTCACTTTTTTGCGATTTTCTCAAAACTGGTCCTACGATTTTTTTTTAAGTCGCCTGGTTTACTAAATTTTTTATGCTCTACAAAATAGGGTAGGCGCCATGTTTGCTGAAACTCTTGATGATGCTGTTTTCACGTAAAAACATTGTTTTTTTTAAGATTACGGCTTAAATATGCATTTTAGCGCAAAAATGTAGTAAAAAATGTAGAAAATTTAAAATCCTAACTTACATTTTTTATTTTAAACATTTTTTGTATAACGCTTAGTTTAGCTGTAATTAGCGATTTTCAGTTTTTTAACGAGTGAAAAATCGATTTTTTTTAGGATTTCTATTTTTTTAAGACAATTTTATTACAACATCGTTTAATATTGTTATTATGACAGAATACTTTTTTTAAGTGATCATTTTTTAATTGCTTGAAAAATATCGATTTTGAACAATTTAATTTTAGCACGACACAGTACTCAATGAAAAGTGTATTTTTTTTATAACTTATAATTAGGAGTAGTTAGGCCTACTTTATTAAATTAGTTGAAATTATCAAATTCATTGCTTATCTTAATAAATAAAACCATGATTCTTCACAAAAAAAAACAGTAAACTTTTGATTCAAAACTAGCCAAGTGCCTGAATGAGTTTCAAAATCAGCCCCATATTCAAAAGAAAAATTAGTTTTTTTAGATTTTGAAAAGAGATATTTTTTTATTAAATTAATAGCCTACACATTAATGTGGGATTTAATACTTATAACTTGAACTATTAACCAAGACGGTAGATACTGTAGTGTAAATTAAAACAGTTTTATGTATTTGGGTTATTTTGATACTAGACTTCTCAATAAAATAATTAAATTAAAGCAGACACCTTCAAAATTATTATTTAAACCAAATACAAGAAAACTATTAGTTAATATTTATAAGTAGAGTACAATATTAGGGAATTTTAGTTAAATATTAGAAAATAGTGTAACAAAATGGACAATAAGACGTAAGGCAATAAAAGCGGTCATTGTATGAAGTTTGGTGTGGTTCTGTTACTTGCATAACGCCGTCATGCTTGTTAGCAAGTTAGGCTATTACCAAATCATTCTTTCCTTTTTGTTATCTGTATTTCTCTTGTATTGAATAGAAAGTTGTATTATATTAATTTAGGTTCCGTTGTGTTCTTATATTATTTATATCTTGACATTCCTAGATTATTTTTGTGTGTTTGCCCATAGTAATATAAGCTACTTAAAAGCTTCCAGACTTTTTGTCAAGTTAGTGTTTAAAAAGGTGCAAAGTCAGTTGTGTTGAACAGTCAGTCACGTATTAAAAACAGGTTGACAAGGAAATAGAATGGTTAGTTGTTTGTTATCTTTGTATATAAATGTAAGTAAGGAGGGTTCATTCATAATCTATTTGATTGTAAATGAATACGTTTCTTTCTAATTTAGTTTAGATCTATATCTTAAGTATTAATTAACATTTCATAATAAATTTAGTCTAATATTGAATTAAGTAATTTCATTGTAATTTACTAGTAGTTTAATCGTAATAGACCTAACTAATTGTAATTAATTCATTTTGTAATAAATATTTGTCATATGTTTAAAAGAAATTTTTATCATTTATTAATAAGTCGAACTAGATCCCGAAAGAATCCAGAACTAACGTTACAAAACTTAAGATAAATCTACAAACATATATCATGCAACCAACGAAATATATTTGACCCTCAAACACCTTTAAATTAAGAATACATTTTTAAATTTATATTCTGGTCAAAAATTTATAAAGAAAAATATGTAGAACTAAGAGTAGTCTTATAGATTATTGTTCAACCTGATATTTTTGAAAAGTTCAGTTCTCCGACCAATTCAAAGATGTGTAGGCTAACATGGTAGTCGTTTTATTATATTTTTGTTTTTGTTTTTTGTCAACAAACTTCAATAAACAAACAATAATATCAAACTTAGTTTCTAAGGTAAACTTGCAAGCTGAATATTAATAAAAAAATTAGATTTTTACAACTTGGTGTATTATACGTTTTAAACTATATTAGAATAATAAACCTGAATTGTAATCGTATTTTAAGCAAGATAAAACAGACTAGATAATTAAATAATATTTAAATTACAATGTAGGTCTAAATTTAAAGTATAATTAATTAGAGGCTTATAGTCCATTAGCCTACGATAAGTAATTTTAATAGAAACTAATTTGAATTAGGTAATATCACAAAAAAGCTAAAAAATAAAAAATTCAATATGACGCAACAAAGTCAATATGACGTAACGTATTTACTGTATATGTTGCTACATTGTGACCCTAAATATAAATACCTAGGCTATATAAACCTAAATATAGTAGTAACACAACTACACAAAAAAATTTGTAGCCTACATAATAAACACCAGTAAGTTAAAATAATCTTTTTAGAAATAATTCTCAATTCAACAGCCTATACGAAAATTTCAGTATGTTTAATTTAATTAAAAAAGATTTGCAAGAATCATATAGTTTTGCTTTTAAAATGGCTTAAACAGGTTATTTTGGGAAAGACGGCATTTGTTTTACCCAGAGATCCCAAAGACGTAACGTTGTATTTTAAAATTAATGAATTTCCCGTTTGGTAAACTAACTAGTTACAAAGCAACTCAAGTGTGGTATAAATTAATAGTAGCCTAAATCTCAAAATCTACAAGGAATTTCAGAGAAATACAAGTAGTGTATTGGAACTAAATGACACACTTAGATCTATTAGCAAATAATTATATTAATGAACCACGAAATAGGCCTACAGCTGGTTTAATTTTCTTTTCAATTATTAGTAGGCCCCTAGCCTAAGCATTAAGAAACAAATTACAAAAAAAACTTTGTGATTAAAAATATGTGTTTTGTGTAATTTTATTCTTTTCTCTAATTAAATGAAACACTCAAAACAAAAACCTTATTGCTGGCCTTTCATCAACAATATTTTAATTTAATTAACACCTCATTAATTCATACATCTTTTCATACGTTACAAAAAAATCATTTCATCCTTCACCGTCTGCATTAGCAGTAATTGCAGAACAGTCGGACGTTAAACCAAAAAAAAAAACCTCATTAATTGGGTTTAATTTGATTTGATAACGATTTTATCAGATTGACCACGTTCAGTTAATTTGATAAAATTTTTGATGAAGAGCAATATTTTTTGTTTGTTTTGATTAATACCAATAAGTTTGAGCTACACTAGTTTTGAATGTAGGCTAAATCAGAGATTGTTTTAAACAAGTCATAAAAAATTTAAAAAGATGTTTGTGCTGCAAGCTGAGTATGCTGAGTATCAACAAGCGTAAAAATATATCATATAAAAACCCTGTTTCATAAATAAATAAAGATCAAGGTTTAAGGTGAGACTGTACTTTGTATCCCACCAATATTAAATATGTAATTTTTAGGTACATTTTTCATAGGATTGGTTAAAGATAAGAAAATTAAACTTTACACACTTATCGATGTAGGGGTTTTCTAGAAACTGGCAGTTTTTCAATTTAATCTGTAGGACCATAAAATTAAAAATAAAATAATGAACAACATAGAATTTTTACATTTTTCTTTCAACGTGTTTTTGCATATTACTAATTTTAGGAGCATTTGAGGAAGTAATAAAAACGCCAGTGTATGTGCATGTACAAGAAGAATAACTGGTAAAAATTGCTTTATGGTAGGTTTAATGGTTTCCGAGAAAAATGTACCTAAATGTTAAAAATCTTAACTTCCGGGAACAGGCAAAAAACAAAAAGGCACAAATCAAAAACAAAATGTACACAAACATGCAAATTTCCCATCAACAGTTGGTTAGAAAGCTGAACCAACAGCTTTGAGAATACTAAAAACAGTATGCAGATATTTTAAAAACCTGAAATTCTCTTTACACTAAAACGAGAAGTATAAAATTACGAAAAATATTCGTTCTTGGTATTATAATAATTTTGCTCGGTAAACCTGCTAAATACTTAATTTTTTCATTAAAATATTTTTTTAAAGTAATTTAATGTCTTTCTGGTAGATCTAGAACTGAAATACTAAAAAATATAAAACACCGAAAATCGAAATTTTCAGTCAAAACCATCGACAGTCTCACCTTAAGTTTAATATGTCTAATATTCAGTTTATAATAGAAGAAGATTCTTAAAACTTAATTAAAATTAAGAGCGCAATTAAGGATATAAAATAAAATAAAAAATGATAATGAAATAATTACCTGGAGTAATATGGTGGGATGGAGTAGGTGGGCTAGGAGGTGGAGCCCCAGGTGGTGAGGGAGGTGGCGATTCAGGGTCTACCAGCGGGGACACTGAACCCCGCGACGAGGGCCCACTCCAAGCCTCTCCTGAAACTGTAGTTCCAGTAACTCCCACACTTGTGACTCCCTCCTCAAAAGATTTTGATACAAACTGCGTCAATTGCTCCATGGGGTGTAAACAGACCCTCAATTATTAAGTGTCTTCACGCATTTTTATCCAATTAGTAATTTTAACATCACACACTTTACTAAAAAAACTAATTTGTTATAAAAGTCAATTTTTTATAAATTTTAAATTCACAAAATTATCCGAACGCACTTATTAAGTCATTAATGTGCTCCTCTCCTCATATTTCTTAGAAATCACAATATTTAGGCCAATCGTTTATCAATCACTTTCAATAATCCGTATGTTTATGATACGTTACAGTATGAAGAAAGATCAGCCTTCCGAATATACGATTATCTGTAATCCAAAATTAAAAATAACTTCGAAATAGTTTACATAATTTTTACGAATAAAAGTTTCCTGATTTGTGATTAAAACCCAGATCTTCTAAGCTATAATTTAAGCAGTTGCTTACCATAACCTCCTATCAGTAAACTCACATTCCAGTTCATCCAATCCATTTCAATTGAAAATTAAATTTGTTTCGATTTCATATATTGTCAAATGTTATAATAGGTAAACAAATTTCTTTTTGACCGATTGATCGTACAAATAGACAATAAGTTAATGAATTATAGGATTTATGTTTATTTAGTTTTAAAATTCATCAGTCCCTTTTGGTCATTAGTGTTTTCTTTTGTTATTAATGATAAGTGATAACCTTGAAAATGATTAGTAGCAATCAGTCCGTCTCTGATCACTGATTTAATCAGTGATTATCATAAGTAATCATCATTGGGGTGGAATAGTTTGTGACTAAAGTAGCCTATTTCTGTTAGTCAATGAAATGAAAATGGTTTAAGTTCCAGCTAAATTTTGAACTGAGATTTTTGGTTAATATCAGCTTACCCACCGAGGTAAATATTTTTAATGTTAATAATGTATAATTACTAAAGCTTCGTGTAGCATGTACCCAGATAATAGAATATCGTAAAGTTTCTACAGTAAAAAAAAACATTATTGGAACATTCCCTACTAGACAAATAATAATTTTTTTTTAAATTAAAAGTAGTAAAAACTAGAACTGTGTTAGATAATAGCCTAGTATGAACTCAAAACAGACTTAAACACTAATTTGGCTAATATGGTAGTTTCGTCTGAAATAGTATACCTAATAGCTTTAGATTTGGTTCAAAAATTCAGTTCATTAGTAATGATCAAAGGTAAAGTTGTCGCCGTGAGTCAGCTGTTTAACAGCTGCTTTCCGGAGATGAAGGTTCCTGGTTTAAATCCTAGCAAAGGTAGGTTACTTTTATGCGGATTTGGATACTAGACAGTTGTTATCGGTGTACTGTGATGGTTGGGGTTCAATTAACCATACTCTCTCAGGAATGGTCGGCCTAGGCTGTACAAGACTACACTTCATTTAGACGTTATACACATCATCCTCATATCATTGGGTAATAGTTGCTTATTGTTCCGAATTAAACAGATTGCAACGTACACACATTAGGAACGAAAAAATTAGTAATATAATTTTGTTTTGGATTTTTTAAAAATTTGGCAGTAAATTCACCAAAAGTTTTTAGAAGTTGCATCAACTGCTTGGTTATTAGAGACTACGGTGGGTTGTGAATCGAGACCAATGGGTTTTAAATTGTGAAAATTTCCTGACACTGCTCGGGAATCGAGCTCGGGGTCTCCGCGTTGTATGAGCCCGCTAACCACTACACAAGGGAGGAGGTCTACAAGAATTTTGTTTGTATTAAACAGCAGACCTATCTCTTGAGACCATCGGACATTACAAATATAATTGTTTAACCTACTTTAGTATTACCAATATTCACAATGTCTCAAGAAAACTAGTGAATTTGAAAATATAGACTACTTAATTCAAATGAAATATTATTTTACTAAGCTCATTATTAAAGCATCTCAGTTGATAATTGAAACACCAAAAAGTCGGCTGACAATGAATAATTAAGAATATACATAAGTTAGGCTTGTGTGATGTTTTATACAAGTTTCGGCCTAACATAGTCAGTCAGCAGGGAGAAAGTCATTATTGCTTGTTAATAAGCACCGGTTGGGTAAACAACTTTGTATGATGACCAGCTAACAGTCATTCGTGAACAAACTAAACTGGGGGGTTCCAGTTCAAATTTATGCCTAATCCACGTCAAAAATACACAAATAGCTAAAGGAAAGGAAAAGTTTTTGTGAGTGTTCAGCCAAAGTTGTTCCTGTAGAAGTCAAGGTACAATAAACAAAGGTCTCTTAATTACGTTTTTATGTTAAAAACTTATTAATCAGTTGGTCATTATCACAAATAACGCAGCAAAATTATTATTTGTACCTAAATTATTATTTATTCGGTTACCTTATATATACTATGCAATGATCAACAAGTTGGAACTATACTAACAATTTAGGTGTCACTAAAAAGGAAATTTCGCTTATTAAAAAGCTAATTTAATTTCTGATTGGTCAAAAACAAATAGTTTCAATTTAGTTTAACTAAATTTTAACAAGAAATTTCTAAAGTTGTTGAAAAAAACAAGACACGAAAGACAGCAAAACATATTAGGTAAAATTAAGTTAAGGGTGAATGTAATACTAAAATTTTCATATTTCAAATGTCATTCAATAAAAACAAATGAATTTTAACAGAAACTAAAATTGAAAAGTAATCGCCTTGTTGTCATTTATCGGTAGTGAACAAGACAGCGTGCTTATCTGAAGTCCTTGAATATAAAAATTCCTAACTAAATGAGCCTACTAGAAAAATATTACAAACGGTTTTCATTTACTTATTGGGAACACTAAAGACCAAGCCATGGAAAATTCGAGACGATTTTAAAATTATTTAAAACTAAAAATAAAACAAAGGAGTAAAAATAAAAATTGTAAAATTCAAATGTAAAATTTAAATTATTGTAGTATAGCCTACCTTTTTTGAGATATTAATATTACAAAAAAAAAATCGACGAGTTTCCCAAACATTATTAAGTGTTAAAGGGGTTGTTTACATCTTGGATCAAAACGTTCCATGAGAAAAGTAGTCTGCCATCACATTTCAGTCTGCAGTCTACTGATCAGTTTTTGTAAACTAACTAACCACGAGATTCAGTAAATAAGCTATTTTAAAAAATTTTATACTATGTTAGGAATCTTTAAATTAATAGAAATATTGCTTGTTACTACAGATCAGAAAAATATGATTATTAGTGATCTCAATGTACTGCAGGCACTTTGGGGAAGGGCTGAGGCCTGGAAAACCACGGAACTAATATTAGGACTAAATATTATTTCATTTAATTTTGAAGGAATCGAAAGTGTTTGGTAGGGGCTAAAGCACCTAAAGCCCCCCCACCGTCTACGTGCCTGATATTACTGTGATATTTCATGGTATCTTTCACACAATAAATATTTGAACTTTTAATGTCACGTAAAATAATGTACATTAAGCCTATGAAATGTCAAATTTTTTAATATTATTTTAATAATGTCTAAACGATAATAAATCAGTTTTTCCTAGTAGGCCTAATTATTTTTGTTTGAATTAACTTTCTCATTAATAATAATAGAAAAAGTATTAGATGATACAAAAAATAAATTTAGGCTATTTCGAACGTGTGGCCTAAAGTAGCACAAAGAACATGTAGCATAAAGTTAATACGGTAGTTAAATTAGCTGCTATTATTTTTTCTTTCCCTATTAAAAGTTTTTATCTTTTCTGATTGGTAAAATAAGGAAACAAACGTTTTATCTAATAATAATTTGAAATTTCATATAATTATTTTACACGTAGCCAAGTTATATTAAAATGTTTAATGAATTTAAACAAATTTACATCATTAATGAATTTTAAAAGTCTTTGGAATCAGTTGATGAAAATTTTTAATTATAGTTTAGGGCAAAAATATCAAAACTGATTCATTTAACTATTTTTAAATATTTAATAAATTAATATAATTTAGGTGCTTCTAACTAAAAAATACAAAGATTTACATAAAAATTAATATTATGATTAAAGATAGCCTAAAATTCGGCATAACATGTGAAGATAAAAATGTACTGTTATTAGGTTACTACTGTAATCAACTATCGGTATCCTATGTAAAGTTGATTCCATTAAAACTGTTAGAGCTACAAGAAATTTGTGTACCTACTCTAATCCTAAATATGTTATTTTTTAAAGAAATTATTGAGTAAGAGACATGATAATTAATTATTTTTCATCCTAACCTACCAAATTAACTTATAGTAAAATAGTTTTAGGAGCTAAAATAGTTGTTTACAATATAAATAAGTCAGTTTTCTAAATACGAAGCCTACTTTGAATATTAAGAAATTAAATAAATCTAAATGTTTCTTCTTTAATTTTAATACCAAGTTATAACTTGCTTAGAAAATAGTTTTAGGAGCTAAAATAGTTGTTTACAGTATAATAAGTCAGTATTCTAAATACGAAGCCTACTTTGAATATTAAGAAATTAAATAGATCTAAATGTTTCTTCTTTAATACCAAGTTATAACTTGCTTAGAGAATAGTTTTAGGAGCTAAAATAGTTGTTTACAATATAAATAAGTCAGTATTCTAAATACGAAGCCTAGTTTGAATGTTAAGAAATTAAATAGATCTAAATGTTTCTTCTTTAATACAAAGTTATAACTTGCTTAGAAAATAGTTTTAGGAGCTGAAATAGTTGTTTACAATATAAATAAGTCAGTATTCTAAATACGAAGTATACTTTGAATATTAAGAAATTAAATAAATCTAAATGTTTCTTCTTTAATGCTGTTATAACTTGCTTAGAAAATAATTTAAGTGTTAGCCTACAAATAAAATAGTATTAATTGTTTAAAATTGAAAAGAATTTCTCGAAATTTGAACTAATTTCTAAAATATAACCTATAGATATCTATTAATATTGTATTAGTTATATAGCCTATATCATGTGTTAGGTAGGTCCTATTAATTTAGCCTAGGTCTATAACAAAATTTCTTGACTAACTCAAATAATTAGGCTAGGCTATATTGAATACAAGCAAGTGTTAGATTTGCGATAATAATTTTAATTAAAATAATGACAATCTAAATAGGCCTATTATACCTAAAGCAAATAAAAACTAAATTATCATCGGCTGGAAACAAGTGTTTTATCCCGGTTGATATTTGGGGTCTATACTGATAATATTTTACAAGAAAATTATGAGTAAATTATAAATAATAATAATAATAAGATAATATTAAATAATATATTAGGATATAATAGTTTTCTCAAATTTATTAAAAATATAAATTATGCAAGAAATTTTTTTATAGTTAGTCTAATATTATGAATATAAAAAGATATCAAGACAGTTAAAAAGTTGGGTAAAATATTATTTTAATCTAGTTAAAAATTTGTTAATTTTTTTTCTACTATAGATATTTGTAAATAAACACGTTGATATTAATAAAAGCTACAGAAGTAGATTAAATCTATTATAAATATTTTTGTTATTATTTGTTAAACTTTATTTTTATTGGTTAAATAATGTAAACATTAGGCTACTGTAATTTATCTGTAGCTTATTTAAAAAATTAATTAAATGTAGGGGCCTATACCGTTGAAATAAGTAAAAATATGCTACATTAAGTAATTTGTTTTAATCAGTTATAAATTCTAAAATTGTTTAAGTAATAACCTTGTACAAATATGTAGTTGTAAACAGAAAAACGATGTTAGTAATCACAACCGTAATTTTACCGTACAGAGTCGAATAGAAAACAACACACAACTATTTATAAACAAAAGAAATGCGAGGTGAGTGGCACACGAGTATTGTTGCGTTGACAAATCCGATATGTAATTTAGACATCAAGTGGCCTCGATCATGTCGGAATAATCAGAACCGTTGGTAGAACTTGAGAAAGAACATTTGTCACGCGGTAACAGTAGAGATTCGGTTGCCATGGAGTCAGTAGATATGCGTGCGCACACAGACCAAGGGGTAGCAGTCATTACGCTCCGCCTTCCACGTACATCGAAATGAATCCTATTGGCCAAAAACCCCATCACAATTAAACTATATTTACACCAGGAGGGTTTTTTCGTTTCACACTTATTCCCATATTTTTCTCGCACAGTAATCGAATGATGGAGACCCACATTATCGCATAATGTTCTCCCCGGCTGAAATATCACTGATACTCTAATATTTAATTCTCATCTATGCTACGCTATGACATCGGATAAATAATTCATTGCTATACTCCCCGTGTTTCAATTTGCACTGTCACCGTTTCTAATTTGATTTTCAATTATCGAATAGCGCCCGTAATCTCTGCAAAATTTAATTTATTTCCTCTGATTTCATTATTATCTCTATTATTTTATTATTATTGCTGTCATTATTAGTCTACTATCATGTACGGCCTATATTAACATCCACGCATAAATAATTATTCAGTTAAAATATAAGTAACTTATTAATTAAATAATTTAAAAAAATTTTAAAACTATTTAATTTTTAAATGCTTAAAAAAATTATTTTTGTAAAACAAAAATAATTAAGCTTTTTTATTAATATCTGAATTTCAATCCAAATCGGAGTCGGTTGGATCAGCAAGATTAAATAGTAACTTACTTAATTTCGTTGACATTTCCAATTTTACTGAAAACCAAATTTTTTTTCTTTTTTAATCAAAAATACACGAAATGTATCAACGCTTTAAATTAAAATTATTTACCAACTCCAACCCATTTATTCGTGAACTAAGTTCTCCACATTTACCAGGCAATTCTTATCGTCGGCTTAGCAAAAGGTGGAGCAAAGCTTGGGTTAACTTCATTCAATACAGTTCACATCTAATCACGCTTAATAAATGTATTAAAAAAATAATTAAAATTACTATATTAGGTAACTGAATACTCTTAATGATTAAATTGTGAAAAAGGTAAGTAGCAATTAACTGCGGAAGTCCTTCTAATGAGTAGTGTCCTCCTTTAACGTGTAACGTCATTTTTAAAATTGTATATAGGCCCTATTATGAGCACATTTGCTGGTTGTGCAAAACAGCACAGTTGTAAATAAAAATAAAGTGTAAAAAAATCAAAAATGTAGCCTATATCCTATAACTATATAAAAGTAGTCTACGGAGAGATTAATGAATATGAGAAATAACAAAGGTGGTCATTTTTGTATAAGTGTATTACTTTACAAATGAATTTTATAACAAACTATTTTC
This sequence comes from Catonia carolina, assembly GCA_035578175.1. Taxonomy (NCBI): domain Eukaryota; kingdom Metazoa; phylum Arthropoda; class Insecta; order Hemiptera; family Achilidae; genus Catonia; species Catonia carolina. The sequence goes on along the minus strand of JAQMRL010000001.1, from coordinate 430,876,983 downwards.
AATAAGAAAACAAACGAAGTGTTTTTCCTTAATAGAAAATTATCTAATATCGGAGAAACTTCTAAAAAGTTTTGCCTACCAACTTAGCCTATGTGATTTGTTAATCATCAAATATTTTTAAGGAATGCGTGTAACTTTACGACTTAAGCCAAAAGTAGACAGACTTAAAATACACCTACTCCCACCTTATCTCACTGGTGTTAAGAACTTTACAATACCTTTTTCCGAAAGATACAAATCGAATTTCTGTAAACAAGATGTCAGGTAAGCAATACGTGGTGTGGCTACTAAACAACGAAACTGACGGTATACAAAATTTTATTTTAATTTTATACATAATCACTTATTGTCACCTTCAATATAGGCCTACACTCCTCTATCCCTACAGCGCTCCATGCGAATTTTCCATTGTTGGAAACAGTGCTGGAAGTCATCTTCTGTCAGCTCCTTCAGGACACGTGCCGCTTTCTCTGTTACAGCTTCCACCGACTCAAATCTCGTCCCTTTTAATGCAGATTTCACCTTAGGGAACAGGTAGAAGTCACATGGTGCAAGATCTGGTGAATAAGGTGGATGTTCTAACACTGAGATGTTGTACTTGGCTAGGAACCTCTTGACAGATAACGCGGAATGACCTGATGTATTGTCTTGGTGGAGAACCCATGATTTGTCTTTCCACATTTCGGGGCGTAGCCTATTTTCCTTACTCTTTGACGTAGTTTAGAAAGTACCTCAAAGTAGTAATACTGGTTAATTGTTTGACCTTCACGAACCCAGCGAAGGTACACAATCCCATGGCTATCAAAAAAAAACAATCATCATTGCTTTAAATTTTGTCTTGCTCATTCGAGCCTTTTTGGCTCTCAGTAAAGTTCGGCTCTTCCAGTGCATGGATTCGCTCTTCGTTTCTGAATCATAAGTAAAGAACCACGTTTTATCACATGTTATTATCTTCTACCTGTTCCCTAAGGTGAAACCTGCATTAAAAGGGACGAGATTTGAGTCTGTGGAAGCTGTAAAAGAGAAAGCGGCACGTGTCCTGAAGGAGCTGACAGAAGTTGACTTCCAGCACTGTTTCCAACAATGGAAAATCCCCATGGAGCGTTTTAGGGATAGAGGAAAAGTGTATAATAAAGGTGACAATAACTGATTATGTATAAAATTAAAATTAAATTTTTTACAACGTCAATCTCGTTATTTAATAGCCACGCCTCGTAGGATAACTAAATAGACCAATAGGGGACTAGATATCGATCAATTTTAAACAGTTACTGCTTATATACAGTTTAATTTATCACCATTAAGTCTATTTTGAACTCATGTTCGAGTCCCGGTCAGGTCTACCATTTTTTCATCTCTAATTTTCATCTACTACCCTTTACAACCGTTTGGATTAGCCTTTGTGTGCATACAGTCTAGTTGTTTTCTTTGCAACTTATCTGTTCACAGTTGTAAAATTAAATTAAATAAGTCAAACGTGGCGTAGTGATTAACCTGTTGTACTCCAAGGCGTAAGATCCCGGGTTCAACTCCCGGCTAGCGTCTAGAAATTATTTCACATCAAAAATTACCGTTCCGTATCCTGCACTAGTCACCAAAATGTTGAAACAACTTTAAGATAAATTTACCAAAAGAAATTCATTAGTTAAAAATGATGACTAAATTATAAAAATATTGAAATAATAATATTTGATACAGCCTGTTATTATAATAAAATAATTATAAATTATTGTATTTAATATAATTTTCTGTGATAATTGTTTTGTTTTTAGTAAACAAAATTAAAAACAATTTTTGTTTTTGGAGCAAAACGCCCTCCAATGAAGTGTGTAAAGAGCCGTAGTCCCAATATTCTGACACGAACCACTCTACAGCTTCAAACGTACAAGAGTGGGCCACACAACGAATTTTTTACATCTCCACCATGAAAAATTGGTAGTTTTAAGAGAAAAGTAATAACTTAATGATTTAAAGATTTTCATTGGCTATGCTTCAGTTAATCACATGAGAATTAAAATTGGAGACTCCGTATTTAATTATTTAATCTGAAGTTGGAAGTTTTGCTTTTGTATTTCTTACAACAACTCTTGGGTTTTCCTTTCCAATAATATTTTACTTTTTGTCCGTATCAGGCACTTTGTTTATGAACGGTTTGGAGAAATAGAATTTTAATCAAAAGTTAATTTTACTTAGGCCTTCTTATCTTCTTTAAAGTGTATTTTGTACATCAAATCAATAATATTGTAACACCTAAGCCTAGGTTCGTTCGGAATCTGGTTATAATACATAACAAACAATCTTCCTTTAAATTTATGACAATTATTTATTAACACGATTAATAATTAGGCTACAATTAATTACTGTTGTTGTTTAGGTCAACAGCGAAAGGCTGGTTTGAACCTATAGAGGTTTTACTAAATAAAACGAGAAGTGAGGTGGTTTACAAGTGCCTTCCTCACTGAATGGAAAAGTACACTTATCAGCATGCCGGGCCCTCTGAAAAGCACATATTTTCCAGTCTGCAAATGACACCTTCACTTCATTCACCACAGGGTCTGGCTGTATAATGAAATTCATTACTTTCAGAGGAGATAACTCTGATTAGTGTCTTTTTCACCTCAACCTCTTCTGTTCTTAAATGATTCAGTCATTTAATTGACTGATCATGTGATAAGAGACAGAACTATTTATTTTAGCCTTGCAACGAACAGATTGAGTGTAAATAATTTGACACTCCACCTGTCTGTTATGGGCAGAATTAATTATTATTAATCTTAAATTACAAACAAATTGTAAATAAATCATATAGCCTACTTTAATTAGGTCTAAATTAATTAAGTACATAACTTAAAGCTTAAACCAAACTTCACTAACAATAGAATAACGTCCTTAAGAACCAAAATAATTGATTCACCTTTCCACAACCACTTGCTATCACCCGGAAGCAAAAGCACTATTAATGTAATTCAGAACCGGTCCCTTAACGACACTATTTCGAAACGGCCGACAACACTAATTCCATTTACAGTCCAAGTAGGCTACTAACTAACTCACCAAAGGCACTAACTGTTTTTATAAACTGCGGTCAGATAAATTCTGAAACATCGAACCTTTTAACACTTTATCCGATTAAGGGGAGACTGTTCGATGGTTTTGACTGAAAATTTTAATTTTCGGTTTTTTATGTTTTTCAATAGATTAGACCTAGATCTACCACAAAAACATTACATTTTACGACAAAAAATTATTTTAATGAAAAAAAATAAGTTTTTATCAGGTTTACCCTAAAAATTAACATGTCGCCAAAAACAAATATTTTTCATATTTTTAGGCCTATAAGTTATTGTTCGTTTTAGTGCAAAAAGAACTTTAGTTTTTTTTTAAATATCTGCTTCACTATTTTTAATATTCTCCGCTGTTGGTGCAGCTCTCTAACCAACTGTTGATGGAAAATTAAACTTGTTTGTGCACATTTTGTTTTTATATGTGCCTTTTCCCGTAAACTTAGATTTTTAACACTTAGGTACGTTTTTCTTAGAAACATTTTACCTAACAGGCTAAAATGTTTACTAGTTAATTATCATGTGCATGCATATTCATCGACATTGCTTTTACTTCCTCAGGTGCTCAAAAAATTAGAAATATGCAAAATACGTAAAAAAAATGTAAAAATTTTATGTTATTCGTTATTCTTTAAAAACTTTATGGTCTAACAAATTATATTAAAAAAATATCAGTAGCTAAAACCACCCTACAACTATTAAGTGTGTAAAGTTTCGTTTTCCTATCTTTCACCAATCCAATGAAAAAAATGTAGCCTACCTACCTAAAAATTACAAATTTAACATTGGCGGGATACAAAGTACAGTCTCCCCTTAACTGGAATATGGGAGAAGTAATCAAAATAAAAACAAAAGTTTCTACTAGTTTCGAGAATTCCTATTCAAAGCATTTCATTCATCCATTAATTCTTGTTTAATACACACCACTTCATACAATTGACTACACAATTTTTTGCAATAAACGATTTATTACCTAAAATATTTTTAAAATACCACCATTATAATGATATATAGGCCTACAATATTAACAGGATTATTTTTTTAAATGTTTTTAATTGAAGTACAAAAATGTACCTATAAATGATTACACGTTCAGAATGCAGTAGGCCTTACGGAAATTGCAAAAGCAATGTATTTCATAATAGGAGTTTGAGCGCTACTACACTAAGTAAAAATATCGACTCCGTGTCACAACACGTTCTCATTTACAAACTCCTATTGAATAAAGCAGTACGAAAAAATACTTCATATTTGTAACATTTTAAAGATCAGGTATAAATATTATAGTAATGGAATTCTTTAACAATTTAATTGTCGTTTTTAATTATTTTAAAGTAAAGAATTGTTATTGTTTAAATCTTGGTAGACAATTACGAAAAAGGCAATTATTTATTGTTTGAACACCCCTCTTTTTCCGACGGAGGTTAAAATTAGACTGTATGTTTGTTTTTTTTTGCGTCCAGGAGACTCCAGGAGGATTATAGGACATGTCAGTTATAACACCTGAAATACATATAAAAATCACTCAATGTAGGCCTATCACTACTATCAAGAAAGAAATTCTTGTAAAAAGTTTCACCGGTCAAGTAATTTTTCAGATTCTTTTTAAAGGAATGCAAATTATCACAACATTTTAAAAATTGGGGTAATTTATTCATGAATTTTCTCCCTGCATAAGTAGGTTTTTGTTCAAACAATATTGTGGAGTGATTAGCCACATAATAGGCTAATCATTTCTGTTTCTCGTGTTATGATTGTGAACATAGAAATTTTCGATAAAATTATTTTGCCTAACATACATAATCACCTCAAAAATGTAAAGAGAGGGAACGGTAAGCAATTTAAGCTCCTTAAAAAGTGCCCTGCATGAGGTTAGCTGGTTAGCTCCCACCATACACCCAATAGCTTACTTTTGAATTTAAAAAACCCTATTCATATTACCCATGCTAGAATTACCCCATTAAGATACCATAACGGATATGAGACATAATGAGGCCATGATAAGCTGGCATTAGTAATTTTTTATCATTTAATCTGGTAATTTGTTTTAGTGCAAATACCCCAGATGAAATTTTACTACAAACTTGATTGGTATAGAACTGCCAAGACAAAAATCTATCTAGAGATACTCCTAGGAACTTCACTGTTTCTACATGCTCTAAATTATTATCATGAATAAATAGGCCTACATAAGTATAAGTTCTCAGGTGTCAAAATGATGCAGAGTTTCTCGGAAAACGAAACACGATCCATTGTCCATCTTTGATCCGCCTTCGAATCAGTGATTTTTTCAAAACTCGGTTATTATTTTTGTTGCCGTCCAACATATGACTTTATTATTTCAAATTACAGATAAAATTCTATATTTTATACCAAAATAATAAAACACATATGTTGTCATTAAAAGAAAAAGTCATTTGATGTGAAACACAAAAAATGTGACTAGATTTAAACTGTTAACTTTGTACGAACGTAGGCCTATCTTATCTAAATATCAGAGTAATATAATAATAACATTTATAGCGTAATAAAATACAATTTAGTTGGAAGTGTAAGTAATATTTTTTTAGATTTTTACTGTGTCTGTGTGTGAACAGAATACCTCAATAACGGAACATTGTACGAACTTGAAACTTGAAACTTAAGATACATACCACTACCGGACCCGGCACGAACATTTTCATCAAAATCGGTCAACCGGAAGTAGTAGTTTATTCGTGTAATTTTTCACTTTTTTACGATTTTCTCAAAAACTGGTCCTACGATTTTTTTAAAATCGCCTGGGTTACTAAGTTTCTTATGTTCTTCAAGATAGGATAGGCGCCATGTTTGCTGAAATTCTTGGTGAGGCTGTTTTTTCGTAAAAAAGTGTTTTTTTAAGATTACGTCTTTAATATGTATTATAGCGCAAAAATTTATATAATAAAAAATGTAGAGAATTTAAAATTCTGCAAATTTTACTTCAAACATTTTTTTTGTATAACGCTTAGTTTAGCGGTAATTAGCGATTTTCTGTTTTTTCTCACGAAAACGTGTGAAAAATTGATTTTTTTAAGATTTCGGTCTTAGTATGCATTTTATGACAAAAGTGTATTTATTAAATTTATAGAAAATTCAAAGATCTACAACTTTTATTTAGAGCATTTTTTTCTACAGAGCCTAGTTCAGCGTGAAAGAGTGATTTTCCGTATTTTTAAGCCAAACTGAGATGGATTTTTATTTTGCGTCTTTCACTCTTGATTAAAATTAGGTTATGAATATTGAGGTTAGTTTTTTGTTTATTTCTAATGTTTTATTACTGAGTTAAGATTTATTGTTAATTATTTTCATTGGCAAGAGAAAGTTGTGTGAGTGTTTCACACCCGATTTTTTGATTAAAATGAGGTTCTTCGAGCGTGGTAAGCGAAACTAAATATTTTGGCCCGTGACCTTCTGATGTTGCCGGTGGAAGAGAACTATTGTATTGGCTGCGCCTGATATTTGTTGGTTGTTTGTTTATTGGTTGTACGTCTGATTACACAGCAGGTTCTCATAAGAGCTGTGCCTACGGTTATTATAACACTGTCTTCGTATACTGGGAGGTATTTTGAGAAAGACATGTCAGTCATAGTAAACATACCAACCAATCAGAAACCAACAATTTGGCCAATCACTATAATATGCTCTAAATCTGAAAATTTCATTGGTTGTTATCGACCAATTACAGTGAAGTATGATAAGTAACTTGATTGGTTACATTCAAACGCATTGAGAAACCCGTTTTCTGATTGGTAGATACTTTCTCTAGGTGCGACGTCAAACGCCCCTCCACGCCTTCTGTGATGGGCGTAGGGCGCGCTAATCCCACTAATTAGTATCACACCAAAAACTACTAATACTAATTAGAATATACTAATACTATACTAATTAGTATTTGTATTCCACTAATTAGTTCACCATATTATGTTATTCATGTTTGTTTTATTTAAAATATTTTTATGAATATGGAGGTTTATAAATAAATGGACACTTAGGCCCACTGTAGTTATACCAACTCTTACTTTTTGGTACCAAATCAGGTAGTAGAACAAGGGAAGATTTTAAAGAATATTACATAGGCCTATTATATATTGGTAAACAAAATTTGATAAATAAATCATGCTCAGCAAATTAGACACTTATCTCTGATTGGTCGATATATAACATTTGCTCTAGGTTTTACATGAAACGCCCTTTCACAACAACATGTTGCGCTTTACAAACTGTATACTATTCCCTTAATTGGTTTCAATGAATTCACTGTATTAATCTTTATTTTATTTTAAAAAATATTTTCAAATTATCAATAAAAATGGTAAACAAACTTGTCAACAATCATGGGCAGTAAATTCGACACTTATCGTTTTTAAACAATGCGTAATTCACAGTACAAAACCATGTAGATCCTAAATATGGAGTTGGCTAAGACATTTCTGTTTTGCGCGTAATATGGAACTATCTATGAAAATCGTGAATCTTTAAAGGTGTGACTGAACACCTGCAGCATCCCAAGTTATTCAAAGCGGTAATAACCGAAACAAAGAAAACTTTTACAAAAGAGGACAATCACATTCTTCAAGAAACCTACAACGATGCAAAACCAGGCAGATCTTAAATACAAATCAATTAGTCAACAAGAATATTTTAAATTTGTATAGGCCTACACCTCTATGAAAATCACGAATTTTCAAACGACTGTACTTCAGATTCCTAAGTTATTCAAAGAGGTATAACTTCAACTGAAACAAACAGACCTTCTGCAGAATGATTCTTCAAGGATCCTATACCGTGATTAACTGTGGCATTTGTGCGACAGATTTCTTCGATATACATATGGGTGTAGTAGAGAAAATCGTTACAGGAATACCGAGATAAGGATAGAACTCAACATCTTCTCTATAAACAACAAGGTATCCCAAAACAGAATGCAGTGGTTATAGAATGTAAGAATGCGGGAGGATAGGATACCTAAACAGATACTGGGCTATAAGCCGAAGGGCAGGAGAGAACGAGGAAGAAAGCGAGAAAGAGATGGGCAGATTTGAGAGGTTTGGAACAGGCCCTCCGAAAAGCACTCACTTTCCACCCTGCAAATGACAACTTCACTTCATTCACCACAGGGTCTGGCTGCATAGTGAAATTCATTACTCTCAGAGGAGATAACTCTTGACTAGTGTCTTTTACACCTCTACCTCTTCTGTTCTTAAATAGTTCAGTCATATAAGTGGCTGACTATGTGATAAGAAACAGAACTATTTTTTTTTTAGCCCTGGACCAAACAGATAGAGTGCAATTAAAATAACACTCCACCTGCCCGTTTTGGGCATTTAATCAAGCTATCAGTTTAAATTATTCCTTTGAAAAATGTAAGGTTAATTAATTTTTCCCAAAGACAGTGAAAGTGACGTTCACGTAAATCATGTCAATGAAAAACAACAAAAATGTACAGATCGAGATTTCAATTTTTTAGTTTAACATTATCGTGTTTGACATTTAGCGTAAAGAAAATTGTTGATAAGTTATACAACAGCCACCTCATGGATACATTCTCTGAACGTATTGTAATTGCCGCTGTACTTCTGAAGACGGACGGAAGAAAGGAAAAAAGCCTACAGTGAAAAAATGTTAAGAATATTCGAGCGACAAAGAGAAATCTTAAAAATATCTAAGATTAGGCCTAATTTAGGCCTTAATGGTCAAAAATGGCGTTACATGAAAAAAATTAAGGAACAATGTATATTATCTTAATTATATAACTTAATGTATAACATAACTAATGTATTACTATATTTATGTAATTATATTAATTAATTTTGAAATGAAACCACTCTTATTATTACTTTCTCTTGCCTATATGAATATATAGGAAAGAAAGTATACCTATATTGTTTTCATGTCGATTTTTCAAAATCGAGTTTTCACCGGATCTACACGTTTTCAGACCCCCTGAACCCAAAAAACATGTTTTTAGCGATTGGTCTGTGGTGTGTCTGTGTGTGTGTGTGTGTGTATGTGTGAATATAATATCTCAAGAACGGAACATCGTACGAACTTGAAATTTGAAACTTAAGACGTTAGATATCACTAAAGGACCCGCACGAACATTTTCATCAAAAACGGTCAACCGGAAGTAGTAGTTTATTCGTGTAATGTTTCACTTTTTGCGATTTTTTAAAAAATCGCCTCATTTACTATATTTTTTTATGTTCTACAAGATAGAAGTAGGCGCCATGTCTGCTAAAATTCTAGGAGAGGTGTTTTCACGTAAAGGAATTTTTTAAGATTGCGACTTAAATAAGCATTTTATCGCAAAAATTTATATTATCATAAAAGTTGTAGAGAATTTAAAATCCTACAACTTTTATTTCAAATATTTTTTTGTAACGCTTAGTGTAGGTAGCGGTAGGCCTAATTAGCGATTTTCTGTTTTTTTCTCACGAAATCGAGTAAAAATATCGATTTTTTAAAGATTTCAGCCTTATTATGTATTTTACGAAAAAAGTATACTCAAATTTATATGAAATTAAAAGATGTATATACAACTTTTATTTAGAGTGTTTTTCTCTACAGAGCCTAGTGTAGCTGATAGAGTGATTATCCGTATTTTTAAGCCAAACTGAAGTCGGTTTTCATTTTGCGTCTCACTCATGCTTGAGGTTATGTTTTTTGAGGTTAGTTTATTTCTAATATTTTATTACTAATTTTAGGTTATATTGGTCATTATTTGCATTGGCAAGAGAAAGTTGTGTGAGAGTTTCACACCAGATATTTTTTTTTTTTTTAAATGTTTCTTTAAGTAATTGTTAAAGGTTTAATTGTAGATGAAATTTAAATTTCCTTGAATGGATGGAGTTTTCCGGAAGAAATGTTAATAAAATTGTTTAAAAGAAATATGTGATATGGTGAGCAGATTTAAAGTCCATTATTTTTCGTCGGTTACGCAAAGCAGTTTTGCCGTAGTTGGGTGTTGGGTTATTTTGGAGTGGGGGTGAGCGTGAGGTACGTTTTGGGCTTGTATTAGAGAGGTCCGAGTGGTGCTTCCAATCGATATAGAATAGTAACTCTTATCCTCCCTTTTCCATTCTGCCACACTATACAACTAAGTGCCTGTCGTTTTCCCAACACATAAAAGTCACACGTTCCGAAAAGTCATTCCCCGTACTCTTTTAGAGAACTACAATTTATACTGCGTAACTGTTTCTAGCAAACGATTGTCAATATAAGAGAAACTGTTTTATATTATGAAAAAATATCATCTTATATAAGCATTGTGTATATCGATCTTATAAGATTCAGAAGCCTAACTTTCGCTTTTGTTTATTTTGCAAATAACGGATTTCTTGGGGGTGAAGTTCATTTAGTTTGGACTTGTCAGTTGTTAAAATAATAAACTTTTGTAAGTTTAGTTCTACTGAACTTGTTATGGAAACTGTAAGAGATTATAGCCTACAAGGTATGTTCAGAAAATTCTTCTTCTTCTGCCTTTCAAGGATTAGACATCTCTGCCTGTTCCGAACCTCTCAAATCTGTCCATCTCTTTCTCGGGCGTCCTCGTTCTCTCCTGCCCTCCGGTTCATAGCCCAGTGTCTTCTTAGGTATCCTATCCTCCCGCATTCTGTTTACATGCTCTAACCACTGTATTCTGGGATACCTTGTTGTTTATAGAGTATATGTTGAGTTCTTTCCTTATCTCGGTATTCCTGTTACGATCTTCTCTACTACACCCATATGTATGTCGAAGAAATTTCATTTCAGATGCTTGCAATCTACTGTCTTCTCGCTTTGATAGCACTGCCATAGCACTGCCACTTTGGTTCACTGCCATAGAGTAGAGTCAGCACTGCTAATGTTTTATAAAATCTCAACCTTATGTTTTTGCTGGTGCTATTTTTTAAAGTGGATAGTTCCGCATATTTGCTGAAATCGGTGCATCTTATTGTAAGCATCTTTATCCTGTTGGTATGTAATGTTGCAACCTAGATAATGAAAGTGGGAGATCTGTTCCAAAATATTATTATCTATAACAATTTTACTTCTGACTGGCTCCTTCCCCCTAAATGCCATTACCTTTGGCGTCTTCGTCAAAACTGTCAACTTATATTTTTTGCTGAGTTTTTTCAGCATGAAAAGTGCTCTCTGCAGGTCATCCTCATTCTCCTGCAGCACTATCAGGTCATCGGCAACTAATAAGCAGTTTACAACCCTATATTCTCCCATGAGAATACCAGTGTGTATTTGAGACTTCCACCTTCTAATCACGTCATCCAAATAAATATTAAACAAAGTGAGTGATAGACCACACCCTTGTCTTACTCCTCTATTAATAATTACTTCTTCAGAATTGGAGTTCTCCACTGCTATTATCCCTCTTTTATCTTTGTACAGGCTTTGGGCTGCTTTTATAAGATGGGAAGGATATCCCTTATCTAGCAGAAAATTACCGAACTTAATTTTTAAAATATACATTAGCCTATTAATTTTATGGACTTTTGTCGTTTTCCTCTTCAAAATACTCCTCTCCTATTCATATACTTTTCCCATCGGATTTTCTACTTTTCGGAGCAATCCTGGATAGGTTTGAAATGGTCTTAAACGTCTGTAACATCATCAGGCTTTAACATCATCAGGGGTGGAAAGAGGTCAATCGGCTGATTTTTGCCACATAACTAACAAATTGACAAAGCTGAGTGTGCGGGAGCTTTGTCGTGGTGAACGAACTGTAGTTATCTCGTTACAGCTCTGATTTCTTTTTACGTTTTTTTTCATGTTAGCTTAATCGTTGTAAATCACCTTAATTGTAGGCCTACACAAGGTTTGCTGTTTCACCTTGAAGTTGTTGTTCAGGTCATCAGCCTCTAGACGCTTTACTAAGTAAAACGAGGAGTGAGGTGGTTTACGATTGCCTTCCTCACTGAGTGGAAAAGTATGCTTATCAGCAAACCAAGCCCTCTGAAAAGTATCTTTTTTCTCCCTCCAAATGACACCTTCACTTCATTCACCACAGGGTCTGTTGTAAAATGAAATATATTACTCTCGGAGGAGATAACTCTGACTAGTGTCTTTTGCATACCTACCTCTTCTTTTCTTAAATGTTTCAGTTTCATAATTAGCTGAAAAATTAAGATGATTTTGGATAGGTTAATTTAAACAAAAACAAGGTTTAATTTAATGAAAAATTTAATTAGAAAAACCGTTGAACTTCTATCTGCTTTCACATATTGTTTATGTTACTATTTGTATCATTATCATTACCAGTTCAGTTTTTTGTTGTAAAACAATGTACAGACACAAATGTTAATAAAGTAAAGAAGATAAATATTTTCAAACCTTTTTATTTTGTAGGCAAAATGTACGAATTTAGTTTTAGATTTATTTTTCTTTGCAGTTTGTTTTCAAAAATATTTGTTCAATGTTTTATACTTTAAACATAAAATAAAAATAAATTTGTTCGAAATACTTCAGAGGTACTTAAAGGACAACTCTAAATTTACAATTTTAGAGAACAACTGTTGCATTGTAGCCTACTAACCGTCGTCGCTTCATTTTTATTTTAATATTTATTTTTTATCTTCAAATTTTATTTTAAAAATATTTGTTTCTAAATAAGGAACGGAGTCGGTGGTTTCTAAATCTTTTCCATTTTACAATAAGGTTTTACTTATGTTTGTTTTAAGTAAAACCGTCACATTTAATATGGTTAAAATGTTTTTGGACTTTTCATTTTATATTTTGCCAAATGTTAGAGATTATAATTTTAGAAAACACAAATTTTAAGCCTGCGTATAAAGTAATATCGCAAAAAATGTATTTTAATATAATGTATGCTAAGCTTTAATTTTGTTTTTTTAAAGTTAAAAAAAATAGGCGCATGCCCTCATACAAATTTTCTCTCGGTTGTAATTTTATACTTTTGAATAAATTAAAGATAATTAACGTATATTTTAGAAAGTATCCAGTATTTTAAAATTGTTAAACCTAATAAAATGGAAAAACGAAATTTCATTAAATTTCAGAACGAATGTCAAATTCTGTATTTGGAATATTAAATTTTGTTAACGTAGAACTGAAATGAAATGAAATCGGAAAATGCATTAAAAAGGAAGATCTATAAAACAAGAGAGCGAATTTTATAAAAATGTTGTTAGGGAAACCTGGTAAAACAAAAACAAAAATGAAAAAAGAAATAGTCGTCTAACTTGTTTAAAAACAAGGTTGGAGTAAAGCTGCACGCAATAATTTAAAAGAATTAAAACGTTACATGCTAGATTTGTCGAATGGAAGAGAAGGATTTGTTAGCTTAGCAGTAAAGGGCATAACGCGTTTAACGTACGAGGAGGTTGCTGCTTGTCTAATCGCGTTATGACATTCAAAAACCGAGATTTCGTTTTATGATTTGAAATGAATCAAGGGTCCAATGCGGTTATTAGTTAAAATTAGAGGGGACCAGTCTTTCTGGGTGCACGGGAAATGAGCTGTAAGAGGATGTTTGTCCCGCAATTAGAACCTGGCTTCGCCTAATCGAATGATACTGGTTAGTTAACTCTGGCTCAGCTCTCGCTCCCGCGCTCTGTTTTATGCTCAGATTGCATTAAGACACCGTGTTACCCTCCCTTTACCCCTCCCCTTTATACAAACCCCTTTCCTATTCCTCTGCCGTTTCCAAATCTCCTCGTTCCCCTTATTCTCTGAATAAACAGACGACTTTTATCGTATAAATTGGTGTTCATTTATGGTAATCTCGTCACGTGTCATTTTTATCAAATTAAAAACATATCAATGCTCGAGCAGTAAAATTTTTCCAGGCGGTGAACTTCTGTTAATGTCTTTATTTTTGCAATTAATACAAATTAATCTTCCATAAATATTTCTTACCATACTGACCATAAATATAACTTAAATACGATGAATTAACTTCAAGAAAAATTATCTATAAAACGTAGATCCTTTTTTTAACGTGAAGAATATAAATGTTAAGGAACGCTCAAACTTTTAAATCCAATAAGAGAAAGTTCCAATAAAAATTACTCGGAGTACTACCTTCCCTACATAACAAACAACAAACCACACAGAGATTTAAGCATTCAAAAAATTCAACACATTCAATATAAAATATCAAACAAGACTTGAATCATTTACAAGTCATCTGGCCATCTCTCTCTTAGGGTACGTTCAGACGATACGGTATCGGTTCGGTTTTCTGACGTATCCGTTTTCTGCCGAATCGCCTGTGATGTTCACACAACACGGTACGGTTTTCCTTCTCGGTTCTCATTATTCGATTAATTCCTGGTTGTGAGATCGTAAAACATGGATGTTAATAATATAAACGCGTTTGTTCTTTTGTACAGGGACCGGCAGAAAAAGTGGATGGTTTTGAAGTGAATAAAATAAATCAGAAAAAAGATGTAAAACAAAAAAATTTATTATAGATTTGAACATCATTTTTTGCCATTTTTTTATTAAACCACTTAAATTCTAAAATTCACTTATTTTGTTTTAAAAATTATGTCAGTCAAGTGATGACCCTCATTCTTCACGCATTCATGTAATCGTACTTGGAAATTATCCATTGCCTTCGCAGTCATGTCGTTCGGTATCGCCGCTATTTCATTTCAAATTGCTAGCTTCAGATCTTTAGTTGTTCGAGGCTTTACGACATACACTTTCGATTTCAAATACCACCAAATAAAAGAGTCACATACCGAAAGATCTGGGGAGCGAGCAGGCCATAAAAGGTCACCATTTCTTGAAATCACGTGTTCTGGAAACATTTGTCGTAACACATTCATTGACACTCTTGCAGTGTGAGCAGTAGCCCCATCTTGTTGGAACCAAATATTTGAAGTGTCAACTTCACGACATTGTAACTCTGGTGCAAGAAAATTATTTAGCATTTCGACATAAAGACTTGAAGTGATCGAAACTGCTCGACCTTTCTCTTCGTAAAAATATGGACCTATCACTCCAAATTTAGCCACTGCGCACCAAACTGTCACACGTTCACAATGAAGTGGTTTTTCGTGTAGGCTACGAGGATTTTCTGCCACCCAGTACCGGAAATTTTGTTTATTTACACAACCAGACAGGTGAAAATGGGCCTCATCTGACATTATGATTATTAAATCGTTAGTTAAAATGTTCAGAATTGATTGTGCACATTCTCGTCGGTTTTGCAAATCATGTTGGCTTAGTTCTTAAACAGTTACAATTTTATATGGATGAAAATGAAGATCCAAACGCAAAATTCTTCGAACACTCCGATCTGATATTCCTTGCACAGCTGCGTGATGTGCAGCAGGGCGACGTAGACTTCTGGCTACTGACAATTACAAAGCATCTGTGTTTTCGGGAGTACGAACGCTACGTGGACGGCCTGTAGATTTCCATTTTAAAGATGAAGCCGTTTCTCTAGAATTTTCAACCCAACGCATTATTGCATTGCGATTGGGAACACTACCGTGTCTACTTACTCCAAACTTTGTACTGAACAAACGCTGGGTTTTGACTACCGAGTAACCGTTACTAAAGTAAGTCTGTATGACGAAAGCACGATATTGTGCGTTCCATGACTCCATTGCAACTGTAATGGCATTGAGCCGGGGAATGAAAGTCATTGACCCGGTTCTCCCCACTCGCATTGTTGCGATGTAGTCAGATCAAAAAAAAATCACTTTTCTGCCGGTCCCTGTATTATAATCGCAGGCGTCAAAGAAAGTTAAGAAATAAAGATAAAAAATACTGGATACATCCTATTTTAAAGGAAAGGTATAATATTTGGTGCTTTCTAAACATTAATGTGTAGACTTAGAAACGCCGATTACTTTAAATGTGTTTTTGTAGGATTCTAATGATTTATCCTGTATTGTAGGTCGTTCACGCACTTATTCTATTAAAACTTCCGTTTTAATCTCATTAATCATCTGCCATTATAAATCATAAGAATGAGTTTTATATAATGTGAGTTATAACTTTATAACCTTAAAAAACTCCCCATAATAGACAGGTGGAGTGTCAAATTATTTACACTCAATCTGTCCGTTGCAGGGCTAAAATAAATAGTTCTGTTTCTTATCACATGGTCAGCTAATTAAATGACTGAATCAATTAAGAACAGAAGAGGTAGAGGTGTAAAAGACACTAATCAGAGTTATCTCCTCTGAAAGTAATGAATTTCATTATACAGCCAGACCCTGTGGTGAATGAAGTGAAGGTGTCATTTACAGAGTGGAAAATATGTGCTTTTCAGAGGGCCCGGCATGCTGATAAGCATACTTTTCCACTCAGTGAGGAAGGCAATGATAAACCACCTCACTCCTCGTTTTACTTAGTAAAACCTCTACAGGTTCAAACCAGCCTTTCGGCTGATGACCTAAACAACAACAAACAACCTTAAAAACTTATTTTACTTTGAATGACAAAACACTACGACATGCCGTCTGACTATCGTCTCTGTACAATACCTTATCGTCAGAACGGCACTACTACTGTACAAGTGTTATCATTAAATGATTCGGCTATTAAGTCACCAAATCGCTGATACGGTTTCCTATTGGCAAAACCGAATGCTGATTTCACCGTATGCAGTTAACAGCCAGACTGTGCGAACGGACACATTCTTGTACATGCGCCACAGCTAAACACGGCGGAAAAACCTATTCGTTGGAACTACTGATACCTTATCGTCTGAACTTGGCCTTAGACAATTCAAATGACAATCTCCGACTAATAGAAAAAGTCATTCTACGGACTTATTACTTTATCTTGCCCTATATGACTAGACAGGGAAGGAAAATAGGCCTATCGTTTTCATGTCTATTTTTCAAAATCGAGTTTTCACCGGAAATGTGTATGTTTTCAAAGCCTCTGAACTAAAAAAATGTGTTTTTAGCAGTTGGTATGAATGTATGTGAGAACAAGATATCTCGAACCGGAATATCGCACGAAGTTTAAACTTGGAACTTAAGTTAGGTACCACCTGGAAATCCAACACGAACATTTTCATCATAATCAGTCAATCAAAAGTAGTTTATCGTGCAAATTTTCACTTTTTTAAAATTTACACAAAAACTACAATTTTTTAAAATATCCTCATTAACTAATATTTGTTTGTTCATTGGCTATACAAGATAAGAAAAGCGCCACGTCTGCTGAAATTCTTGGGGAGCAGTGCTATCATAGTGAAAAATGTTTTAAAAATGCGGCCTTAGGCCCTAATATGCGTTTTAGGGAAATCTGTAAATATATAGCAAGTTATAGGAAATTAAAGAACCTACAACTTTTATTTCTCACATTTTTTCTACAATGCTTAGTTTAGCATCAATACTTCGCAACTTCGATGCAAATGAAACTTACAAATCAAATTTGGAGTTTCTAGGCCTCGTTCTGAAGATACCGTGATGAGTGAGTGAGTCAGCTATTGAAAAGATTTCGTTTTTGAATTAAGTAAGTATATAAAATAGCTTGCTTTCTTCAATTTCCTGAACTTATATCCCGGGTGGCTCCTTTCCCTCTGTTATTTGACCCAGGAAATCCGGATTCCTAATACGTCCATAATGTTTTTTTTGCCCATAACAAGTAGGTGGAGCGTTAATTTGCACTCGATCTGCTAGTTCCAGAGCTACAAAAAATAGTTATATTTCTTATCACATGGTTAGCCAATTATATGAATTAAACATTTAAGAAAAGTCAAAATAAGAAAAGTCAATGTAAAGCAAGTACATTTTACATTAGTGTAAAAGACACTAGTCAGAATTACCTATCTCCTCTGAGAGTAATAAATTTCATTATACAGACAGACGCTCTGGTGAATGAAGGAAGGTGTCATTTGCAAGGTGGAGACTGCTTTTCAGAGGGCCTAGCGTGCTGATAAGCATACTTTTCCACTCTGTGAGGAATGCAATGTTAATGCAATGCACCTCACTCCTCGTTTTAGTTAGTAACGCCTCTAGAGATTCAAACCAGCGTATCGGGTGATGGCCTAAACAAAAACAACAACAATGTTTTTATATTTTTTTATAAAACACTATACTGAAGCATTTTCTATCTACTAAAAGCAAAAAAGTTTACATCCATTAAATTTTTTTTTATAGCTTTTATTTGTTATCGGGAACTGTACATTATTAACAACTACCCAATTTTATCGCTGCTTTTCGTTGTATTATTTCACGTGGATTTGGCAGGACTTTGAACAGGGACGCCCAGTAGAATTTGTTCATAGATGGCTGTCAGCTGGTCACCATACAAAGTCGCTTGCCCAATCAGTGTTACTTAACAAATAATAGCGACTTTCTACCAGCTGACTGACTGGGCTGGCCCCGAGGTCCCATTAAAAATTAATGTCAAAACTAATAACTTTTTTTTGGCACCATTAAAAACAAAATAAAATGAGATAAAGGATTAGTTCGAAAGTGAAAAAGTTGTAGTAAAGATTGTCCAAAATTTATTTTTTTCGCATGGTACGGAACTAATTTTCTGTCTTACAGGATAATACTAAAATATATAGTTTATACATAAATATATTTTTTTTCAAACTCCCTTTTTCTAAAATGTTTAGCCTTATGCTCGGTGAAGATATATCTGTGGTATTACAGTGATAAAAAAAGCAAGTAACTTTATATATAAGAGGGAAAAAGTAAATCTAATTTGCAGATGTAATCCGGTTGAAGTGACCGTTGCTCTGTGTTAGGACCCTACAAACATCCTTTTACCTTTTCTATCTTTTTTCTACTCAATGGTTTACTCTCTCTTGGCTAACGTCCAGATCTTATGATTCATACTCTTTCTGTCTTTTACCAACACGCAGGCACTATTTTCTTTCCGTAACAAACAGTGGCGTGTCGATTAGGCTACTACTAAAATAACAATAGTACCACTACAATAAACTAAAAAATACGTAAGGAATGTAAGATCATTTGGTTGGATTTCCGTAAAAATTTGATTTGATAAATGTAAAGTTAGGTGTTGCTGTTTAGGTCATCAGCCGAAAGGCTAGTTTAAACTTTTAGAGGCTTTACTAAGTAAGTAAAACGAGGAGTGAAATAGTTTACCATTGTCTTCCTCACTGAGTGGAAAAATAGACTATGCTTATCAGCATGCCAGACCCTCCGTAAAACATCTACTTTTCACCCTGCAAATGACACCTTCACCACAGGGTCAGTCAGTTATAATTGTGAAATTCATTACTCTCAGAGGAGATAGCTCCGACTAGAGTCTTTTACACCTCTACCTCTTCTATTCTTAAAAACTTCAGTCATATAACTAGCTGACCATGTGATAAAAAATAGAACTATTTTTTGTAGCCATGGAACTAGCAGATCGAGTGAAAATAATTTAACACTCCACCTGTCTGTTATGGGTAAAAAAATAGGTCGTGTCGTTAATTTTACATAGGTTATATTTTTCATTATTCACATTGGCAAGAGGAAGTCATGTTAGTGTATCACATTAATGTTTTCAGAATGGAGTAATTTGTTACATGTGCTGTGCATGGGACTCGCAAGAACCTACGCCAGCAAAACTTGTCCGTATCTTTAAACCTCTCTTCCTCTCTGTCTTAGGGGCGAAGACTCACATTAATATGTTATAGTCACTTGAGTCACGAGTTTGCTCTTGTTTGCAACGAGGAGTACAGGGAGAAAACATCAGTGCGCATGCGCGATTGCTTTAATTTCAGTACGACAAACATAACAACTTATACTATACCCAGAGCATATACAATATATCGCAGAACCTTTTGTAGGTTAACTGTACGAATATAACTGTTTGTACCGTAAACAGAAATGTCCATTTCTCGAAAATGTGTTCGAACTATTCACAGTTCTGAACGAAATCTAATATGCAATGTAATAAAATGTTGTGAAGTTGAAGCTAAACAAAAATGCCTATCCGTGCCTCTTAACAAAAGCAGTGAGTGAGCGGCTAACTACTGTGATGTTATTCTTTCCACAATTCGAAAAATAAAGAAGGAAATTAAGGACGTGAAGAAGCTATTTTTTAACAGTTTTGTTGACTCCTGGTAAAAAATAGAAAACGGTTAGGTAGATACTAGAGAGACTGATAATGAAAACGCCGGTGAAAGCAATAGTAAAGAAGGCGATTCATTCGTAATTACAGTAAATCAAACATTTTTAGTCATGTAATTAAGCTATAGGCAATACATGTCACATTTATTTCTTATAAGGTTTATGAAGAAAACATTTTCTCGGAATAAATTACAGCTTACACAATGTAGTAGGAACTGCATGGTAGTGAAATGTACGAGTAGTGTCTCACTGTTGAAGTTCGTAGCACTGCAAATATTTCACTTCCCTTCCTCACAGCCCTTACATACGCAAAAGGCAATCTCGTGACTTCACTATCTATACTAGGCCTATACAGGATACGCCAAATAATTCACCAGTCTGATCTTCTTTTTATAAAACTTTTCAAACAACTGGAAAGGATTTAGCATTTGTTTTTAAAGCAGGTGTTTGTTATAGACTGATGAAGATCTTCTCCCCAGTAGCCAGTACAATTTTTACCCTCTGTAAGTTTTAATTTTGTTCCACTTTAAAAGCCTCTTTAAAAAGAAAATGTAATTATGTTTTATACTGGACCTTATAACCATAACAGACAGTTGGAGTGTTAAATTATTTAGGCTACACTCGATCCGCTAGTTTCAGGATACAAAAAATAGCTGTGTTTCTTGTCACATGGTGAGCCAATTATATAACTGAAGCGTTAAAAAGAAGTGTTAAAGACACTCGTCAGCAGAGTTTTCTCTTCTAAGAGTAATAAATTTCATTATAGTCTACAGCCAGACCTTGTGGTGAATGAACTGAAGGTGTCATTTGCTGGCTGAAAAGTAGATGCTTTTCAGAAAGCCTGGGATGCTGATAAGCGTACTGTTCCACTCAGTGAGGATGGCAATAGTAAACCACCTCACTCCTCGTTTTACGTAGTAAAACCTGTAGTGATTCAAACCAGCCTTTCATCTGATGACCTGAACAACATCAAAAACAAACGTTTATGAAGCTTTGTTATAAAAGCTATTAATGGTTTTTTTGCGCCCTGGAGACTCCAGGAAGAGTGTACGACATGTCAGATACAGCACCTGAAATACATATAAGAATCACACAATGTATCACTACTATCAAGAAAGAAATTCTTGTATGCTATAAAAAGTTTCACCGATCAAGTAATTTTTCAGATTCTTTTTAAAGGAATTCAAATCCTCACAACAGTTCGTCTAATAAGTTCACGTACTAGGCTATACAAGTAATAAAAAATGTTGAAATATTGAGAAATATAGTTTTATGAAGAAGCTTGCCATAAAATACCAATAACAAAAAGAAGACAAATTTATTCTCTTCTTTTTCCTCACGTTGATAATATTTTACTATGTAGTAGCGTCCGAGAACAGACACAAAATATAACCATTATAAAAGAATATACTTACAAAATAAACAGTTTTCACGATAAAATGAATTCAGACAATTTTCTTTTATTTGATAACACAACTTCTTTGTGTTTTCTTTAAATTACGAAAATTGGTTTTATATGATACAATTTTATTTTGTAACTTAATCTTGTAACTTTACAAATTTAAAAACAATCATTATAAAATTTTACGATGGGTTTCAATTGTATTAGTTTTGTAAGTAGCTACTGAAAATAAAAATCTTTCTTCCAAACAATTCTCGCGTTTAGAGAGAAAAATAATTTTGACAACATTTTTATCAACAAAAATATCAAACGGGTGTGTTAAGTAAATTTTAAAATCTTTTATATCTCCTGTAAAACACTGTTGCAAGTATGTGACAAAGTATTTAAACAATTTCAGTTTTATTCTAACAATTTGATTTGTTTGCAACTTAGTATTGCTATCGTTGCCATTTTTGTATCCCAAACACCAAACCTCTCTTATCTATTCAAACAACTTCTGCAGGTCTCCATTGATCATCGCTTCCAGTACTACTTTACTAATCCGTTGTGGGCGTCCTCGTTTCTTTCTCTCCCTTAGAAACCAGTTCCATACTCTCTCTACTGGTACCTGTCTTTATTCGACCGTTGCACGTGTCCAAATCACAGTGTTTTTTTTTTAATTTTATCTAATACACTGTTTGGTCTTCCTACCTTTTCCCGGTTCGAAGTAGCCTACTTTTAATTGCATAAAATACATTTTCGTTTAGGAATAATAGCTTAAGTAGGTACTGAAATGAATGAAATCACACAGTTTATTTGTCTACCAAACAATTATAAATTCTCCTCCTTCGCCTTTCTGAATTCGCCTTCACCGTAGTTTATTTGTTTTTACCCGCCTCCTTTCTGTCTTCCGCCTTCACCGCGGTTTATTTGTCTTCCCCTTCCCTTTTCTCTCTTCTGCCTTCACCGCGACTTATTTGTAGTAGGAAGTAGGCGGTTTATTAGTCTTCCTCTTCCTCCTTTCTGTCTTCCGCCTTCACAGCTGTATATTTGTCTTTCTCCTCCTCTTTTCTGTTTTTCTCCTTCATGGGGTTTATTTGTCTTCCTCCTCCTCCTCCTCCTTTCTATCTTCCTCCTTCAGCGCTATTTATTTGTTTTCCTCCTCCTCCTTTCTAAGTTCCTCCTTCACCGCAGTTTTTTTGTCTTCCTCATCCTCCTTTCTGTCTTCCTCCTTCACCGCGGTATTCGTCTTCCTCCTCCTCCTTTCTGTCTTCCTTCTTCACCGAGGTTTTATTTGTCTTTCACCTCCTCCTTTCTGTCTTCCTCCTACTCCGCGGTTCATTTGTCCTCCATCTCCTTTCTGTCTTTCTCCTTCACCGCGGTTTATTTGTCTTCCTCCTCCTCCTCCTTTCTGTCTTCCTCCTTCAGCACGGTTTATTTGTTTTCCTCCTCCTCCTTTCTGTGTTCCTCCTTCACCGCAGTTTATTTGTCTTCCTCTCATCTTTTCTGTCTTTCTCCTTCACAACGGTTTATTTTTCTTCCTCCTCCTCCTTTCTGTCTTCCTCCTTCACCGCGGTTTATTTATCTTCCTCCTACTTCTTTCTGTCTTCCTCCTACTCCGCGGTTCATTTGTCCTCCACCTCCTTTCTGTATTTCCCCTTCACCGGGGTTTATTTGTCTTCCTCCTCCTCCTCCTTTCTGTCTTCCTCCTTCAGCGCGGTTTATTTGTTTTCCTCCTCCTCCTTTCTGTGTTCCTCCTTCTCCGCAGTTTATTTGTCTTCCTCTCCTCTTTTCTGTCTTCCTCCTTCACCACAACAGTGGCATGTTCACGCCATCTTGTTTTATTGGAACTAACTTTTCAGTAGGTGTGGACGCTTACGCTATCTATCGAATTTAATTGGAACTATTTTGTTAATAGGTTTGGACGCTTGCGCCATCTATCGGATTTCATAAGAACTAACATTTCAAAAATTGTGGACGCTTACGCTACCTATCGGATTTCATTGAAACTAAATTTACAATAGGTGTCAAAGCTCACGCTATCTCCCGGATTTGCGCATACACTAAGCTAGTTCCAATCAATTCCGGTAGATAGCGTAAGCGTCCACACCTATTGAAAAGTTAGTTCCGATGAAATTCGATAGATAGCGCAAGCCTACACAACTATTGTAATGTTAGTTCTAATGAAATCCGATAGATCGCGTAAGCGTCCACAATTTTTGTAATGTTAGTTCCAATGAAATCCGATAGATAGCGCAAACATGCTTCTTTGTAGTGAATGAGAAAGACAGAAAGGAGTAGAAGGAAAACAAATAAACCGCGGTGAAGGCGGAAGACAGATAGGTGGAGGAGGAAGACAAATAAACCGCGGTGAAGGAGGAAGACATAAAGGATCAGGATGATGACAAATAAACTGCGGTGAAGGAGGAAGACAAATAAACCGCGGTTAAGGAAGAAGAAAACAAGGAGGAGGAAGAGGGCAAATAAACCGCGGTGAACGCGGAAGACAGAAAGGAGGAGGAGGAAGATAAATAAACCGCGGTGAAGGAGGAAGACAGAAAGGCAGAGGTGGAAGACAAATAAACAGCGGTGAAAGAGAACGACAGAAAGGAGGAGGAGGAAGACAAATAAACCGTGGTGAAGGAGGAAGACAGAAAGGTAGAGGTGGAAGATAAATAAACCGTGGTGAAAGAGAACGACAGAAAGGAGGAGGAGGAAGATAAATAAACCGCGGTGAAGGAGGAAGACAGAAAGGAGGACGGTACAAATGAACCGCGGAGTAGGAGGAAGACAGAAAGGTGTAGAAGGAAGGCAAATAAACCGCGGTGAAGGAGGAAGACAGAAAGGAGGAGGTGGAAGACAAATAAACCTCGGTGAAGGTGGAAGAAAGAAAGGAGGATGTGGAACACAAATAAACCGCGGTGAAGGAGAAAGACAGAAAGGCGGGAGGCGGGAAATACAAATCAACCGCGTTGAAGGAGGAAGACACAAAGGAGGAGGAGGAAGATAAATTAACCCGCGGTGAAAGCGGAAGACAGAAAGGAGACGAAGAAAGACAAATAAACCGCGGTGAAGGAGGAAGACAGAAATGAGGAGGAGGAAGACAAATAAACCGCGGTTCCACCTTCACTGCGGTTTATTCATTTATTTATTTAAGAAAGTATGTATGAGAGCTTATGAGAGCATAATTTTATTTAATAATTTGAAATATTAAAAAAATAAGTAAATGAAAATATTAAAGTATCAAGAGTAAAATTAATTATGGAACCAGACAAGATAAATTTGATTATTTTAGAATATGAAAATAAAATTTAAGTAAAGTTTATTTAACACTATATAACCAAATGCAACAATTACTCGATGCCCCATTTCATTCCCGGTCAATGAATGGACAAGAAGCAAAAGCGAGACTCCGAGGATAATTTCAATTTGTAACCATAATACTAATTAATTTGACCTCACAGCTAGTATAGGTATATTAAAACATTCAATAACAGATATTGCAATACATAATATTATAATAATTAATAATCAATTAAAATATTTAGCTTTATATTACAGTGTCCTCACTAAATAAATCAACCATTCAAACTAATTTTTGTAATACATTATCTTTGTCAATTATCAATTTTTATAATTTTATCGTTTTCATTAAAAATCAATTTCATTTTAATTTTCAATTTGCATTTCAATCAATTTCATTACAAGAGGATACATGTGGTTAATGTTTTCTGGGAGCTCTATAGATATGTATTAGCATGATGTCGAAAATTTGACAATACCTTTTGAACATCTGTATTAACTTTTCAGTTGTTATGAATTATCAAGTGAAAAATTCGGGCTTCCCTCTTAAGAAGTTAAAAAACAACCTTTTCATTCCTGTGTGTGACGCGTGACAGTTCAGTTTCGTTCACAGAAAGACAGCAAGGTGCGCCTAAAAACGTTTTCACTTCATAAGTTTTCTCGATCTAGCTTGATAATCGGAATCTGGATCAACGAGGCCCGGATAAACGAGGTATTAACCATTCTATAAATAAATTGGCAATGAAATATGTCTATATGGAAAACAAAATACTCTCCCGGGTTTTTTTAACACCTCTTAATATAAGTGCAAAGAAACTGCTGAATTGATGTCTACGATTACCTCCTTGGATAAGTAGGAGTAGGATTTACACTTTCTTAATTAATTAAATGACGAAAGCAGTCTCGATATAAATTAAATAAAGATAATTAATTTTTCAATTAACTAAATTATTTCAGAGAAATGTTTCTTTTTCTTCAAAGGAAACGTTAAGAAGTTATTCATTACTTGTCGTGCTAACTGATAAGCAGAACTCCCTCAGGCATTTATTATAACTTGGTAATAAATGAATGAAGTCTATTTTATTCTCTTAATTTTAAAAATAAAATTTTTACGCTCTTCATTCAATATGTATTTAAGATAATATCTTTTACGATATTTATTTAATTAATTAACTTTTTTGTCATTTTCTTTGCTCTGTTGGCAAACTCTTGACGTGTAAACCGATAGATTTTTTTTTTAAATAACATTATTGGCAATCAGTTTTTTAAAAATAAACTATAAACAAATCTTTTGAATTTACAAATCACAAGTTGAGGGCTCATTACCCTGAGTATCTCTCATTATATCAATTATTCATGTATTAAAAGAGAAAATTACTATGTACAAAGATATTTACATTTTACAATGTGGATACTTTTCACTAAAATTTTGTATACATTTAAACTCTTTCAGATAAGACCAAAACATGGTAACGTTTCAGGCGCCTAACTTCTTCTGCATTGTTTAGAAGATTTATGGCTAATTCTTTATCGTGACTTTCAAGTCTTGCCTGATATTTTCTGTTAAAACGCCTGACCTCGTCCATTACATCAGGAAGGTTGCAATGATGTTGTATTTCTGCATTCCTTGCAAACCATGGTGCCCTTGTTATAGCCCGAAGAACCTTATTCTGGAACCTTTGAATTACCTTTATGTTACTTCTGCTACCTAGCAGTTCCCCAAAGTTGAACGCCCTACAACCAAACTGGTTTAAGTAACATTTTGTAAAGAAGCAACTTATTGTCAACAGAGAGTGAAGAGTTCCCTCCAATCAACCAGTACATCCGATAGATTTTGATTTCGATTCTCGGTTGGATAAAACATGAAAATCTTATAACATTTTTTACTCTTTACAGTACCTTAAGGAAACATGGAATCGAAACAAAAACGATAGATTTTTTGATTTTGGCTCTGTCTGAAGATTTTTTGATTCTGTAGATTTACCATACTGGTTATTCTTTACAAGAGATCATTAGAAATTTTGGATCTCTTCTGTTATATATATAGCTTAGTCACGAGATTGCCTTTTGCGTATGGATGGGCTTTAAGGAAGGGAAGTGAATAATTGACAGTGCTGGCAACCTCAACAGTG
Source organism: Catonia carolina (assembly GCA_035578175.1). Lineage (NCBI taxonomy): Eukaryota > Metazoa > Arthropoda > Insecta > Hemiptera > Achilidae > Catonia > Catonia carolina. Next base: position 430,850,066 of record JAQMRL010000001.1, on the reverse strand, counting down.
AGACACTACTCGTATAATTTCACTACCGTGCAGTTTCTACATACATTTTGTAAGCTGTGGTTTATTTCGAGAAAATATTTTCTTCATAAACCTTATAAGAAATAAATGTGACCTGTAATATTGCCTAAAGGTTAATTACATGACTAGAAATATTTGATTTACTGTAAATAGGCTACCAGCTACCTTTTTTCATTGGAACAAAATTTTCTACGGATGAACCGCCTTCTTTACTATCGCTGTCATCGGTGTCTTCACTGTCAGTCTCATTAGTAGGGGTAAGGCGCCATATATGGAATAGGTTCCTAATATGGAATACTATGATATTTCAAAAACTAAAGATCGTAACGAAACCGGGATAAAACGTGTTTGAAGGTTGGCTACCCTGCTGTCTTTGTAAGTGTTGTTATTCGTGCTATGAGTGTTCGTTCCGTTGGCGCCAGACGTTTTAAGGAAATATCAACAAACTACATTTTTACAAGTAAGTTCTTAATTGTTTATTATGAGTTTGTAAACTGACCCAGGATATTAATAATTGTTTTCATTTTATTAAAAAAGAAAGGCTTTCCAGTGGTGCATTCAAAAGATGTTTATAAAAACTGTGGCGTCAGTTATGCCCAATGTAATACAGACATGGAGAGGTCTCTAATATGGAATATGCTGGGATCCCGAATATGGAATAGTATTCCATTTAAGGGAACCCTATTTTAAACATTTATTATAAATTCTGATTTAAATTTTACCAACCCTGGATAGCAAATAATACATAAATGTATTTCTTAAACTTGTTCTGCCTATTGTTATTTCATCAAATAAAATAGTTTTAGCTAAAACAAATTAAAATTAATAAAATTGTGTAAATAAAATAAATAGTACGCATTCTTGTCTCGATGTATGTTTTCAGAATTATGCCAACCCCTAAGACGAAAAGAAATGAAAACCCTCGCAAAAAGTGTAATCCCGAAGACATGACAAAAGCGATAGAATCTGTTAGAAGTGAAACTATGGGATTTAAGGTTGCTGCAGCTACATACAATGTTCCCAGGACAACCCTAGTTCGCCTGTCAAAAAAGGGTCAAAATTGCTGGGCACATGTGTTGTGTTATAGGAAGTGAAAATAGCTTTTTTATTTGCGACTTTTGCAAATAGAGAGAACCGCGTTATCAAGTTTAAAATCATTAGCTAAATAGGGTAATTTTTTCTTTTTTAGTTTTAGTTAGAATCTAGTTTAGCATAAATTTTTATTAGGGTATAAAGTTTTTTAATCACAAAAAAATCATGATTTTCAATAATACTTACTTTAGTCTTACTATTTTATCCATAACTCAAGTAAAGTAATATACAACGGGGAGATATTGTATAATTTTTAATGGATTCCATATTTGAAGCCTCTTTTTGCTATATCAGATATTGCCAATTTTTATTGATGTTTTTTTAAAATATTGTATACAAATATTATTAAGAAATCTTGACAGTTATTTGTAACAGAATGAGTTAGGCTACAATAGTTAGAATAATTTGTTTATTGTAATAGTGATAAAAATAAATTTTTTATAAAGGAAAATGAAAATGGTATTCCATATTTGGCGACCTTCCCCTATCTACCTAACTGTTTCCTTTTTTACCAGGTGTCAACAAAACTGTTGAAGAATAGCTTCTTCACGTCTTTAATTTTCTTAATTATTTTTCGAATTGTGGAAAGAGAAACATCTCAGGAGTTAGCCGCTCGCTCACGGCTTTTGTTAAGAGGCACGGATAGGTATTTTTGTTTAGCTTTAACTTCACAACATTTCATTACATTGCATATTAGATTTCGTCCATCACTGTGAATAGTTCGACCACGTTTTCGAGAAACTGACATTTATGTTCAAGGTAACAAAGAGTTATATTCGTACAGTTAGCCTACAAAAGATTCCGCGATATACTGTATATGCTCTGGGTATAGTATAAGTTGTTATGTTTGTCGTACTGAAATTAAAGCAGTCGCGCATGCGCACTGATGTTTTCCCCCTTTACCCCTCGTTGCAAACAAAGGCAAAGTCGTGACTCGAGTGACTATACCAATAACACTTTTACTTTTACACGTATGCTTATAGTAAGGTTAAGGTTAACATTATGGTTACCGTTGGGTATATAATTATATATATATAAAGTAGTAAATGGTAACATTATAATAGTGATTATTATTCTAGAAATCGTTAAGGTAATAACTGCCCATAACAGGGAAGTGGAGTGTTGCATTTATTTGCACTCGATCTGCTAGTTCCAGATTCTAATATCATTTTGAACACGAATCTAATGGAGAGAAAGAACAGATTTCGAGGAAAAGAAAATCTTAAAAGGAAAATTAATGGTTAAAGATGCCCATAACGGGCAGGTGGAGTGTTTAATTATTTGCACTCGATCTATTGGTTCCAGGGCTACAAAAACCAGTTCTGTTTCTTATCACATAGACAGCTAATTATATGGCTAAACTATTTAAGAACAGAAGAGGTAGAGGTGTAAAAGACACTAGTCAGAGTTATCTCCTCTGAGAGTAATGAATTTCACTATTCAGTCAGACCCTGTGGTGAATGAAGTGAAGGTGTCATTCACAGGGTGGAAAGTAAATGCTTTTCAGAGGGCCCGACATGCTGATAAGCATACTCTTTCAACTCAGTGAGGAAGGCAATAGTAAACCCCTCACGCCTCGTTTTTACTTAGTAAAACCTCTAGAGGTTCAAACCAGTCTTTCGGCTGTTGACCTAAACAACAACAACCTCTAACTAAATAATTTCGATATTACTTTGGTATGGCACAATCCGATAGCTAAGAAGAAGAATGTAACGTAAAACATTCTGATGCCGGAACAGGCTTGGTAGTTTATGTCGTGAAAAGAAGAATTTCTTCGATACTGTCAAGTATTAGACCCACCGGGTTGGTCTAGAGGTAAAGTCGTCACCGCGAGTCAGCTGTTTAACAGCTGATTTTCGGAAACGAAGGTTCCTGGTTCAAATCCTGGTAAAGGTAGTTATTTTTATACAGATTTGAATACTAGACAGTGGTTACCGGTGTACTTTGATGGTTGGGGTTCAATTAACCATATTCTCTCAGGAATAGTCGGCCTGGGTATGGGTCTAAGACTACACCTCATTTACCCGTCATACACATCATCCTCATCTCATAGGGTCATGGGGTTGCTGATTGTTCAGGATTGAACAGATTGCAGCGAACACACATTAGGAATTAAAAAAAAACCGTCAAGTACAGGGTATGGAAAGCATTATTTTAAGAAAGGTATTATTGAAACAGAAGATTGTTAGGACGGTAGACTACGAATTAAATTAATAACGACAAGATGAGTGAGACCAACGGGAATAACACGAGCAGAAGTACGGTAGTAAGTAATAAGATTATCAAACAAACGCACTCTACTGGATCGATAATGAATGTTGTTAGGTCGTTTAATATAAAGCAATAGCAGGGCATGGTGGCGGCTGCAGTACCCTTGTCGTTATAATACAAGACGACTAGTAATGATGGTCTCTTAATTCATTTAATGTATTTCATGTGTACATGTAAATAAGGACTATGGAAGCAAGGAGGAACGGTTCTCGGTTCATATGCATGTCTCCAACGGGGCGCTCGGCTTCAGAGGGAAAGAGAACGAGAATTCTCTGCTAAACTAATCGTTTAATTTGCGAGCGGGTTGAGTCAGATAAAGACGGATATACAGAGGTAGAATAAGCAAAAGAGGAACGGAGAACGTTGCTGCTGTTTCAGCTCTGTAAGCCGTAATCCTGTTACCTAATGAATTGTCGTGCCACTGCAAACAAAACCCTTCCTCGTCCTCCCTCATTCGCTCTTTCTTCATCCTTACATACACCCATTTTCTCGACCTATAGTCGTTGCTCCTCTATACAGTTGTACCCTTCCTATGCCAAAACCCAACGTCATATTCCACCCACATTATCAATTCATTTTCTTCTACCATAAACAGAAAACACTACACTTTACTTTATATACACCATAACCATGTTCACATCTAACTTACTTATTCCATTCACTTCGTATTCTCTTTCACCCGATTCATTTTACATTATATCAGTTCCGATGCCAAAACTTTCGGTTACACTTACAAGTTTTTAAATATAAATTTAACCCTACTATGTACAATAATATAATATGGTTATTTAAAACCATATTTTTTGACAATTTAGTATTTGTTATTATAATATTATATTCCAAACTTGAATTACTTGCTTCAGTTTGCAGTTATCAGTACAGTCCTACAATTGGCCCACAAGATCCCTTGGTCAGATGCGTTTTAAACGTCTGTGCTGAATAACCGGTATCACCCTAGTTTTGCCGGCCGCATTGGCGCAGTTGGTAACGTGTTCGCCTCTCATCATGCAGTCCTGGGTTCGAATCCCACTCAGGCACGGCATATTTTCATACGTTACAAAAATCATTTCATCCTTCACCGTCTGCATTAGCAGTAATTGCAGAACAGTCGGACGTTAAACCAAAAAAAACCCTAGTTTACATGTTTTGTATGAGAGGGTTCTCATGTAATTCAAATGTATCGTGCGGCCTTCGGGCCAGCCCAGTCTGTCTGCTGGTAGAAAGTCGCTATTATTTGTTAAGTAACACCGGTTGGGCAAGCGACTTTGTATGATGACCAGTTGACAGCCATCCGTGAACAAACTCTACTGGGGGTCCCTGTTCAAACTCATGTCTAATCTACGTCAAAAAAATACAGCAAAAAGCAGCAATCCAATTGGGTAGTTCTCAACAATGTACAATGTTCAACAATGTTGTCAACAATGTTCCCGATAACAAATAAAAGCTAAAAAAAAAAATGTACCGTGCATCGTCTAGTATAGTTGTTTCCCGTCGTCATTTACGAATAAGTTTTTAAAGCAACATAAAGTTTGTGACGTAAAAGTGGCATTGCGTTATCGCTCGTAGGCTCTTGTTTTGAATCGCTTGTTTACGTTTCGTGTGTAAAGGTTTAGCTGATGCCCATTTTTATTTCAATTTAAGTTGAACTTCGTATGTCCAGATTGATCTTATGACTGTTTTGTAGATAGTTAATATTTATGCGATGTTTAATTTAGATCGTCTACATAGTAAGCAATCTAAAGTATTTTTTAATGTTATACATGCTAAAGTCCTTTCAAAATTAAGACATAATACGGTAATAAGATCCGTATTAAGGTATAACGTAGGCCTACTATCCAAGCGAAACAATCTTCAAAACCAAAAAAATCTTCAAATGAAGACCACGGAAGTAGAAAAATTAATGGGTGTTTCAAAAGGTGGAAAAACAAAAGGATGGTGCTGGTTTTCAGTTGTGGTTAATGCAGCACAAAATATTAAATTATAATTTTATGCAACAATAGTCAAATTACCATGAAATTTACCATTTATAACTTTATACGCCTTATAGATGTTGAAAATGATTACCTGTGACCCGAATGCAGATTCGTACATGTTTCGTAACATTTTTAGCCAATTTTTGTAATGTTTCCTCATCATTGTTGTTAGCAATCTTACGTTCAATGTTCGCTTTCAATTCGTCAAGTGTATGAGGATTGTTTTTAAAAATGATACTTTTGAAATACCTCCACACGAAAAACTCTGCTGGTGTAAGATCTGAGGATCTTGGAGGCCATAACCAGGTTTGTACACATTTCGTAACATTTGTAGCCAATTTTTGCAATGTTTACTCATCAGCGCGGTTCAAAATCTCATGTTCAATGGTCGCATTCAATTCGTTAAGTGCGTTAGGATTGTTTTTAAAAAGTACTCCTTTTTAAATACCCCCACAAGAAAAAGTCTGCTGGTGTAAGATCTAGGGATCTTAGAAGCTGCAACTCTTTCGGTATCAAACGACGGCCAAAATACTTCCGTAAGATGTACACCGCGTCATCGGCAGTAAAAGTTGCGTTATCCTACTGGAATCAGCATTCTCGTTCGTAAACATTTAGCCTGTGTAGGTAACTTGCGCAGCGATTTTCTAGGAGAGTGAGTCAACTCCAGAACTTCCAAGATAGTCACTGATGCTTTTGCGATCTTGTTCAGAACCAGTCTCACGAAATTTATTTAACAAACGCAAGATTACCTATCGACTTATTAGAAACAGTATATTTTGGAAATGAGAACAGAAACTTGTCTTTTTCTCGTTCGTAAGATTTACCAGCGAAGTAAGTCTCAAAACTAAACACACTTTCGTCTTTGGAAAACGACTTGGGAGACAAGCGGATTTTTGAATAGCACTAGTACAAAGTAATGACATTTCAATTATTACAAGCTGTTAATCTTGAATACGTGTTGCCAACTGACATGAAATTTCCTATGCGTTACTTCAACATTTTTAATGTTACAGTTCTTCCTTTTTGAAAACCCTTAATGTAAAAGAATTAAAAGAGATAAGGGTAATTAGAATTTGTATCACTGAAAAAAATTACAAGGAAGGAACCGTTAAGATTACCTCGACTTAAATAGTAGGCTACCAATAAATAAACGTACAACCGGTAACGAACGTGATCAAAAAAAATGAGAATACTGGTTTTACGATACTGTATATTTTAGAACCCCTGAAATAGAATATAAGAAAAATCCTACAAAAGTTATGGGATCAAAAATTTCAAATTCATAGTTAGAGGATTTGAAAAATAAACATATACTAATTTTGGAAAACTTCAAACAAACTAATCTAGAAATTCTCAAAAATCAAAACCAAGATTATAAATTTAAAAAATATCAGTAGTAGGAAAGGTATTTTCATTCAGATAAAGAAAGTAAAATTCTGAAAAATCTTAAACGGACTTTACTTAAATGGTCCCATGCAAGCAGCAAAAGAAAACAAAATTCCTGTATGTATTTTTGTAAAAAGGCAATACAAATGTCACCGCCACCCCTTCTAATAAATCATTTACTGTGTTGCCGGCTTCAATAGTTCTTCCGGCCTTTGACGGCGTAGCGACAAAGCTTTCGGCTGCCCACCGCAAAGGCCTTTGTCATCAAGGCCAAACCAGTAGCCGCTCTCTGCCACAGCGCTCCCGGCAGCTATATAAAGAGCGCTGCACTGAGCCGAGTCGAATCAATTCCGATCAAGATACCGAGGGATTCACTTCCACCAGACAGCAGACAAGACGTCCACCACGGTACAAGGCTGCCGGACTCCAGCGAAGAACTAATCGACGACCCCGTAAGAGAGAAGATGATGCTTCCGCTCGCCGACCCGTCAACCGGACCGTCATCGCCCGCTGACGCGAGAGATGCCCACAGCGGTCCCTCGACCGAGCCTTACGCCCACCAGACCCGACGAAGCAGCCATCGACGCACTACTGCGAGAGAAGAAGATGACGTCTCCGCTGGACGACGACACGCCGTGTCGCCCAGCTTCTCGTCGCAGCCACGCGCTGCCTACGCCGGTCTCCGTCGAGACCGGCACAACGGTCCTTCTCAGGACCAATTCAATAAGGTTTACATCGGCCCTTTACACTCGGCCTTTATACTCACGTATTATTGCCACCGTTTATTATAATCAAGGCTGTTCAAAAATATACATACAGATATCAGATGAATTAATGTCCCATAGCCGAGCGAGTGAGAGGGAGATATGTGGCATAACTACGCATGCGCCTAAAGGTCTTTACCGTTATAATCCAAATCTGAAAACATACTACAGTCGTTATCTTACTTGTTAGTTTACTGCGTGCATAAACGCTTGCTCACAACAATGAGTAAAATTATACAATGTTTTTGGAATGGCGCGTATGGCTTGTGCAAGTGAGAGCGTTAATACATTCTCTCACTCCCACGGCTAGGGGACATTAGTTCATCTGAATACTATACTTATTTTCACATTCTGATAGAACCGAGTACTGTGTGAATAATAAAATTTCTTTGCTCAGTTGGTATCACTGTATCAATACTTGGTACTAAAAGTTTTAGGTACAGTATTTACAGTCCAGCCTCTCTTAGTTTGCTCCTAATGTAAACAAATAATGACGTCACTGAGCATGCGCATTGTATCAAAATGTGTACACGCTGATTAAAAAGTAACAACAAAATACTTTCAAAAGTATTTAAATACACTTTTAAAAGTATTTTTATACATGAAATTGTTAGGCGTACATCATACCATGACTGATGTTTTTAGTACTTTAAGTGCTTATAATTTAAAAAATAGTTAACTTAATAGGAATACGAAATCCGTAAAGTCGCGGACTCTAGCGAGCACCCTGTAGTAGGTGGCTTTTGTTTGTTGAAAGTAGGAGCAAACTAAGAACGGCTGAACTATAGATGAACTAATATCCCCTAGCCGTGTCAGTGAGAGAATGCATAACGCTCTCACTCGCACAAGCCATACGCGCCGTTCCAATAACATTGTCTTTAATTTTTACTTTCTCTTGCCTATATGAATATATAGGAAGGAAAGTATTGTTTTCATGTCGATTTTTCGAAATCGAGTTTTCACCGGATCTATACGTTTTCAGACCCCCTGAACCCAAAAAACATGTTTTTAGCGATTGGTCTGTGTGTGTGTGTGTCTGTGTGTGTGTCTGTGTGTGAACAGAATATCTCAAGAACGGAACATCGTACGAACTTGAAACTTAAAACTTAAGTTACATACCACTACCGGACCCGACACGAACATTTTCATCAAAATCGGTCAACCGGAAGTAGTAGTTTATTCGTGTAATTTTTCACTTTTTTGCGATTTTTTCAAAAACTGGTCCTACGATTTTTTTTAAAATCAACTGGTTTACTACATTTTTTATGCTCTACAAGATAGGGTAGGCGCCATGTTTGCTGAAATTCTGCGTGAGGCTGTTTTTACGTAAAAACATTTTCTTTTTAAGATTGCGGCTTTAATATGCATTTTAGCGCAAAATGTTATATAACAAAAGTTGTAGAGAATTTAAAATTCTACAACTTTTATTTCAAACATTTTTTTGTATACCGCTTAGTTTAGCGGTAATTTGCAATTTTCTGTTTTTTTCTCACGAAAACGTGAGAAAAATTGATTTTTTAAACATTTCGGCCTTAGTATGCATTTTACGTCAAAAGTGTATATAATTAAATTTGTAGAAAATTAAAAGATCTACAACTTTTATTTAAAGCATTTTTCTCTACAGAGCCTAGTTTAGAGAGAAAGAGTGATTTTCCGTATTTGTAAGCCAAAATGAGGTTGATTTTCATTTTGCGTCTTTCACTCATGATTAAAATAAGGTTATGTTTTTGAGGTTAGTTTTTGTTTATTTCTAATATTTTATTAATAATGTTAGGTTTATTATTAATTATTTGCATTGGCAAGAGAAAGTTGTGTGAGTGTTTCACACCAGATTTTACTCATTGTTGTGAGCAAGCGTTTATGCATGCAGTAAACTAACAAGCAAGATAACGACTTTAGTATGTTTTCAGATCTGGATTATAACGGTAAAGACCTTTGAGCGCATGCGTAGTATGCCACACATCTCCCTCTCACTCGCTTGGCTATGAGACATTAGTTAGTCTGATACCTATACTTTGAATCATTACCATTCAGTACTCGTGACAAGTTATACAAGGAACAAAACAAATCCTGTTCTGGTCCAAGACAAATTTTAACGCAAAATGATACATTAATTTTTTCTTAATGGATAAAATAAAATTGTATAAGGACACTGTGTTAGAGCTGGTAATCCGACAATACGTTTTATCACTCACCAACATAAATAGGCCTACTGAATACATAAATAAAAACAACAAGAAATCATTTGTAATAAACTCATTTAATCAATTCAGATAAAATAACTTAAATTTAAAATAAAATCATAAATTATATTTATTAAATAAAATAGATCTAATTTAAAAATTACAAAAATATACCACTGAAAAACAATTTAAAAATAAAAACTATAATAATTAAATTATAAAATAAAACAAATATACCATTGTATTTTAATTACATAAAACAATACTACTTATTCGATGTAAAATGCTGTATTTAAAATGTAATATTGTATGTAGACCGCAACAATACTGATGGTAAATTTAAAAAAAAATAATGTCATGCCTTATTACACTGAATACTATGAGTTTTTTGCATGCAATAGGTAAAAAATGCGATTTTCAATTGAGAAGAATTATGCAACACAATTTTTATAATACAAAAACCACTTTTTTTAAAAAGGTTTTTTTTTTAAATTAAATTATAGATAAAATTTACTCTGCAAGTATTTCTAATAATAAATCATTTAAGACCTGAATACAGTGTATTTGTTAAGTATTCTTTAACAATTTTTAAGATAAGTAAACAACTAAAACTTTCCTTCTAGAATATTTAACCCATCAGGTTGGTCCAGAGGTGAAGTTATCGCCACAAAACAGCTGATTTTCGGAGATGAAGTTTCCATAGTTCAAATCCTATAACAGGTAGTTACTTTTATACAGATTTGAATAGCAGATAGTGGTTACCAGTGTACTTTGATGATACCAGTAATGGTTGGCCTGGGTCTGTACAAGACTACACCTCATTTACATGTCATACACATTTCATTGGGTCATGGGGTTGCTTATTGTTCTGAATTGAACAGATTGTAATGTACGCACATCACGGACAATAAAAAGAAAAAATGTAAACTCATAAAATATATAGTATTATAGAAACATTAAAGAAAAAATTCAAATAATTCTTTACCACTAAATGCTACACCCTGGTAAGATTTCATTTTATTATTCTTGGGACAAGTATGCATGCCAACTAGTTGTCAACTTGATTTTAAGTTAAAAATATTAAACCTTAACTGTCCTAAAAATAATTCAGAATTATTTCATTAATATAATTGCTTCATATTTTCTGTGATGACAAATGTACAAAAAATTTGAGTCTAAATTTCAGAAAGTAAATGACCATAGATATAAACTGCATCTCAAGTGGGATAAAAGGGATCAGATGCCCTCGGTGGCACATCTTCGAGGTGGCAAATTAACTCTTGACACTTAATATAAATAAACACAGTACAAATGTGTAAAAAGGCTTTTGTCATTTTGGACTACATTAAACGATTTTTTCTCACACGAGATGTTTTCTCTTTTTCATTGCTATTTTTTGTCTTTCCCAACCATTTATTATGTTTTAGTACACAATTTTTCTTCCTTTCTTCTGGCCATTTCTTGTAGTTATCTGTCATATTCTCTTTCTCTTGGTACCCATCGAATTCTTCACATATTTCAATTTCTATTAACCATCTATTTTGCATTTTGTAAATTTTCATCAATCAAAATAATTGTTTTGTAAATTCTTCTGATCTATTCTATACACAGATAAGTCTTTATAATGAATCCTGAAGTATATTCAATACTATTGTAAAAATATTCTAGATATGTCTATAAAATTGAATTTTTTCTCAAATCTTTTTTTAATTTTTTATTCCCATATATTTCTTTATTACTTCTTAACCTGTATTTTCCATTTGAATATTCCTTTGTACTATATATTTTCCTAAGGAATATCCTTCTTTTATTTCTATTTTCTTATTAAAACTCTCCGTCTGATGGGAGATACACTCTCTTCCGTACATTGCTTCACATTTAAACCCTTATTTTAGTGCCTTAATTTACAGTTTAACAATATTTTTTTTGTAAAAATTTGTATTAAGACTTTACTATACAATAGTAAAATTTAATAAAAATTGGTAGAACCAACATCAACTAGAGGGAAATCCACTTTTGCCCTTCCAAAAATGACTGCAGTCAAAAATATTTAAACAAAATTATTTAATAAATACAGTTGAGATCATCTCCTAGGCCCAGTGGTTAGCATGCTACACAGCAAAGTGATGGTTCTGCCTTCAATTCCCAGCTATAAACTGGACAATTATTACGTGTTCAAACCTATTGAAAACTTTTAGGCATAAATTATAATCAGTTTTTAAATAATATTTGGATGTCCTGAACAAGGTTTCTGCACAGTTTTTTTGTTACTCCAAGCAAATGCGTGGTCAGTCTCTTATCTGCATTCTGTGCAGTAGTATAACCTAGTTTTCCAACTAAAAAAAATTATGACATGTCATAATTATAATATATATAATTTTATATGATAATAGTTTATTTATTGTTTTTTTAAATTATTGTATTACAGCATTTTACACCAATTAAAAATATAATATAATAAAATTAAAAAAAAAAATTAATTTCAAAACTACACAATTCGATTTAATTGTTTTTTTCTTACCTATTTTAGTGCTACACATAAATTAATAATATTCATAATCTTAGTCATTGTAAATATATATATAGATCTTTCACACTTAGGTTAAAATCCTCAGAATATATAATATATATTTTTATTTATTCATTTATTTATATTATAATATGCACGTTTATGTATATATATATTTATATATTTATGTATAAAGTATTACATAATATTCTTATTATTATATAAATAATAACTTCACAATTCTCTTAGGAAAAAATAATGAAAAATACCTCACTTTTTGTTCGACTGCAGACTTTACAAGATGCAAATAATTTATTATTGAAATATATTATGTTAATGATCAAGGTATTATTTTGAAATACATAACATTATGTAATGTAATACATTAAAACAATGTACACAATTGAGGTAATTTAATTTCACATAAATAATATTTATGACATTTAAACAACAATAAGGCATTCCATGGATAATCTATTGCTTGTATTTCGTTAAACGGTTTACTTATATTCTTTTACATAACAAAATAAAATATAAAATCATAATTAAATAAAATTAGCTTCTGTTTTTGGTCCCAAAGCCATCCGTTTATGAAACTAAACAAATAAAAATTTATAACAAAAATATTTTCATTTCTTTTTTGTAGTCGTTTAATTAATATATTTAATAAAATATATCGCATAAACATCGTAGTTTTATTATTTTATTATATTATAATTAAATCTCAAAAATAAAATATTTAATCATCAATCACAAACATAAAATTTATGTAACCTCACTTTACATTTGGCTTATATAAGTAATCGTAACGTTTACACGATTGTTTCTAAATACAATAATCCATGGGGTTGAAAGTAAACAACAACACAACATATACACACACAGATTTCTTTTTTAAAAGGCACGGAAAGATTTCAAATTATGTGTTTCAGAATATATTTCCAGTTATAAAAACAATAAAAACTATTTTAAATAAAAAACATATAATGCTGTTACTGTTACGTTAATATTTTATTTCATAAAGAATAGTATAAAAATATAATTATTCATTTTTAAATAGTATTTTTAATGAATCATTGTAACACTTAGGTATTAATACACAAACACATTTAATATGCTGTTATAAATATTACTGATGAAATCCTGAATTTTACTTAACTTAAAAGTAATTTTACTTAATATACCTATATATTTTTACTATTTTACATTAAATTAACCACAAATTACAACCTTTATTGAGATTAACTATGATTTTTAAAAGATAATGAAAAATGTAATTCTTAAAATAAAAGATTAAGACCACAAGTGAATCCTAAGGGGTTAATTCGTTTCTCTGAGGAGATATGCCACGGTGTTTCAGGTGGAAGTACTAATCATGAATCTGTGAGAATTTGATGAGGGATTACAAGGATAACCATATCATAATTCTCTCAGACAAGTCAGGCAACTGAAGGCACTTGGGTCCTGATTGTGCAGGTCCAAGATCAAAAAGACTACATGTCTGGGCTTGTCACACTGCTCAATTTCATTCAATCTGCTCAAAAATGTCACTCAAATAAAATGGAGTCTGCTTATCTATTTTTGATGATGGTATTACAACCGACAGAAATCGAAAAAATATTCACAAACACGCCTACAATTCAGTACGACAGAAATACACGGCTGAACAATGCAAACAAACAATGAAGGTGACCTTGAATTCTGTCATGGTAAAATCAAGAACCATGTTTCAGCAGTGATTTCACAGAAACATAAACATCTTTTCCATAATGGTCCAGGTTAGTGTTAGAAAACCTGCGGAATCTCATTCAATAGGTTAGACACAACAAGGTGTGGGAACCAGATCACAGAGGAGTTGTGGACAATGAAAAGGCAGATCATCTAGCTCTACTAGGATCTGTACGCCAGTTTGTTGGACCAGAAGAAACCATATCTAAAATCAGCAAATGATTCATATGTAGAGCCATCTCTGGACAGTGAGGTATTGAAACCAAACTGCTGAACTGAGTATATTGCCTTTGTACGAAGGTAGTCTAAAAAAATGTCTGACCTAACAAAGAAGACTTTTTTTCAGCGGTATATTTTTTGTTATGGCGGATAATACCATATCTTGAAATCTTATTTATGAGATATTTAGTCCGGGCAGGATACAGCTTAAAGTAGCTGTAGGCCTATCATTATAGGAAACATTTACATGATTTGGAAAGAAACTTTCCACTTATCTTCAAATGGTTTCAACTGGTAGGTAGAATTCAATTTTTAGCTGAATAAACCTGGAGGCAGTCTCTTAAAACTTGTACAATAGAAGGATCTGTTATAAGATGACAATAATGATGGAATAAATACTCTTTAGAGCTGCAGAGGTAAGGGACTGAGGACTGACACATCTAGAAAATATTTCCTACAAGTCACTGAACAATACAAAAACAAAAACTACGGTATATTAACCCTTTCAGTACCAACGTCCGGAAAACAGGACGCCGATATATTTTATGTAGAGACAACATCCGGTTTACCGGACGTCCAGATAACCCAAAATTTACAAAAGAACTTTAAAACAAAAATTAATGGAATAATGTATTTTGAAACCGCCTCCGTGGCGTAGTGACTAGGGCGCTAGCCTGCAAAGCGAAAGGTCCCGGGTTCGATTCCCGGCTAGGGTCTGAAAATTTTAACACGTTAAAACCACTGTTAAGGTACCAAAACCTACAGTAGTCGCTAATGACCAAGCTGTCGATGCGACTTTAAATACACTAAAAAAAACTTTTTTGAATATTTTTAGTGTTGGAAGTTGGAACGATTTATTTTTTTTATGAACATAATAAAAATTAATTTTTTACAAGAAATTTTATTTTTCTGTAATGTTGACATTTTGGTTGGCAATCGGAGGCTTACGCCTGCAAGTTTTGGAAATACGGGCACTTTTTGTACACCCTTATTTAAATTAAATGGCTTTAAATCAGACTTTTAAATATTGTTTCGGCACTGAAAGGGTTAAAAGATGGTGGGAACATTACGTTAGGTTTTGTTTTCTTCTGCCTAGCAACGTCACATCATCTTTAAATCTTCCAAATTCATCCTCCACCAACATCCCTGCCACTTTTCTGTCACAACCATCTCACCTATTATTTTATTACTTACTCCACTACTTTAGTTTTGTTTATAATAATTTTAGCGATTTTCTGGTTCTACTTACATTTTAGTTCTCTGAATGTTTTTTTAAATTTCACTTCTGTATCGACCCTACAATGAATATAGGGGAGGGGACTGGTTCCTTACAATCAACTAGACCGACCAGATTGCTGGAAATTTCTGAGATGTTCCAGGTGGTACAAAACCATCTGAGATTAAGGTTACTTGATCAGTGAAAAAACTAAAGAACTAAAAAAACCTCATTCGCCCATCAAAAATCTGTTCACCGACACAGTCACTTAATATTTCAAAGGATTTCTCGAGTTAGCAGGGCTACTTCTTGTATGATAAGCGCTGAAGTTGGAGGGCAAGAGGCTAAAAAATATCTTGAATTATTTGTCATGGAAGCATCTTTCCTACCAAAATTTAAATAATTATTTTACCTCATTTTATTGTTAAGTAATTAATTTATGGTACAATAAAAAAAAAATTCACCTAATGCATTAACACTTACACAATACAACAAAACATCAATTTAAAATATTTCTTTTGAAAATCCCTGAAAACCTACAATGTTTAAGGATAACTATATTTTCTAAATGTATAAATACAAAATTAATTCTACTATAATTAGATGTAACATTATCAATTCAACCAATAAATATTGATATTTATATTTAATGAATTTTTAAAGACCATATAATTTAAAAAATATTTCTGGTCATAATGAAAAGATATGTTACATTACAACTAATACTTGGTCAGAACTAAGACACTAATAGGTTTTACTTTGAAAACTTGTAATTCACAATAACAAACAAGATTAAGTACTACTAATAACGTAACTGTTTTGAAGTACCTTAAGCACAAGTGCACTTTTATAAATTGGAGTTTATAATAAATTCAAAACGCATCCTAAAACATCGAATAAAATCTAACACTCTGTAAATTGTACTGTTTTTTTTGTTTGTAAGACACATTAGAACTCATTTTACAAAGGTAATACCAAAAGTAAGGGTTCTACTAATTGTATAGAAACACAAAAAAACTGATTATTCTGAATAAGGTTTACTTAGTTTTCAAGCTTGAACAGTAATATCCCTTTTTACACAATCATCATTATGATTGATGGAATTTTGTAGGTGCTGTAGGTGACGCACCAGCTCCCTGCCATGATGTTGAGGAAGCATTGATCTCATCTACCACCTCCTTCACTGTTCTTGAAGCATATTCCGGCAAAACATTCTTTCAACTTAAAAAAACAAATGATAGTCACCGCGTTTTAAGTCCAGACAATAAGGTAGGTTGGTCAACTCAAGTATGGTGGGGAATAGAGAAAGAAGAGGTCAACTTGTTGTTGTTGTTCTTATCAGTATTCACGGATCAATCTTACACAGGCATTCCAGTATTGCAACTTTTCCATTAAATTCCTATGAATGGAGTGCTTCAGGAAATTTCAGTAAACTGATCTTTATGTATGATTTGCTCAACCTTCATGACTACTGTTAAGGCCAATCGCACCCCCGTTAAGTAATTCATATTTCCCCGCTAATTATTATCGTCGTTAAATACACTGATTTTGTATTAATAACCTTTTTCCCGCCTCTGTCTGCATACTTGTCTTGATTTCCGATGGTGATCTCAGTTCATGACGTAATCATTCTCCCTCTACTCACATTCCTTCTTCCCGGTCAACACACTCACTGGTTGGATTCTGCGGCATGTAGACTGTTCGTGCCTTCGCTGCGCCGGCCATCCTATGGCGTCGCTTCTGCAATTGTCGTTATGCTTCGTTCGTTTCTGATGTACCATACATCATTTCAAGTGTGATTTTACTTATGTGTGTAATTTATAATCATTTACAATTGTTCTTGTTTTCGTGTCAAACATTAAAGTTACAGTGTGAATCGAACCCCGGACACGTGTCGCGTGGACGCCGTTGCTACACTTCAGGCTATTCAACAGGTAAGCGAATTAGTCTATTTTGTTGTACGCTTTCTAATTTTGTGTTTGAGTTGACCAGTGATGTCCTGCTGCTCCAGCAGCTACTTATCGTTTTACCTTTGTCTCCCTCAGTGTATTTTCCATCGTTGTATCTTGCTTATTCAGTCGTTCCGCCGTTGGTTTCTGGCGCCATTAAATGAAACTAGGTCCTCCGGAATAAGTCGTTTATGCTTCAGTTTACATTAATCTGCCATGTGTCGTGCATAGTGGGTTGATGTCCTACAGTTACAAGTCGGCTTACCGCTTAACTCGTTTTATCCAATTTATTTTGGGTTTATTTCAAAACTCCTGCCACCAAACTCTAACATTTTGGTCCGTTCCGGGCAGGATATTTATCAGTGCATATTTGGAAATACAGTCTATTGTCTTAATTTTTCAATCGTCAACAATTTCAGTATTTTGTTTAATTCGTTGTTACATGGTGTTACATTACATTCATCGTGTCATTTATTGTGTTTCGTGTCTTACATGTGTTCAATATATTAATAAAAACATTAATAAAAATATTAATATTAAAAACAATTTCATTTATTCAGTTAAAAAATACGGGGTTAAGTTGCATAACAAATGCAACGCATTATCAGTGTTGTGACGCGTTCATTCAATACAAGTTGCAACCAACGCTATGTTGACGTCACAGTAGATCGGTTTAGTGCTATATCTTTCGACACGGCCAGAATTTGGCTAGAGTCGCCATTTTTTCCTTCGTTCTTGTTAACTGGTTCACGCAGCTTACAGCGCATGCGTGCCCTCTCTCTCATTCGCTCTCTCTCGTGCTGCCCGTCGTTACTGCTAGCGCTGAGAGAATCACTTCACTTGCGTCGTCTGCAACGTATACATCTTAGTTGCAACTAACCTAGATTCAATAAACAGCTGTGTTTTGTTTACATTCTATTATTTGTTTTTCGATCGCTGTCTTCGTTCATTATTTTCAACATGGACGATTTACAATCTTTAATCAAAAAACGCAACGTTGTTAATAATCATCTTTCTCGTTTTAATAATTTTCTTCAATCTGACGTTGAAGTTAACCAAGTCAAATTACGACTTGACAAATTCTTAGATCTCTGGTGTGACTTTGAACAGATACAAACGAACATCGAATTACTTCAACCCGAAGCAGATTTCGAATCAGAACGCACTGCTTTCGAAACTCATTATTTCCAGTTAATTGATCGTGCCCAGAAATTAATTGAATCTCTGGACAATACAATCGTTTTACCAAATCAAGTCAAGTCTTCTAATTCGCAATTAATACAATTACCTCGAATTCGCCTACCTTCATTCGATGGGGATGTTGCGAAATTCCAGAATTTCATCAGCTTGTTCAATGATTTAATTCACAATAATTCTGAGTTATCATTTGTTCAAAAACTTCATTATTTGAGGTGCTCATTAGTCGATGAACCACTCCGTCTAATAGAACACCTGCCTCTCTCGCTTGAAAATTATACGTTAGCGTACAATTTAATTGTTGAGCGCTACTCCAACTCAAGGCGCATAGCAAATGTTCACTTAAATCAGATATTCAATTTCGTTAAATCTGACACTCCGTCCTATCAATCGTTAAAAGGTTTTCTTAATATCCACGAATCATCAATCGGAGCCTTACGTCTGCTAAATATAAATTTACTTGAATATTTACTTTTTGAGATAGCCTATTCTAATTTGGATCCTGTAACAAAGCAAGCGTTCGAGGATTCGAATCCTAATTCAGCCGTGCCTACATACGAGGCCTTAATGTCATTCGTTACCGCTAAAATGCATTCTTTAGAATTATTGAATTCTTCTCAATCTACAGATAACGCTAGTTCTTCGCACTCCAGCGATTCAAACCTCGATCAACCGGACTCAGCTAACCCGGTAACCGATAATTTCAATTCTGTACACAGTCATCGTAGTCCTATTTTGCCGTCTCCTAATTCTGATAATGTACCTTCGTTTTTCGTCAAATCAAATTCACTCAAATGTCTGTCGTGCGAATCTCACTTTCATTCAATTCACAACTGTAGTGAATTTCTTGCACAAAATGTAGATAATCGCTACAAAATTATTTCTCGCCTTAAACTTTGTTTTGCCTGCTTCGGGCGACACGATCGCCGCAATTGTAGCTCAAATAAACATTGTCGTATCTGCCAGTCAAAATCGCACAATACGTTGCTGCATATTGATCGCAGCCCTCAAAAATCTAATTCGTCCACCGCTTCTGTTGTTAATTCGCATAATTCGCCAACTGCTAGTCCGTATCATCCTGCCGTACATCCGGACACCGATTCACCGGCTACTGGATGCCTACTTGTAAATTCTTCGCCGCCGATTCAAGCTAATACTATCTCAACTCCGCCAATTAATTCTTGTACTACCTGCTGTGCTGATAAGCCGGTAGTTACTTCAAATTCGTCGTCCTCGTCCATTATTGTTAACCAACCTGCCGATTATTCACTTTCATGTCGACTTAACGGCCAAACTGCGCTGCTAGGTACTGCTATCGTTCATGCTGTCGATTCATCCGGCAAAATCGTTCCGCTTCGCGCTGTGATCGACAATGGATCTCAGTCCAGCATCTTAACATACAACGCCGCTCGTTCACTGCAACTCGACATCGTTCCTACTTCTAAACGCCTGCAAGGCATTTCAGCCGAAGTCACCTCAGTTAAAGGTATTACAAATTTTACAATTCTGTCGCCGCAAAATTCTAACTTTCGCCTTCCGCTTCAGGCTACTGTTATTAACAAAATATCAGACCGCCTACCTGCTTCTCGAATTCATAAGTCAGTCGGTGAACAGTTTTCACAACATCTGCTAGCTGATTTTCGCTTCCGCAGCTCCAATCCAGTAGATCTACTGCTTGGCGCTGATTGTTTTTCCGAAATTCTCGATTTTAGTAAAACGCCTTTAATTAAAGGTACTCCATCCGCTTTATCAACCGTATTTGGTTATGTAGTATTCGGAAAATTGCCCGAACTACAACCACTTAGTTCTGCTTCAAGTAACGATTCGCTCTTAACATCTGTTTTCGCTAACAACGCTCAAGTCTCGTCGCCTGCTACTGATGTTAATCTCACATCGCCTGCTGTTCAAAATCACTCGTCAAATAAAAATTCATCTCCGCTTCAAATTATCGTCGCTGACCAACAAACTATCGTTCCTGCTAAGTCATCAATCAACCTCGATGTCACCTCAAACCCTGTAATCAGTGAATCTATCGCTTCTATCGTCCAGCCGCCTAGCTGCCTACTCGCTTCGCCTGTATTCAACAATAATTCGAATCACGCCGCTGTTTCAACTAATCGCCCTTCTGCTTCAACTAATCGTCTTCACCATACTTCTGTCTCTTCGCCTTCAAATCGTTTCACCGTTTCGTCCGAGATCATCGCTGTTGATCCTCGTCTCGCTTCGTCTACTGACTCCGCCAGTATCTCGACCGATCTTGCTGCTGGTACTACGCCAATTCGTCGCTTCAACTCTGCGCCTCGCTTCAAGTCAACGCCTCGATTCAAGTCTGCGCTGAAGGCCTCCACCGAGTTGTCTTCAGTCAATTCTTCGCCAAGCCGCTTCGCATCTCGCTGCATCATCGCTAATTCGCCAATAAAACCTACTACGTTCGCCTCAGTCGATTCTACGGCTAACCAACTCATCTCAAATCATCGCTTCTCGTCGTCTCTCGCAAACACTCTCGATCAACCGCTGCAAGTCGCTTCGCTAAAGGGCAACCGGCCCTCCTCAGTCGTTTCATGTTCTGCTAGCTCTCTTCGCACGCCTTTAGCCCCTCTTGGCGGGCGGGGCCCCAATCGTCGTACACATTATTCACAACCGGTGAATAATTGTAATCTCAACTCTCTTCGCTCGTTCAATGCTTGGTGTGATCTTCGCAACTCTCGCTCGTCTCAACCTCAATCACGGATTCACTCACAACTGGTTAGTGAAGTTCGCCGTACCGCAACTCTCGATTCTCGCCAACATTGTTCACCTGCTCGTCAATTCGTTTCGCAACCCGCTTATCAGTTAGCTCTGCCTTTGGGCAACTAACTTCTCCGCCGTTCTCACCTCGTTTCACGCTCACCTCATCTCCATTCGTTTTGTTCGTCGCTCGTTTTCGTTCTTCGCTTGTTCTCTTCGTTCGTCGTCTTTGTTCTTCGATTCTTCTTCTGCGTCGCTTCTGGTTGTCAACCCTTGTTGGCAATCACCTCAAGATCGTTCCGTTACTCGTTGGCTTCCGCGCAAGCCGTGGAAGATGTTCCGTTCGTCGTTGGCCGGGCAAACCCGTGCGTTTGTCACGCCACCTCAAGATGCTCCGTTCTTCTCTTCATTCGATTCTTCTTCGTCGTCTTCTTTGCTTCGTACTCTTCGTTTGCTACGTTTTCCGCTCCCTGTTGCTTCAGGGCGGGCGGCTTCATTCTTCGTCTTCTTCCTGCGTTTACCGCTCCCTGGTTGTTTCAGGGCGGGCGGCTTCGTTCTTCGATCTTCTCTGCTAGTTTGTTTCTGTAAATCGCTTTCATCGATTTAGGCGGGCGGTATGTTAAGGCCAATCGCACCCCCGTTAAGTAATTCATATTTCCCCGCTAATTATTATCGTCGTTAAATACACTGATTTTGTATTAATAACCTTTTTCCCGCCTCTGTCTGCATACTTGTCTTGATTTCCGATGGTGATCTCAGTTCATGACGTAATCATTCTCCCTCTACTCACATTCCTTCTTCCCGGTCAACACACTCACTGGTTGGATTCTGCGGCATGTAGACTGTTCGTGCCTTCGCTGCGCCGGCCATCCTATGGCGTCGCTTCTGCAATTGTCGTTATGCTTCGTTCGTTTCTGATGTACCATACATCATTTCAAGTGTGATTTTACTTATGTGTGTAATTTATAATCATTTACAATTGTTCTTGTTTTCGTGTCAAACATTAAAGTTACAGTGTGAATCGAACCCCGGACACGTGTCGCGTGGACGCCGTTGCTACACTTCAGGCTATTCAACAGGTAAGCGAATTAGTCTATTTTGTTGTACGCTTTCTAATTTTGTGTTTGAGTTGACCAGTGATGTCCTGCTGCTCCAGCAGCTACTTATCGTTTTACCTTTGTCTCCCTCAGTGTATTTTCCATCGTTGTATCTTGCTTATTCAGTCGTTCCGCCGTTGGTTTCTGGCGCCATTAAATGAAACTAGGTCCTCCGGAATAAGTCGTTTATGCTTCAGTTTACATTAATCTGCCATGTGTCGTGCATAGTGGGTTGATGTCCTACAGTTACAAGTCGGCTTACCGCTTAACTCGTTTTATCCAATTTATTTTGGGTTTATTTCAAAACTCCTGCCACCAAACTCTAACAACTACCTTGTCAGAAATTGAAGGTATCTTACTTCTTTCTTCGTCAAAAATTTCAGTATGGCCAGCTGCAAATTTAAATTCCCTAGATCACTCGTGGAAATTTTTGAAATACAGCACAACCTCATTTATCCAGACTACCTGAGACCATTGATCTGGATAAACCAGACACCTTAGGAAATATGCAGTAAAACATTACTACTTAACATATAACAAAACTTACAATTAATTCATATTCCTATCCAATTACATTTTTGAATAAAAATATATTAATACACTGCTGTATTTAATTTAGTAGCCAATCCCACTTAACAAAATATTTATCTAGTTTTTTTGAGCCAATTTGGTATGTCGTTTGAGCAAAGCACGATCATGTAATCATTTCCCGATCATCAGTTCAACCGGTGCAGTGCCCCAGGCTAACGCTCCAAATAGTTCATAATATTTTCCATTTGTGACAAGGCATCCAAATGCATCATTGTTGGATAT
The DNA here is from genome assembly GCA_035578175.1 of Catonia carolina. Lineage (NCBI taxonomy): Eukaryota > Metazoa > Arthropoda > Insecta > Hemiptera > Achilidae > Catonia > Catonia carolina. Next base: position 430,826,924 of record JAQMRL010000001.1, on the reverse strand, counting down.
GTACAGTCTGCTTCTCCATTCGACTCCCCAGCACTGTCTGTTAACCATGTAGTTGTGCATGCCGTGACGATCTTGTCACCAGTTATCACACTGTAACCACCGTTGTTCTTCAACCACAGACAACATCAGTGCACCCACTGATAAAATTTTGGTGCAGCTCTTCTTTAGAAACATTAGTTGATTTGTTTTGTTTCACAAAGAGCTAACCATAAATTTTTCTATGGTCTACTGTACAGTATGTTAGGTACTTAGATTACCCCAGTACAGTTTAGTCATCGATCACACGCTGTATGTTTGATTTAGAACATGATTTCTCAATATCACAACCATTAAGTTGAAATTTTGTATTTTTCTTGAAACAAAATCCATGGAAAGCAATTGCAAAATATTTTTGTCTTCAATTATCTATCTGGATAAACGAGGTTGTAATGTATATGTGCAGTTCGCCATACACTTCTGTCGATTTGCAATGAATTTTTATCAGTTTAATGCAGTGGTTCTCAAACTTTGTAGACCCATGGCTCCCTTGATCTACAGATTTCCGGTGGCACCGTTATCATGAACCAACCATTATACAGTAAAAATTGTAATAATTATATTACAACAACCATTGTACAGAACACACTGTACCATTGTCAACATGTACGTTACACAGGTGATTCCACTTCCACAGAAGAAGATAAGAAGGTAAAACATTTAACAGGAAATGATTGCATGTACCGAGGCACAGCGCCCCTGGGTGCGCACTTTGAGAAACGCCATTTTAATGCCTTTCATGTTTAAAAACCAAATGACTGCGCAAACTTTACATTTGGTGGTAGCACCAAGTAAATAATCCTTTACAAACACCTCTCAAACAAAGATGCACACAGACTTGTTTAGGAGTTGGTAAACAACAAAGACTAGTTTTGCCAATAGCTACACACAGTTTCTCTGCATCCGAGCACTTTGGAGACCTTATTTTTGGGATTACCTTTGTATCATATCACAGACTAGAGTTTGTCACCTTCTGGATAATAACTCCTAGTCTCATTTAAATGATAACGATTAGTTCTAATTGAATTAGATACGACACTAATGACAGACAGATTAAGGAGAATCACGATTAAATATTATGACAACAATTAATTATGTATACACATTGAATCAACATAGAACTGGAATACATATAACATATACCACCGATTAAATATCATTAAAACCTAACATCAATTTCAAAAACATCAAATTTCACATTTAACTTCGTTGTGTCATAAAGCACCATAATTTTACAGAGTATTTTTCAAAATAAAATACTACATCTACTGTAAAATACAGAAAATTGTACCACAATCATCTTGATTTCTTCGATCAAGACAAAATTTATTTATTTATTTTTTATTTATTTATCAAGATTTTATCAGTAATTTAAATAATACACATATTATCCAGAACAAAATACTTGTATATAAATTTACAATTAAATTTGTATGAGATGATGTGAATAGATAAAAAATACAAAATTCTTAACTTGATATTACTGCAGATAAAACTATCTCATAAAATAAATAAAAATACATAAATTTTTCTTGAAGGTATAAAGTGGTTTGATTAAAAAAAATGTATTTCTAATGGATTTTAGAGGCTTTATTAATATATGTTACTTAAACGGTTTTTGTTTTATTTTAAGTCATATCAAACAGTTTGGCTTTATAAACTAAAGATTTTTATTTTATTTTTCCAGATCTTAGCTAAGAACTGAACAAGAGATCTTATAAGTTTAGACTAATTAAGCAATGAATTTAAACCAAACTTATTAAGTGTTATGTGTTCACATTGTATGAAATGTAGGCATGGACGCTCTGAAAATATGATATTGACAGGATCAAGACTTTTGATTTTTGGATGTACCACTGTGTGTAGAATGTTTCATGAGCAGAGAAGAAACTTAACAAAGAAGTTCTACATCTGAGGAATAAATAAGTATTTTAAGGTAATACAAATAAAATACCAATATGCAATATCTCTGACGTGTTATAGAGGAGAGCACTACAGCCTGCTTCAATTGATTAAAATATTGGGAAAAAGGATCCAAAACAAAAAATCTGGTGTGAAACACTCACACGACTTTCTCTTGCCAATGCAAATAATGACCAATATAACCTAACATTAGTAATAAACATAAAACTAACATCAAAAAACATAACCTTATTTTAATCATGAATGAAAGACGCAAAATGAAAATCGACCTCAGTTTGGCTTAAAAATACGGAAAATCGCTCTTTCACGCTAAACTAGGCTCTGTAGAGAAAAATGCTCAAAATAAAATTTGTAGATCTCTTAATTTCCTATAAATTTAATTATAATACACTTTTGTTGTAAAATGCATACTAAGGCCGAAATCTTAAAAAGTCGATTTTTCACACGTTTTCGTGAGAAAAAAAAACAGAAAATCGCTAATTACCGCTAAACTAAGCATTATACAAAAAAAGTTTTGAAATAAAAGTTGTAGGATTTAAAATTCTCTACAACTTCAATTATATACATTTTTGCGGTAAAATGCATATTAAAGCCGCAATCTTTAAAAAACAATTTTTTTACGTGAAAACAGCCCCACCAAGAATTTCAGCAGACATGGCACCTACTTCTATCTTGTAGAACATAAAAAATATAGTAAATGAGGCGATTTTTTAAAAAAATCAAAGGAGCCTTTTGAGAAAAAATTGCAAAAAGTGAAAAATTACATGAATAAACTACTACGTCCGGTTGACCGATTTTGATGAAAATGTTCATGTCGGGTCCGGTAGTGGTATGTAACTTAACTTTTAAGTTTCAAGTTCGTACGATGTTCCGTTCTTGAGATATTTTGCACACACACACACACACACACACACACGTGAGCGTGCATACACACACAAACACATGCGCGCAGACACACACACTCACACATGCACGCGAGCGTGCATACACACACAAACACACGCGCGCAGACACACACACACACACACACACACAGACCAATCGCTAAAAACATGTTTTTTGAGTTCAGGGGTCTGAAAACATGTAGATCCGGTGAAAACTCGATTTCAAAAAATCGACATTAAAACAATACTTTCCTTCCTATATATTCATACAGGCAAGAGAAAGTAAAATGAGTCATTTGGCAGAAGAACTTAAGAGAATGATACATCTGCTCCTCTGTAGATCTATGCTGAGCAACGATGGTGAATATCAAAATTCCCATTATGATAGCCAAACTCTATGAACAAGAAAGATTAACGAATGCAAATAATGAGCCAAGAGCCAAAAAACCCTTTTTTATTTTATATTTAAATTACGTTCTTGGTTGAAATTCACACATTTAAATTACACTTCACTCATATCATTGGGTCGTGGGGTTGCTTATTGTCCTTAAATAGAACAGATTGCAATGTACATACATTAGGGTTAAAAAAATTAAGTTCTTAATAACATCCCCAGAAAAATCAGCTGTAGTTCTTTGAAAACAAGAAACATTACATAGTATTAATATGTATTTCTAACTTGCAATGAATTCAAGCATTCGAGTCAAAAACATTACGCCTTATAGCAAAAGCACCTCTTTACGTTAGCAACAAAACCTTACATACAGATTTGAAAACACCACTTGTATGAAATTCCATCGAATACCTATACAAATGCTTTCACGACAAGTCACATGAACACGAGAATCCACTGGTGCGTTCACTTTCCACCTTCCATTTACCTGATAATCCTGCTAGACGTCTTAAAAGACGCTGGAGTAGAGACCTGGTAATTTGATATACAAATTTCATTCTTGGGGAGGCACCAATGGGGGCCCTACCCTTCTCACGCCTATCATGTCATTTACATTATCATCATAATCATCACATTTGCTTGTTGTAAAATTATACAGTTGCAAATAAAGAATTAAAGAGAAAAAAATGTATTTTCTATCTGCAATAATATCAAGGTAAGTTTCAAAAACTCTTGCTCTAACTGTAAAATTTTTATAAACATATTTAAAATAAAACCTTGTGTTTTGTCATTTAACCAAAAATTCAATTTTAAAAAATAAAATTTTTCAATAATTGTTTTCATACGTACACCCCAATTTTATTACAGTCTACAAAATTCTTAATTAAAAGTTTGAAATATATTTTAATGTCATCATTAAAACAAAAAAAAATGTAATATTATTTTGCATCTTGCGAAGATACATCTGCAGCTTACTTTTACTTGAGAATGTGTCCGGAGATAAACTCAAGATAAAACTAAAAAATAAAAATTACGCTAAATTTTACCATTAAAACTATTAAATAAAAAGAAAAATAACTTACGACACCACGGACATATGAAAAATAATAAATTAATTAAATAATATTACTGTCAAGATTAATGACAATAATAAAATTTAACTACCTACATAACAATTAAAATGTGTGAATAAATCTTAAATTCTAAATCGACCTCTACAACATATATAATCTATTCTAAACACCTTAAAATTTTTATGCTATTATTTTTTACTTTTATGGTTATTATATTATATAGAACAATATAATAAATACAATATTATATAATATACTAATAAATACAATAAAAAAGAAACGAACAGAAACTTTTTTAAAAGACAAAAAACAGAGAGCATGATTAATTAATAATAATTACATTATTATATTTAACAATCATTAACTAATAATAATTATTAACAATTAATTAATTACTGTAATTGAGAATTTTAATTAAACTACATTCGTTGGCTTGAAATGAAGGATGGAGGTATTTTAATTCAGTCCGATAATAATGATAATAATAAAGAACTCTTAATAATAATAATATTATTTAATTTCTCATTTATAATACACTTACTTAATTAATTACAGTAGTATATTAAAAGATAGAAATTATACAGGGTATATTTAAAGTCAAAAATCGGTAAGTTGTCATTAATATATCTTAAAATAGTACAAACATTTTGGCCATACAATTTTGATGCTTTGTTTTTATATATTTTATTGCATAATTGATGATGGTTCTTAAAAAATTTCTAATCCAATATCACTCCCACATTCACACCTGCCAGTTCTTAATTGGTGAAAATTTTTTAAATTGTTTTTTTTTTAATTAAAACTAAAAGTGACTCAAGTAAATGAATTGATGAAAAAGAATGTAATCTACGTATTAAAAACTGTAGTAACTACCATCAGGAATTATTGATATAATAGTTTCAAACATGACAAAAAGGACTTTTAGCCAGTTGGAAGATTCACATTGGGATGATAATGGAATACTATAATGTTGGATGTCCTCCAACATAGATCTGCTAAGGATTAATACAAAAAGTGCATCTCCGACTAATATCTTTGGATATTAAACCCCATGTTACACTGCCATAACAACCTGCATGGAGAGCCTGATAAGTAGAAATCTATAACCATTTTTTTAAGTTTTCCTTTAATTAGTCCTACATAACGGTCCACACATATGACTAAAACTTGTGGTCTGCATCCAGTTCAATGACATCACTTACGGAATCAATTCCCTAATTAGTTCTTCAACATCACCTAATGTCAGGGACAGTTGTCAAGAAATACAATAAACTTACTTTTGACCAGAGATATATATGTCAAACGTGGACCCTCAATAAAACAGGAACAAAGAAAATTGAAGCTTTTGAACTATGGCTCTGCTGAAGAATTTTGAAGATACCGTGGATGCAGAGGGTGAAAAACTTGGAAGTGTTGTAAAGAATCAACAGAAACTTCAAACTCGTCAACACAATTAAATGCCGAAAACTGTCGTATTTGAGTCACATTATGAGAAATGAAAAAAGATACATCTTGCTTCAGCAAATCCTCCAAGGTAAGGTCACAGGAAGGAGAGCACCAGGACAAAGAATATCCTGGAAAACCTTAAAAGACTTGGTTTGACAAGAGTTCGGCAAAACTGTTCAGAATTGGAACAAATAGGTGCAGATAGCGATAGATATCCTGCTCAAAATTTTCACACAGTTATTCCAGGCCAATGAAGTTAAATGCTTGGTGCAGTCTCCTTGCATATTTACATCAGTAAAAAAACTCTCTTCAAAAAGAAAGCTCTCTTTCAAATATTATTTTTCTTCAGATAAGCAATTAATTAATAACAAACCAATTTAAGACTTTCTACATATCCCATACATGCACACATTTAACTTACTTACTTTTTATAACTTATAATAAAATAATTAATTAATATTGTTACATAGAATTAAATATACACCCTTAAAATTATTATTTGTATCTATGTAAATTAAATAGGTCTTAAATACAGTATTATGAAACTTAATGTGGTAATACTATGAAAAAACAAACTTTTACTGCTCTTTTTTGTAAATTTACAAGAAAACATTAAACAATATTAAAATTATTTTGAATAAGAAACCTCTTCAAATTTCAAACTTTATGTTAAGAAGTCTTACATCAATGATCTTAAACACATGTTAAAAATTTCTTCTTAACAGCAGTGGTTTGTTCTTTGACTATTATTGTGTCAAAAAATGTGTAAATTCAACAAAAATTTTGTAAGTACAGAATTTAATAGGTTTAATTTTTATGTGTATTCTTACTTTTTAAAGCTTTTGATTTTAAGAAGATATTTAATGGGTTCTTAATTACAGGATAGGCATTATTATTACGGTAATATTAATGCCAATCAAATACACCTCACTTGCCTATAATGTGAAAAGTTTTGAAAAATAAATGTGAATCCACATTTATTTCATTCTGATAGTAAATTATACCGTTCAGTATTAAGGAAAGTATAGTATATTTGTTTTTGGAAGAAGCTTGTAAGGGGAGGGCGAGTAGGTAGAGTAGGGATAGTTTCAACGGGGCAAGTGTTGTCTCCTTCTCACTTAATGATCATTGATCATTCCCTCTCTTTCTACCTGTATCTACTGTTACAACTATGAGGTGCTTCCCCCACCACTAAACAGAACAGCTCAGCGGCACAGAGCGTTGGAGGGAAAGTTTCTAGCTATAACAAATGACCTGTATAGGAAGTCAGTTGAAATTATGCAATACAATAGCAGTGCCCACATGTTTATGTGAAACCCGGGTCTTCAAAAAATTAAGATGCACACTCTTGAGGAAGCAGAAATGAATTTCCGAAATAGATGAGTAAGAAATGAGAACATTGATGACAAATTGGGAGTCCAGAATTTTATACATCATTACTGTCAAAAGTGGGTACAGCATTTACAACATAGTGACCACAGAATCCGTAAGAAAACATTTCTGTGCTCAAATGTATGTAAATGTGACAAAAGATATCTGAGAAAACAGAGGTGAAGAGGAAGGAAGAAGAAAAAAGGTAAATTATCCTCAAAAATAAATTACACGATTCTTGAAGTTGACAAATATTCTGACCTATGAATGACACCTTTGTAAGACTTCGTAGACTAACTATAGAACCACATATTTTCTGAATGGATGGAAATAAATGTGTTTAAGTGTTTGGATATCATCCCTCACAAATTCACATAATAGTAAAGGAACTTTCACTTTTGTTGTAGATAATTGATACATAACTTTTTTGAAAAACATGCGTAAATTGAGAGCGAAAATGTAAATTACTTTCCATACACCAGTATTCGCAACCTGTTATTTTTCATGTATAATACTGAGAAATATTGCTAATACATTATTACATCTTAGTTCTCAACTTTATAAACAAACACACGAGTTCAAAGATTCTTGTTTTTTTTTTTGTTTAATAATCACGTATTAAATAAAATATAAAAGGAACCAAATTAACAATTTACAGATTCCAACAAAAATATAGAAGCTTGGATTTGAATTGGAATATTTTACTACTGCACAGATTGTGCAATTGTGAAACATTGTGACAAAGGCAGATCCAGAAGGGGGCACAACATCCCTCTCTGAAGCAATTTAAACTATAAAAAAATCTATAGAAAATTATAGTATTATCTTAAAATTATATTTTCCTAAAAACCCAACTGTCTAACAGCAAAATTTAGAAGTATTTCAATATTTTCAATCATCTCAAAATGTAGTATTATAAAAAATTCATAAAAATTTTTCTAGACCCCCAACAGTTTTTCCTCTTGACACTTGTGTCCCCCTCAGGAAAATTCTAGATCCACCACTGTATTGTACTATTACTATATCATTAAGTGTTAAACTTATTAAATTGAAAACTAACTATATTCAACTCAAAAATTTATATATGTATAGAAACGGGCAGGTGGAGTGTTAAATTTACACTCAATCTCCTAGTTCCAGGGCTATCATATAATCAACCAATAATATGACAGAAGCATTGAAGAACAGAAAAGGTAGAGGTGTAAAACACACTAGTCAGAGCTATCTCCACTGAGAGTAATGTATTTCATTATACAGCCAGAGCCTGTGGTAATGAAGTGAAGGTGTTTTTTTTTTCTTTTTTTTGCACCCTGGAGACTCCAGGAGGAGTATAGGACATGTCAGCTATAACACCTAAAATACATATAAGAATCACACAATGTATCACTACTATCAAGAAAGAAATTCTTGTACGCTATAAAAAGTTTCACCAATCAAGTAATTTTTCAGATTCCTTTTAAAGGAATTCAAATCTTTACAACATTTAAAAAATTGGGGTAATTTATTCATGAATTTTCTCCCTGCATAAGTAGGTTTTTGTTCAAACAATTTTGTGGAGTGATTAGCCACATAATAATCATTCCTGTTTCTCGTGTTATGATTGTGAACATTGAAATTCTGCATAAAATTATTTTGCCTAACATACATAATCACCTCAAAAATGTAGAGAGAGGGAACTGTAAGCAAATAAGCTCCTTAAATAGTGTCATTTGTAGGGTGGAAAGAAGATGGTTTTCAGAGGACCTGGGATGCTGATAAGCATTCTTTTCCAAACTTTGAGGAAGGAAATGGTAAACCACGTCACTCCTTGTTTTACTAAGTAAAGCCTCTAGAGGTTCAAACCAGCCTTTCGGCTGATGACCTGAACAACAATAACTTTATAGACTTCTGTTTTTGTTACTGGTGTAAACTTCATTTCAAACTTATTTGAATTACTGTACCAATCTTACTTGTTCAACATACACTTAAGTCCTCGATTTATCGGATTAGATTTTTCGTGGCTTGGATTTAACATAACTCATTTGAGAAAAGAAATATTTCACGCTACCCCTTCAGTTACTTTCTTTCTTGTGAGTTTTGATTGTGTATAATTTATACTCCTACATTAATGGATATATTTGGCAACCCTTGCTCTTATATAATTGTCACTTCAGTCATTTCTTATTGTCAAATGGTAATTATTGTCCTGAGAATGTGGATAAAAAAGTAATAAATAAAAATGTAAATAGACTACCATTGAAGATAAAATTGTTTAAAGTCAATTCTTTTGTGTAAGAATTAATAAATGTGTCTGTTAATTCCACAAAATCTGAGTTGAATTCATTAACAATGAACAATAGGTTATTGATAATATTTCTGTCTTTATTCAGTAAAATGTTTATATTATTATGATTAATGTCATATGGTAAGTCCTAATGAAGTTCACAAGATCACTACATATATGAATACACAAATTTCCTCACCCCTTTTTTGAATGTTCAGATTTAAAGACAGTGTCCGACCAGACTTTAGAATGGTAAATCAAGGACGATCTGTTGTATAACAATCTGATCACTGACATTAATGCAAATTCCACAATATTCACCACTCGATGGCTCATTGAAAAAAAAATGTTGTAATCTGATAAACTATTGTGTAAATATTTCAAGCACACACTTATTGTAGTAAGCTTTTAGTAGTAGATCAATGTGTGACTGATAAATGTATTTCAAATGTTATGTATTAACTTATAACTTCTTAACATGCTCTATAAGACCCTTGAGAGTCTTCTGGATGCAATAAAAAAAAAGTTAAACCTATAAATTAACAGTCATCCTCGTAAGTCAGCTGTTCAACAGCTGATTCTCAGAGACGAAACTTCCTGGTTCAAATCCTAGTTAAGGTAGTTACTTTTATACAATTTTGAATACTAGATGGTAGTTACCGGTTTACTTTGATAGTTGTGGTTCAATTAACTATACTCTTTCAAGAATGGTCGGCCTGGGTCAGTACAAGACTACACCTCATTTAATTGTCATACACATCATCCTCATTTAATTGGGTCATGGGGTTGCTTATTGTTCTGAATTGAACAGATTACTACGTACACATATTAGGATTAAGAAAAAAACCAAGCTTTAATTTTTGTGGGAATCAGTTAATTATATAGCTAACAACAAAAATTAATAATTTACACAATTTACATAGACCACAAGTATTACATTATTCATAATTAAAACTAACACCGGTTTAAAAAATTGTACTAATTATAACACACTAAATAGAATTAATACCTTAAAAAAATGTATAATGAATTCAAATTAACTTCTAAAAGTTGGTTTTATTAATGTCTGTTGTAAAAATAGTTAACACATGGCTATTATTGTGTACGTTTAATGACATTTGATTTAATAACTCTTTCCTGTGGGGCTGGTTAAAGTCAATCTTTTGGCCAAAATGGATCAACACACAAAACAATCTAAGCAATCGAATGATATAAGCTGCATAAACTGTTAAGAATATTCCTGCCATTATGATTTGTACCAGAAAAGAATGGATTTGTCAAATGAAATTATGTATTAAACAAAATGGAGGCCATTTTGAGCTACTTTGTAAGGAATGAGTGACAACTTCACTATCTAAATTTTTCTTTCATTAGTTTCAGACTACTTTTTTAGTCCTGTTACCAAATTGTTAATGTCTGGTAACTTTTTTCTAAGAAAGGGAAATTTTGTTTTGTGACATGAAGTTGGTAACCCTACTCAACTGGTATAGATACAGCAGTGTGATTTAATTCTCCTTGAGCTGTGTAAAATTTTGCGCCGTTTCTAGTCGTGTTATGAACAGAATATCATTTACCCGAACAGGTTGGAATGGGTAATACAGGTAATAGAAATGGGTAACAGGACTAAAAAATCACTCTGTAGCTGATCAACTGCTGTTTCCAAACTATGAAAAAATAATTTTTGTAGATTTACTTCTGTTATTAATAAAAGTTGAATTAAAATATTTATTTTTTTAGTTTATTTGAAGTCGCATTGACAGCTTGGTCATTACAGACTACGGTGGTTTTTAGTACTGTAATGGTAGGTTTTAAAATGTTAAAATTTCCAGATTCTAGCCGGGAATCGAACCCTTTCGTTTTATAGGCTAGAGCACTAGTCACTCCACCATGGAGCTGATCATTTTAATATATCTTATATTTATTTCTAACTTATTTAATTCACACCAATTTTCTGTGTAAAATTTAAAAAAATTATTACTTAATTAAGCATTTAACTGCATTAAGTTTATGTTAAACCTAATTATAAATGTTATTTTCAACCCCTAATTTTGTACATTTTGTCAAGATATCGTTAAATCTATGGGAGATACAATTTGGAACTTATTTTAGTAAATTTTTCAGATTAAAAACCATAAGATACCACCATGTATCTCATAATTACAGCCTTAAAATTTTCAGTATATATCTTATCTCACCATAGAAACTTTTGGAAACCATGGAAATTGTGAGTGAAATCTTTTGGCAACCATAACTTATTAACGAAGCGTTTCCAAACCTATGTTTACATGAACATTTAAAAAAATTTAGCTACAAAACTAAAAAGCAGCTGCCCAAGAGATTGCAGTTAATTTTTGATCAACTGTGTATTAATAATACAACTCAATCTCCAAATAACAGAATCTTCTAATTTACAAATTTTTCACTGAACTGTATCTTTTCAATAAAAACTTCTGTAGAGAGTTAAATTGGCCCATTGGTTTAGTGGTCGCACAACTGGCGTGAATGTTTAAACATTTTATGGTTTGTAAACTTTTATGTATAGTACACATCCAGGAATTTATGGTGTACATTCTGTACACCATTAACTAATATTTAACAGAAATGATTTGTGCATAAAAATACATTTTTCAGGTTTAGTTACTTCTATAACAGGTTAATAAAATATACTTAAAACATTATATGTACTTAGGTAAATTTTTCAAGTTGAACTTAGTTTATTGGCAATTTTAAAAACAAAAAATACTGATAGTCAATTAGTTGAAATGACCCACCGGGTTGGTCTAGACTGTCTAGAGGTAAAGTCGTTACCATGAGTCAGCTAGTTTAACAACTGATTTTTGAAGACGAAGGTTCTTGGTTCAAATCCTAGTAAAGGTAGTTACTTTTGTATGAATTTGAATACTAGACAGTGGTTACCGGTGTACTTTAATGGTTGGGGTTCAATTAACCATACTTTCTCAAGAATGGTCGGTACCTCATTTACACATCATATATATATATATATATATACCATCTTCATCTCGTTGGGTCATGGGGTTGCTTATTGTTCTGAATTGAACAGATTGCAACGTACACACATTAATGATAAAAAATTAGTTCAAATAAATATACATACCTGAAGAGTTTAAAGTCGCTTGATAAAAATACATCTGTGTGAAATATTTATTTTGAATTTTATTTAATTATGACAAACAGATGTTTTTATAGCATCAAATAAGTGCAGAAATTATTATTTTTCCACACATATATTGTATCTTTTTAGTGTAGTTTCAATAGAATTTTTAATGCTGTCAAATGAAAGTTTCTCAAATTTTTAGCCAATAAGGTCTTTCAAGTATCTCAGATGTTAATTTTTTTTAAAGTAGCTACAAATCCACACCATTTGTCAAAAAAATTAAAAAATTAGTGTTAAATGGCTTATTATTTCATCTATTTTTCATTGCTTCAAATAAAGTATTATCGCTCATCACCTCGTATTATTATGTTATCACTTCACTCTATTCCAGGCAAATAAATTCTTATTAAAGTCTTCTTATCATTAATTTGTGCAACAACGTTTTAAGGTGATCATATGATTAAAAAAGAAACTCACATTTGAATTGACCACAGTTTCTTACCTTAAAACATGTCTCCTAGGTTCTGACGAATATTATTAGCTTTAAAGTTATATTTATCATATTTTCATTATTATAGAGGTTCAGAAACTAATTGCCGTTGTTGTGAAGTAATATTCTGCCTTTGCTTGAAGGAGCAACACATTGTAGGACATCTGTTCATAATAATTTCACAAAATAAATACTTCACAAAAAAGCCTGCCAAAAGCGAGGTACGTAGTGTGATCAGATTAATCTTACGCTGCTTTCTCACATCATGAATCGTGTGCTATATTTTTAATGACAGAAGAACAAACAGTTGCAATGAACTGAGGGGTGGTAAGTCTTCTGAAGATAGAGATAATCTTACCAAGAAAATTGACAGAAATGTTCATAAGAACTATTAGTTCACAGTCTCAGAATAATTACCACTAATTTCTCGACTCTAGTATGAGGTCACAGAAGAATTAAGCTACTAGAAGTTCTGTATTCGGTTGCTATAGAAAATCCTAACAGAGATCAACAAAATCAAATAAGTAATTCTGTTCATAAATTTCTTACATGGTTCATCACGGAAGGAGAAGATTTTTAAAACTGGCAATGAGAGTTGGGTGAAGTATGCGAGAGTAGAAACTAAACTAAACTATAGTCAAAGTAATTGGGTCATGCTGGTTCTCCAAATAAGTTGAAGAAAGCCTGTCAATCTTTATCAGTGTGAAAGCTAATGACCATGATGTTTTGGGATGCTACGGCAATCTTTCTTGGGAATATTGGTATGATGATCAATGCTGCAGTGATCATGCTGCATTGATGATTCAATACATTGAAATTTTGAATAAATTAAGAATTATCCAGAACAAATGTCATTGTCCACTGAAATCTGGCAATGCTCAGAGAAATGTTCATACTTAAATCAGAACGTAGGAAACTTCTTTTAGATACAAAACTAGAATTATAACCCGTTACCAGTTTATAATTCCTTTTCATAAAACTGGAATAAATACTCAATTATTTAAAATAATTAACTATTGGTTTTTTTCTACAGCTGTTCCTTAATTAAAATAATTTTTATAGGTTAATATACTCAATAAACCGATTTTTCTTCAATTTTGGAATTGAATAATAGCCACGTGATAATTAAAAGAAAATCTAAAACACTCTCATAGCATTTTCATTACTTATATATAATGAATGATATTTTTAATACATTTACACGTATAATAAAAAAGTACCTATTCATATAAAATTAAGAAAATATTATTTTTATCTATAATATAATTTATATCTCATAATATATATTTATATATATCATATTATATAATAAATACATTAATATTTGCTCCACATAATATACATATATTACAATAAATTAAATATATAATTCAAAATAATTAAACATATAATTTTAATTAACTTGTTTTCTTTAACCTTCATCTTGATATTTTGTATTTATGAAAAATATTTTTGATATCAAACATCATACTTTTATATATAGGTATTACCTACATATAAAATATAACATAGTTCCTTGCGGATATTAAAAATGTTAATCTTATCGACAAAATATTACACAAAGAATAAAGAAAACAAATTCATTATAAATCATACTAAAATATATAAAATTTCACATATACGAATATAAAAATCATAAAATAAATTATTATTTAGTCAATATTAAATAATAATAATAATAATAATAATAAAATCATTAATTTTATTTTTAAAATGTTAAAAAAAATTTGTTTCTATTATAGATTTTTAGTTGTTTGCATTTAAATAATTCGCAACATTCTGTTTTTGGTTCAGTACCCAGGGCTAGGCTATACACTCTGAAATCTGAAAAGATTTTTTGTCATTTTAACTTAACTTCTAGGGTAGAAATTTTGAATGAATTTTTTTTTTTAAAGCTTTTATTTGTTATCGGGAACTGTACACTATTGACAACCACCCAATTTGATTGCTTTTCACTGTATTTTTGAAGTGGATTAGGCATGAGTTTGACCAGAGACCCCTAGTAGAGTTTGTTCATGGATGGCAGTCAGCTGGTCACCATACAAAGTCGCTTGCCCAACCAGTGTTACTTAACAAATAATAGCGACTTTCTACCAGCTGACTTACTGAGCTGGCCTGGAGGCCAAATGAAATATAAAATTAATTTTCAGACTTTAACATACAATACTAACTAGGTTAGTTCAGCGGTACGATCGTCGCCACAAGTCAGCTGTTTAACAGCTGATTTTAGGAGACAAAAGGTTCTGTGGTTTAAATCCTGATAAAAATAATTACTTTTATATAGTAATAGACAGTGGTTACCAATGTACTTTGACGATTGGGGTTCAATTACCCACTTTTTATCACGAATGGCATGAGTCTGTACAAGACTACGCCTCATCTACCAATCATACATATCTCCTCATCTCATTGGGTTGCTTATGTTCTTAATTAAATAGATTACAACAAGATTAGGAATAAACAAAAAAAAGATTTTAACAATCTTGTATAAAGTTTTCCTAAGGTACAAAAATTTCAGTTCTATGACAGCTAGAAAAATTACTTTAAAATTTTTGTCTAGATTTCTCAGCATTGATAAATGATTTTGTAATTAAATTTTTGGGCTTTGTTCAAAATGTATAATATTAGTTCCTTACAGAGGGTAATTACAAGATATGAATTACTTTTTGATCAATTTTTTTTTTCTCGTAGATTTTCGGAAACCTATGGAATTTTTGTTTAAAACCTGTTTCATCCCAATCAATAAATTCCTATGTAAGGAAACTTTAAGACTATAAATGCCTGTAGCTTTAAAAATAGATACCAAAATAATTAAAGGTTAGCTACAACTGTCAAATTTTTTCTTTTAAATTCACACAAAAACATTAAATCAATGTTTTCAAAAATATGTGAGTCAAATATTAACATCATCATATCCCATCTGTGAAATTTAATAGAAATAAAAAAAATTAATCAAACTGAAATAAAAAAATAACAAAGGTACTCCTGATCAACTGCACTTAAACAGGAGGAAGATTGTTCATCTTTTTACGCATTAAAAAAACATTAACAACAGTACTTCCCTCGAGGAATATTAGTGAAGTGTAAAGATGTATAACATAAATGTATGTATTTACCCAATACCAAACTGGAATTATAGAACATTCACTGAATATAAAACCTATTAAAATAAATTACAATTCAATCTAGTAAATTTAAAGAAAACTACTTTTTACCAAGAAAGCACAAATGTTATTGATTTAAAATCAAAAAATTGTGAAGAATTTCTTGGGTTCCAGTTTTTAGAAAATTTAACTGATACCATTTTAGACCAAGGAATGTACTCTGAGAAGAATTATAGGTCTATATTTCCCATAAAACTACAGGGTGGTTCAGGAAGAAGAGGAATACTTTGACAACTGATTCTACAGCTAAAACTAAGAAATAAACTTGATATAAACATAAGTCCGGAAACACTTTATTTATGAATTACAGCTAGTGAAAGATTTCGCCATGATTTCATCTCCAATGGTAAAATTATACAACAGGTACTAAAATTCCAGGGACCCAAATAAAAGCATAAATTTTCTTATGGTTTTGAACTAAGCATTTGAAATAAATGGGTCCCAGAACTGTAAATTAAGTAGTTTTTGAGAAAATTGACATAAAACACAAAAAAGTTAAGAGTAAAAAACTCACTTTTTTAGGTTAGGCATAAATTTAATTTGCTAAATTTTCATTAATTACATAAAAATTGTTCGATAAAATTGGTAGAGAATTTAATTTTGAAAAAAGTGGAGTAAATAAATTCAATAGAAAATAAATACAAGTTGAAAAATGTTGACTTGAATTAATAACAAAACAACTAATGTCATAGCACAGTAAACTTCAAATTGGCTCAACGATCAGTGTCTATAATATTGCAAGTAAAATAAAACACTACCTCTTTTAACCTCTTTTTTTACACTCCCATAACTGTTTAGTGGTAATACAGTACATTTTATACAGTACCCTAGATGCAAATCAGAGATGAACACATTAAGAAGAAAAAAAGAATTACAATTGAAGTATAGAAAGATATTGTCCAGACCTCTGAACTGTTGACCTTCAATAAATTGCCTCTCTTTTTAAACGTGCTAAAACTAGTAAACATATGACTTACAGATCTATATCTGTGCCAAAACAAACAACCTAAATGCCCTCCAAGGGTTCCAAAATAAGGAGCTAAGGAACAATCTAAATGCTTCATGGTATGCTGACAATGGCGTCATCCAATGTGAATGGCAGGTGAATTTAGCAGCTAAAGAAGTGTGTTGAGTGTGCCAACAAGCATGAACTTCAACTTCAAAATATCAAAACTGAAGCATTAACTGTTAAGACACTGATGAGACAGTTAGAAGCCTGTTGATTCAGTGTGTTGCTAAAGTACGTAATAATGTAGAAAAAAATAACAACACTGTTACATTTGTAGGTGGTGAATCCCAGCTTTAAACTAATAAATGTATAACTGAACTAATAAGCACAAGTATGTTAACTTTGTACCGCCATTCTACGACTGGATTAAATGTGGAAGATATGCAGAGGTTACAGCCTCTGATTACTCAATGGAATGAAAATATTTCAAAAATTCAGCGATAGCCAGGATTTAATCCCCACACCAGTAATGGATAATTAAACTGGATAGTTCTCCACCCCACCCCAGATTCAGTTCAGAAGTTGAAATAAATTTTTCAGTTCATAAAAATGTCATTAAATAATCCTTATCATTTTGCTCGTTCATTAAATATTTAACATCAAGCTCTTAAATTCCAGAATACACCAACATTAATTAAAAATATTATGTTTTTGTGGTACACACAATAAAAGAAATTTCAAAAATAATTATGATTAATTTTAATAAAATAAATGTTTAAAAATACCTCCCAAGGAATAACAATGGAAAAAATATCAACATAAATAAAAAGAAATAAAACATAAATATATTTAAATACAATAAAATAAATATAACACGTTTGAAATATAACACAAATGAAAATTATGTATAACACGCATTTATATCACATAAAAAATATGATGGGCATATAAATGTTGAAATTACAAAAAAATATTAAATAATAAATTGTACTAAAAATTATGTAATGAATTTTATTATTTATAATAATAAAAATTTAATATTTAAAAAGTTTCTTCTTAACGAATACTTATAAATTTATAACAAACAAAAACAAAGTGTCAATGTTAGTTTCCTGCTATAAAATAATAATAGACTTACCATGGATAAGGAAAATAATAAAATTTGAGCAAAATACAATTTTAAATATGAAAACTAAATTTGAGCAAGATAAAATTTTAAATGTGTGCTTTAAGCACAATAATATGTCTTCCAGTCATTGTTTAGTTTCCCAAAAAAAAAAAATGTGTAAATAAAAATGCATAGTAGTCATTTATTTTAAAATGTATACAACTTATAAATTCACATGTTCACTGCCTGTTAAATAAATAATAAAAATATAATAATAAATCCATCATCCAGCGAAAAAACCATTACAATCAGCTAATAAACCCAAGGATCGTTGGGAAAACCGAAGCATAAGGAATGAAGGAAATGCCAGCCTAAGCCAAACCATGAGGCTTTCTCAAAGGCACACAACTTTGGTAGTAATCTAAATGGTGTGAAACATCACCTGCCCCAATTTGCGTATCAGGATATCCAACATGATGCACTTAAGAAGAAACAACAGCAACATTTCAAAGAAAATTTAGAGCTAAAAATAGGAAAGACCTAGATAGAGGAGAGAAAGAACAACAAAGGCTATGCATGAGGGAATACTGGACAAACATCAAAGCCCAAGCAAAGATACAGTTAAAATGGCATGAACCGTTGGCTGAATCAGTGGGGAAGGGGGTCATAGAATAGCATCAAAGGGTATTTATTACTACAATGGATCAAGTGGAGGGAATGTTTTTTATAAGCCCATCAAAGCTATTAAGGAAGGGATTTTTCACAGAATTCACTTGGTATTATCAACCACGCTCGGGTTTTTGAAGAACTTTTTCAGAACCTATTGAATGATAACATCAAATAAAATTCATTCGCTTGTCCTTCTTTGCTGGGATTTAAAATTTAAAAAAAAAATTAGTTTCAAAAACAGAAATTTAACACGTAAAAAAATAACCATTTTTTACCTAGTTTTCCTGCAATGAGCTTTTAAAAAACATATGTTTCACTTTAATATGGTGACTGTTAAAAAAATTCTATCTCATTTCACGTAAGGATATGTAGAGATCATGTTTATAGAAAAAAGGTTATTTATAAAAACCTTGGTAGTGATCAGCAGGATATAAATTTAAATAAACCTCTTTTTTATTTTTTTAACAAACAAAACTCCTCTTAAACATGTATGTTCAGGAGTCTGCTTGCTATGTCCTTCAGTGGAAGAATACTTTCCATGTTTGTCATTCCAAAAATTGAACTTTACGTCAAGAATACAACTAGTTTATTATTTTTGAAATACAACAATGAACTAGATAGATGTACATACAAATTTATTATCTAAGTAATTAAGAGGCAGTGAATATGCCAAATTTAGTTGTATTAACATCAGTATTAAACTAAAAAAATATCTTCAAGACTTCATACACCAATGAAAACTTGAAAAGTAAATCATATTTAATTCATATAAAATGTGACAAATCGTTCTTTTAATCTATAAATACTGAAGAATCCAATATTACAGTAGAGCATCAAAAATCTGTAAGTCAATAATCTAAACCAGTAGTTCTTAACAGGTGTGCCACAAAACTTTTGAGATTGCAATATTTGTATAAAATAATTAAAATAATTTCACTCAATATTTATTTTTAAAAAATAACAAGAAAATACTATTTAAGAACTTAACCTTATTTTATATCGGATTTATTGGCTTACGCCTTACAACAAAAGATTAGTTAGTTATTAATGACAAACTTGAGCTTGTCGCGTCTTCCATAAAAGTTCAATTCATGGTGGAATTGAAGAAAAACATTCACGCACTTCATGTTTAACTGAGAGAAATCTCTCATTCATTTTGTTTTTCATTTTTGTTGTGTTGTAAAGCCCAGCTTGTACAAGGAGGTGGTTGAAAAATGTACCAGGGTATCAACTCCTTCCATTGCTATTATAGGGTATTCTCTTAACTCATACGTAAGTGTCCTGTAGGAACTCTCTACATAGGATAGTGTACTGTGACCAAAAAAAAAAAAAATGTTAAAAACTACTGATCTAAATATTTGAACAGCCCTATTGCCTTACATACATATGTTGCAAACTTGGTAACTGTTCAGGACGTTCAGAATGAAAATAAGAATCAATGTTACACAGAAAAGGACAACTACACCAGTCCTGCGAAAGCTGAACCATTTACTGCCCTAGAGATTACTATGTGATGGTCTGAAAACCGCCAGAAAGTACAAAGATTCAACTTCTTCTAAAAATGATTAAGGATCTGGCTACAAGAACAAGAATTTTCAAGCTAAGTTAACCTAAAATTAT